>OZ007564.1:78805255-80055255 GCA_963931875.1 Pollenia griseotomentosa
CACAACATGCTTTAAATACACGTGTTAAAATATCAATTTATATATATATATATTGAGCTTAAAATAAATATTGGTTTGGTTAAAAAGAGATTTCTGTAAGATTCACTGCCTGTTTTTCAAACTGAAATATTGAAAAAGTAAAACAAATTTGAGTTTATTTATTGTTTTTTCAATATAAAATTTCAAACGAAAATTTTTATTTTATTTTGAGAAAAAAGGGGGGTTTTTTTTTAGGTACAAATTCAAACATGAAAAAATATTTAAAAATTTAAACTGGCTTTATTTTCCCCAAAAGTATAAGAATATATTAACATCGAAACAATTTCGAATACCTTACAAAATTCTAATACGAACTTAATATGACTTTCTGTCTGTCTTTTTATACCATCCACCATTGAATGAGGGTATATTAAGTTTGTCATTCCATGTGAAATGTTCTTATTAATAATTTAGACCTCATAAATTTTTTTTTGGATTTTCATGGCTGCTCAAGCATAATCTAAGAGCTTATAGGGAAAAGTATTTTTGAGATTTTTCGGAAAAGGTTTAGCAGTCGCTCAAGTCGAATTTATGCCAAAAATCTGGTTTGCCGGCCTTTTTCTGAGTTTTCTCCATAACTTTGTCAAAAACCACGATTTAGGAAACCACTTTTAAGGAAATAATTTAAAAGAAAAATGTCTAAGCTTTATTTTGGTTTAAGTTTTTGCAATGCATTTGCTCATTTATGCACCCTACATGTCCTAGTAAAGTCTTAATGGTGTAGTCTTAAATATTTATTACGCGCTTTTGTGAGCCAATGGGAAAAATTACAATAATAGTAACAATTGAGATTATCTTCTAGGCCGATACAGTGGTGTTACGCAAATTTACGTTTCAAACTTCCAATTTGGTCTTATGTATTATTTTAAGCCGATATAAGTTGATCTTTACAAAATTAAATTTTTCTTCTGAAAAGGACAAATGATATACGGGTACCGAATCTTACTGCCGAGGCAACTTGTGGGCCAATAATTCAAATATGTTGTTTTATAATACTATTAAGAATTAATTTGTCTGTGTTCATACGGCTCTTTTCTTATTGAAAAGATTGCTACTTTATTGGCGAGAGGGGCGAGGGGAAAAGAAACGACTTCACAAATTCCTGTACTGTCTTTACGTTTTGCTTTTTCATTCGTTGTTTAATTTTGTTATTGTATTCAATATCAAAAAAGCACACATGCAAACGCACGACTATACAAAATAAAAAACATGGCGTAAACATGACATGAATAATTTGAACGCCAATTCATGTTCAAAGAAGAAAAAGGAAGAATCTTTTCAATAAGAAAAGAGCCGTATGAATTCAGACTTTGTAAAGTAGATTGTGATAAACTTATTTCATAGTATATATCAGTATATATCAGTATACATAATAATTTTTATTTGACGAGAACAAAACACAAAATTGGATCGCCCTGTTCTTAACAGCTGACAAAAAGTTTGTTCTTCTATATATAAACAAATATGTTCATAAATAAAAATGTGTGTTCTCTTAACTATAACAAAAATATACACAATCCCAAATTTGTTAATAGTTATTTAGATTGATATTAAATAAATAAATAAATGAACAAAATGAAGGACGAAATTTCAATTTCTTTAGTTTGTTTTTCATAAAATATGTAAACAAGAAAATACCTTTGCCAGATTGCCGATTTATTAACACCAAGTTTTTACGATTTCTTGATTTGACGTTTTTTTCAAAAACAATTTTATAACACCCAATCCATTTAAATTTTATATCACTGATTGTAATGCTTTCTTTTGTTTTCCTATAAAATGATAACAAAATTACTATTAAAACTTAAAATTTTTACTGTCCTGATTAGAGGCGATAAACAGAAGCTATCTTTTTACAGGGCATTATAAACACTCTCGATTTATACGGGGTGTAAAGTGCAATGCCTTATGACATTTAAGGGTGAATATTTTTAGAATAAAACACGCTGCCCCTTTAGAGAGCAAAGAATTTTTAAGAAACGAACACCAAATTGCATTTTTTTAAATAAAATGTGACATTTTTGTAGAAAAGAAAACACCATAAATATCACTCCTTAGTGTTCGGTTCGGTAGATTAGTTAAAAAAACAAACGCTAATAGTGTTTGTGTTGTAAAGTATTAAAAAACCGTTTCCCCGTTTGTCATCTTTCGAACACAAAATAATACTGTTCTTATCCAACTCAACAAAAAAAATGAGAAATTTTAATTCCGTTCGGGGTTTTTTAAAAAACTCAAGCTTGATTGTGTTCGGTTCAGCTCATTAATGTTCGTTAGTTTCTGTTGTGCTTAGTGCCTTTTTGGCTGGTAAAAAACCAAACATTTTTTACAAAAAAAAAAGCATAATAATTTTACCCAAGCAAATCATACACGCAATACAGACACAAGCTGTTCGTGATGCGGTTGTTGCTAAAATGTTTTGTTTGCTTATTTCTTTATCAATATAAAAAAGAAACATTATAGAACATTAAAATATAATGTTTGTCTACAGTATCACTGCAATTGTTCTGTTTTTTAACGAAGAACAGAACATTATATAATCTTCAACTCTTTCTTGAAAATAGTTACGAACGGTATTAAGGGTTCTTCTACACAAACACTAAAAAATATATATCGTTCTTGGGTGTGTGAACTTTAATACCGACTTTGTAAAAAAACTACTTTGTTGTTTTAAAATATTTTCATCGTAAAAACATTGATTTTCAAGTATAATTTTAGTTAAAAAAAAAAAATAATTAAACCTTTTAATTTTTGTAAAAAATAAAAAATTTTAATTAATTGGAATTAAGTGCTTAAGCTAAATTTGTTTTATTTAACTTCAATAATCAACAAAAAATTGGTGAACCCAAGAATTAAAACCATGTTTGTAAACAGCTCTGTAGATGACTTCGCAGCACTTTTACCACAAAGCAATGAAATAGCACGAGTTTCCGTTAAGGTTCCGCCGTTTTGGAAGATGAATTAAGCTTTATGGTTTAAGCAAGTTGAAAATCAATTCATCACCGCTGGAAGTATGTCAGATGCAACAAAACTGTGATATTAGAATAGGATGTGGTTGGAAAGTATTTTTGTTAATTATTTTTCGTTGTTCAAAAAAATTTTCGGAAAAAAAACCAAATATTTTAAACATGTAATATAATCAAAAATTTTACACCCCCTGAAGAAGAAGAAAAATACTCTACGAAACGTTGGGAAAAACTGTAATAAAATTGATGTTTTATTTACATTGAAGCCCCGGGCCTAACAAGCTTAACAATAAGAAAAAAATTTAAAATTTTGAAATTGGCCAACTAAAGTAATAACATAAACTCCATACGATTGTTGGTTCTATTATTGGTTCTTGTAAGGTAAGCGACAAAATTTTGCAACTTCCGGAAAACCACATGTAGGTTACTCTTAAGCAACGGCTGCAAGATCGCTTCACCGATTCTGAAGAAAAACAGTTGAAAAAGCTTTAGCGCGATATTAAGTAAGGAAACAAGAAGCCTTCTTTGTGAAATGTATAGACTATCTTAGGGTAAAGTATCAGAGGAGCTACAGAAAATCTAAGGATGCAACGTTTTCCAAAACAAATGCAAACTTTTTTATCAGTAAGTAGTGGATCGCTTTGTAAATTAGCACTAATGGCAAATAAAATTGCTGACACTTCAGAATCATGGAAAGTGAATGTAGTTTGGGCATTGTCAGCGAATAATTCCTAAGTGGATGCTCTTACTAAACAATTTGAAGCTTTATATCAAGGGCGCTTTCGTTCAAAAAGCCGTTCGCATAACGTTCAACAGTTGCGTAGGGAAGATCTGTCCTGGAGTTACAAAGATAAGCCTTATTGCTGCGCAGCGCTCTACGGCTGCGAGTCTTGGAACTCAAATCAATGCGATACCAATGCCATACACGTATTCATCAACCGTTGCCTCCGTCGCATACTAAAAATTTTCTGGCCAAATACCATCACAAATGAACGCTTATGGGCCGAGTGCGGACAAACACCAATTGAGTATGAAATCAGAAAACGAAAATGGCGGTGGATTGGACATGCGCTGCGAAGACCTCAAACCGACATCACCGGAAACGCAGTAGACTGGAATCCTCTAGGCAGTCGCAGGAAATGTCGTCCGAGCCACACCTGGCGTCGACAACTAGACATCGAAGCAGCAAAAGTCAACGAAACGTGGAACGAGCTGAAGATCGTTGCAACAGATAAACAAGAATGGAACACAATCGTTAAGGCCCTATGCTCCTTATAGGAACAACAGGAATTTATGTATATATATATATATATATATATATATTAAATTCATGGACAAAGCCATGAAATGTGTTAAGCCATGCACATTCCCTGATACGAGTTCGGAAAACCAGTCCAGGGTGACCATTAATCAAAAATAAAATCAGTTTTAATTAAAAATTTAATCAAGTGAATTAAACGTTTAATTGATATTATTAATTTGTTTACTGGTGCAAATTAATATTGTCAATTTTACGTTTAATATACTTGATTAAAAGTTTAATTCACTTGATTAAACGCTTAATTCACTTGATTACATTTTTAATTAAAACTGATTTTATTTTTGATTAATGCTTTTACAGGCGCAGAATTTTTTTCAGTGTACTTGTAAACTCAACATCCTTGGAGGCTATTTTTGTTCTTAGTTCATTGTGTTTTCTAAGAATTTGTACAAAGTAAAATATAACTATGGGTAACCTAATAAGCAAATGGGAAGTGAGTTAGTAAAAAAAAATTACAATTTCCTCACTGATTAAAAGTGAGCAAAAAACAAATTCATATGTGAATTTTTTGTATATGAAATGTTTACAATACACACAAACGCTATTCGTGGAGCAACAACAAAAATACTATATTTCATGAAATTTTTTTTTTGCTCATACCTCATGAGGATATATAAAATTGTTTTTAATTTCTCATGTTCATATGTGAATGAGCAGAAAATTAATAATTCATTCATGACTGTAGAAAAATGTTACGAATTTATGATTTCTCGTTTATAAGGAAATTCCTGAATTCGTATAGGATTTTTTCTTGACTCTGGCTTAGCGGTTTAAGGTTCAATTTCCCAGTTTAAATTTTAATATAGTTTACAGTTTTATTTTCGATTAAAACTAAAAAAAAATATATATTATTGTACTTACAAAATATCCAGTGGTAATTTCACCGAACATTCGCCGCGCATAATTGAGGGTGCTGAATTTGTTGTTGGATTCGCCGTCGACGTCGCTGATGTACTGTTGTTGCCGTTGCTGCACGCTGTTGAGCTGTAGTTGGGATGACGTTGTATTGCTGTGCTCGAACTTGATGACGAAGATGGCTCTTGTTGTAGCAGACGTTGATTTTCATGATTATTTTGTTGTTGATTATAATAGTTTTGATTGAAATATTGCTGGTGAAGATGTTGTTGCTGCTGTTGTTGGTGGTGTGATAGTTGCTGCTGCTGTTGTTGTGGTTGATGTTGTTCCAATGAGGTATAATGATGATTGCTGTCGGCAACAAATGTCGCACTATTGCCAGTACGTCTTTTGGCAGTAGTCATTAGGTTTTGAAAAGGGACAAATTTTGCAAAAAAAAAAAAAAAAAAAACAAAAAAAAAATGCAGGGACAATTTTTATATTTTCTTTGCAATGGGATTGATTTTTTAGTTTTTTTTTCGTAGTTCAAACGTTGTTCAGAAAGTTTAGTTTTAAGCAGAAATTAAATGGCTAAGAAAACTTGTTATAAAGAAAATGAAATTAAAACGGAAAAAAGAATTGTGTTGCAAGTGTCAAGGAAACTTTGTTTTTACACTTTTAGATTGCTTTAAGTAAAAGAGTTTTTTTTTTGAAAGTACTATCCCGAGGATTATTTTAATGTTAAATTCTGATGGTTTTTGTATTATTTATTCAAGTTTTTTTTTTAGTAAGACATTTGTTTTGTTTTTGTATGAATTTTAACTCCATATCCGCTTGTTAGCTAAATTGTATTTGTAACATGATCTTCAAAACTTGCATTTCCGTTACAATTCATCATCATAATCATCCAACTGATATTTACCAAACATCGTTTTTTTAAAGTTTTTTTTGTTGTTGCAGGAAATAACCTTGAAAGGATTAAATTGTTTTGCTTTTAAACTTCTGGCACACAAAAACACAAACTCTCACATATCCTGGCCTTTTACAATTGTCGGAGTGTTTGTGTCGATATCCTTGCAAGGTTGCAGTAGTGGTGGTCGTATTTGTAGCAGTTGACTCGGTTCGTTGTTGTTGTTATATTGTTATATTGCAGGGTAAAACGAAATATAAGAGCCACAATATTGTTATGGCTTGTCAATGGCCGTTATAAACTTCCGTCAACTATTTCCGGTTGCGAGAAAATTGCATTATTGAATGTCCGGCATGTACAAATACAAAAAATAAGGAATGGAACTGCAAAAAACACGAAAAAGTGAAATGGCAACAACTAAATTGAACAATGTTGATTGTTTTAAAGTTTCGGGAGGGGAAAAAGCGGATTGATATTTTTCAGTTGCAGCCAATATATACAATTTTTTTCAAGCTGCATACTTGTTTGCATTATTGGCCTGTCGCCGCTTAAATGGTTTTAATGGAAACATCATTATCATCTACATTGTTTTGTTGTTGTTAAATTTCTTTTTTGTTTAAGTTTTACTTTATTTTTCAAATTCTAATTACAATTTCCTGTTACTATGTTTATTTAATTTTATGTATGTAGCTGCTAATTTTATGTTGTTGCTATTGAATTTCTCCAGCTCCTGCTGTTGCTGTTCTTGATATTTTTTCAATTATTTTTCGTTCTAAAAGCGTTTGAAAGTTGTGTATACAATTTGTTGTTTTAATGTTAATTAAATTTTTTTCCATTAAAATTTATTGTTGGTGCGTTTTTTGTTTTGTTTTTTTTTTTTTAATTTTTAAATGTTAAAATAGTTTAAGTTTTTAGTTCGTTACTTAAGTTGCTATAATATTTATGGCACATTGTTTTGATATGTTTTAGGTTTCGGTTTTGTTTAAAATTTTGTTTTAAATTACATTTTTAGTTTTAAATTTTCTTTAAATTAAATTTTTGCTAAAAATTTTAGACTTTTTTCAAATCATACTTGTCTTAAGATGAAAGTTTTTTCCCTTTTATTCTCTTGAATTCCTGTTTCCTTTAGTTGTGGGTTAGATTCCTTTGCTGTTAAGTTCATTTGCTTTTATTCAAATATCTGAAAGGATATAAAATAAAGCAAAAAATTATTATTATTGCATTAATATTGTTATGTTCATTAATCAAAATTATATATATAGGGTGATTTTTTAAGCGTAGTTTTTTTAAAAATCTAATAAAACACTCAAATTTGCATCATACATTCAAAATTTTTATTGAAATCGATAAATTTACTTTTTAAAAATAACTTCATGTAAATGTTGCCCGCGACTGCGGTTCAAATGGTTCATTCGTTAGGTCCAATTTTGCACCAGTTTTTCGAACATTTCGGCCTGTATTCCATGAATATCACGTGTTATGTTACACTCTAAGGCTTCAATCGTGTTTGGCTTGTCCACATAGACCAACGACTTCACATAACCCCGCAAGAAATAGTCAAGGGGCGTCAAATCACATGATATTGGCTGCCAACTCACAGGACCATTTCGAGAGATAAACTGCTCACCAAATTCATCCTTCAATATGTATATTGTTTTACGAGCTGTGTGGCATGTGGCACCGTCTTGTTGAACCACATATCAACCAAGTCCAACTCAGCCAATTGGGGCAAAAAAAAGTCGCGTATCATGGCTCAATATCGTTCGCCGTTGACGGTAACGTTTTTCATCCTAGTTCGTTTTTGAAGAAAAATGGACCGATGATGCCACCATAAACCACACCAAACTGTCGTTTTTCGGGATGCATCGGTAACTCTTGTACGGCATGTGGCTGTTCTTCACCCCAGATGTGGCAGTTTTGCTTGTTTACGTATCCATTTAGCCAGAAATAAGCCTCATCGCTGAACACAATTTTTCGATAAAACAGTGGATTTCCATCGAGCTGAATTTTTATAATAAATTTCAACGATTTGCAGTCGTTGCTCGTTTGTGAGTATCTCCATGATGAAATGGCAGAGTATACTTAACACACACAGATCTAGTTTGGACACAGTTACCAACTAGTGCTGCCAGCCCGAAAAACTTAATTCATAAAAAACCACCCTTTACAAATATCTTTCTTAGTTTCCTACATGAAACCGAATTAAGTCTGCTGAAGCAAAAATTGCAAAATGAGAAAAATCCTTTGTGAATTATAAATTAAGCTTTCTCTAAGTTTAAGACATCAAGAGTTTAATAATCCTCTGTGCAGGTTGTTATGTCCTTATTTTCAAAATGAATTATCAAACCCAAACCACAATAAGTGTATGGGAATTATGCGCTTGTACTCAAGTGTATTACACATAATTATATTAGATTCGACTTTTATAATGCCATTTAAAGTAGAAGTCTATTCCCACCAATTGGCTTCGTCTTTGTACCAAGTTTCATCAACTTGTCTCTAAAATACTGACCAGTATGATGCGCACAAAGTTTAAATGGCAAGACAACCAGGCATCCGGACAGACGGACGGACACCGTTAGATCGTAAAATCTCAAAAATCCCATCAGCGCTACCAATTTTTCATCATTTAAGTAAATTCAGCCCCTACACTCATAGAAAACTGCATTTTCATATCGATGATGCCCTAACATCAGAACTGTGACATCAATGTTACTACAAATGGCATCAATGAGGCAAAAAGTGACTTCAATCCAATGACGAATGTCATCATAAAATTTTATTATATTTTATGCGTCATCTCTGCTACGAGTACATTGCCATCAATTTAATGTCTCATTGTTTGTAGTATTTACATTATTTTCATGTTTAAAAAATAAAATAAAAAGCAAAAATTCCCATATTCTATTTGTTCGAATTATTTAGTTAAAACCGTAAAATTTTCAAGGCTAAATGATTACGAAAACCATATCGGGCATGCTGCTGGTGTCTTATAACTCAAAGTTCTTCTGTGAACAATGGTTGGAATACAACAGAAGAGAAACAAAAGAAAAAAAACCAAACATTTCTTACAAAAACAAAATACACATACGAAAAACACAAAAAGCCAGCAAAATAATTTTTACACAAACAAAACATATACACAATACACACACACCAGCTGTCCGTGCAGCGGTCGTTGATAAAATTTTTTGTTTGTTCATTTCTTTATCAATGTAAAAAAAGAAACATTATAGAACATAAAAATAGAATGTTTGTCTTCAGTATCACTACCATTGTTCTGTTTTTTAACGAAGAACAGAACAATTTAAAATGTTCGGCTTTTTTTTTTTTGAAAATAGTTACGAACGGTATCAAGGGTTGTGTTCGTCTACACAATCACGAAATATATTGATATCGTTCTTGGGTGTGTGAGCCGGACGCTAAATAATGTTCTGTTTATTTTCGAACACTGATTTGAATACGAAAATCGCATATTTGGTTAAAAAAATGTTTGAATTTTCTGAGATGGCGATTTTTGCGGCATTTATAAAAAAGGTTGTAATTAAAGTTTTGAATTTTTACCCCTTTAGTCATTAATAAAAGGTTAATTAAACAAATTTTCGTATAAAATTCGTCTTTTAAACCTGTTATAAGCATGGACTATTGTTTCATAAGGCCTTTTGCCAACAACTGAGTTTATTGAGTCAATAAAAAAGGTTGTTGCCCAAATCTATTAAAAAATAGACAACAGTTGTAAAAATACTGTTTTTACTTTGATTTGAAACATTTTTTTTATTAAATACTAGTTGTTTGGTCCCGGCGTTGCTCGGGATTTTCCAAATTTTAATAAAAAATTAATTACTGGTGAAATCCTGTCTAAAATTGGTCATATCAACTTCGCCGGCTCATGCTCAACAACTTTGCTAAAGATCATAGCATCGTCAAATGCAGAGTTTACGATTTAATTCATACTGAGTAATTTTCAATGGCGCCACCTATTTTAGATATTCTTCTTACTTGGTCAGAGACCATTCCGAATTGGTACGAATCATCGAAATCGGTCCAGCCGTTCTTTAGTTATAAACGTGGTAACTAACGCCACATTCTTTTATATATATAGATAGATAGATGACGAAATATTTAAATATTTTATTATTAAATATGTTTTATTGAGTGTTTTTTTTTCAGAGCCCAATTTTGATAAATTTTTTCATTGAATCAAATAAAAATGTTGCTGACCTAAAATTTTATTTTTTAAAACTGTGTTGCTAAAAATTTTCTTGAGTTAAGAGGTTCTATTCTCGGGAATGTACAAAATCGTCTATGTTTCCCATTATTTTTATTCTCTTATACCCTCAATTTAAAGAATTGAACTCTATATGGGATTTTCTCTATGATACAACTTTAAATTAGAAAAAAAACAATACAAAAAAAAAAAAAAAAAAAAAAAGGAAAGCTAAAATTCAATTCACAACTAATTATTTCCTATTATAGTGGTATTTTAAAAAATTCTTGGCACTTAATTTTTGGTTCCATTGTGAATAATAAATAAAACAATATACGTATTTAATGGTTCTTAGACATTATTTACTTACATACAAGTATTTTTTAATTAAAAATAAATATTATTTTTAATTTTCCAAATTTTTTTGTGTCATTCCTTTTATCGGTATTTTTTTTTTTTCTTCTCTAAACAAGAACGTCAAGCTGTCTGGTATGGCATTTTTGTATGTGTCTTGAATGTATTTTTGGCATCAGTACATTTTTTCGTTTTTAAAAGTTTGTATGTCTCGTATCATTTTCTTTTTTTTTGCTTTTTGTACATTTGTAGACATTTTTGTGCTTTGCCAGAAAAAAAATGCCATTCTTTAACAGCAAATGCCGACTGAGTGAATCAGAACGTGCAAATGACAGATGAGAAGTTTCAAGTGATCTTAACGAATAATTGATGAGCTTTTTCGGGGAAGTTTTCCATATAAAATTTCATGCGTACCAAATTTTATAACATCTTAATCTTTTATGCTTTTTTTATATGTATGATTTGTTTTGTTTTTTTTGGGAAGCTATGTCCAAATATACATAAATTCTATTTTTCCATATTTAAGTCGCCTGTATTGCGCATTTTTATTGGGTGACAACAAGTCCTTTTTTCAAATAAATTAAAGCTAAAGTACTAAAGTAAAAAAAACCAGCAAAATTCCCATATCCTATTTGTTCAAATTATTTAATTTAAAACATCAAATTTCCAAAGTAGTAGAATGATTACGAAAACCATATCGGGGATGCTGAGGGTTCTTAAAATTTAAAGTTCATCTGTTAACAATGGGCGGAATACCACGAAAGTGAAACAAACACGTGTATCGATAATGTCAAGTAAATAATAATATTCTCTTCTCTCTAAGTGTTTAGAGTCAATGTCACTTTCGGATTATTTCAAGTACGAATTCGGGTTAAATCAACTTAGAAGTCAGATAAACTTGTATTTCACTTTAACTTAAATCAATCGCATTGTCGGATTATTTCAAGTCAGTGTTGCCAATTTAGCCATTTAGTGGCTAGATTTAGCAATTTTTCACCTTGTTTAGCCATTAAAAAATGAGTTAAGTCACTAGTCATTTTTCAACTTGTTTAGCCATAAAATTTTTTTTGCCCTTTTTTTTAAAAAAAATAATTTTTATTTTATTATAAAAATTTAGAAAAGTAAAATAAACATTTTTAAAAATTAAAATGCCTTTAATTTAAATCAAAGCTTTTACAAATGTTGAAAATCGCTATAAACGAAGATGAAACATCTTTCAAAATAAAGGAACAGTATTCCAATATTAAATTTTTAAAATGGATCAACACAAACATCGGTGTTTCTTTCTGGTTGCAAGTATTTCAATAAAAAGATGCAGGCGGCAACGAAATTTGTTTTAGAAATTTCAGAATTGACTATAAAGTTGCTCTCACTTCCACGGTCTAATGCTGAAGTAGAGAGGGTATTTAGCCAAGTAAACATCTTTTAAAGTAATTTAGAAACAGGTTACATATAGCAACCGTTAATTCGATTTTATCAATGAGGTTAATATTTTTACCATAACAACAAAATATTTTTACCAACACCACAACAGTGGAGAGGGTACCATGCGTTTGTGCTGAAATTTGTGACACCTTTAAATATTGGTCCTAAGCCCACCTTTACGTATACCGCTTGACTCAGAATTACTTTCTGAGTCGAATTAACGATGTGTCCGGCTGGCTGGCTGTCCATGTAAATCTTGTGCGCAAACTACAGATCGCAAATTTGCAGAAAATTTAATAAAATTTGGTACATAGGTTCTAATGTGGTATAGGGTATCATATAGTCGAGGTTAACCGATATTACTTTCTTAGTTGTTTTTTTATTGTAGATCTGGACTCAAAAAGTTGGGTAAAACATGTCATGGTAACCTGCCGGCCGCGGTTTGAATCCCGGCCACTGACAAGAATGAAAGTTTATCAATAACAATTTTAATTAATTTTCATGTTGTAAAATTCTTTTCTTCATATAAATAATTTAATGAAAATTAAATTTAATGAACTTAAGCCTAATTAAAAATATTAAAAATTTGGATTAAAAACCATAAAATAGTTCAACAAAATAACCACAATACTAATTATTGCACAGTATTAACCTAAACTATAAGCGGCTGCCCACAGCAGTGATATATATTTCGTGTAATTATTTTAAGAAAAATATTTAAGACTTTACAACTTTATGACTACCTTTTGAATCCCTCAAATATATCGACTTGGACTTAATTCAATAACAAACAATTTTTGTGTAAAATAGACATTTGCTTTAAAATTTGTTACACCAGCTCTTTTTTTGTGGCCGATATTGTGGTATAACCACTAGTGCGGTTTTTAATTCGTATAAGAGATATCGAGTCAGTTCCTCTTAAGGGGATCAACTTAAAATTTACTTGTACCATATGTGTAATAATAAACCAATTTGGAATATGTTTAACATCGAAGAGGCTGCTAACATTAAGTATTTATACACCGCCAGTGTAGAGAAGCTTGCGGGGTAGTCGTAAAAGCCGCACGTAATGCGAATTGAAGCGAAAATTTTGATACCTCCCTTTTTACTATTTTTTATTTTTCTCTCGTTTTTTTGTTATGTTATGCCTTGTTCGCACGGTGCTTTGGATTACTTCGCTCTCCGTTTTAATTACTTATTTGAATTACCATGTTCGCACGGCATATTCCTAATCGGTTTTGACAGTTTTTCTTGTTCTTCTTTTTATTAATTTTGTTTATTGCTAAATTTAATTGTTTTTTTTTGCGTTAACTTGTATTAATAATTAAAAGAAAAAGTAAGTAAAAAATATTATTTCAAAGAAATACATACATTTATTTATTTTCCCAGTAAATAGAATATTTTGTTTGTTTTTTTTAGTGCTTTGACAGCTGGTGATGGAAAAAACCGATAAAAATTAGAGATCACATTGATTTTAAAGTAATTCACTGGGTAATAAAAATTGAATTACGTACAAATGAGATAATCCGCTCTCAAAATTTTATATGACGAATTATGTAATTTGGATCATAATTAGGCTGTGAATTACGAATGAGAGCGCGAATTACGAAAAAACGCTGTCGTGCGAACATGGTATTATGTATGATCAGTGTTGCCAGTTATAATATTTTCAGCATCACCTTAATCTAAAGTTACGACAGACAGTTGAACTACACAGAAACATTTTTTTTTACCAAATAAAGCATTAATCAAAATAAAATTAGTTTTAATTAAAAATGTGACAAATAAATTAAACGTTTAATCAAGTGAATAAAATGTTTAATCAAGTAAATTGGTTTACTGGTGCAAATTAATAGTATCAGTTAAATTTATAATTCACTTTATTAGATTTTTAAATTAAAACTGATTTAAATTTTGATTAATTGGTGAAAAATTTTGTTCTGTTTATGTAGATCCACAATTGTTTCAATAACATCTTCCTTGGTTTAATGGGACATTTTGCTTTTAAAAAATGTTTACTGTTGCTCGTAGATTTAAGCAAAGACTCCTAAAGAGTACGTCGCAGCGACACAAAAAGCACTGACCATATAGTGATTCGGCAAAACTAGAGCAGTTATCGTAGAAAGATGATAATTGTTTGACTTTTGTGCCCTCCACTGTTTACAGTAAAAATTATGAAATCTACAAAACTTTTAAAGGTACTTTATAAGCTTTACAAATATGTATTAAACATAATCGGCACTTTATTAATCTTTAGCTTTCTGTGTGAAACAGAGCACTATACGACATCACACTTAATGTTAATTGGCTCAAACACACTTTTTATACAGGAAGTGTTTCTGTACAATTTTGATTTCTTCACCTCTTCCATCTATCGATTTTCGTGATTTAGCCCTTAATTCAAAGATCTTTTATCTGAGTGATAGGCTCAATAATGGACCGTTTAGTCTCATTTTCATTACCTAGAAGTTACATGTTAAAACTATCACTTTAATTGCTTGATGTAGGGCACTTAATTGAATCGAATTTCAAACAGATTTTCATACATAACATCATCATACATAAACATACTTATAAACATTGTTATAGTAAATGGTATGTAAAATGTAATAAATGCCAAATGGCAAAATGCCAACAAAATTATTTTATTTCTTCTTCACACACAATTTAATTTCACATGATGAAAAACTGTGGAACAAATTGTAAAATATGTAATAAATTCAAATCAAATTCATGTTGTAAAAATTCCTTTCTTCATAAAAATAATTTTATGAAAATTAAATTTGATGAACTTAAGCCTAATGAAAAATATAAAAAATTTGGATTAAAAACCATAAATAGTTCAACAAAATAACCACAATACTAATTATTATCAAATTTATTTTACCAAAAATTATGCGTTAATGCTGTTACATATTTAAAAGTAGCTTATGGAACAAGAACTACAATAAGCCCAACATGACCCCGATGATCTTACTCAGGTTAATCTGTACAAAAGCCAAACAAGTCAGCAATCCTCTTGCCATATTTTTTACCAGAACAAGTTAGTTTTGGAATAACATCTTTTAACATATTTTAATAAATATGTGTGTAACATAAGGTAAAACTCATGAATATAACAGTTTTTACACCCAATTAAGTTTTATTTTCTTTTACAGAAAAAATTAAAAATTGTCTCTAATCACCAAATTTATTCCAAAATCATAGAATCAAGCAACCGATTTGTTGATTGTGCACCTATTGCCGAAATGATTATATTGATTACTAAAAATTGTAAAAATTTAATATTTTGAATAATTTTTTTTCAATAGGTTATATTTTTAATTTTAATTAAAAAACTGATTGAAAAATTTTGCCGTTTCAAACAATGTGTTGGTTGATTTTGACAATTTCCAACAACAATTTCACAAGTTTAAATTATTTTATTTTAAACGAAATAATTTTTTGTTATTAAATTGATATTTTAATTCAAAATTTATTTAAAAACAACTTGTAAAATTCCTTTCTTCATAGAAATAATTTAATGAAAATTAAATTTAATGAACTTAAGCCTAATTAAAAATATTAAAAATTTGGATTAAAAACCATAAATAGTTCAACAAAATAACCACAATACAAATTATTGTTAAAGCTAAGGCACGAGCTCTATGTGTTCATTTGTCCTTCAAGTTGTGCTGAGAAAGGTCAACAAGAAAAAGAAAGACAAAAATGAAAAAACAAAAAAATGTACTTTGGACTTCAAGAAAAATTCTTGACAAAAGTACGAAAAAACAGAAGTAAGGAAAAACATGTAAAATTAATTAAAATGGATAATCATTAAAAAAAAGCAAACTTCGATCTACCAAAGGTTAAAATACAATTTGGTTTAAGGATTGATGTTTGACTATTGACGTCAGCAGTCGTCGATGGCTGCGAGTGTAAAACGGCAAATCCATCTGAGGAGATCGAGTGGTTACGATCGAAACATGTCATGGTAACCTGCCGGCCACGGTTCGAGTCCCGTCACCGTCAAAAATGAAAGATTATCAATAACAATTTTAATTAATTTTCATGTTGTAAAATTCCTTTCTTCATAGAAATAATTTAATGAAAATTAAATTTAATGAACTTAAGCCTTATTAAAAATATTAAAAATTTGGATTAAAAAAAAAAAAATAATTGATTCAATTATCGTATTAATTAAATTTAAATACTTTCTAAATAATTTTTTATACCGTCCACCACAATAAGTTGTGAAAAGGGTATACTAAGCTGGTCATTCCGTGTGAAACTTTTTTATTATTTATCTTAGACCCCATAAAGTACATATATTCTGGCTCCTTGAGTAATTCTAAGTCGATTAAGCCATGTCCGTCCGTCTGTCCGTCTGTCCATCTGTCCATCTGTCCATCTGTCCATCTGTCCATCTGTCCGTCTGTCCATTTGGTTGTCCGTCTGTCCGTCTGTTCAAAACACGCTCACTTTCGAACAAATTAACAAACTGGGTGTCAAATTACATGTAGCTATCCAAAGCACTTTGGGATTGAAATTCAGCAAAATCGGTTCAGTAGGACCAGAGCTATGAATCAAAATGTGGAACCACCACCTTTTAAAAACTGATAATTTTGTTACAAAACCTAACATAAATAGTGGAAAAATGCACGGAATCATATAAGATTTTGCAAAAATTTGTTTTATTCGACTGGAAATTACGCCGTAAAATTTCGTGAATAGCCTTCCATAATTTACCCTATGCCCTATATAAGACCAACTCCCGGAAAACAGTTTAATACGCCTTAAACCGTAAGAACTAACGCTATCATAACAAAATTTGGTACTTCACAGTTTAATAGGATTCAAAAAGGCACTGTAAAATTTCGTGAAGATCGGTCGTTAATTTACCCTAGGACCCATAGAAACCCTACTCCCAGAAAATAGTTTAGTAGGCCTTAAACCATAATTAATAATGCTATCATAAAAGAAATTGGTTCGTCACAGTTTTATAAGACTAGAAATGAAACTGTGAAATTTCGTGAAGATCGGTCCATAATTTACCCAAGATCAAGATTGTCGGTCAATAATTTAAGATAGGTCTAAGCCGCAACCAATTTTAATGCTGATGTCTCTTTTTATAAAGATAAATTAATAATAAAAAGACATCATATATATATCACTCCTGAAATATTGGAATTGTCGGTGGAGGGTATCAAAGATTCGCCACAGCACTCTAACTTGTTTAATTGATAAAAAAATACTTATAATTTTTTGTGTGTTGTTATTCTGTGTATATGATATATTAGGAAATATTCATCTTATACCATTTAAAGTAATAATATGTATGTTCCATGTCCTTGCATAACACTGAGTTCTTGTAAGTTCATAGTGTTGGCGAAGTTTGTCCTTCTGTCCCTCTGACTAATATGGAAACGTATTCCCGTAACCCTCAAATCACCCTCAAAAAAACTTACGTTAGTTACTCTCGTGTGTGGTTTTACACACAGATGTAAAATCTGTCTACTTTCCTGTGGCACCATAGTTCGTATGTAATCAAAGTCATGATTTACGTAACATTAATGATGTTTTTATCCCAACAACAAACCATACAAAATTTGTGTATTTTATAGTGTTCGAAAATAAACAGAACATTATTTAGCGTTCGGCTCACACAACCAGGAACGATATTTATTTTTTTAGTGTTTGTGTAGACGAACACAACCTTTAATACCGTTCGTAACGATTTTCAAGAAAGAGCCGAGCATAGTATAGTGTTCTGTTCTTCGTTTAAAAGCAGAACAATTGTAGTGATACTGTAGACAAACATTATATTTTAATGTTCTATAATGTTTCTTTTTTTACATTGATAAAGAAATGAACAAACAAAACAACGAACGCAGCACCAACAGCTTGTGTGTGTATTGTGTATATGTTTGTTTGTGTAAAATTATTATGCTGGCTTTTTGTTTTTGTAAATCATGTTTGGTTTTTTACCAGCCAAAAGGGACAAACATTAATAAGCCGAACCGAACACAATAAATTTTGTGGTTTTTTAAAAAAAACGAACGGAATTAAACTTTCTCTTCTTTTGCTGAGTTGGCAAAAAATATTATTAGTTTTGTGTTCAAAAGATGACAAACAGGGAAACATTATTTTTTTTAATGATTTACTTGACAAACACTATAAGCGTTTGTATTTTCCACAAATCTACCGGACCGAACACTAAGGAGCGATATCAAGTGTTTATTTTCGAACACTGGTATTTTATATAAGCCCTCACTTTATAAAACATACATTGCTTGCAGTTCGCAAAAATATTAACCCTTGTCTACAGAAAATTTTGTCTCTGATGCAAATTACATAGAAGTTACATATTTCTGGAATACTTAATTGAAGCGCAGCCGCGCAGATAACCTTTAACATTACGCTCTTACACTGTTTAAACATGGAATCAGCCAAAATTGTGCACCTTAACCACTTTAAAATAGCATACAAAGTGTCAGCCAGTAGAAGAACGTTGTAAGTTAATAACAAAATTATACAATCGAAATGCTTTTGCAAGATGGAAAAACGTTTTAAAAGCCTTAAGCATTAAAGTTTTTATTATCGTTAGTTTTGATAATCTAAAAAACAAAAATTAAAAAATAAATAATCCTGCCTGTTAAAAACGTTTTTTGCTCTCCTGAAAAAAAATTATTTTGTAACTTAAAACGTTATTCGCGGCTGTGCTTCAATTGGAATTGCTAATTAAGTCAAAAAGTTTCTTTCCCCAACAATTTTTTTGTTTATTGTTTAAAAATAATTCATTTGTATAGTTTTTCACACAAGGGTGACTTAAAGGTTCACGACTTAACAAAAATTATAATTTTTATACCCTTCACAACAAGTAAATTTATAATTTCGTGTAAAACTTATTTAATATTAAAAAAGACCCCATAAAATATATGTGACACGAAATCATACTACTACTTATCTTCGCTAAGATTGGTTTATATTTAAACATAGGCTCCATATAAACCACTCTCTCAGAAAACATTTTATTACACCTATTACTATCAAACCTATTGCTATTATAGAAAAATTTGTTCCTTCGTAGTATTGTAAGACGATAAATCACACCAAACAATTTTGAAAAGATCCGTCTATTATTTATCATAGACTCCACATTAAGCCCACTCTCGATAACAAAGATAGATATTGTAGTGGTCCAACTAAGACAATCGGTCCATAACTTACAAAAGCTTTCATATAAAGTAGCCTTCGGAAAAGCACTTTAAAGAGTATTACACGCTAAAAAAATTTTGATTACTTCGCTTAAATTTGTTCCAGTTCGGTTTTTTTTAATACTAGATGTCTAGTGGAAGCTTGGTACAAAATTATAAAATATGCATACATAGTCACTTAGAAATGTTTGTAGACTCTACATGAAAGGAGGAAAGCGCAGTTGGGCTCTGAATTAATATCAGTAGCTAGCGTACAAATACAATCTGAAAGCGAAGATATATGATCACAAATAAAAAATGCCAAAATGCCAAAATGTTTCGCTTACCATATCGCTTACAGAAGACTGAATTATATAATTGATGTGTATTATAATAAGGTTCTTTAGTAAAGAAATTATTCCTTAGTATTAATTGTTTTTCACTTTTTCTACACTTTATATTCTCATCTTCTCAAACAATAAAAAAAAAACAACGAACTTTTGCAATTTTAACAGTGAAATCCGAATGAAGAACAAAAAATAAACCAACTTTTTGTGTCAAACGCATAATCGGACAAATCAAAGTATCAATGATAAAAATGCCGTTTACTTAAAAACTTGGTTTTTTTTGCCTTATTTATTTAAACAACTCTTTTCGTGTTAGTTAGCATTATTAGAAAAGAAAAATATTGGAAATGGCCCCAAATGGAAAGCAATCATCTGTTGAAATTAGACAGCTATTACTAACATTGAATTTATAGGGAAAAACTGTGACAGAAATTCCCGAATTGTCTGCGTGTCTGCGGATGCAAGTCCATATGGAGTGGGTGGAGTATTTTCTCAGGTTGTTGATGGTGTGGAACGTCCAGTGATGTTTGCATCAAGCACATTGAGTGCTGCGGAGCGGAACTATTCTCAGCTTCATAGAGAGGCACTAGCCATTATATTTGCGGTAAAAAAATTCCACAAATATATTTTTGGGTTCAATTTTACTATACACAGTGATCATCAGCCCTTACGTGCAATTTTTGGTTAGAGAAAAGATATTTCTGGTGTGGCAGCTAATCGTCTACAGAGGTGGGCAATTTTCTTATCAATGTATTGATATGACATTAAAAATAAAAAGGCAAGGGAAATGGCTAATGCGGATACATTATCGAGACTGCCAATGGGGTATAATACAGGTATTGAGTATAATAATATAAATAGTTTAGATGATTTATCTTTTCCATTGAGTGAGAATCCACCTCAGTGGATTCGTCAATAAGCAGAATTGCCACATTTGGGCGCATGATAATCCAAGAGTGATTGCACCCACAAAGAGTGACTGTTTGGTGCGGTTTATGGGCTGGCGGCATCATCGGGCCGTATTTTTTCCAAAATAAGGTCGGTCAGGAAGTTAGTGTGCATGGTGTTCGCTATCATGAGATAATAACGAACTTTTTATGGCCCGAATTGAGGATATGGATGTGTGACGATATGTTGTTTCAACAGGACGGTGCCACTTGCCACACATCTAACGAAACAATGGCTATTTTGGCTCGACAAATTCAATGGCCTTGTTATCTTACGTGGTGGCGATGTCAATTGGCCGCCAAGATCACGTGATTTGAGACCGTTGGACTTCTTTCTTTGGGGTTATTTGAAGGAAAAGGTGTACGTCGATAAGCCAGCAACAATTCAAGAGCTAAAGGATGAGATAGTGCGGCACATTAACGGCATAGAACCTCAATTATGGCTCAACGTCATCGAAAATTTGGACCATTAGATGGAGCTGTGCCGCCGATGTCGCTGCGGCCCTTTGGCCGATATTTTGTTCCATACATAATTGAACCATACCAATATTATCATAATAAAAAGATATGACAATAATTTCCTAAATAGTTTGTGCTTTATTCAAAATCAACATCGGCCCTACAAATTTAGCCTCCCTTTATGTGGGGAAATCTTTCTTTGAAGCAATACATTGTTGGCACAGAAAGCGCTTTATTCAGCGCATATAACAATGGTTGAATGTAACGATCAGCTTTACACACTGAATTATTTGTTGCTACCGTTATTATTTAATATGGTCCCTTACAAAGCTGCTTCGTAGTAAGGAAATGTCGTGGCTCTTCAAAAGTTATAGAATGCCTTCACTTACATCTCTGCAAGTCTTATTGCGTTGCGCATAAATGTGCGCTTACTTTTTAAAACTTACTGTTAGTGCTTCTCAAAACAAGAAAATTTTTCATTAATACGATTTCTGTATGACGTGCTAAATTCCCAATTTTTCATATTTGATAAATACACTGAAATTTATTGTTGAGGGAAAGCTAGCTTATATGCGCATTTCACTGGTTACTTAGGCCAGATCGTCACGTTAAAGCGAATAAGAATTATAAACACTTAAAGTCTTACTTGTAACAATATCAAAGCTTAAACAAAACACCAAAAATAAACAGTGAGTTTATCTTTTCTTACATCCCCCTTTTTCATTGGGATTGATTAAACAACGTATTTTAAAACATCCCGACTATTTTCAAGTGCGCAACTTATTAACAGTACGCGATCTATACAATCCCAGGATTAACTTTCATACTGTTTAAGGTATATATATCTTGACTTCTTGATGGAAAGAACTTATGGTACCTCGAATTAAATAATTATCGTATAACAAAAAAGTTATAGCAGACCAATAAAAGGCGATACAATTTTAAACAAATAACAACTAACTGACTTCTTAATTTCAATTTTCTAAGAAAGAAACAAGCACCTTATTTTTTGTAAATCCCTTCATCATGCGTTGAAAAATTCTTCATATAACATTTTTTGAATTTTCAAAAAAGTAATTTCAATTTTTGGGAATACAAAATTTTTTTTTTTTTTAATTTCAAAAGATTTTGTTATTCGTGCTTAATTCCCAGTTTTTATTATTGATAAAAACACTTGAAATTTATTGTTGATGGGATAAGCTATTCCTGTGCGCGTTCCACTGATTGCTTAGGCCAGATCATCAGGAAACTTCATCCATAAAGATTTTTGAAAAACTAAAGATATTAAACCAAATAAAACTGTTAAGCGTATAAGACTTATAGCAACAGTTCTACTTGTAACAATATCAAAGTTTAAACAAAACACATCAACAATAAACAGTGGGTTTATCTCATCTTACATTCCCCACTTTGAATTTTTAATAAATTCTTATGAAAATGTATGGTGAAGTGTTTTACAAAATAATGGTGTAAATTTTTTCACTTTAAGCAAATATCTTTTTAAACATTTTCTATCGTCTTTGTCACTGTGCGCTAAAGAGCATACAAAACTATTAGAAGAAACAGATTGCAAATTTTATTGAAAATAAAATGGAAAAATAATGAACACTTAAAGGTGGCAAAATAATTGTATATAGGAAAAAAATGTTGCATTGAAACCAACAATCAAACAGAATAATTTGTTTATGGAATTCAAAAAAAATCAACAAAGTTTCTTTTAAAAAAAAATATTCCCAAATATCGATGAAAATCTAAAGGGAAATTGGCATTTTTGAGACGAATATTTTTATAAGTAATCAATTTAATTATATTGTGTAATTATATTTAATTACGGATGCCAGTAGGCTTGTTGGTAGTGAGCTAGTTTATCAGTCCGAGGGTTGCGGGTTCGATTCCCACTAGAGACTCTGGTCTGTTTCACTACAACGGGATGAGGGTCTACGTTACTATTGATCGGTTAATTAAGTTAGAATATAATTTGTAATTGTATTTAAAAATATTAAATGTTTGAAACTAACAAGCCCTTGTTAAGCTACTGTTCGGATTTTATAGCCTCATGTAGATTTTGCCAAAGAACATACAGTTTTTCTTACTTCTATAGCTCGGAAATCGACTAGATTTTCGTCACAATTGTAGCTATAGACAAGGAAAGTTTGTTAGCGCTGAAAAATATGTTTTCTTTGCATGAATAGTTGCTACCAAAAAATTACTTTTACTTTCAAAAATCTTGCAAAATTTTAAAAGTGACATTAAAATTAGAAGTAAGATAAAGTTGAATTATTTATCAAATGTTGGGGTGTTGATATTCTATAACATGGATCACAGATAACTCAAAATATTGCACACTGGGTTATAACTAACGATAAAAAATTTTCCTTAAAGACTAAAGGAAACTTTTCTTTTTCATACTTAAATAAACATTTCCGCTTCTCTTCTTAATTAATTGAATCTTTTCTACGAAAAGTTTTATCTCCCAATTGCTTTTCTACTTTACAAATATTTTTCATTATTACCTCATTTTAATTAAAAAGAAGTAAACTTGCAATGTTCGGCTGTACAGAATCTTTGATACCCTCCACAGAGGGTAAGAATATTTTTGAAGTGGCATTTTTATTTCAAATCCTCACGGTTTTAAGCGTATTCAAAAAAAATATTTTCGAGAATTGGCTTTTTATGGGTTTTATATTCTGGACCGATCCTCACAAAACTAAGTAGTGTGTTTTTAAGCGTTATTAAACTATAAAGACACAATTTTACTACAGTAGAATTATTTGTTACTGTTATAGGTGTATGAAAGCGTTTTCCAAAAATGGACTGTGAACTGAACGAAACTGAAACTGCGTATGATAGCTAGAAACAATTTGACAAAAAAAAAAAAAAAATTATTTTCTGTTAAGTCTTTCGGTGTGTTTTCAACCTACGAACAGGCAGACGGACTTCAGTAAATTGACTGAAAATTTCGCACGGCCCCCGAATTGGATATAAGATGACTATCAAAAAAGTTCACACGGAATGACAAACTTAGTAAACACACATTTACCACTTGTTGTGGACGGTATAAAAAACGCAAAATATAAAATTGTTGGTGCGTGTCTTAAGGGTGACAGGATTTTCACAAACAAAACAAAAAGAAAAAAATCTTTAGGTGCTTTTTATTATTTTGCAATTTCGTTTTGTTTTAATTAAAAATAAAATAATTTTTGCTTTCTTTCCCTTGTTTGTTCTAGTAATAATTTGCGTTTAATATTCTTTTGTTGGCAATTAATTTAAGTAGAAAATAAACTGTGACAGAGGCGAACAAAAAGAAATAGTAAGAAATTTAAGAAAAACAATGACTTCAATTAAAACAGAAAAATAAAAGAAAAATTTAGCAAATTAATGTTATTTATTTAAACATTACAGAAATGCGAAAAAATGCGAAAAAAAAAAAATAGAACACATTTAAAGAACAGCATTAATGCGACTTTAACGTTGTGACAAATTTAACGCCATTGTTTTCTAAATTTTACTTAAAATAAACACTTAGTTAAGCTACGGTCAGACTTATCAAATATTTGACGAAAAAAACGGGACCAACAACCAAACTTAAAAATCATTTCGCTTAATATCAATATTTATTTTGATTAAAATAACACATCTTTTTTGCTATGTCTAGTAGTATAATTAGTTTGGTTTGTAATATTAAGACCATTTTAAATCTCACTAACTGTTAACAAAAGTAGGGGTTACTCTAATTTGATCAAATATTAAATAAGTGTGACCGTAGCTTTAGTCATTCATTCAATGTCTGCAGCAATCATGTGCAAACTAATTAAAACAAATGGCTACATTAAAAAAAAAAATGGAAAACTAAAAAAAAAAATGTTGGTTTAAATGTCTGCAGACATTAGAATATTAAATCAATCTTCTCTCAACGTTGTAGGGCTAAATATGCGTATATTAGGTTTATCATTCTTTGTATTACACCAACAAATACACTGGTCTACATATTTGGAAAAACGCAGCATGTTTTTTAATTAATCTGGATGCGCTAAATTCGAAGCTGGCCTAAAAAAGGCTATCACGTCTTGTTCATTTTTTATCGCATGCTGGCAATACTGTAAGCAGTCAATACAACACTACAATTTCACAGTTATTTATTTGACAGAAGCTCACTTGCATTCTAAATCTTCATAATAGTAGCGTTTAAGCATGCCGGGTGATCATGTGTTACTGATTCAAGCTATTTTTGCTTTGTGTGTGGTGAATATTTGGTTGGAAAAAAAGAATATGCAACATCAGAATCAAGGCGAATTGACTAGAAGGTGAGGTCAACTCTACAACAACACAGCTTTGTGGTCAAATTGTCAAAAATATTGCATGTAAAAAATATGTAGGTTTGTTTACATAAAAAACTAGTTTGTATACAAACTTTGACAAGTCGACCACCGAAAAAAAAACACCATATGTTGAATTGACCCCACCTTCTAGTGAATTCGCCTTGATCAGAATCATTAAAATATGCATATTTACATTATTTTGGTTTTGCAGTCAGAAACTTGAACAAACCGTGGACACCGACAAAGTTTTGCATATTCTTCATTCGCATTTAGATTAAAAAAAAAAAAATAGTTGTAGTGAGCGCGAACAAGGGGAGCGTGCTCACTAAGATTTAATGAAAATAAAAAGAATTTATCAAGGATTTTTAAACAAATACGTGAAACTGAGCCAACAAAATAAAGGGTCCGCCAAATAACTTTTTTTTTTGAAAATGCTATAAAAAAAACTTAAATATTTTCTCAAATTTCTTTTTTTATTTGAAAGTACAATCCTTCCGTTTAATAATGGAAAATAATTTCATTCAAATGGATGCCTCGGCTGGCCATGCAGTAGCCTACACGATCGGTCCAATTTTTAAGCACATTTTCGATTGTGTGCAGCTGTATTTCACCAATGGCTTCACGAATATTGTCCTTTAAAGCGGCAATTGTCTCTGGCTTGTTGGCGTAACAATTATCTTTGACGGCATACTACAAATAAAAGTCCAACGGTGTCAAATCGCAGCTCCGAGGTGGCCAAACGACATCAGCTCTGCGGCTGATAGTGCGATCTTCAAAAACAGGGCGTAAAACATCGAGTGCAGCTTCGGCTGTGTGGCACGTAGCGCCATCCTGTTGAAACCAAATGTTGCCAATATCCTCCTCTTCAATTTTTGTGAACAAAAATTCGTTCAACATGGCCCGATAACGATCGACATTGACTGTAACGGCCACTCCTTGCTCATTTTCGAAGAAAAATGGCCCAATTATGCCTCTGGTCCAAAATCAGCACCAAACAGTGACTCGTTTTGGGTGCATCGGCTTTTCAATGTACGCGTGCGGATTTTCTGTGCCCCAAATGCGACAATTTTGCATGTTTACATACCCGCCATGATCAAAATGAGCTTCATCTGAAAAGATGATTCTTTTGGCAAGACCGGCATCTTCTGTAAGTCGATCGCAGGCCCACTTAGCGAAGCGAAAACACATTGGATGGTCAGTTGGCTTCAACTCCTGAACCAATTGGACTTTGTATGGCGTCATACCAAGGTCTTTATGCAAAATTCGTCTCAATGATGTCTCCGAAATGTTCAATTGTTGAGAACGACGGTGAATTGATGTTAATAAAACTTTATTTTTCATCCGATTTTTTTCAAATTACACTTATGTTGGTAATTAAAAAAACTATTAGGTAAAAAAATAAAACATTCCAGATCTTTACTATAACGTAGAAAAAAAAACGAAATAAAAATGAAAATTTTTGAAACAAACGTAAAAAATAGGCAAATTTTGTGCCATAACTCAGCCATTTCTTATCAGATAGAAATTTGCAGCATATCGGCGGAAAAGGCATTCAATTACCTTTCCAACGATATGCCATTCATCTCGGACTTTTCGGTTGGGCTCCACAAGGGTTTGAATGGGACCATACACCGAAAAACACAAAAGTACCGTTATCTAAAAAACGGTACTTAGAAACAAAAAAAAATTACAGCGTTTTTCGTGTTCAGGAGGTCCCAATTAACTTATCTAGGCATGTGGCGTTCTTGGTATTTTTTGGCTGTAAACCAGTGTAATTTGTCGATGATATCATATCCGAAAAACTCTAGTTCTTTGCGAATCGTCTCAGGAATTCGGGCCAGTCGAAAATAAAATTCTTATTTTTTTTAAATTAAATTCATAACAGTTTTTACTTTAAAAATTTACATTAAAGTTTCAATTTCAATGACTTTCATAGTTAAGTTTATTAACATTTAAATTGCTTTATGTTTCGCATTTTATTTTTTAAATTTTTTTATAATATTCTATGTATTCGTAATTACCAGGATATTCATCTTTTTTTAAATATTTATAAAATGGCTTAAAGCAAAAATTCTCTGCTTATACATCCAACCACTGCAAAGCATGTGAAAATATTTTTACCAACTATAAAAAGTAAATATTTTTGTTCGCATTTTAAAATTTTAATTTAAACAAATGTTGGTTTAAGATAAAAAAAAGGGATTGAGGTTGGTCAGAAGAGTGCATACACGGGTACACTTATTTTCATGGAAGAGTTGCTTTTTGCTTCAAATACCAAAAGCTGTAGCTGTAAATCCGAAAATTAGTAACAACCTGGTATTAAGGTGTATTTGAGTGTATGAGTGTTGGCTGTAGTGTGAGTGTGTTAATATACAAGACAAGTGAATGAACTTTTATTATTGCCTTAAATCTGCCACTTAGATTGTTTTTAAAAAGGAAAACAAGAAAAACCGACAAGAAAACAATACAAAAAATCTACTATAAAATACTCAGGACGATTGTATTTTTTCTTAGCCCTCAACAGCAATTCATTTATATAAAAAAGGTGTGTTTGTACGTTTTTTGTTTTTTTTGCTTTCTATACACTGAACCAAATTTCGTTATATAAAAGGAAAAATAGTTTGTTAAGCATTTCACCTCTAACCGGCAAGACCGTAGAAATGGCCCGATGAAGCCCTTATTTTTTTCAAGTGGATGTTGTCAAAACAACCGTAAATTTTAATTTTCAGGTCAAAAAGAAACATTCTGAACGAACGTTAGGTAAAATATATTGAAATTATAAAACATCAGAGGCAAATTTTATTTATAAAAAAATCCATCTGAGGAGATCGAGTGGTTGCGATCGAAACATGTCATGGTAACCTGCCGGCCGCGGTTCGAATCCCGGCCACGGTCAAAAATGAAAGATTATCAATAACAATTTTAATTAATTTTCATGTTGTAAAATTCCTTTCTTCATAGAAATAATTTAATGAAAATTAAATTTAATGAACTTAAGCCTAATTAAAAATATTAAAAATTTGGATTAAAAACCATAAATAGTTCAACAAAATAACCACAATACTAATTATTTATAAAAAATGTTAAATGAGAGAAATGAGAAGCAACCCTGAAGAAAACTTGGATGCAAGTGTCTCCAAGTCACCAGTTTTGTCGACTTATTTGGTGACTTTTTGGCGACATTTTCGACGAAGCGATTAAACTTTTCTATTTGCCTTTAATGCGAAAAAAAGTTTTGTTATGATTTCGTATTTAAAAGAATAATTAAAAGTTAAGAAAGCAATTTTCAATTTTGAAAAAGTACCAAAAGTGTAGCCTTGATTTACTTAAATGTTCTGGTGATTCTCTGGTTCAATGAGAACTAGAATGGTGTAGTGTGGAAATCTAGCAGAAAGTTCCAAAAGTAGACTAGAACTATTAATTCTAATTAATTTACTAATGAATCTATGTTTGCAATGTCTCCATATGACCCCATACAAACTACATAGTCAATAGTGGATTTTCAATGACAAGAACATGTAAATGTCTACAGTAGAAAGGATATAAATGGCCAGTAGTACTGGTGACGAAGTCAATAGTAAATCAGTACAGATTTGCTATCGACATTTCCTTCAGGAATAGTACATATTATTTTCGATAGTGGTAGTACCAGAAATTATTTTTATCGATCCGATAAGTGAAGGTGGCATTTAGAACAAACAACTTGTGTGTCAGAATTCTTGCAATAATTGCCAGGCTGTTCTTCTGGCTTTTCTAACCACCCAAACTGGAAAATTTTCGATACAACACTTGATATGCCAGGCTGTGGTGATAAAGGCTCATCGAGATTTTGAGCAGATGGTCGCCATACAAACTTTTGAACACCGAGAAAAAATAGTTGATGGACTCGTTTCCTCTAAAAACGGTTTATTTTTGAACAAAAGTTTGTATAAAAAAAATACATTTGGAGAGGCCATGCCAAAAAATTTTAGAACAATATAATCATAATTTTGGAATTCTTAGCTCGATCTAATAGACCATCCATAAGATGTACTCCAACCATGTGTGCAGTGTGTTATCGGATGATTTGAGGGCAGTTAACTTCATGAAGTTCTTCTGATTTTTTTTATACCAATGAGCTTTTGATTTTTGTAAAATCCTCTATGCCGTTGGTTCATTTTGCTATCCTCAGGGAATGTATCGTTCTCGATGTTATCGAAAACATAAGTGGGATCAACAGCACTGTCATCACACAACCAAATATTGCAATATTGTGTTTGCAATCTTTGCATATCTTTGATCATCTTGAAATCAAAGAATGAAATAAATATGGTTAAAATCATTTTGATTGCGATCCCAAAACACTGGAGGTTTTCAAAGCTCTGGGAGATACCTTCTCCTCTGCTTGATACAGAATCTTATATACTTAATAAAAGTTATTTTTTTATATACTTAATATACTTAATAAAAGTTATTTTTTTAATTAAAAATTATTATTCGTGCTTAATTCCCAATTTTTATTCTGATAAAAACACTGAAATTTATTGTTGATGGGATACAATTATTGTTGGAAGAATTCCAATCAATTGTAGTGGGGAATGTAAGGAGAGATAAACTCACTGCTTATTGTTGATGCTTTTTGTTTAAACTTTGATATTGCAAATATAACTGTTGCTATAATTCTTATACGCTTAACAGTTTTATTTGGTTTAATATCTTTAGTTTTTCCAAAATCTTTTTGGATAAAGTTTCCTGACGATCTGGCCTAAGCAACCAGTGAAATACGTATAGGAATAGCTTATCCCATCAACAATAAATTTCAGTGTTTTTATCAGAATAAAAATTGGGAATTAAGCACGAATAATAATTTTTAATTAAACATTTTGTATTCCCACTAATTTACTTTGATAATAAACCGGCAAGTGCACGGCCTGAAAAAACTTCATGGCAACATGCTTTTTGAAATTTGTTTTTGTTTGCATTTTGTTTTTCTTAACCTGCTTACAACTACAATTATTGTTGGAAGAATTCCAATCAATTGTAGTGGGGAATGTAAGGAGAGATAAACTCACTGCTTATTGTTGATGCTTTTTGTTTAAACTTTGATATTGCAAATATAACTGTTGCTATAATTCTTATACGCTTAACAGTTTTATTTGGTTTAATATCTTTAGTTTTTCCAAAATCTTTTTGGATAAAGTTTCCTGACGATCTGGCCTAAGCAACCAGTGAAATACGTATAGGAATAGCTTATCCCATCAACAATAAATTTCAGTGTTTTTATCAGAATAAAAATTGGGAATTAAGCACGAATAATAATTTTTAATTAAACATTTTGTATTCCCACTAATTTACTTTGATAATAGTTATTTTTTTATATCAATTCTTGCTTAAAGATTTGAAAAACGTCTAGTCAAAATTTTAATGGGGCTAATATCACACAGGACAGTTCGAAACAGATTTTAATATGACACTAGAACTAGTTGCAAGTAGGAAACAATGAAATCAAAGTCGCAATAAAAAGCAACGCAATGATCGGTCTGTTAAGGATCAATGCTAGCAGTTAGACTAGAGTTAGGCCTTATTTTAAACCAGTTTTCACTTAAAACTTTACTTCAAAAAGGTTTTGTGATTTTTAAGAATTTTTGAGTGATTTGAATTAAAATCAACTTGCTCAGCCCAGAATGGAAGCCCATTCTAAGTTTCATAGTTAAAAAGTTAATAATGTTTACCTGATTTTCCAAAAAATTTACGTTATTAATCCCTATTTTTGATGCAGTGTATACATTTGTGTTATTGTTTGCTATATTTTCTTTAATCTCAGGTCACACTAAGCAAACTTCTCCTCCTGTATTTCACTATTTAGAAAAATCGATTCTATAATAAGATTTATCACCATTTTGAAAAATCCTAAAGTAAAGTGACTCTTTCTCTTTAAATTTTAAAATAGTTAAGCCAACGTAAAGAAAACTTGCTTAAAGTAAACGCTGTCCAAGCAATCAAAGAACAGTTTGCATTTTTTTATATTCAAAGTCAGTCAGTTTTATGTTGAAGATGTAAAAATTTTCTACCTCTACTTTTTCCCTCTCTCTTTCTCTATATTCAACAGAAAAAGCATACATTCCTTTGTTGTTGCTTTATGTCTGTCTAACTGTATTTCGTTTTGTATATGTGAGTGTCTGATTTTCTTTTTTTTATCCTCTTGTCTATTTATACTTATATATTTTTCTGCTCTTTCACAAAACTAGTAGACATGCGATTAGTTTTGCTTTGCTACGTGCTTAAGGACATTTTTATACTTCCAACGATAACTCTATGACCCGGAAAAGAAACGACGCAGGAGAAGAAATGAGGAAAAATGGTCCAAAAACAAAACTAAAATAGTGAAAAATAAAAGAAACAAGTAAACAGACAAATTAAAAAACTTTTTTTTTAGATTTTTTTCCATTTTTTATGCTTGGTTTTTTAGTACAGTGTTGTTGGTGCTAAAAAAATATTTTATTTTTAACTAATTTTTTATAACTTATAATTGTTAGTGTTTTAATTTGCTTTTAAGTTGTTACGGGTTTAGAGGAGATTTATGAGTTCATTGATTGAATAGACAAACAAACGATAACAGCTGTAGCTAAACAAGAGCGGAGGGCGGAACGTTTTCTTCCGCTTATACTTTACGCTGATAAGCCATACCTAAACAAGAGCGTTAACGTTGTTTCACGAACAGCAGTGTTAACTTTGTTGTTTAATAGAACCCACAAATAAGTAATGAGAAATTGAGAAAAAACCGCTAGATTGACAATTTTTGACAACTAGAAAACGCGTGGCGAAAATTTAATTTAAAGAAGTTTAATAAAATTCGGTCGGAATTGCAACTATGGAATTAAGACAATTTCGATCGCAGTGTGTGTGTGTGTGTGAAAGGTCCTCGCTCATTGGCAACTTAAGTTGCCAGCAAACTCGTATCACTTTTAAATACTCTGAGAGAGAAGTGGTTACTTAATAATGAAAAATACAACAGTTAGATTTTTTTAAACTTTTTTTTGTCTATTCCATTTTATTGAACTCCATTTGGTTTTGACAATTTATTTTTGATCATTTGGGAAAATTGATTTTTGACCAGTGTTGCTGATTTAAAATGCATGACATTCAAGTATAGTTTTTGTTTTTATACCAAAATTTAATGTTTGAGTAAGAAATAGGTGCTTTTATGAAGTAAATTCGATTTTTGACAGCAGTCAAATTAGCTGATCGAACGAATATTAATTTGGTTTTATGGCGCACATTTGATAAAAATGTACTATTGTGATTTAGTTTATTTACAAAATTAAAAAATAAAAGTTAAACGGGGCTACGATGGAATTATGATTGCTTCCAAGCAATTTATCTTCTGCAGGGTTTCATCCGACTTTTTTACATGCTGAACTTTTATGCAAATCATTTTGTCACCTAATAATTTTCTTCCATAAGGAAAACGAGCCTTTCCAATAGCTGTTAACGACGTTGGACTTGCATAAAATGAACAAAACTGATTAATAATGTGGTATTTGGTATGCGAACACAAAAAATATACAAATATTTACATTCTCAACAATTTTTTTAGATTTATTTGCACCGTCGAAAGCAAATTTGTTTCGTTGAAAAATTCGATGCACAACGAAATTTTCGACAGTGCTGCCAACTCATAATACAAAGTGTACATTCGATTGTCGATGTTCGAGAGATAGACAGCTAAAATCTTTTGTCGAATGTAACTCATAATAGGGGCCATAGTCTAGCTAGTGTTCAAATTTAAAGCTAATGGGCCTTTTATGGAAAGCAACCAAAGTTCAGTTGCTGGAAATCAGGCAACGCCACTGATATTAAAATCAAAAATATGAAATGCATGTGGCAGTGCAAATAAATCTGAACTGTCAACATAAAATAAAGTAATTTGTTTATATTTTTGTTTTTTCTTTACCCACTTAGAAATTAACCAATTGTAGTCGGCACTGTAAGAAATGATAAACTCACTGTTTATTGTTGTTGTTTTTGCTTAAGCTTTGATATTGTTACAAGTTAAACTGGGGTTCATAATTTTTATTCGCTTAACAGTGTTATTTGTAAAATATCTTTAGTTTTTCTAAAATCTTTGGATAACGTTTCCTGACGATCTGGCGCATAGGAATAGCTTATCCCATCAGCAATAAATTTCAGTTTACCAATAGTATTAAATGGGAATTAAGTACATTTAAACGAAACCTTGTCAAAAATATAAATTTTTTTTTTATATTTTTATATCAGTGGCCTTGCTTGAGTAATACAGGATTTGTGCCAATATCTATCTCATAAATTTTTAATTTTTAAAGAGAATTTAACAAAAATTGGATATTTAAGGCACATTGGCTAAGCGGGCATTATTTTTTTTTTTTGTGTGAATAATAAAATGCCTGCAAATTAAGTTCTAACTAGATAATATACAATAATATACAATAAATCTGGCATAGAAGTATAAAGGGACTTTGGGAGGTTACCTCCTTTAATCATGAAAAAAATTGTGCAAGACGTTATAAAAATCTAGCACGTCGACGTTAAGTTAAGTTTCAGGGATTTCGAAAGCAGTCAATAGATGTTTCCTTTTGCATTTTTTAAAAAACTTTTGAGATTGATGAATGTGTGAGGACCTTAAATCAGGAGTTAGATCGTGTTTACGGGTGGGCCACCGCTAATGGTCTAGCAATTAATCCTATCAAATCCAAGTGTTTGATTATTAAAAAGAGGTCGTTAAAACTTGAGGGAAATCCTAATCTAACTTTAAATAACCAGTCCATTAAAATTGTAAACTCTGCCAAAAATCTTGGTATATTCTTTAACAACACCCTCACTTGGTCTAACCACGTTAATTTTGCATGTGGTCGAACGCTTTCAATGTTAAGGAATCTGTGGCAAACCCAGTATTGTACTCCAATTAAAATAAGAATACTCATTGCCAAAACATACTTGATACCCATCTTATTGTACGGCTGTGAATTATTTGCCAGCTGTGACAGTGGAAGTAAAAGGAAACTTAATGTGGCGTTTAATAACATTATTCGGTACGTCTATGGTTTAAGGAGATATGACCATATTTCTTCCTACGTTACCTTGCTTTACGGAATCACTTTTGATGATTACTTAAGAGTGCGTATTTTACTGTTTCTGCACAAAATTATATACACACATCAGCCTGAGCATCTCTACACACGTTTAAACTTTTCAACACTTGACAGAGGTAAAAGACTTCTAGCATTTGGTCATCGAACACTGATTTCTAAATACCATTTCTTTATTCACGCAATCAGTCTATGGAACGGAATCCCCTATATATCACAAAAAATAAGTAACGCACGTCAATTCAGGAACTATATTTTTTGTCATATTTCTCATTTTCCTTTTTTTAGCTTGTTTTAATTAATTTCGCTAACTTTATGTAATAAAGCGTAATTAAATTTTAAATTTTATTTTATTTTTAAAACTACTTAATATGATTTTATACAATTTTGTTATTTTTTAATTTCTGATTTTTTTTCTTATTTCCGATTTATTGTATTTACATATGCTCAGTTCCATACTGCAATATAAGACTTTAAGTCTTGTGTACGGAACATCGAAAAAAAGAAATAAATAAATAAAATAAATAAAATAAAACTAAACAGAAAAAAAGTTACACGCCGAGAAAAAATATTTTTCAATATGATCACCTCTAGCAAAACTATTTTTAACGAACATTTTTAAACCTCCGGCGGGTGAGAAGATCCCTGGGGACCTTTTTCATTTTCAAACTGAAATTACTCCTTGATGTATTCCAAGGAAATTTTATCTAGAATCGTTTAAAAATAGTTTAGTTCCTATTGAGATTTAAATGTGTTTAGTACGGGAACGTGTGAAAAGTTCCGCTGGGACCTTGTACTGAAATTTCAAGAAATCGTTAAGAAATGCACTGTCTTTTTGCTTGTTTTATTGTTTGAACACATCACAAATGTGTTGCTTGAATTTTAGTTACTTTTTGAATTATTTTATTGTGCCTTTCCTTGAAACATAATAAACTTTTCGTCCCTTTTTGAATTTTTGTTACCGTCCCTTTTGAGTTGTTTGAATTTACCCTTACTTTTTACCAGAGGAAAATTTAGACATTGCTGAAATTGTGGTACGTCGTTGTACACGCTACCAGCAAATGAGTGAGGATGAAAGAGTGCGGATATGAGTGAAGACGATGAAGGTGCTTTTCCCGCATTTGGTCTTGAAGGTGCGGATGATGACGATTTCACATATCAAGCAAATTTTCTTGTTGATGAATCGGATGCGGAAACTGCACCACATATAGACATCAATGAAGATATTAGTGATGACGACGATGATGAAGAGGAAGAAACTGATGCTCAGCAAACAAGTGACAATTACTTCATTTCCAAAGATGGCACCAAATATACTAAAAATGCACCACCGACTTCCCGTACTCGTGCTCATAACATGGTCGACTACACAGGGAGGAGTCCGGAACCAGTAGGAAGCACATATGATCCCTTTACCATATTCCGCTTGCTCATCACCGAAGACATGGCGTACATTATAATACGCGAATCAAATCGGAAAGGCAGGGAAGTGAACGCTGCATGGAATTTGACAAATCCAACTAACAGAAAGGAATGAAAACCAATCACTGTGAAAGAGTTCTATGCTTTTTTGGCTATTATTTTGTATGCTGGACTAACAAAATCAAATAGTGAACCTCTTGAAGAGCTATGAGACCAAACGCGTTGTCTAATATATATAGCTGCATTATCATTAGATCGTATGAAGTGCATAAAACAATGCCTTAGATTCGACAGTGGAAATACGCGACAGCAGCGACTAGTCAACAGAAAAACTGCGGCTATTGATGATATTTGCAAATGTTGCAGTCTAACTTGGCAGCAGCTTACACTCCGCATGATGCAGTGACCGTTGATGAGCAGTTATTCCCATACAGAGTCCGCCCTCGCTTCACACCATACATTCCATCGAAGCCTGCCAAGTACGGTATAAAGATATGGTGGTTGTGCGACTCAAAATCATTTTATCCTGTCAAAGCAATTTTTTACTCTGGGAAATTGCCTGACCAAGCACGAGAGATGAATCAAGGGCAGAATGTTTTACTTCAACTTTCGGAGAGATATTTGAATACAGGCCGCACAATTTATGCCGACAATTTTTTCACAACTTTGGATTTGGCGCGTACTTTGATCAGGAAGAAAACCTCATATGTTGGAACAGTGCGCTCGAATAAGACATGTGTGCCTCGGGAATTCCAAAAAATTTTTTTCTAACATTCATTATACAAGTATAATTAGTAAATAATAATAAATCAAAACAAAAAAATGTAAAAAAAATTAGTTTCCATATAAAATTCCATACAAATAGAAATAGGTCCCTGTGGACCTTGTACTTCGTATAAGGGCAACGGATGACTCAACCGTCGGAGGGTTAAACATAGACTTTATGTCTAGTTTAACCATATTATTGTCACCGGCAACCGAATTTTGGTAAAATAAGTCCTCCATCACGTAGCCCAACCATATTATCATTGTCTCTAAACATGTTATGGTTAAATTAAATTAAATTAAATTAAAATTAATTGTTTGCTATTATTAACTTTAACATGTTCAAAGGCAAACAAGAAATGGTTGTGGCTTCTTGATGGATGACTAATATAACCATAATATTGTTTCCGGTGAAAATGGTGGGGTTTACCTAACTAAATATGTTTAAAAATGTGCGTTTAAAATAGTTTCGTTGGAGATGACCATATTTTCTCTGGGTGTTTGCACAAAAGAAGTAAAAACATTTATTTTTACGCAATTATATTTTGACACATATTCACTAGCGTGAGCTTAGCCGAAGAACCGCGCAAACGAATTGTTCAAGCTATAAGAACATTACTCAAAAAAACATGTTTCCAAGGAACTGAAGTAACGAACTAAACCAGAGTTCAAAACGGAAGTAACACCTGGAAGCCAGTTACCAATAATCCTATAAATAGAAAATCTTGAAAAATAAAACAAAAGTTTATTAAAACCTCTCTTCAATTTGATTAAATTTATTTGAAAGAAAATTTTTTTGATAAAACTTTTATTTAAACATGAGATCAGAAAAACTACTAAACCGTGCTATTTTTCTCTCTTAATCTCACAATTACGTGTGCTTAAGTATTGAATAAAGCCAGTTAACCTCGCTTGAGGTTTCACAGGGGAAGATTGGGCCATCGCTTGTTGCTTGCATTCAATGTTGCCATTTTATAATGTTTTTATATATTTTTTTGTAAAAAGATAGAATTCGTTACGGAGGTCAAGAGGTCTGCCGATCTTAATTGTTAACCGATTTTATTCTCTTCATAACCGGTTTTTGCAAAATTTCCTACCAAACTTGTATTACAAAAAGTCTCTTGGCAACATTGCTTACATTGATTTCTGTTCTTACTTATACTACTACTAAAATATTTCAGTGTATGTGTGTTTGCCTATCTCCGATGTGAACTGTTAGCTGATTGTTTTGCACTTTTATCCACACTTCGTTGTATACTATTTACCACCTATTTGTAGTTTAGTGTAGAACATAATAGTTAATGTTCTCATTCACATTTATTTCTTATGAAGAAATTAAAAAAAAACTCAACTTTTCTTTCGTTTTGCTATTGAAAGTCTATTCCATTTAAAAATAAATATATTTTTATGTGCATGTATTTGGTATGGTACTGTTCCTGTTCCTGTTTCGAAGTTTGCATGTCTACATTATTATTTTCATTTTGAACGAATGTATGTGTGTTTGTATGCATGCTTATGTATGTGTGAAACGTTTAGATAAAAACTTACAACAACATTTTTATAATGCCAACGGCAGTGATATTTAAAAGAGAAAAATTAGATGGTAAAAGAAGAAATGAGGTAAATAATTTTTCGATGTGTGTGTTTCAACATGCTCGTACATTAATTGTAGCATGTGTTTAACAAATAAACTTGTTTTTTACTCTAATTACTCTATTTTTTCCCTTCTCTACATTTCTAGTCATTAACACTTTTATTTAAAACTGCTAAACTTTCGTGTATTTAACAAAGAAGCAATGAAATTTTTTGTTACGTAAAAGTAGTTTTTTTTTTGGTTTTTTTTTTTTTTGAAGTGATTGTGTGCTCAACATAAATTATTTTTATGGCAAAATGTGTATTTATTTTAATTAGTTAGAAAATTATTTTTTGAGATTTAATTATGAACTAAGAGTAGTTATTTCCGACATTAAGTGCGTTTATCTGAATTAAATGTTTGTAATATAAAGGAATTTTTAATTATAATTGCCCAAGTGGCAAAACATTTTTAGATTTCGCAAATCTTAAAGAAATCTTCTAAGGGCCATTATTACAACCTACATGATGATAAAGTTCCTGATAGTTAGCGTGAACAATAGCTATCGTGAACGATAAGGTGACCATTAAGTTTTCTCCATTATTACAAGTGTCTGATAAAACGAAAAATGTAATTTGTATACTGTGGCAACATTGCAGTAGCTACCGTCTACTTTTGGTTGCTTAAGAAACGTAGTGGCAATGACTTAATTGTGTTCTTTTCTTTTATTGAAAGCAGAAGTAAATTTGTTTGTTGTTTATTTTGTTTTTAATAGTAAATTGTTTTCAATATTCAATATATGTTTGCCTTATTGATAAACTAAAATTTCAGAAATTTCTATAACATCAAAAAAAATTTTTTTTAAAATTTTTTTTTTTTTTTAAAGTGACCGTAGTGCAAATTTGGGTACACCTCTTTAATTCAAAAAAAAAAATAATAATTTTTTTGTTTTTTGTTTATATGTAATGAATTAAATAATAAAATAAACAATATTTTATTTTTTGTCCGGTAGTTTTTGTTTGGGCTTAAATGGGTTAAATCAGATTTTTCTAATTTCATAAATGGGGTTACAAGATATTAATGGAATCTTGGCTGGTAGGTCCAACTAAAATATAATAAAAATTGCACTGTTTTGGAAACTTAAGCGGCCTGTTCATTCCAAAAATAAAGACTCACAGAAATTTTTCAAAACTTCACTGTTTATAGATAAATATTTCAAAAAAGTTAGGTTGTGTAAAAATGTTGCTAAATTTAAATATTTGTATGACATTTTCTAGTAATTTTTGAGAAATTTCAATATCTATAAATAATTTAACAAAATTTTTGTTAAAATATTACATTTCGCGACTCTAAAACAACAAAAGTTCTGAGAACAATTTTGGTTTTTGTGAACAATTTTGATTTTTAGTTGAACGGTTAATTTTAAAAGCCAAGAAAAATTATCAATAAATTTTAATAAATATTCCAAGTTGTAAAATTCCTTCCTCAGTAAAAATAATTTAATGAAAATTAAATTTGATGAACTCGAGCGTAATTAAAGAATAGGAAAAAAGTTTTATATTTATTTAATAGTTAGTTTTAAAATTTCAAACACTCTATATATTGTGGCGTTGAAAATTTTAAAACAAAATATGAATTTCTATTAAAACAATAACAAAATTATAAAATATTTTTGAATTTGTTTTTGCGAAATTTTGCGTTTTACGGAATAAGTTTCTAATAAAAATAACCATTATTTGTGTACGACAACAATATTTCTTTACAATAAACATAGTGTAGTTGCCGTAACTATGCCCAATAGGGTTGCCAGATACCAAGAGTTAAGTAACTGGAAAATAGCAAAAGTTTACCTGGATTTTGAAAAAATAACTGTACAATTTAAAAATGCACTTAACTATAAGAAAAAGTAAAAAATTTTCTTCAGATTTTATTTTGCAATAATGAAAAAAAATTTTACAGCCTGTTCAACGATTTCGAACATTAATGTTCGCTTAGAAAATTTATATGAAAAACACTCAGTTTTAGAAATATTCTCCATAAAAAAATTCTATACGAACGTTTACGTTTGAAATCGTTAAACAGGCAGTACAAAGCAAGGAAACGTTACACTTAAAATTCATTCTTATATCATATTGCAAAATTATTATCAGGTCGACTTCACTACAAGTGGCACCGAAAAGCCTGCTGACTTTGACAGACCGAACCAATTGGTTTTGGTTTCATAATGTTTCATTTAAAAAAAGTTGACATTTTGAGCCGTAAACACTAATAACGCAATGCAAAAAGACATCTGTTGTTTCTGTGGTTTTATAAAAAAGTACATAAACAGCCATGTCATGGAAATCGAGTGAAATTGAAATCCATGGAGATTTTCAGTAACATTTTTGTTTAAATTTCCGTCGTTGTTATATATTTTACCATAAGTTCTAATGAAGATAAGCTCATGGTATAAGGTATATAAAACAAAATTATATATTGAACTTTAAACACTGGATCGTTTTCAAAGTTTATTTGGTTTTGATTTCTCTCGAATTCGATTTCCCGCACATGGCTGATAACTTTTTGTTTAGTCACATTTATATATTTTTTTTTGTATTGTTATTTGAAGAATTTAATAACTCGAACACTTAAGTTGTAAGCAAAAATGTATGAAACATCAAAATTAAGTCTTATTAAATTGTAGAGATTATTAGAAATACCTTAAGTCCTTGCACAAAAAGTGTTGCTTATTGGCATGAACTTTGTACGTTATTTTTATAGCATTTTTGAAAAACTGGACCGTATGTTATTAATTGGAATGTCTGCGGGCAAATAAGAAATGTTTTCCTTAATTTTTTTTCTTAGTATCAGATTTTGGTGTATATAAAATAATAATTTAATTCTAAAAAAATATTATTAAAAAAAAGGAATTTTTCAATATTAAATAAATTTTTTAAACTGGATAAATTGCATTTTAGCTGGAACCTGAACAACACCTAAAAAAACTGGACAATCCAGGCCATTCCAGGACGTCTGGCAATCGTCTCGCGATAAAGAAGACCCTTGACGTTATTTCTTTGGCTGACCTAATTTTTGAAGAAGTACAAAGAAAGAAAAACACTCGGGATAATTTCTTAATAATTCAAGTACGAATAACACTAAAATGTACTTAAAACAATCCTAAATGTAACTACTAGGGTATTCATTTCATCGGGCTTTTGATTTAATCGGTTAACCGCACATTCATAACTATGTTTTATTATTATTTTTTTTTTTAATAAATTGTGAGATAATTTTCTAAGTAATTTCAATAGTTTAAGGAGAACTTATAAAATGAACTTTTAGAAAAATAATTTGGTTAAAATGTTTATTTTTTTTAGTTTTGATAATTTTTGATTTGGAAAAAATTCTTTCAATTAACGTAGGTGTTGGAAAAATCGAAATCAATCCATATTACGGAATATCTTATTTCTCCGTCGTTTTCCTGGATTTCTCTAAACTTAAAAAATCTTCCATTATGCCATTAGAGTCCTGTTTTAATTTCTTAAAATTTTTAACACCTGCAATTGTTTCGGGTAATTATGTTGATGGGTTTCTATCGAGAGTTTTTTCTGTTGTCAGGTCATTATATAACTCATCCTGACAAAGCTAAGCACTGAACATTCTGCAAAAAAGGTCATTTCCGGATTCCTTAATTTCTGTTTTTTGTTCTGTATTTTAAGAATGTATTACTAGAAGGAAAGATATTTTATGAAAACATATTTCTAAACACAATTTTTTGGTGCATTTTGGTAACTTTCCTTGGTAACTTTGGTACAGATAACATTGTAAAATTCTACATACTGGCATTGTGCAATGCACTTAATAAAGCGAGTTTCTTTGCAGCCGAAGTTTTGGAACTCACCCATAATTAAAAACACAAAAATATCGGTTAATACTATAAAAAATTAAACATTTTGTTACATCAGTTAATCGGTTAATCGACTGAAATTAACCGGTTTAATCGTTAATTGAAAAAAGCCAATTTTAAATTAACCGATCGGGTAGTAATTAATCGGTTAACCGAATGAAAACCCTAGTAACTACTTTCAAAAGTCAATACCGGAATTTCTTAAAATAAGTAAAAAATTCTTAAACCAAGTAAAAAAAGATTAAAATTTTCCATTAATGCGATTTCTGTATGACGTGCTAAATTCCCAATTTTTCAGATTTGATAAATACACTGAAATTTATTGTTGAGGGAAAGCTAGCTTCTATGCGCATTTCACTGGTTGCTTAGGCCAGCTCATCAGGAAACCTTTTCCTATGATTTTAGAAAAGCTAAAAATATTATTCGAATAAAACCGTAAAGCAAAAAATAATTTTTAACACTCCAGACACTGCAATAACACCACACAAGTAGCTCAAAAACACTTTGCTTGTTCTGTGTAGAAACAACAAAAACAACAGAATAAGATGAAAACACATTATTTTCATGTTTAAAAAGTAAAATGAAGAATTCTTGCTTCTCATTTAGTTTATATTTTCAGTTATATATGAACATTAAGTTTTTAAAGTAAAAACCATATCGGGAATGATGCTGATGTTTTATAATTGAAATTCTGCAAGGTTTAAAACGGGCAAGTTAATCAATCATAATGAAATTATCCTGCTTATTTCACTTTTGGTTTATTTCAAATACAAATTCGCAAGCGCATTTTGAGATTGTTTCAATCTAAGTTTTACTAAAATCAACCTCGTTTTCGGATTATTTCAAGAACGAATTCGAATTGATTGATTTTTCTTTTGAGTGTACGAACCAATGTCGCCGCCAGCCCATAAGACGCACCAAACACTATTTTCAAATTTCTTATTCTCCCGGTTATGGACAAAATAATCAATAAGTGCGCGAAATGCATTTGGTTTTGATCCCATTTTCATTAAAGGCTTCAACAATCTTACTCTAGGAAATGATTTAACAAATGTTTTTACTTCAAAAACTTTGTCTTCAGAAATTCGTTTTACCGAGTTCAACCACTTATTGCATGTTTTAGCTACACCAGGGCCCTGTTTCAAAACTGGAAGCTACAAATCTACAAGTTAAATATGTTAAAAAAAAAAGCTAAAATTTTACAATGTTTTTTGATATATATTTTACTTGTAGTTTTGAGAAACAGGGCTCAGTTGTATTGTTTTGCTTTTCACACACGTTGTAACTAATTTTTGAGAAATCTCAAAAGTTCCAAGACGAAATGGTTTACAAACGAGAATCATGTTTTCACACAATCGTACAAAGTAGCTAAAATAATAGTTCCGTCCCGATTTTTTGCTTATCCGAACACTCTCAAATCTTAGTTGATTTCAAAATATAATCTGGCTTTCCTTCTTGATCTAAGTAGTACAAATCCTTAAATATTTTCTCACGCTCGGCTTGTGAAACATTTTTTTGACAGTCAAATTTAAAGTTCGTAAGGCTACTTTTATTTCTCGAGTGCTTGCATCAGTGTTGCCAATGAAAAATTTGGTAATTACAAATGACTGTGTCCCTAATTACACAATCGAAGAAAAATTAAACATGATTTTTCTTTTATTTAGTTTAACATTAATAGCATTTAAACATTTGTACTTCAAGTTGTAAAAATAAAATGTCGACATAAGTGGACAAAAAACATAATAAACAAATGCATTCAGGTTTTCAAGACAAAGTCTTGTCAGAAAGAATACGAAAAGACGGAGGAAAGGAAGCAACATGTAAATAAAATTGGAAATGATAATTACAGCAAATTTTGAACCACCAGTAATACTGGTTAAATATTGATGTTTGACTGTTGGCTGGAAGGCACCGCAGTAGTGCAGAGATTAGAACGTCAAAGAATTCTGATGGCAGAATGTGGTGATTATCAATAAATTTTAATAAAAATTTCATATTGTAAAATTCCTTCCTTCGGTAAAAAATAATTTAATGAAAATCAAATTTGATTAACTCAAGCCTAACTAAAAATATTGAAATGGAAAATTAACAGTTCAACTAAATCACAATTGTTCTTGAAATTTAGTTTTCTCAATTTCTTATTTGCTTCTATTCTGTTGCAAAGCTTTCCTGCCTTCATCTGCCAATTATTTATTTGCATTTCAGATAAATTTAATAACTTCCACATCTATTTTGAGAGGTATTGACAACTGAATTTTTGTTTTCGGTATATTGAGAAAACCAAAATCGGCAGCGGACAGCTTATTAGTCTAATGGCAATGCATCTACAAACTGCATGTAATAGTTGGGAGTCAGCTAATTGAATTTATCTGTAAGTCAAATGAGTGCCGGTTAGCTTTGAGACAGAAAAAAAGAACATGAGACATTAAGAGACCAAATTCCTTTAAAGTGCAGTTTTTCGTTGGGAAAAAAGATAATCGCCTAATGAGAAAACTGGCAGTTTGTAAATACATAGAGAAAATAGCAACAAAAAATTTAAGAGAAATTTAGTTTGAAAAAACGTTTGAAATTTAATTTATTTTTTATGACAGCAAATATTGTCGCTCTAATGGCCGATTTCACCAATTTATGTTTAATATTCGTTTTTTATGTCAAATTATATGGAAAACTATATTTAAATATCGGGTGATTTTTTAGCTATTATCTTTTTGGCGACACTGGTTTAACCAGCTGACGCACGTTTCGTGTTTTGTTTCACTGTCAAACATCTCCAGTTTGGTCTATAATTTAACCATGAATCGTCTTACAAACGAACAACGCTTGCAAATTATTGAATTTTATTATCAAAATGCGATCCACTTTTTTATCGAGAAATTGTGTTCAGCGACGAAGCTCATTTTTGGCTCAATGGGAGTGAAGATCAGCCAGAAGCATTGCAAGAGCTACCAATGCATCCAGAAATAGTCACAGTTTGGTGCGGTTTATGGGCTGGTGGCATCATTGGACCGTACTTCTTCAAAGATGATGCGAATCGTAACGTAACTGTGCATGGTGAGCGCTATCGTAAGAAGATATCCAATTTTTTTTTGCCCAAAATGCAAGAGCTTGACTTGCATGACATGTGGTTTCAACAAGACGGTGCCACATGCCACACAGCACGCTTAACAATGGACTTATTGAGAGGCGAGTTCGGTGAACCATTTATTTCACGTTCGGGACCGGTCAATTGGACGCCAATATCGTGCGATTTAACGCTTTTAGACTATTTTTTGTGGCGCTATGTTAAAGCTCAACAACATTGAAGCATTTATTCATGAGGTACCGGCCAAAATGTTGGAAAGAGTATGCCAAAATTGGACTAAGCGGATGGACCATTTGAGGCGCAGTCACGGTCAACATTTGCATGAAATAATCTTCAAACATTAAATTATATGGACCGTACTATCGATTCAAATAAAGATTTCATGCATTTTTCTGAATTTTATGGGTTTTTTTTAAACTTTCCTATTGCTCTTAAAAAATCACCCCTTAGAATTAGTGAAATTAGCCATTAGTATAGAAAAATTAAATGAATAAAAAATGGTTTTAAAACCATTTAATAGAAGTCCTTAATAAAACACTAAAATTTTCTAATCTAACGATGACACCATGACGTTATAAATTTTCAGCAGATAGAAAAAACTGTTTTATTTCTATATGTACTTTTTTACTATAAAAGGGGATACAATTGTATTTTTTTTTTTTTTTTTTTGGCAAACTACTAGAGAAATTGATTTAAGATTTTTACAATGCGTAGATATGACCACTGTACATCGATTTCTTGCAAAAATTTTAAATTGAACAATTTTAAATTGAAAAATTTTAAATAGACTCTTTTTAGAGGAACCCGTGCGATATATGAGCTGTCCACTTACAAACAACGATAACCCTGCCTTTACACATGCAAGTAATTACTTGCAAGTAGTGTATACATATTATCAGCGAAAATGTCGAAGAAAAAGCCGAAAGTCTTGCAAGTAGCTTGAGTGTTTACACAGTCAGTTGTAAGTTCATTTTTCAAATGTTCTCAAAGCGAAAACATCTTCTGAAAAAAGCTTTGTTTTTCAGTTTAAAAACATTGTCATGTTAAAAATATTACCATGTTATAACGAAATAAATTTAATAATTTCTTCTTTATTTAATTTTCGGTCCATTCTGATGAAAAAATTATGTTTATTTTATAAAATATGTGACTACAGTATTGCCGTAGTGGCGATATCATAATGTTACAGAGAAAATATTTTGATTAACAATTTTTTTTTCAAAATGCTTAAAATTCATGATTAAAATTACCATTTAGATGCGTTGTTGTATAGTTGTGCTTTTTTTTATTAGTTATTTTTTATAAATACACAGAAAATCCGCTATAAACATAACTTTTATTTTACTTAGTACTAGAAGATTGATACAAAAGTCATCCACGGCAACACTGTTTTTTCATTTGTCATTTTACTTGCAGTAAGTGTCAAAAATTTACTTGCAAGCAAATTCTCTTGCAAATTGAGCTGCAAGTACGAAAAACTTGATGGTATTAGTGAAAAAGTGTGAGTGTATTGAGTTTTTCGAACTTGCACTTGCAAGTGTAAACCCTAGGTAAGTTAAAAAAAATCTGTAAAATCCGCCATTTTATTTGTTTTTGTTTTTTTTTTAATTCCTCACTAAGCCGTTATCAATCAATCTTGTTCAGGACTCGGTAAGTGACGCGCAATTTTTGGATAACTATTCAATACTCCTGCAAAACTCTCTATATTGCTTGGCTTTTTATTTTTAACAAACTGTTTTAATTGATTTTCTCAGAATTTACCGGTGTTTGTAATTGGACTATTCATATATAATCTATAATAATCATACGTCATGGTGTACTTAATACATGTGTAAAGTCTTTAGATTAGAAAATTTTATTGTTGTATTAAGGACTTCTTTTAAATGGTTTTTGAACCATTTTCTTTATTTATTTTATTCTATAAATATAATTTTCAAGAGCCATTAAATCTAAGTTTATATTTTCTTATTTCGATACGGGCAAGAACGACAATGTTTGTTTAACGTAAAATCAACATAAAAATGTTGTTGTTTCTAATTTGTAGTAAATCAAAATGTAAGTGTAAATGTATGCAAACATGTATGTGTGGATATGTGGGTAAATAAGTTTTATAATAAGTATTAAAGAGGAAAAACAAGAAAAAAAAATAACAATGAATTAATGTTTGTCTGCATACAATGTCTGTGCCATCAAAGTCAAAGTATATTTTTATTTATACAGATTTAAAGGCAAATAAACATTTAACGTATGCAAAAAGAAACGCCGCCAGACAGTTAGACAGACACAAAATATAATATATCTTTTATATGGTGGTAAGTATTAATGTCACTGACATTTAATGTGTTAAAGATATGGTGATGATATGATATGCAACAGAAACAAAACATAAATAAAAAATACACGATAATTATGTGCTTAAATTAAATAGACAGAGTGAAACGATGTTTGTCATAGAATTTTCCGAAATTGAACAAAATACAAATATTTGAAAAAATTAATTTGGAATATTATCAAATTTTCTTTTGGATGTATTATTATTTATAGTGTGTGTAGCGAATTTTGAGTTATATCATATTTAATTAAGCCAATCTTCACTATTTTTAAGCACATTTTGGAAAGTTTCAAAAGTTATGGGTGGTTTTGCAATATTTTAAAATATTTGTGACATTTTGCAGTTCACTAGTTATAAGTAAGTTTTTGCCAGTTTACTACTTGCTACAAATTTTGCGACATTTTGCATTTATGCAAAATAAAATTTTTAGACATTCCATTATTTATAGGAAATTTTGCGATCCTTTACTATTTGTGAAAAAATAATGAAACATTTCACTATTTACGAAAAATTTTGGTTAAAATTATATTCAAAAAAAAGAGACCTAAAGCTTAATAAATAATAATACTAATAAAATTATATTCTTTAATTTTTTTTTAAAAAATTCCACTATTTTTTGTCATTTTGAAATTTCGCTGATTATAGGAAATATTGCAAAATTTCACTATTAACGGACAACTTTTGAGAAATTTTTAATTTGTATGACGATAACAACACATGACGACTACAAATCTTAGATATACGATGTCTGTAACGTAAATTTTAATGTTTCTTGCCAAATACTAGTATCAATAATGATCTACTTCGAATGACGAATCAACAAACAATTCAGCATTACCTTCTGAGAAGAAAATTGGGATAAATGTAACAAAAGGTATAACTCAATAACGAGATTGCAACAGCGGCACTTCAACCCCCAGGGCTCCTGTCGTGCGGATATTCAAAGACAACCAAGCACACCGCTACAATATGTATAATTGGCTGTCGCAAGCATAATCCCCCGGGGTATGTGCTGTGCCCCTTGGGAGGCGTAGTTAAAACAGCTTGATTAGTCAGAACTCTTGGTGTTCCATCTTCTGGGGTATATTAGGTTTGGTCAATGGCGCAAATTGACTAGGGTCTGGCAACAGGTCGCAATACATAAAGAAGCCATCGAATCGTCTTTTCATGAAGTTTATTTATAACAAAGAAATAGTAGCGGGCTGGAGGTGCATGGCAGATTGATCGATGTCGATATTCTCTCCTCGGACTTTAAAAATCTATGAGCTAAAAATAGGTGAATGCAACCTGGAATGCAAAATATATCCAATTGACAGGGTCCTTGGGGTCCAATGGATTTCAGGAGCTTCGCAGTTGGAAATCAGTAGCCCCGTTGGGTTCAAGCACCGGTCTGACTATTGGTGAAGTCTCTGTTAGTGTACTTCTTGCGATAAATGCTTCCTGTCTTTCATGGTGATTGACTTTGCTCTTCAGTAAGTTGTTCACCATCCGCTGGAGGAGTACCCTTTTCAAGGCATGAACTCTCAAAAGGGTTCAACGAAGATCCCTTTTAAAGTTTTTCTTGGGATTCAAAAAATGAATTAACAAGGTTTCGTATAAATGTGCTACATTCCCATTTCATACAATTGATGAACTGAAATTTATTGTTGAAGGGATAAGCTATTCCTATGCGCATTTCACTGGTTGCTTAGGCCAGATCGTCAGGAAACTTCATCCAAAGATTTTAGAAAAACTAAAGATATTGACCCCTATTCTGCGTTTCGATTCGGATCGAAATTTTCTCCGTTTTTGGCAACTTTGGGGTTTTGTGCCAATGTTCTGTAACTCCCGCGTTGAAAAACTTTTCGATTGAAATGTGAGAACTGAAACAAAAATACCATAAGTTGAAACAAACATGTTTTTCTCACTAAACTGTTACTGAAACATTTTTGGCGAGTAATTTCCTTACGTTACAGCTATTACACACCAAAAATGATACAGTAACAGTTTAGTGAGAAAAACATGTTTGTTTCACACAGGGGCATTTGGTGTTTAATATTTACACACCAAGTAGTTGAGATCCACCGTGAAGTAAAGTCGCCAGACAGGTTTTCAAGTAAATCGATATCACAATCGGATATTCAGCCATTTGGTATTCCAGCCTCTGGGAAAATCAGATGAATCCAATACCTAGAATTCGGCGGAGTTAAAAATTTGGAAAAATCTATAAGATCACGGCCGACCAGAGATCCTATCTAGTACCACGAAAGTCAGAAGCCCCTAGGGTTTCCGCACTAGATTGACAATTGTTTGAGGTCTCTAAAAGCATACATTTTGTAAAGGAAGCTTTTCGCCACGAAAAGATTGCTTTTGCAAATAATTTTACTTTTCTCACAAAAAGATACCGTCGAGGGTCACGTGGAGTTTGTAGTTTATTTTGATAGTTTGGCCTTAGGTGTTATTACTATTCAACAGATGCTGCTGGCTATTCCTAAAGCAGCTGAGGTAAGAAAGCTTCTAATTCTGCAGGATTATATACTAAAAATTACTAAATGCATGCTCATTAGGGCTATAACTTTTGCACACTTTTTGCGAATATCAAAAACGGCATAGTATAGTCGTGTAGAGCATTAAAAGTTATTAATAAAAAATATGATAATTTTTCCGGATTGTTAAAAACGTTCACGCAGGGATCGGGTTGAAGTTTGAAACAACAATTTTTATTTCACGGAAATTTAAAATAATATACAGCTGATATTTGTATATATTCCTATATGTATCACATAAGTGCTATTTTGGAATTTATCCACTGCTGTAGATTTAAAAATTTTCCTACGGTTACAATTTATCGCGGTTCAAAATTTCTTGGAAGGTTTAAGAAATTTGCTTCTCTGCGTGAGGTTTTTTTTTCGCAAAACGACGGGGTGTTTTCAGTACTAAAACATTATTGGCCACTCCGTGGTACTAGGGAATGGTAAATGGATTCCAAAATCGATTTTCGATTTTTCGATCGACTTTTTTTATTACGGTTTTTGAAATCGATTAATCGAACGTCAAAATCGATTTTAAAATCGATTTCAAAATCGATCAAATTTGCAATCTTATATTTACATTATATCACAAAGGGGGATACACCAGCATTTTTTTGGCAAACTACTAGAGAAATTGAACTGAGATTTTTACAGTGGGTAGATATGACTACTTTTTACAATTTTCCTGTAAAAAGTGAAAATGTGTAAATTTTGAGATGTCCTTTAGAAGAACAAGTGCATGTACATTGCACATATATATTCAAATTGTATTCTTGTGTAGTAAATCAGGCCTGTCACATAAATTGATTCCAATCGAAAGTGTAAGTGATTTTGTATCTTGCTTCACATTAAACGAAATCACTTTTGATGGCAATTGATATATGTGACAAACCTGAATGTATGTTTAGTATTTCAAAGGATTATGACAATAGTTCCTGCTCGGTGGAACTATTAAGTTAGTTTTAGAAAACAAACGTTTGCATATCATTGATGTCAGAAAGATGCAGAGATACTTTCCTGTAATTTCGTATTTCATAGGATAAATTACACACTTTTTGTTTTTTCACTCTGTTTATAACAAGATTTAAATATCGCTCACACACTGGTCTGTTTGCATATTAGCATATTTCCACAGGAAGGCCATGGCTGACTTTCAGTGTTTGGTTCGATACGATATGTAAAGTACTGTTTTGTTCACTGTCCATTGATGACTTTAATTTCTGAAGAACAAGAGACCTTATATTAAAGTTGGAAGTTTACCAAGGGTACTAATAGATAAATACGTAAGACTACAACTTTAAACATGGAAAACTGCATAAGCATACCTACAGACGTATGTATGTACGCACAAAAAAAATAAGTTTTATTGTGCATGCCCATAATTTATCGATTTAATTAAGATTACAATTAAAAATTGCCAAAATTTTGATATAAATAAAAAATCGATTTTAAAAGCCCAATAATCGATTTCAGTATAAAATCGCATACGTAAATTCGATTGCAAAAAATCGATTTTTTTTACCACAAAATCGATTTTCGATTGGAATCGAAATCGATTTACCATTCCCTACGTGGTACTATGCCAAAAATTTGGTTATTGCCCTAATGTTCATATGTATATCGATGCAAAAAGAACAGCTCCCTGTAGAAAATGGTAGATACAAATAAAAAGATTTTATGAATTTCACGGTTAATGGAAAATTTTACAAAAATACATTTGTTTTATATTTCGCTTTTTAAAAAACTTTAAGAGAGATTTTACTTGCTAATAAAGCCTGGTACTCTGTTCAGTATTTCGTGCGAAATGTTTTCAAACTCAATATAAAAAAAATTTCTGTGAAATACAAACGAAAAAATGTTGATAGAGTTGTACTGTATTTATATTACGAAAAACATGCGAAATGTTTCTAGCAACATTTTTATTTTCCGTACGAAACAAGTGCAGCTCATATTATTTCGCACGGAATTTTAAGCAACAGCTAATAATTTTTGGTAATTTTTTATTTTGTATTTGTGAAGTGGGGTTTATAACAAGCGTTTCAAAAAGAAATATGTAGAAAAGTGCAAAAATTATTAATAAAATTAAATTTTTTGTTTTTTACTTTAGGAAATTATAAAAATAATATTGTTTTATTTTTTTAATGACAATTGTAAAAACTCATGGTTTTTGTCATAGATGGGGGTAGTGCACTAATGTTGAAGCTTCAACTCATACTTAGTGATAGTTCAAAATGATTGCAAACATTTTGTCGATGTTGAGTGATGAATTGAAAACTAGCAATCTTACTAAACATGAGTGATAGTAATGTTAAAAAATTTTGCGCTAAAAAAATAGTTTGATTTAACAAAAAGCAATCATCAGTTTATTGCAATTTTTTTTCTTCACTCATTTGACTGCAACTAAAAATTTTGCACAAAATTTAAAATACAAAACTTGTGTTTTCATGATTAAAGCCAAGAATTATTCCGTTATTGACAGAATTTCATTTAGTTTAATTTCCTTTGCTTAGCATATCATCAGAAAAATCAGAAAATTTTTAAAATTTAGGGACATTATGTTTCTGTACAGCTTTTTGATTGCAAGTTCAAATTTTGAACTACATATTTGAATTGAGTGCAGATTTTATGCATTCAATCACAGTTAGTGTTAGTAAAAAAATTTGCAATACCGCTTTATTTTTTTTAGTGATAGTGAAAAAAAAAATACCAATCATCACTAACTAAAGCTTGTAAAAAATAGTAAAAACTAATTTTTTTGCAGTTTTATTTAGTGAGATTGCAATGTTGATTTAAATCAATATTTAGTGCACTACCCCCAACTATGGTTTTTGCTTACCTTAGCACAATAATGTTGTATACTTGTATCTAATAAAAACGTTAAGTTTTAAAAAACCGCAAGATAGATAATATTGATACATGACAAAATTTTCGTGCGAAATAATAAATGTTGCTCAACATTTTTCGCAAGTTCGAACAGAGTACTAGGCTTAAAGAAAATTTTAAAAAAATGTCTCTATTAATAAGTTAAGTTTCTTGAAATAACGCTTTTAATGGAAAATTATCTAAACTTTCAATGTTTAAAGACAACTCTTCAAAATTTCGATATTCACAGGATTTCATTTTATGAATTATAGATATATAACCGAAATTTCAATATTAACAGAAACTTTCGAGAAATCTAAATTTTCATCGTCAATGGTTGGTTACAATTGAAACGTAAGGGCAACCTGTCCGTGAATACCTGGGTTCGATTCCCAGCTCAGTCAAGAATAAAAAAATTTACATAAATTTTAATTCATGTTGTAAAATTCCTTTCTTTATAAAAATAATTTAATGAAAATTAAATTCAATGAACTTTAGCCTGATTAAAATATCAAAACTTTGGATTAAAAACCATAAATAGTTCAACGAAATCACCACAATACTAATTATTGTTAAAGCTAGGGCACGGGCTCTATGTGTTCATTTGTCCTTCAAGTTGTGCTGAAAAAGGTCAACAAGAAAAGGAAAGACAAAAAATTAAAAAACAAAAAATGTACTTTGGACTTCAAGAAAAAATCTTGACAAAAGTACGAAAAAACAGAGGTAAGGAAGAACATGTAAAATCAATTAAAATGGATAATCATTCAAAAAAGCAAACTTCGATCTACCAAAGGTTAAAATACAATTTGGTTTAAGGATTGATGTTTGACTATTGACGTCAGCAGTCGTCGATGGCTGCGAGTGTAAAACGGCAAATCCATCTGAGCAGATCGGGTGGTTGCGATCGAAACATGTCATGGTAACCTGCCGGCCCGGGTTCGAGCCCCGGCCACGGTCAAGAATGAAGGATTATCAATAACAATTTTAATTGATTTTCATGTTGTAAAATTCTTTTCTTCATAAAAATAATTTAATGAAAATTAAATTTAATGAACTTAAGCCTAATTTAAAGTATAAAAAATTTGGATTAAATTTTGTAATATTTATAGAAAAGTTTCTTTTTTGTGATTTTGATAAGAATAAAAAACTGTCTCTTTTTGTAAAAAATTTCGTACAACTTAAATGTTTTTAAATTCTACCGCATTAAATACGAGAACGATATTGTATAACAGTGCTAAAATTTTGGTTTCATGCAAAAGTATTTCTATTTAATATTCGTAATGATTTTTTTTTCCTTTTATAATTTTGCTTTTCCTTTACGGTCTAGCAGCGACAGATAAAAAAACAAGACCCCGTACAAGGTCAAATTCAATAGGATCCAGTTAAAACAATAGAAAACAGCCACTCACCGTTATTTCAAAGACAACAAAAAAAATTGGAAATAAACTTTTTCTTAATCATTTATGTATGCAGCATTTTAACTAAGCGAAAGAATAAATAGTGAATAGAAACGCAAACGGTATTATAGCCATGATTTCGAGACATTTCCCATTCACTTGAAATTTTCTTTTAAATAAGAACAACTAAAGTCATCAGCAGATACAGCTGAATCATTAACTTTGTCAAAGTATTAGTCTTTTAGTTTGCAATTGTAGTGGTGGTTGTATACATGATTTACAAGCCAGCATACAACTAATACCCGTATAAAGTACAAAAAGGATAACGATAACACAACAAAAAGAAGAAAGAATATATGATACCCTAAACTGTATTGGTACCTATAATTAAACAATTTGCTTGCACTTGAAATCGAAATCGCATCACATGTCGACAACAGCGGATGGCTAAAATTTATGACTGGTTAAAATTGGAAATCGATTAGAGTTTAAGCATAAAAATAAATTAATTCAAAAATATAAAAAATAAAGCCGCAACTTAATTATAAAGAAGTTTGAAATGCTGGCTTAAGAATTGTTTTTAAGGCAATGCAGTTACAATCTGTGTTGCTTAATATCGTTAAAAATTTTCTTAAGCAAACTTTGGAAAAGCACTAATAAAAGCAATTTCAACAACCACCAGAGCGCATGCAGCATAGTAAACCGTGAAGCTGATACGGGACATTTTCGTTGAACACATTATTCCAAGGGGCAGCTATTTTAATTGGCCGTCCCGTTCGCCAGATTTTACCGCTTTCTTTAACTAAGAGAACATATAAAAACAATCTGTAATTAAGCCACAAAGTATAGAATTAATATTTTGAAAAAAAATTTAGGCGAAAGCTTCCAAGAAACTTAAGAAAGTCATGAAAAAAGTTTTCCAAAGAGTGACTATGCGAAGCTACGAACAAAAATGGTGAAGTGTTAAAAAAACTAATTGATTTTTTAGTAAAAAAAGAAATATATTTTTCTTCTCTTTGCTTCATTTGGCCCTTACGTTTTCATGAGTTACTCTTATCTTGGAGCTATATTCCATTATGGACCTACAAACCACAGCGTACTTTTTTAAGGTAAACATTTTTTACCTGGTCTTTGCATTTAAATCCAAACAAATTTTATTATCATTTCCGATTTGCGAAAGTATTCTTTCTTTCGTACAATTACATTTAAAACAAAATTTTTAGAATTACAATAACAATTACATTTAATACAAACACAAATTCTAAAAATTTGGTTTCTAAAAATTTTGTTTTTGTTTTAAATGTAATAGTTCGAAATAAATTTTGTTTAGATTAAAAAGCAAGGAAAAAATGTTGACTTTAAAAAAAGTACACTGTGGTTTGTAGGCTATAAAGTTCAGATGTGAACATATACTTAGAAATGATTCTATACCCAACCAGATTATCTTATATCTTTATAAAAATAGAATAATTCCCACTTTCATTTTGCTAAAATTTTACTGTGTTTGTCAAGATTGAAAATAACATTGATAATAAAAAACTGAACTAGCGAATTGCTTTATTTAGCTTTACTTGCGAAAACAAAAAAGATTTTTTTTTTAATTTTGTTGTTTCTTAACCCACTTACACCTACAATCAATTATTGGGAATATTCAACCAATTGTAGGGGGGAATGTAAGAAAAGATAAACTTACTGTTTATTGTTGGCATTTTATTTAAGCTTTGATATCGTTGCAAATAAAACTTGAGTATGTGTAATTCTCATTCACTCTACAGTTTTATTTGCATTATAACTTCAGCTTTTCTAAAGTTTTTGGGAAAAGGTTTCCTGATGATCTGGCCTAAGCAATTAGTAAAATGCGCATAGGCATCAAATTCAGTGTATTTATCGAAAATTTACCAAAATAAACAATATCTTATTAATGAAAAAAACATGTAAAATCGATTAAAATGGATAATCATTCGAAAAGGCAAACTTCGATCTACCAAAGGTTAAAATACAATTTGGTTTAAGGATTGATGTTTGACTATTGACGTCAGCAGTCGTCGATGGCTGCGAGTGTAAAACGGCAAATCCATCTGAGGAGATCGAGTGGTTGCGATCGCAGCATGTCATGGTAACCTGCCGGCCGGTGTTCGAGCCCCAGCTACGGTCAAGAATGAAAGATTATCAATAACAATTTTAATTTACTTTCATGTTGTAAACTTCCTTTCTTCATAAAAAATAATTTATTGAAAATTTAATTTAATGAACTTAAGCCTAATTAAAAATATTAAAAATTTGGATTAAAAATTTTACCTTAAAAAAACTTTAAATTAAAAAACTAAATTGTATAATGTCGAAAAGTTTTTGTGTAATTGTATCCAAGGCGAATTCATTTTTCAGCTGTACTACTTTTTTTCTAATAGAGAAAGGAATGTCAAAAGTTTCTTGTGTTTTTGACATATCGACCAAGGAAAAAAATAAAATACAATGTTGTGTTTTTGATGTTGTTACTTGTTGTAGTATTGCCACCACCCTATACATGAATTCGCCGTGATCATATCTGGTGGCATTTTTCTTCAAACAGATCTGAAAGAAAACAAATTTTAAAGAAGAAAATGTTTTTTTTATTAAAATCGATAAAAACAAGAAAGAAAGGATTGTGTCGGTCAAGTCTGACCATTTGATACCCTAAGCCATATTTTATACATCCAACATTTTGAGAATTTACCCTATTTGGGATATATAGGCAATAATGGATTAGTGAAAAAGGACTATGTAATGTGGTAAAGATTCATATAAGAGTTCAGTAAAGGAGAATTTTAGAGAGGAGGACGTATAGTCAGTTCAAGATCTACCAACACAAAATTGCCATAATATTAATACCAACATTTATAAAGAAGTTCTGGCTATTAAAGCTACTTTCAGGAATGTAATTTGTATGGAGCAAAAATCAAGTATAAACCGATTTTTTTAGAATTTGATCAGACGACTCAGGTTATATTGACATAATTTTGAAACAAATTTAATCTAGAGAACAACTTAATAATAGAGTTTGTAGGCCTAGAGACTTTATACTAGAAATAAGTTTTTTTAAGAGCTTCACATGTGAAATTATGAACCGCTTCTCGCACTTCCAATAGGATTCTTCGCTATGACAATTTAAACGTATATACGAAATTTATTAAACTATCTTCCCAATTGTGGCCTGCACTTTGGGCACAACGTTTCCATGGACAGTCAACCAGCCAGCTTACCGGACGGACGGACATCGCGAGATTGGCATGGCATATTATTTTCTACTGATAGGTCTAGAACTCCCAGAGGTTACAAATAACCATTCCATACAGATGTTGATATTTAGATAATATTTGGCACAAAGAACTCTTATTTGAATCTAAACCTCATAATATTCAGCCTTACTCCGGTTGTCATTGTCGTAATCGATAAAGTCGTTTTTTATAAGAGATTAAAGTAACAAAAAACGACTTGATCGACTACGACAACGACAACCGGAATTAGGCTGATTATTTTGTTATGCCGTGTCCATGATTGATCATGAGTCCCTAATAGGGGTATACTCCCGAAAATTTCTCTGTATTTGTGGCGTAGAATATTAAGTGGCCGGGCTTGACCGATTGTTCTTTTTGACTTAATGTTTTTATAAAAGTAATTTTTGGGAGTGTGTAGATCTGAGAGTTCTGTTATACTGTAGACCAAAATCTTTTCAATTTTGTTAGGCGATTATGGCTGGCATTAACTTTATTTGGGCATAGTTTTTAAAATTGAACATCATTTTGAGGTTAATGGTAATAGGAGTTATTTTCGAGATGGAAGCTTCTAAATGAACTATAGTACTCTATTGACCATTCTCTTCAAATTGTTTGAGGAATAATAATGAAGCTTGTAAGTATTCAAGCCTAATTTTGGAGCATTGTTTGTGTAAGGGCTTAGTAAAATCATGGATTGATTTTTATTCATTTTAATAGATTTGATCCTTGACCTATAAAAGACTCGAGTTTCTATTTGCATTAATTTTTCGCTAAAAATGCAGCCTGCAGTTTGATAATAAGGTCGAGGGGAACATTCGGTATGGTGGGACATCTATCAGGGATATTCACATTATAATCGATAGTAAAACGGCCATAAGATCCCTGCAGAGTCTTTTATCACATCGAAAATTGTCCGAGTATGCCGGATGTCTCTAGATGAGACAGCGGGACATTAAGTGGTTACCCTTAATTGGGTCCCTGGACAAAGGAGCATATATGAAAACTGCCTGGCTGACTCGTTGGCGCATGCAGGAACCAACTTGAATTGTAGCGGTTCGACATATGACAAGGGGTAAACAACTTATTGCACAATTTCATTGCATTACCAATCAGAGGTGGCTTGATAAAACTACATGCGGGTTAACCAGGAAAATATGGCCCATCATAGATTAAATAAAAGGGCAGCCTCGCATTTTGCTTCGCCTATACACATTGAGTTAAGTTGAATCTAAAGCAACCACAACAAATGTTGCTTAGTATGAGTACGATGAATAATACCAAACTTCTGAGTGAATATGAATATCATTGCAATAAGTATGAGTGCGTATAAGTACAAGAAATTATGAGTCATGATTCAGCTCTATTCAGCTCTATTCACTTTTTCGCTACTCGTTGCTGATCTCTGCTAACCACTCTCCCGAGCTATGCTGATGTAGGGTATACAAATCAATACACTTTATTCATGCATGTCTTGTTTTTGTCCTCTCTCTACTTTTTTCTCTTGTTGAGGGTGTATTTGTAAATTCTTTTAACTTGTATGTATTGACTTAAATGTATTTATTAGTTTCCAACGAATATGAATTTCTTGTCTTACTTGTCTGGGATTTGTTTGTATATTTTATATAACAAACAGAAATATTGGTAACAGAAAAATTTTAGCAAAAAAATTATTATAGTATTAAATTATTTATACTTGATTGTTTTTTTTTCAGTCGAAACAAATGCCCCCACGTGGTTAAGAACAAGGAATTCCGTGTCTATAGTAGAGTTGTTTTATGTACAATTCAATGTCCCTTGGGGAAAATGAGCTACACTATACACGATTGAATTTAATAATTTAGTATAAATATAATTAAATATACCTCAACATAGCAATCGAAACACTAATCAGTTTATTGTGCATAAAAAGAAAAACAAAAAAAGAAAAGCCAGTATATTTTGATAGCAAAAACATATTTAATACCTCAATTATTATATGGTAGTGAAATTTTCACTAGCTGTGACTCTGCAAGTAATAACATACTACGCAAAACATATAACAACATTATAAGATACGTATACGGTTTACGCAAATATGATCACATATCGTCATTTTCAAACAAACTTTACAAAATATCTCTTAAAAATTTTATGGATATGAAAATACTTGTCATGATGCACAAAATCATATATTCAAAGGAACCTTCTTATTTATATAATCGCATAGTATTTGCAAGATCCAATAGAGGCAACAAACTTATTCCATGTAGTCATCGTAGCCTTGTCTCTGAGTACCAATTTTTCGTATATTCTATCCGTCTTTGGAACTCACTTCCTAATTCTCTCCAAGCAAACAACAACGCTAGAGATTTTAAAAAAGTTTTACTTGCTCATTTTACCTAAAAACCATTAATTTTATTATTCCCAATAAAATATATGTTTGTATGTCTAATAAAGTATAATAATTAGTAAACATTGTATTGTTATTTATAATTTTTAATTATTGTATAATTTGTTTTTCACTAATATATTATCTACGCAATCTACTTTTTATAACAAACTTAATTCGCATACTATAATTATAAGATATAAATCTTGTTGTATGCGATATACAAATAAATAAATAAATAAATAAATACAATACATAGTGGAGAGGGTATTATGCATTTGTGCTGATGTGTGTAACACCTCAAAATATAGGTCCTAGACCCACCTTAAAGAGTACTGATCGACTCAGAATCACTTTCTTAGTCGATCTAACGATGCCCATCCGGCTGGCTGTCAATGTAACCTTGTGCGCAAAGTACAGGTCTTAATTTTAAAAATAATTTGATGAAATTCGGTACTTAGGTTCTAATTGGCACAAGGAATTAGCCTATTGAAAATGGGTCAAAGTGTAGTACCACGAGGGGAGATAGAGGGCATTTTCTGCCTTCCACAAACTTTTAAACCTATTTTAACGAAATTCATTCACATAGATGGATCTATAATAATTTTAACACATAAGCATGATTCTCCATGGGTCCCGAATAGGGTGCAATCTCCTAAATGTGTTTTTAAATACTGTGGTGCAGGGTATCATATGGTCGGGCTTGACCGACTCTTCTTTCTTACTTGTTTTTATTTGAAGTCTACAATGGACTTACACAAAAATCCTCGAAATCAAATAAATTTTACTATTGTATTTTAATTGCATATAAGGTTAGTAAATTGAACATCTGAAATGAAAATGAACAGCCACAGCACGATATTCAAAACGGCGATTATACTGAGTCTGAGTTTTGTGAGAACACAGATGCGATAGAGATAGCTTAGCACATTCTGGATCACTGTCTTAGGTTAGAGAATAGCAAACTGTGATGGCTGGGTAGGTAGAAGGTTCAGGGGCGGACTTGGGAGATGAGATTCGTTTTAGGCTCGACCTGGTTGTATGACGGGCGGCTGGGAGCTAGGGCGTAGGCTTGTATATAGCTAATATGTTTATTATGGTGTGTTTTCTTCTGGTCCAAAGGAGCTGGGTCATTAACCCATTAGAGGTCAAACCAAAACTGGCCATAATTTTTTAATTTCAACTTTATTTATTGATTAAAATAAGTATTAAAAAAAAAATAAAATGGAAAAAATGAAAAAAAAAAAATTTTTTTTAACTGAGTTTTTGGGGTGTACTCAACTGAGAACACTGACCTCTTACGTATGAAAATTTTCAGAAAATTGTTTTCAGTGCAAAGTGTTTTTAAGCACTTCTTATTCTGCCAACAAGCTCTTAAATAGCAAAAATGTACCGCAAATGGTTTTGTAGTAGACAAATTTTGGAGAATTTTTTCTGTGTACCTTCACACTGCTTTTGTAATACAAATCAAACTTATTCTTTTGTACAGAAAAATTAAAAAGAAACACAAATTCTTTTTTAGCTGCTGTTGGTATTATTGTTGTGAACAGAAATAATGGTACATTGGTTAAAAATTCTTTGTTGTTGCTTAGAAACTTGTAAAATGCCAGCTGTACACAGAAAAAAATAAAAATTGATTTTAATTAAAAAATGTGTGATATTAATTGAAAAATTAATTAAATTTGCACCAGTAAACAAATTAATAGTATCAATTAAACCAGTTAATAGTATTAATTAAACTTTTAATTCACTTGATTAAACGTTTAATTCACTTGATTAAATTTTTAATTAAAACTGATTTTATTTTTGATTAATGCTTTAATTGGTGAAAAATTTTGGAGAATTTTTTTCTGTGTACTCATTTAAGTTCAGAGACTTCTAATGGGTTAAGTAACTCTAAGTCGATTTAGCCCTGTAGATCTATCTGCCTGCTAAAAATCAAAATCTCTTTCTAAGTCGATCTAACGATGCATGATTCAATTTTATTCTCACTCGAATTCGATTTCCAAAACGTGGCCATTTATTTCCTAGTTGCTTTTAAATAGCTGTAATATATCTGCTCTAAAGGATCAGACAACATTTTACACCAGATATGATCACTTAAAGTTCATTCACTTGGAACTCAATATTTATAAAAAAAATGTTAATAATACTTGTTTTTCCTCTTCATTATCTTTCACTTTTGTTCTTGTGTCAATAATCTAAATAACGTTGCCTCAATGGCCCAAGGGAATGCTTTTCTTTTACTTGTTTGCTCTCCTACAACAACAACAACAACCTTTCCTGCACTGAGTTTGAAGAAGAAAAATTCTAAAGAAAAACAAATAAAACTAAATGAAAAAAATAACCAAAGAGTAAAAAAAGAAAAGAAAAAAAAATTAAGTTGTTCTAAATTTATGTTGCCATTGCACGTACAACATGCGTTTTGTTTATCTAAAACCTTCAGGGCAATAGACAAAAATACTAATAAAAGCAACTACAATAACAATAACAAAAACCAAAAGCTACAAAAAGTTAAGAAAAAGTAAAAGGTAAAATTTGATGTTGACGTTCCAGAGTTTATTTATCTTGTTACTTTAAAAACGTTTTACATAAATGTAACTGACATGACTTTCTTTAAATAAACAATGCAGATTTTTTAAGAACTTTTTTTTTAACTTTTGCTTGTTACAATAATTGTCCATAAAACAATGAAATTGAGAAAGTTTTTTAAACTGTATAATCTATGGTAATTGAGCAAAGTGTTAAGATAAAAATTAATTAAATTCATGTACAGTTGAGGACATAACTATTCGTACATCGTATATAATGCTTATATTGTTAAAATTATATGAAATATTTAAAAAAAAAATTAAGGAAAGATTATTATTATTCCATAAAAAAGCAAATAAAAAAAATTCAACAAATTAAAAAAAAGTCAAATTCATAGGGACAAAAGTATGGCTGAGTTCCTAAAAATCATAATAGTTTATAGTCAAAGTAAAAAAAGTATCATAATGTTTAACTATGTCCAGTTTGATTGTTGTGTACGCAACGAAATTGTTTTAAGTTCACTTTGGTACAGATTGAACTGTACATTTTTAACGGTTGTCAGTTAGAAAGCAAGTTGCTTTGAAACTGACGTGTGGAAGCTTACCCTACTTGTACATTTTGTATACACATTTAAGACTCTCTTACTATTCTTAAAAGCAGTAATAAGTTGGACCTTCATTCGCATTTATCACGTCCTGCATTCTTCTCGGCATTGACCGTACTAAATTTTTTCTAGAATCTGAAGATATTTCCTTCCAGGCTTCTTTTACAACAATTTTACGTTCATTCTTGTTCCGAGCAGTCCTTTTTCAAACTTAACGTTTTAAAGAACCAAAAAGAGCTCGATAGGGTTCATGCCAGGTAAAATCGAAGTGAATTTAATTTAACACCAACAAACGCAAATCGTCCTACTCCCCTGGCTGCTTTAGATGTACAAAATTTGATAACCACACAGAAAAAATTCTCCAAAATTTTTCACCAATTAAAGCATTAATCAAAAATGTAATCAGTTTTAATTAAAAATTTAATTAAGTGAATTAAACTTTTAATCAAGTGAACTAAACGTTTAATTAATACAATTAACTGGCTTAATTGATACTATTAATTTGTTTACTGGTGCAAATTTAATTAATTTTTTAAATAATATCACAAATTTTTTAATTGAAATCAATTTTTATTTTTTTCTGTGCACAGTCAAGCATGCGGGTGGAAGTGTTATGGTTTTGGGTGCAATGGCAGCTAGGGAAGTAGGACGATGGATGTTTGTTGGTAGTGTTTATGATGAGCTTCGAATTTAATGTCATCAAAACTTTTATCTTGTTGTTACAGTTCTTGTTGGACTGTGCTTGGCCAGGTAATTTTCGGAGGACTAATGCTTCTTTTGTGATGCTGTTATGCGGCTTTCGCAAAGTATGCCCTATCCATTTCCACATCCAAAGGAAACTGAGCAAGCAAATTTAAGTAGGCATTGGAGAACGCCAAAGTTGTGTGTTGTCACACAACATTGTCCTCGACACCTTAACGGCTCTAGCGATGCAGGATGGCAGAGGTAAAGGTGGATTCTGATTTTAAGTTTAATTTACAATAGTCGGCATAAGTATTTTGACGAAATAAAAATCGTGCATTTTTACGTTTGATTATTTTTTCCTTATTATTTATAACTTATACAAACTTAAAATAAGCAAACATATCGTTACCTAAAACGCAAAAGGCCCTAACTAACAAAAAATAAAAAATCGACTTTTTCATGAAATCTGATGAATTGCATCGACACTAATGTCCACAATAAATTTTGGAGTCTTTCAACCAAAATTAGCGCTTTTATTAACAAAAAACAAACGGCCCTATATACAAAAGATTATATGGATGCACGCTAAAATACCTTACTAATAGTTTGCATAATATGCAACATTGTCAATTGTCAAAACAACTGGTAGGTTTTACAAGAAAAATAGAAGGAAAATAAATTACAAGCAGTTTTAGGCAATTTATCAATTAACATTTTGAATATTAATTTGCTTCTCCTGTAAAATTTTCAAAATGTTAGATAGGGCGTTTTGCGTTTTAGGTAACGATATATTATTTGATAGAAACTTACAAAGATGTAAAAATATCAAACGACTAGTGTATCTAGATTTTGCAGATGATATCTGTATTTTGATGCACAACTGTGACGATATGGCAGCTTAGCTGCAAAAACTTGCTGATACTACAGAAGTAGCTGGTCTGAAAATAAATGTCGGAAAGACAAAAACACTGCGGATCAATGAAGCAAGACAGGAAAAATTTCACACCAACTCCTACGAGTTGGAAGGCTTCCCCTCCTCCTTCTTCCTAGGGAGCATTATTACAAAGTCAGGTGGCTCTAGAGACGATATTGATAACCGCATTAAAAAAGTTACACAAACCTTTGGCCGCCTGAAATCCATCTAGGGCTCTCGAATCCTTTTCTATCGAGTAAAACTTAAAATATTTGATTCAAACTTGAAATCAATTCTGTGAAACATGAAACTATGCATCCCGAGATACCCAGAAACTGCAGGTGTTTGTACACCAGTGCCTCGGCAGAATGATACGCATCTTCTGGTCGAATGTTATTTCTATAAGCAGATTGCGGTCAGAAAGGAAACAACTACCAGTCTCAACTGAAATAAAAAATCGCAAGTGGAACTGAAAATGCCATCGACTGGAACCCCCAAGGTAACCGTAGAATGGGGAGACCTGCTAATATGTGGAGGCAACAATTCGACATCGAAGTTGCTACAATGAACAGAGGTTGGGGAGAAATAAAGTTCATTGCCCAAGATAAATTTCTTTGAAACGTGTTTGTTGAGGCATAATGTTCCTTATAGGATCAACAGGAAGACATATATTTTCACTTCCACCTCATGCATTTTTAATTTTGTTCGGCCAGAATATTCCAATTATTATGAGCAGGCATTTATTTACGGCACTCTGAAGTCCTTGCGCTTTTGCAGTCTTCATTTTCTAGGTTTTGCTGCCATATAGAAGCGTTTGTTTTACACACGCTTTTTTGTCCTTAAAGAGATTTGTATTTACCGCCATAATCTGTTCAATCAGCCAATTTCTGGGCGTGTTTTGTTTAATGTGTTGTCTATGTCGTCTTTGATTCCTCCGTCTAACGACATTACACAATCTAGGGAGCAAATAAAAAAAAACTTGAGGCAGATATCATCTGCAAAATTGAGGGCGCCTTGGTAACGATGTGGAGTGCATGCAATTCTTCTACTATTTTTTGAGAATTTTAATATTATTTCCCCCAAAGCCTATGCAAAAAAAGGTGGTGGTAAGGGGCATCCTTGTTTCCACCAATATTCGTCTCAAACTCATCACTGGCCATACAATTGTGGTGCATATGTAATTTCATATTCGTGTAAATTTCTTGTATTCGATTTATTATCTTCAGCGGCATTCCCTTTGCCCTTACTGCCGACCAAATTGCGCTACGCAGTATAGAGTTGAAGGCTTTTTTGGAGCGCCTCTTTGAATTTAGATTTAGTACTAACCATTTTGAGCAGATTTCCGGGTAATTACGATTTTTGGGGACAGGTCAAATATGGGTGCCTTGGCCAGTTATGGTACTATCCGAACGAATTTTTTCCGAAGTTTTACATAACTTTTCCTTATACAGGTATTTGTCTGGTTACTAATATTATTGAAAGACTATTTTGTGAGATTGAATCCTTCTATACCCTTAAAGTTTGAAGTTTTGAATAATCTTAAGATTTAAAATAATTTCCTAACATTGACGAATTTTTGCAAATTTTAGAGGAATGAAGAATTTCCGCCTTTGATTTAATAGCATTAGCAAAATTTTCATTAAGAAAATAAATTTCTAAATTTAAAAGATTTTGTTATTCGTGCTTAATTCCCAGTTTTTATTCTTGATGAAAACACTTGAAATTTATTGTTGATGGGATAAGCTATTCCCATGGGCATTTCACTGGTTGCTTAGGCCAGATCATCAGGAAACTTCATCCATAAACTTAAACTGGCAACATGCTTTTGCAAGTTGTTTTTACTTACAACTACAATTAATGTTGGAAGAATTTTAATCAATTGTAGTGGGGAATGTAAAAAGAGATAAACTCACTGTTTATTGTTGATGTTTTTGTTTAAACTTTGATATTGTTACAAGTAGAACTGTTGCTATAAGTCTTATACGCTTAACAGTTTTATTTGGTTTAATATCTTTAGTTTTTCTAAAATCTTTATGGATGAAGTTTCCTGATGATCTGGCCTGAGCAACCAGTAGCTTATCCCATCAACAATAAATTTCAAGTGTTTTTATCAAGCATAAAAACTGGGAATTAAGCACGAATAACGAAATCTTTTAAATTAAAATTTTGTATTCCCAAAAATTATTTTGATAATTTCTAAATTTTTTTAAACTACTTTAAAATAGATATTTTCCACGAATTACCAAAAAATTTCTTTAAAAATCGTTATGTTAAAATTTAACACCTTTTGTCTCTTTGATAACAGAGTTATTATAAAGCTGAATCTACTTTTGCATAAACAAGTAAAGGGAAAACACACTCTGGGGAAATTAACATTTATCAAAGATTTAGATAAATAATAGTCGAAAGGAAACCGACAGAAAGAAGGAGAATTATAAAATAACAACAAACCTAACAGAAAAAATTTACAAATAAAAACAAAATATGTATAGAGAAATATTATTTTATTTTTGTGGAAGTGACTGTACACTCGTATAAACAACTCAACATATCAATATTTCTAATATATTATTTCATTTTTGAATCACTTAAATTACTTTGCATGCTCAACAAGAATTTGTAAAATCATTTCATATTTGTTAACTCTTATACATATGTTTGTGGATGTATAAGAGAGCCCAGCGGGAAAACTCAGAAGACCTTCTTACTTCAGGCCTTTTTAAAGGCCTGCTTAAAAGATTTTTTGATTCAATTACTATTCTTATCTAACTGCTAAACAAGGCCTCATAGAAGGCCTCGGCTCTTTCGTATAAAAGATAAGATACACCTTCCACACTCACTTCTATGAGAAGGGAGTAACATTTTTTGTATTGTTTTTTTGCACAAGCAAAAGCAAAATCAATTTTTTTTTTTGGTCCCGTTACCCTTCTTATGTACCTGCTGAAGAAGCGAGAGCGGAAGGCCTTCCCCGCAATGACAACGTGTGTAAAAAAGATATGAGTATGGAATGGAGCAAGAAGGCCTTGTACATCCAAAAGAAGGGGTACAGAGGCCTTCTAGAAGGCCTTCCTACTCCTTCTTTTTCCCGCTGGGTAGATTACAGACAAATACATAAAAATACATATATCTGTGTGTGTGAGACATACATACCCAGCGGCGGAAAAAAGTAGTAAACAGGCCTTCTGGAAGCCCTTATTTGTCAGAGAAAAGGCCTTATTACCCTATTCCATACTCATACATTTTCTACACACGATGCCCTAGGCAGCCAAAGCCTTTTGCGTACCCTTCTTCACCAAGCCTGATCAGAGGCTTTCTTCAGCCTTTTTTCATTTCTATATAACGACTTTGTATTGTCTTTGGAATGCCATTTTTGTTGGTAACGATTTATCGGTTTTGTTGCTACAAACAAAGTAGAGATTAGGTAGGCCTTCCATAAGGCCGTCCTGAAAAAACAAGCGAGTATGAGTATTGGATCTAAAAAAAGGTCTGGAGAGGTCTAGTAGATGGCCTAGTACATAAAGGTTTGCCGCTGGGTTCATATGTATGTCTGTTAATGTACATATATTCCAACGGTAAAAGTAATGAGTAAAGAGGCCTAATAGAAATCCTTATTTAGCAGAAACAATCAATCCTCGCATTCTATACTAATTTATTTTTTACACAGGTTGTCATTATGAGGGAGTATTTCTTTTTACAGGCATTCTTAAAAGGTTTCAAATTAAGGACTCTAAAAAGGGAATATGAAGAATGTGTTTTAAGTTTTTACTATTTCTGCATTTTGTACAAAAATATAAAAACAGTGGTGTATGTCGATAGCATGTTCGCTTTATCAATAAATATAAATATACGTAAAAACGGAGAAAAATGTTAATTTTATCAGGTTTCTCCGCGACGGAATGTCACGTTAACGTAAGAAGTTTGAAAAAAGAAAAACAAATCAACTTATTTCCCTTCCCAAAGATGGGAGTAAGGAATGTCGCTTAAAAAATTAAAACTTAACAGCTTCGTATCTACTTTCTTTAAAGAAGGGAGTAGCGAATTTTGGAAGGCCTTTCTTAAAGAAATTTATACCTTCTAGAAGGCATATTTCTAAAGGCAGGATGTCATAAGTAACAAGTCTTTTAGAAAGCAGTATAGACCCCTTCAAAAATGCCTGCTGCTACTTGCGTTCTTTTCAATATTTAACGCTGGGATAATTAAAGATTTAATTTATTTTTACAAAGTTATTTGAAACTTAAGTAAAACAAGACAGACAGTCGAGTCAGTCAATCATTTAAACAACAAGGAAAAACTTTTATGATATTCACATTAACAGGCAGGCAGACATAAAATAGCTGCCTTAGGGTTTGCTGTAGCGGGTCGGTATTGGCAAATCAGTAATTGAGGATTGAAATATTTTAAATACTAAACTATTTGTATTCATTCAAACAGGTATCGATAGCCTCACCCGCAGGATGCAAAAGCAGAAATAGCATGTCAATACGAATGCATAACCAGGGTACCTGTTTATCCTCTTTAGGCATTTGCAGCTTTACGGAAAAAATTATTAACTCTAAAAATCGTTAAGTAAAAATATAAGAAAATTAATTCAATAATTTTATATATTAATTTAAAAAGTATTTTGACAGCCGCTTATTTGCCCTTTCTTTTCATATTAAGACTATTGGGTACACGGGTACTCCAGGGCGCAAATCGTCGCAGTCGTGATCGAGTGACTTTGATCGAAATTTTACTTTTTCAGATTATGTCATTCGATAACGAGTAGTCGATCGAATGACTTTACTCGAAATGTCATTCGATAGGTTAAGAGCTTTCGTAAAAACATTTAATTGTTTTTTTACAAACAATTTCCACACTTTTTGGGAATAATTATTAGATTTCTTTAACAAATAGCTAAAAATTTTAATTTTAAACTTTTTTCAGCAATAAGAAATAAAATAATAACATTCAGTTTTGCAATTTTTCGCAACTTATAGTCATAGATAGAAGCGATTTTTGTATTGAAAGTTTTTTGATTCTTTACAGCTTTAACGATAAATAGTAGACTTTGCTATTATGCCGCTGTTCGCGAATTTCAGCCACGTTCGCGATTTGTTGCTGTAAGTTGTCTTATTCTTTACAGCTTTAACAATTTATAATAAATAGAAGAATTTGCTTTCATGCCTCTGTTAGCAAATTTTTGCGAATTTCCGCTAATTTAGCAATTTTTTAACGAATTTTTTCCATTCCTAATAGTCGAAGGGACTTTTAATAAATTTAATGGGTTCTTTGAAATATGAAAAATTTTCGCGAATTCTCGCTATTTTTGAAAACTCTTTTATGTTAGTATCGGATATTTTGATTTTTCAACTGATTTAGCGATTTTAAATAAATTTTTGTGTTTGTTTCAATTTTGCAAGGGTTGTTTACAGCTTTAACGATTTTTAAAAAATATTAGTTAGACTTTGCTATTATGCCGCTGTTAGAAAATTTTGGCGAATTTCCCCTAATTTAGCAACTTTTACAGAATTTTTTCCATTCCTTATACTTTTATGGACTTTTAATCAATTTTATGGCTTGTTCGAATTATTAAAAATTTTCGCGAATTTTGGCTATTTTTGCAAAAACATTTTTTTTGTAATTGTTGACATTTTGTTTTCTTTAACCGATTTCAAATAAATTTTAGGGTTTGTTTCCAAGTTTGCGATTATTTGCGAATTTTAGCCATGTTTGCTATAGCAGCGATTTTTTCTGTAAGTTTTCCGATTCTGTTTTAATAAATACTAGACTTTGCTTTCATGCCGCTGTTTGCAAATTTCCGCTAATTTAAAATTTTTAATCGAATTTTTGCCATTCCTTGTAATTTTAGAGACTTTTAATCAATTTAATGGCTTGTTTGAGATGTTAAAAACTTTCGCGAATTTTCGCTATTTTTGCAAATTTTCTGAATTTGTAAAATGTTTTCCGAATTTTTGCAATTTTTGAGTTGCTTTGTTGCTCTTTTTGGCAAGCGCCGCCGTTATAAAAAAAGCCACATAAATAAACCGAAGTCACCTATTTTATAAGGCACTATCAACATTGTTGATTTATATGCGGCGAAAAGTGCAATGCCTTATGCCATTAGTATACAAGCATAAAAATCTTTTACATTTTTTAAACAAATTTCGATACGAAAGCTTTCGAATGCCGCAATCCCGTTTTTGATACGTCACGAAGTTTTATTCGATACGAAAGTTCATTCGATCACGTGTGCGACGATTTGGGCCCAGATATGGTTTTGCATATATTAGAGGCTTTTAGCTATGCAACCGCCAAACCGAATTTTGTAAATGGTTAAAAAAAGATTCGTTTATATTTTACCAGCATTTACCCTGCTACTTTGTTAGCGTCTCCCTTTCTTTTGTAAACATATTTATATGCCAAAAAAAAAAGTTCCAAAATTTTTCTAGGTTCATATTTCTAAGTTAAACGTTATAGAAAATTCAAAAAGTAGCACATGGTTGTTTCCACAGAAAATGACCCCTTATAGCTCAAAAATGAAATTATTATTTTGAATTTATTTTCCGCAAATATTATACATCTGTATCTGTAATTTAATCGTTCGAAAACTTTAATTTTGTTTATACTAACAAAAATATGCTACTTTGAGTTACCCATACTAAATGAATTTAAACACAAAAAATTTTTAAATTTTTATAATGTAACGACCGTTACTTTAAAAAAAATTTTTGTGTTAACTTATTTATTTAAAATTAAATCCATTCCTTAAACAAAACATTTCAAAGAATTTAATCAGATATTTTACTTGACATTTCAGACATTTGAAATCAGCACATTTATAAAGTAACGACTGTTACTTTTTTAATGGTCAAAAAAGTACTAAAATTACATTTTTTATGAATTCTTTCGCAAGTCCAAAATGGAGCTATCCTCGTGGCATATTTGGGTAGGTTGGATATGAAGGAGTTACGAAAAAGTGTCAAAACTTACCAGGAAGGCCCTCTTGAAGTGTACTTAAAAAAATCACAAAATTGAAGAAATCCCAAAAATTTTGGCCTTAAACCATCCGATTTGACGTTGAATGCCCCATATGTATGGATGAAAAATATTTTAAAAAATAGATGGGGTGACAAAAACATTCCAAAATAAAGGTTTTAGCCAATTAGTCCCCAAAAATGCCGAATTTCAAAAAAGTAACAGACGCCTGTCCGCTTTTTTTTTTAATGAGCAACAATAACAAATAAATTGTTTTGTAGTATTAAGCTAGCAAATTTAACCGTTTTTACTCTTAAATACCTGTAAACATTCTAATTTCCAAAAATATTATCCTATGGGATCGATTTGGCGAGAGGACAATGTGCGATAGATGCCATATAAAGGTCACTTTGGAAATATTTAGTGTAGGGTATTAATTTAGACCATTTGAAATGGAAAAAATTATATTTTTCCCACTTGATAGTGTCTTAATGGACAGAAACACATGTACAAAAGTACTAAAATGGGAATAAGACTCAAATTTTGACGCTTTCCGCAATCCTAAAGTCGGTGCTGCAAACCCTAGTCAACCTTTTTGTTTTTAAGTCATTTTTAAAATTACGAAACTCATAAAGAAATTGTCTGACTTATAAAAACACAAAATAACAATTAATAATTTACTATTGATTCCATACCATGACTGGTTATTATTTATATGTCAGAGCGCATGAAATTCGTCTGCTCTAGTTTCAAAAGACTTTGAATTGTTTCTTTAATATTTATTTGGTGAATATTTTGTTTATAAACGTACATATTTTTATAAATAATAGACAGACATGTAACAGAAAACAAAAATAATTTCTGTATGAATTTGTTTATAACCAAATTAAGGTAGTCTGTGGTTTAAATGGCAAAATATTTTTTAAGACGGCAATTCAAGGCGAATTCATACAGGTGGCCGCATTGTAAGAAAGAGTTACGTTAGCTATTCCTTTTTTTAAAAAAATACTACGTATCTTGTTTGTGTAAAAAGTTAAAGTGAATGTCAAAATTATTTGCTGAAAATATGAAAAAGGGAATTTTATTGTTTATAAAAAATATACACAATTGATCTTTTTACTCTTTTTCCTGTATTGCAAATTTATAATGGCTCCACTTATTCTTATTCCTTACACCTTTTTAAATAAGTATTTAGATTCTTATTGAATTTAAAATTTTAACTAATTTTTGTACAAAATGTAAACAAAGATTGACATTCAGTAACACACAAAAAAATAAACAATAAACAGATGACTCGAAAATGTCGCCTGTATGAATACACCTTGCTACCAGGGACATAACAGTTATAACCAATATTTGAAAAAATCCTGAAATAATAATTTATCACGAATTTTTAAAACATGATCTCCGAATAATTGTTACAAATAACCAATATTTTTTTGGTCTTTGATAACCGTTATAGTTTGTTTTTGTTTTTTTTTTTTTGGGCTTCCGTAACCATTACAAAAGATTTTTATTTTTTTCGGTCTTCCATATCGAATTTCACACAAGTTTTATGAAAATATTCGTTGGAGTTCAGCCAATGACACTCCTAATAAAACTATGAAACAGGTTTCTTTACAGTCAATGTTTATGAAAAGCTTCATAGAATTAATGAAATTCTTTACAGAAACAATAAATCGTCAGGTAATGAAGCATTTTATAGAATCTATGAAACAGTTTCATAAAAGTCAATCCTAAAAAGAGCTTCATTAAATTATCATTTTTATTAACATTTGTATTACTAGCAATATTTGCATTTGTTGCGGTTTTTGTTAAAGATTTCTTCACCCTCACTTTAAAATCGATGAGATTTTCATAAATTTACAGTGCTTGTTTACACTCATAAAAAAATGTCAGTAGAAATAGCGAAAACCTCTGCAAAAATAACTGATAAAACTACCAGTATTTTCGGCTGTAGAAAAATCAATGAAGGTAAGACTCATTGTCTGCTATATTTAGATGAGCTAAATTTTAGAAACAAATTAGTTAATATTTAAAAATTAATTAAGCTAAAACCGGTCGAACAAGCCTACTTAATGGCATTTTCGGTTAGGTAGAGGTGGCAGCCGACTTTATTCGCCAGCTCACATAGACACTTAATGTCCGTTGCGATACCACTGCGCTTCCACTCATGCGTTATTAGGTATGTTGCATATTCTGAGAATACATGACGAGACCTACAGTTCAATGCTGAATCCAAACGGCAAGATTTGAAGTACTTTAAAACAGAAATTACTTTCATTAGTTCGCTCAAGCCAACCGATAGTTGAGGATGTTAAGAAATAATTATTTCTTTTTGAAAAATGTTTTTTTTTTGGTCGCTCGAGCCAGGAATCGAATCCGGGTCCTATCGGTTTCAGAGTCCACATCTTAGCTACTACACCAACAGCACTGACTACTCAATGGCATATAAATACAATTTTAGTACGAAATTTCTTGTATTTAAAAAAAAATCGGGAAAATATGCCTAAAACTGGAGCGATTTTATTTAAACTCAGCACCATGATTGTGTGGCATAATTGGTTTATATTTAACAAATATGAGAAAGATAACAAAAAATTTGCGGATCCTTACCAAAATCATTAAAAAAAAGTTCGTCCTTGTGCAAATATAAGTCAGTGTGCGAAATTTTATAAAAATATCTTAAGATTTGCGAACTGTAGCGTGGTTATAGAAGACAGAAAAAATAAAAATCTTTTATTATGGTTATAGAAGACCAATAAGAATAAAAATATTTCATAATGGTTACCAAAGACCAAAAAAATTAATAATCTTTCATAACGGTTATCAAAGACCAAAAAAAAATTATCTTTCATAACGGTTATCAAAGACCAAAAAAAATAATAGTCTTTCATAATGTTTATGGCAGAACTATAATTTTCTAGGTAATTTATAATTATTATTACAGGACCAATTTTTTTTCAGTTATTTTTTCCATAACCTATTGGATATTTAAAAAATAATAACAGTTATTTCGGGTCCCTGCTTGCTGCAATTGTAAGTTTTGAGATTATATATGAAAAGTATATTAAAAATTAAAAATTTTTTAATGACGATTTTTGTGGTATTAATAAAAAAAGTTTGTAGGTAGTGTTATTGAATTTTTTAGTCAATAAGAAAAGTTGTTGCCCAAAATTAATCAAATACTTTTTATATTGACTGTGTGGAAATATTTAATTATTTCATTATTAAATATTTTTTATTGAGAGCTATTTTGCAAAGTGTAATCATGATAAATATTTTCATTGAATCAAATAAAATGTTCGTGGAATTCCAATTTTATTTTAAATAAACGGTATTGTTAAAAATTTTCTTGCAATATTTTTTTCTGTGTAATATTATAAACTTTGGCTTCAAGAAGAACTCTCGAAAAAAATCTTTAAATAATAAAATAATTTGTAATTAAGAATGAAAAAATTCCCATATACTATTTATTAAAATTTCTCTATGAAAAACTTTTGAACGCAAGGTGTAGGAATTGACAAAATAACCCTCTTAAAATTTTTACTTAAATTTATATAAAAATTACAATTATCAAAAAATTATTGATGTAGTAAATTTTTTTAGCAAAAATTAAGTTTAATTCTTGTACTAAAATGTCAAGTGACCCAATTTTAAATCGATGTCTTCCGATTTGCACCAATGTTAGTTAGTCCTATGGAATAGTAGTTTGGACCCAAATTTTCAACAAGATCGGTCAAAAAGTTTCTGAGTTAGAGGGGGTCAAAGTTTGACATTTGCGCCATACAGCTGTTCTTTCTCATACATGTAACTTATTACCTATAGGTGTGATCAAAATTTGTCCCAAGTAGCCCAAGAAAAAATTCAAAAGATTGATCAAATAGCAATCTTTTGATTTTTTTTTTTTTTTGCAAGCCTAGATGATTATACTCAAAGAGTATCAAAATATTGGCACTTATTAAAATAAAATAAAATTTATTTTCAATACTGGGTCGAGCTTGAAATAAAAGCATTTTTATTTATACGTATATGAAAAGGTCGAATAAAAACAACTTGAGTTTATTTTTTTTTTTTTTTTTAAATTTTTCAAAATTTTTTTTTTTAATGTTGAAAATTTATGTCTTAACTACTATCTCATAGGACTAACCTTGGTGCAAATTTCATCCAAATCGGAAGACATCGATTTAAAAATTGGGTCACTTGACATGAAATCCCCCATATATATGTTTTGTCAATATTGATACAGAAAAAATCCATATTTTGGAATTGTGAATGCGGCTAAAAGAAACACTTTTTACGTCGCTTGGTGCATGTGTTTCCTTCTTTGTGTCCAACTAAGATTTAGCACATCAGCTGGTCTTTTAGCCTAACTGATAGTAACGAATGAATATTCCCCGATAGAGTCATATAAAACTTGCGATCAAGCATGGAAAAGTTAAACAACTTTAAACTTAAAAACCTTCCTGGGAACAATATTTTTGTATGTAAAGCTTTAAGTTTATTTAAAACAAAAACAAATCTACTAAAATGTTTTTTTTTTATTAAAAAGTCAATCATCCAATTGAATAAATTCCACAATTCAATATGTATTTTTTCTCTTAAATTCCAGCACAACAATCATGTATTATACTCACGTGTATAATATTTGTTTTTTTTCCACTTTTTTTTAAATTTTGTTCCTTTTCTGTGTTTTTTTACAACATATTTAACTTTAACATTGCTCTCGATGGTACTAGTACGTTAAGTTTTTACATCAAACCAATAAAATGGTTAAAAAAGGGAAAATAATAAAAAAAACTCTAAAAAACAAGATGGGAAAAAGATGTATAGATTGATAAATATTAAAGAAGAACTTCAATTCAATGTGGCAGTTTAATATAAATAGCATACAGTGGAACATTTTGAAAAAAATGGACAAAATCTGCTGTTTCTAAACGAATAAAGCGTATTTAAAATAATGATACATATATCTCTTTATGTTTAAAATTGACATAATATTCAGTTAGACGGACAGACAAAGCGATATTATTGTATGAAATATGAACTTATAATAAATAATCAAATCTTTTTGTAATTGTTTAATTTATGTCCTGCCAGTGCCGGACAAAAATTTTCCTCATCGCGGGTCTTCGAATATGTCCTGTACTATTTCTTCTTCTTTGGCGGATGCAATATTCTCTTTATCAATACATATGTATAATCAAACATAAAATCTTTTCACAGCTGATATATTAACACGGAGAAAAATTTTATTTTTATCAGGTTCATCCGCAACGCAATGTTAGGTTTACGTAACATTGCGTTAGTAAGAAAAACGGAACAGGTGATCCGCAACGTATACGTTTACATAAGAGTAACGAGGCCTTTGGGACATCAAAAAAGTAAAAACCGTTAAAAAAAACCAGATCAGGCCCAAAAAGAAATTGTTTTTACGAATGCTGGAGACCAAAAAAAAAAAAATATATAAAAATTAAACAACTTTTTCCCTTCCCAGAGAAGGGAGTAAGGAAGGTCACGTAAAAATTAAACTGAACAACTTCCTTTCTCCCTTCTTAAAGAAGGGAGTATGAAATGTGTACTGAATATTTTGGAAGGTTTTTCAAAAGGAAATTTATACCTTTTAGAAGGCATGCTTCTGAAGGAAGGATATCATACGAAGCGAAACTTAAAGAAGGGAGTATAGAGGCGTTCAAAAAGGCCTGCAACTTGCGGTCCTTTCAATATTTAGCGGTCCCTTTGTAATACCATGAGCCAGTGACAAGAGTCAGCCAGTATTCACCAGACCTTACCCCAGAGGTCACTGCAGCCCCGAACCACCCCGACTCCCTGCAGAACTGAGAGATCGATTTCAGTCCTACATTGGACATATCGTCTAGACATGGAAATTCCGAACTCCCAAAATGCCTAAACCTAATATCCCCGAGAGGCTTAAAAAAAATATTTTAGTGAAAAATTCGTGATCGTAGTTTTTACTAATGGCACTTAAAGATCCTTGTGAATTTCTTAACAAGAGGCAACTATTAAGAAGGTTATATTGGCACTTTTTTATTATTAGAGACCGAGTCAGTGCCCCATAAATGAATACCGTAGCACCAGATATGCTTTAAGATACAGTTGTAAAGTAGAAGTTTTCAATCGAGACTTGGGACAGAATTTCATCCAATGATACAATTAATTTGAATTGCTTTTAGTTTAATTGGAACTTGTTACATGGAATCTGTACGTTAAACGTTGATGTAGATGTTTACCGAGATATTAACACGCAAATGTTAAAGTCTTATTTGGTTATTGATTTTAATAAAGTGGCATGATTCCCTAAGCATAGTGAATGTCATATGTCCAGTGGACATTGTGCATATTTTTGCAATATTACCTTTATCGTTTTTTGTTTTAACCATATTTCAAGTTGAAATATAAGATCCTGTAAGTAACGAGATGCATCGCGATGGTTTTCGTGCACGCTTACAAAAGCTGTATCATCAGCAAAAGTTGAAGTTTGGGCGTGGGGGTTTGTTAGCATTTCCGAAGTACCTCCTGCTTTAATAATAAATTTTCGACCGACTAAGTAACTTTCAAAAAGCTTGTTTGTCTTTAGGGGGAGGGGAGGGGGGGATTGTACATGGTACTACAAGTCGTACGAATTTTTACAAAAATGCTTATTATTTATATTAATGTTAAACATGTTCAGTGTTGGGCAAAATACATGGTTTGCGGTATTTAAAATACAAAATACAAAATACTTGCTGGTCATGTATTTAAAATACAAAATACAAAATACTTTCAGGTTATGTATTTAAAATAAAAATACAAAATACTTCCATTTATTGTACGTATTTCAAATACAAAATACAAAATACTTCCACGTCATGTACATTAAGGTTATAACTTTTTTTGAGTGCAAAATACCACTCCAGCGCCATGTGGGGAATTTTGTTCTGATAATAAAAACTGTTTTTTAAGCTGATTCGGTGAAAAAAGTTTCCGCACCGTAAGTGATTCCTAAAACTCCATATTATGTGTAAATTTTATTTTTGGAAATTGAAACCCTTTTGATTTTGCATTAGACTTATGAAAAATGGTTTGGTAGATTAAAATGCAATCAACCATCAATAAACTGACAGAATATATTTTGTAAACTATGTTTTTAAAATACAAAATACTCCCATTTTTTTATGTATTTAAAATACAAACTACTTATATTTATTGTATGTATTTAAAATACAAAATACAAAATACGTATTTGTATTTTAAATACGTATTTCAAATACATGTATTTCAAATACTGCCCAGCCCTGGACATGTTTCACTTTTGCTGTATCCTTTTGTTAACAGAAGCACTCATAATTAAAAAACACCAGCAGAAATGCCCGAAATGGGTTTAAATATTCATGTTTCTGCTTTAAAATGTTGATGCATTTAACTAAATATTTTAACAAAAAGAAGAATTTTTCTTCTAAATAATGTTAACAATTTTCAAAATCTTTAAATTTTAGTAGTATGCGGATTTTGATGCATATTTTTCCCAAAAATTATGTTTTGTTTCAAATCCTTAATTTAAAGGCTCGATCTCGATCGCTAAAATAATAAACAAATACTTTGATGATGTCGTTGAAAGGGTATGCTAAGCTAAAATTTTATATTTTCGCCGTAGCTAATAATAAGAAAACTATTCTTTTTTTACGCTGAATCGACTTTAATGATTTTTAGCGATGGAGATTTAGCTTTAGAGAATTATGGAATAACACAAGTAAAGTGGATTTTTTCACAATTGTCTCCCCACTATGCAGCAATAAATATAAATACTAACAAAAATTTTACTACTCTTTCTATAAAAAGCTTAAAAAAAAAAAAAAAAAATTTATTCCCCCATATGTTAAATGCTTGTACATATTTTCGCTTTCAGGAAACATACAACCAATCCAGGTATTGTAGTATTTAACCATAATAGCACTATTATTAGATTTTCTTCTTGCTTTTGTTATTTCAAATATTAAACTGACAAATACTCGTTGCCTTTTTTAAGTCTGTAGTTTTCGAATTCCTTTTAACCCACCTTTGGCGCCATTTTGTAAACGCCTACACTCAAACACACACACACACACATACACTTTAACATGTCTCTACTGTGAGCAATAATACGGTTAAGAATGCTTCAAAGCTGGAACAATATTTGTATAGTTTTTGTTGTTTATGCCGGTCTAAAAGGTTTAAAAGTACAAAATCAAATACAAACACAATATTTCTTGTACCTTTTGTATCTACAAATACGAGCAATGTGTGTTTGTGTATTGATGTGATTAGTTGAATGAGCGTATGTGCGTGTGTACAAACGATTGCACTAGTGTTTGTATGGTAATGCAAAATTGAAAGGATATTTTAATAAAACTACAGTTCGGGGGAGAAATTGTCTTGTTTTTACATTTATTTGTTTTAAAACTAGAGGCCCTTAAGATTCAAAAAGTGGATTTGTAATTATTTTAACATTCAAACGTTGCATTTATTTGACTAGTAACGTTTAATATAATTTATTTGTGATTATTTTGTTTTTCCTAATACATATTCAATTTTTTTGTGAAAACTTCTATAAAAAATGTAAATATCCATGTTAAGCTTTTGACAAGTTAAAGGTCCCAATTTTTATTTATTTTTTGACCCATGAACGAAATTAATCAAATTTGATCTCTGGTTTCATTTATACACTGAAAGAATTTTCTTCAGAATACCAATGAATTTTGACATTAATCCCATTAAAAATTGCATAAAAAAGGAACCTATGCAGCGCTTCGTTGGATCAGTGAAACCTGTTTCATTAAAATGTATTTAATGAAACATTACATTTACGATTTCCAAATATGGTACCCTTCAGCAGAATTATTTCAACCGAAAACTGCAAGTGACTTCAGCTTGTTCCACGATTTGTCTGGCTGCGGCGCACAGTACTTTGTTTCATATACAAAAATAAGGTGAAACAATGTTGTTCCAATGTTTAAACAAATTACTGTACCTGTATTCGCATCTAAATAAATTACATGTAGGAAGAACCTATTTTATGTTAATTGCGTTTCGCTGCTGCTAGAGGTCGCTAAACTTATCCTAATCTATATATATAAAAATGGTGTAAAAAATTTATAAAATAAAATGAGAACGGCTGGGCCGAATTCTGTATAATTTCGTATTTTCGAGGAAAAGGTTTTTACAGAAGAAAATTTTGGAAAATCCTTCCGGAAAAGTCGAAAAATTGGAAAAATCGATTTCCAAAAGGAAAAATTTAAATTGGGGCGAGGCGAAGCTCGACGGGACCGCTAGTTTTTAATAAAATTTTACAAGAAAAATAAACTGAATTCATGTACTAGGAAAAAAATTATTAAAAATTTATTTTAAAGAAGTACCTCAATGTTTAAGTTAGTATTTGGTAAAAAAGAAATTCTTCTTTGATATAAGCCCACACTTTATTTAAAGTATGTATTAGTCATGATCTGGATGAATCTTAAAAAGTGTTGCCGTAACTAAAAAAAAGTAAAAAAAATTTTTGATGGACAAATAAAAAAACAGAGTAAATACTTTTTCCAATTTTCTCGGCCGTTTAATAAACCAAGTTTCCGCCATTAGGAATCAAAAGAGAAACTAGCCACATTTTAGTTCTAACTTAGAGATATATGATCTTTTTTAGAGGCCCAAAACGCATTTATTATTTTTTTTTTATATAATTTAGTACTTTAGATTAAAATATATAAATATTTTTCTGTAATTATTAGTATTGTGGTTATTTTGTTAATTGATTAGTTAGGCTAAAGTTCGTCAAATTAAATTTTCATTAAATTACACTGTGTGTAATTTTTTAAGTCATGGAAAATAACCATATACGGACAACTCTACGTGATAAAAGACTTTTCACATTTGCGGTTACCTAAACGGTGTTAAGCATCATTCCTAGGAAGTTTATATGATCTAAAAAGCTGTTTCCTGAGATCTTTGGTACATTTTTGTAGTTGATTGTTTCCTTGAATTTTTAACGGTTTGCTACCAACGGACCTGAACAGGGGAAAAAGTTAAAAAAAAATCGAATTTTTTAAAGTTTTTTGCGATTTTGATCTTTAAGATGAAGTGTTTTTGATTTTATATGTTCACAATTTTTGTTCTTTATCGAAAGAGCTACAACTTTGTCTCAGAGGGTAAATCAAAATTCCGTTCATCAAAACGGTTTGCAAGATATGAGCCTGAGAAAATTATCACTTATTTGCAAAAATGACAACGAAGCCCCAAATCTTTGGGGGCCCATAAAAAAAAGTTTAAGATTTTAGGCAAAACTGGGAGACACGGGTCTTTTTTTTGTCTTTTATCTCGTAGAGTTGTCCGTTTGCTTTTGAATGATTATCTATTTTAATTGATTTATATGTTCTTCCTTACTTCTGTTTTTTCGTACTTTTTGTCAAGAATTCTGCTTGAAGTCCAAAGTACATTTTTCTTTTTTTGTTTTTTATTTTTTTGTCTTTTTCTTGTTGACTTTTTTCAGCACTTTTAACAATTATTAGTATTGTGGTTATTTTGTTGAACTGTTTATGGGTTTTAATCCAAATTTTGATATTTTAATTAGGCTAAATTCATCAAATTTAATTTTTGTTAAATTATTTCTATGAAGAAAGGAATTTTACAATATGAAATTAGTTAAATTTTTATTGATTCTGTATCTGTACGATAAAATTATTCTATTTTCTTGGTACTGTGTTTAAAAATTAACGTTCTAAAGAAATTAACTTCAAAGAACTCGCTACCGTATTAGACATTATTATATAGCCGTAAATAAATGCAGGTTGTTTTTGCAAAAATATGAAAATCGTCAATATTTTTGCACCGTTTATTCAGTTTTTTTTTAGAATATATGCCCTTGCTATAGCTGTAAAGAAAAAATTTTACCAGATTTTGAGATTAAGTGTAATTTTTTGTGCTTTTTCCGAAACACCAAATTGTGCTTGTGTTTTAATTGTTTGTATCATATTTTAAAATACAAAAATCCTTGCTAGAATTTATAAAAAATTAAGTACATCAATTTTAACATTATATTTAGATAGATTTGGTGATTTTTAACAATTCAACATAAAAAGTGTTGCCGAATTAAATTTTTTTAAAAAAAGGATACATGGGAGGTACATGAATCCTTTGCCGGAATTGAAATTTTGTTTATTATTATTTTATATACCTCCATGCAAAATATTATTAGTCTGGGTCAACTCCTTCTATTTTTGCACAATTTTGTTCCACATCAAAGTATTGTGCTGCGTCCCCTCCGCCAGCTGCCTTGAGAAATTTAATTCCGGCAAGATTGTGGTATGCGCAAAGCATGCCCAATTCATTTCCATTTTAATCTTCGTATTTCTATTAAAATCGGGGTTTGCCCGGTTTGTGCCCAGAGCTGAGCTTTGAAGTTGGCAGAAAAAATTATTTGAATTCGTCGAAGACATTTCCATAAGGAAGTCTTTTGTTAACGGAACTAAATCAAAATGGCCTTAAGCTAGTTCCCATGTAACCCCCGATGCAAAAAGTCGTTGAAGTCAATACTAAGAAGCCTAATTTTTGCAACGAAACAACCGCCCTAACTAAAATCACTTTAACACAATTCTTTAAAAATATCATTAAAGAGACGTAACCACTATAAATAACGTGTGCGTTTTGAAATCGCTTCAAAGCTTATAGTCGGGCATATTCTAAAAATTGAAATAAAGTGAAAATCGAAAATCGAGGGAAATTTGTAGTTTAGTTTTTTTAAATGACCGTTAATCTTGCTTATATTAAAATTAGTTATGTTAAAGATAAGTAAAACCTTAAGAACGGTGAATTCGATTTCCAAAACAAGACTGTATGCCTCTACAACTTTGCTCAAGACTTCATAAGTCAAATTCTGCACATTAAACTACAACTTTTTGTATAAACACAAGTGGTGTAGCGTATTACAGCCCTTTTATTGTGACCACAACTGTTGCAACTTACGGTTTATATCGACAAAATATGGCAGCAATATTCAATGGAACTGTGCAAAAACATGAGAGTGGATGAATCCCTTGAACATGTTTTCAACTTGACTAAATAACAACAAAGCTAACAAAAACGAAAAAAAAATACTACATAGCTACAACCACTACAAAATGACAACACTATAAACTACAACTACTACTATAAATCTACAACAACAACAGCATTAATAAAAGGCAAAAACCAACAAGCAAAAAAAAAACAAGAAAAACGAATTGTGTATGAATGAAAGAGTGACTCAATGAGAACAAAACAACAACATTAACAATAAAAACAATAACAAAAAAAAAATTTGTTTCTGGTTAAAAACCATAACACAAGTGTTTGCCTTGAGCTAAGGACATCAATATTGATAAATCAGTCCTTGGTTGGTAAAAAATATAGCAACAACAACAACAAAAACAGCAAAGCGAAACAAAAATAATATGTCCGTCTGTCGACATGTCTATAGTATATAAACAAAATGTAAATTGACAGTTGCAGCATGAATGAAAACAATAAAATAAAAGTTCCTTTAAGATTTTGAAAGAAAAAAATTACAAGAGCACTAAGAAGCGAAGAATTCTTTGGAGTTAAAAAAATTTCAAGAAATTGACAGGACATTTTAGAATTTAGTTGTATTATGAAAAATGCCAGACTAAAGTTTTGTATTCATAAAAAAAATTTAAATTAATTTAAAGTTTAGAAAACAAATTTTATAATTTTATAATTTCCATAATGAACGTTTATTAAATTTAATAATTATTCAGTATTCATAGGGGGTTAATTTCTATATGTGTATGTGAATCTAGTATTTTACAGTAGGTCAAAGTTAAATTATTTGAACAAAAACAAATAGTTTTTGGATGGTAGTTCCGATTTCGATTAAAAAATGTATCTGTGCTTATGTATGTGTATGTGTGGATGTAATTAACACTTAATCTCCTCTTAAAATTTGGTTTCGCTTAGCCTACATTTATTTTGAAAGTAATTTACAATCACTTCACGAAAAAATAACGCAAACAAAATTCCAATAATTACAAGGAATGATAATTTACTGACACGGATTAAAACTTTAATAACCATCATATTACAAGAAAAACATTCTCCACTTTGCTTCAATATCAAAGATGTATTTTAACGGATTTCAAAAAATGCTATACTTTGGACGTTTAAAAATAACGGAGAGGGTTTTGTGCTTATATGTGCTACACCTTAAAATATTGGTCCTGAGCTTACTTTTAAGTATATCTAGTGGAGAATCACTTCCTGTGTCGATATGTAAGTTTTGTACTTAAAGTACTGGGCCCTGTTTCTCAAAACTACAAGTAAAATACGTTACAAAAAGCAACAATATGAACATTTTTGTTTTTGTTTCAAATATATCTTACTTTTAAATTTGTAACTTGTAGTTTTAATGAAATTTGGTACCTAGACTCAAATTGACACAAGACACAAGGACCAAGCCTATTAAAACAATTTCACATAGACCCCACACAAGATTCTTTCCGGTATATTTTTCCAAGTTTTATTGGAATCAAAAATAGCTTTTAAAAATAGTAATTGACTATACTTAAGCTACGGTCACACTTATTAAATATTTGATCAAATAAGCGTAACCCCTACTTTTGTTAATAGTAAGTGAGATTTAAAATGGTCTTAATATTACAAAATAAACTAATTATACTACTATCATAGCAAAAAACAGTTTTTTTTAAGATGTGGTATTTAAATCAAAATAAATATTGATATTAAGCGAAATGATTTTTTAGTTTGGTTGTTGGTCCCGTTTTTTTCGTCAAATATTTGATAAGTCTGACCGTAGCTTTAGTATGTCGTGTCCAAATGTTGTATTGATAAGTCAAGATTTGAACATATCGCACACCTAGTTCAAAAGTGCCTCAACTCAAAAAAACTTAATTTTTCAGAAATCAAAAAAAAAACTGTTTTTGAAAAAAAAAAAAGTTAAAAACAAATCTTTGTACCATTTAGTAGAAAATCCATACAGATTATGATCAAACATTTTTTTTTTCTTTTTTTTTGTTATTTATACACTAAATAATGAACAATTTTTATTTGTGTCACTTTTGATGATGTATCTTTTTGCACAAGTTACCGAATTATTTTGAGTTATGTCACTTTAGCTAAATTTTTTTCAAGTTTCGACACTTTTGCCCACTTCTTAACTGACACAAGTCTAATCAATATAAATTGCAACAATGATTTTTTTCTGTCAAAAGTGTCACATTTCGAATTAAGACTATTTAGACAATTTTATGAATTCCAACTTTATACCAATTGAAACATAAAGAAAGACATAACCGTTTTTTAATAACAGATAACAACAATAAAATACACTGATATTTTTCATAGATAAACAAGTGTAGTGTGCATAGTTTTAGCATATAAGTCCGAAAAACTAAAATTTTGAGTTGAGTCAATTTTGAGCTAGGTATGCGATATGTCCTTTATAAACCTGCTCCCTAGAATCACTTTAAGGCAAAAACTTTCATAAGGATAATAATGTGTTCATAATATTTGGCATAAAGAACTTTTACATGAATCTTTACCTTAAAACATAATTTTGTTCTAGCGGGTCAATACTTGCCCAAGGGTCCCAAATAAGGTACACTGTCCAAATTTGTCTCCAAAAACTATTGTGATACCCTACAACAATATACTGCATTAAGATGATTTTTGCGGATATTTCAGTTATTGTATTCTGGACCACAAGAAGTGACTGAAAGTGTACCAAAATTGTATTTCCCTATGAAGCTTCGTAAATATTTATCTTATAGCCCATAATGTCAACTTAACTATGCCCGTCTGTTAAAATCACACTTATTCCGGAATGACTCAACAGAAAAGAAAAATGTTACATCAGATTCATTCTAGTTCTCCTAAACAGTTGGAGCTTAAAATCGGTTTAGTAGAAAACGCGTTATGGACACAAAGGTGGAAAATTACGCTAAAATAACTGATAGTTTTGTCAACACATAACAATCCTTTCTTTACTTTTTTTTCGAAAAATTTTACTATTTGACCACAAAATGTTCCTGCTATAGCCATAAAACTCCATGCATATAAAAGTTGTCCCAACCAGGCCCAGGGGTTCGTTAATGTGAGTTTTTTCTATAGCCACAAAAAGCTCCATATAAAATACAAGAAGTCCCAGCCAGGCCCTCGTGTTCGTTTGATTAAAATCATTTTGGTGTTTGCTTAAGGGTTAACTAAACTACAGTCCGTTACTGTAATGATATTGTGAGTGTATGCTTTGATTATTCTAAATTCCCATAGGCTTCATATTTATCCTTTCTTTCGTAGACATATTTAAATGCCAAAATTTATGTTTCTAGGTTTCAACAAAAAACAAACATTTTTCATTTTATAGCTTCCCATTCACTCCTGAATCTGCCCCTACAACTTTATGTTTCTAAAGGCCAAACTATAATACGAATTAGCTTGCTTAAGCTACTGTCAAAAGTTAAAAAAAACCTTATCAAATGTACTTAAAAAAATACTTGATTCTGTACGGAAAGTGCAATCAGTTTCGCGCTTTGCTTAAGCAAATGACAGTTTCACAAATTTTAACAAAAAGTTTTCTTAAGTTCAATATGGTTCAACACATATGAATCACATGTATTTGTAAAATTGCTTAAGCCAACTTAAGCATATTATAGTTGTGCCTTAAGTTTAATATTATAGAAAAGTCAAATAGTACCACTTGCCGAACGGAAAAGTAAAGAAAAGATATTTAATTTCCCTTTTTAGTACTTTCTTCTTTTCATTGAAGGATCAAAATGTTCAATTATGTAGTGGGAGCCCATAGTTTAATATGTTCACGCAGAGAAAAAACATTTTTAACCGTACGATTCATAACCAGCAAAACTCCTTTAATTTCATAACCAGGTACCCGGGTACCCGAAGTAGGTTGTTTTGCGTTTATTGAAATAAAATAATATTTTCCTGTAAATATTTTTGTTGTTGATTATATTTTGCGTTCTCAACTGTACAAATTTGATATTTGGAAAAAAACTGGTTTCTGTTCGTATATAAGTACCTATAGCGACACAAGTAGGCAGAAACTGGTTTTATGTAAGGGTTGTTTATTTGCTTATTTTGCTTATTTTCGGTACCTACTTGCTTAATTGCTTTTGAATTAGGTAGCAGATGTTCATTTGTGTCGTAAAATTGAAATATTTCATTTGCTTCGCCAGTCTGTGTTGAATATTTGAACAGTGAAGTTGGTGAAAAATGAGCCGCAACGACCGATATTTGTCTACAAGGGAATACTGGAATTTGAGTGATGAAGCAAGAAGCCCATATATTCAACGTTTATTTGAGGAAGTGACTCAAGATGAGGACCTTGAAGTGGACCCTGAGGAAGACCAACATGAAGAAAATGTGGCCTATACTGGCGAAGTTTCGGAATCAGAGAATGAAGATTTGAATATTGACAACGCAAACGAAATTGCAGCTGCTATTGACGCACCAGAGGAAATTTTCTTTGATGATGAAAGTGAAGATGATGATATGCAAGAAGATGCACCAACAACAAACCCAGCAGACTACATGACTGCACGTGACGGCACACAATGGCAGCGAACACCACGTAGTTGCCAACAAGTGAGAAGCCACAATATATTCAGAGACCGCTGTGGTCCAGCGCGGATTACTGAAAATATGACGCCTTTGCAGTGTTTCAAATCATACCTCACAGTGGAAATGGTGGATATAATAGTGCGCCACACAAATAGAAAAGCGCATGCCACATATAATGCTACAATGAAGCGAATCCCAATAGACGTCAGTTGAAGTGAAAAAACACAACAATCAACGAAATTTATGCGTTCATTGGAATGATTTTGATGGCTGGCACAAATCATTCTAATGACGAAAACGCAAGAGATTTGTGGACGTCACAGGCTCACCCAATATTCCGCGCCACCATGGGAATAAACAGGTTTTTCGATTTGCTGCGTTTTATGCGGTTTGACGACCCCAGAACACGGGTAGAGCGGCAGCGTCAAGACAAATCGGCGCCAATTCGCGATATTTGGATAATGCTCAATGCAAATCTTGCCAGATATTATGTGCCATCAGAATATTTGACCATTGATGAACAATTATATCCATACCGTGGTAGAACCAAATTCACCCAATATATACCCTCGAAGCCAGCAAAATATGGCATAAAAGTATGGTGGATTTGCGATGCCAAAAACTCATATCCACTTCATGGCAAACAAGAAACTGGTCGTGAAGTTGGTGTTGGCGAAAGAGTGGTGAGAGATTTAGTTGGGCCATACTACGGTAGCGGACAAAATATAACAATGGATAATTTTTTTACGACGCTGCCGTTGGCTAGGCAACTAAAAGTAGAAAAGCTCAGCATTGTGGGTACACTCCGCCGCAACAAAGCTTACATCCCTGCGGAGATGAAAGAAGACAAAAAAAAAAGACGTTGGTTCAAGTTTATTTGGCTTCTACGACAACGTAACACTGCTCTCATATAAGCAGCGGAAGTCCAACTCGGTCATCCTTCTTTCTAGTATGCATGATGATGCACAAATTGACGAGAATGGGAAACCAGAAATTATAAATTTTTATAATCAAACAAAAGGAGGGGTGGACGTAATGGACCAAACGCTCCAAGAATACACTTCCCAGCGACAAACAAGAAGATGGCCGATGGCATTTTTCTATAAAATCACTGATGTGAGCGCATTTGCATCACACATCATATATTATGGAAATAATCCAACTGCACGATACACCACGACGCGCAGGAAGAATTTCCTGCGTCAACTGGCAGAAAACCTGTGCATTCCTGTTATAGAAAATAGAATTTTAAATGTGCAAAGCGTGCGCCAATTTTCAACAAAAAATGCAATTGAAAGCATCATCGGAAGGCCGTTGGAGAGTGTGCTTTGTGCTGCAGGTCCGTCAACATCTCCGTCAGCACGACAAAGGGGCAGAAAAGTACATACGGGCGTGTGCTACATGTGCAAACTTCTTCCAAATAAGCGCAGAAGAAAAACTAGAAAAAATTGCAGCATATGTAGCACGCCGATATGCGATGAGCACGCCATAACAATTACTAAATGCTACAATTGCCACAATAACAACGATAGTGATTCGGATGAATTATAATATAATATATATAAAATATGATAAAAATAAATAAAAAGACATTTATTTCCAATAAAAACAACACAAAAAAAAACGTTTTTTCATTTACATGTCAGGCATTTACATAGGAATTGCATTAGGGTACCCGGGGACCCGGTTGTGTGTTTATGGGGGTAAAACATTTAAAATCATTTTTTAAATAAAATATTGAAAATATTTTAAATTTTTTCGTATTTAAATCTTAGTTTAGCCAAAATCTCTCATGATTCGGAGTTTTATGTCAAAAAAGGTACACGGGTACCCGGTTATGAATCGTATGGTCACCTCAAACAAAACTATTTTTAAAGAAAAGTTTTAGCATATTTTGTTTAATTTTATCATGCTATTGTCATCCGTAACTATATTATTGTTAAATAAGTCCTCCATGAAGAGGGCACAACCATATTATGGCTGCTTCTAAGCACGTTATAATTTAATATGACAAAAATTTGTTTTTAAATTTTTAAAAGTATTTCCTCTGTTCCAAGAGCAATATGCTATGGTTAAAAACCAACCATGCTATTATAAGTGTTAAACATATTTTAGTTATAATAAACCATAACATGTTCGGAGGCACTCATAATATGGTTGTGTCTTCATGATGGAGGACTATTTTAACCATAATATGGTTGTCGTTGATAATAATATGGTTAAATTAAACATAAAATGTTTAAAATTTTCTTTAAAAATAATGTTGTTGGGTGTGACCGTATTTAAAGATGTTTTTTCTCTGGGTGTACAATGTACGCTGTACATTCGTATATGTCAATGAAAGAAGAAAAATTTTTTGCAAATAAATGTACCAAAAATAGGTACGGGTTGAGCGTTTGAATTTCGAACATGTACCAAATTTAAATTTGTGTGCTTTTAAAAAAGTTACGAATGTGAAATACTTTTTATTTCTAAGTTTATTGGTTTAAAAGATGGATGGGTGGAAAAAAGTTCCAAAATACAGGTGTTACTCTTTTCAAAAAAGTACCAGACACCTGTCTTCTTATAGACGTTAAAGCTGTGCAATGATATATCAGTGAGTAACGTGACAAACTAAACATGAAAGCCTCCAAGTTTATTTGATTCAGACTTTGATAGAGTTTCTGAAAAAGTTTTGAATACATAAATTAACCGTTTATTGATTTAGAAAAAGAATAATATTGCGTATAATAAAATTTATATTAAAAAAAATTCAATAATAATTGAATTAGTGTTAGACAAATTGCTACGATATCTTTTAAGGCGGTGCGAAATGTAACCCAGGAAGTATGGCCCCAAAGTACTACATAAAGATTGGCCCCAAAACGACACGCAATTTTAGGGGGCATTTTTTGTTTGTTTTTTTTTATTTTTTTTCCATTTTTTTTCGTTCCGGGGGTGAAAATATAAATGACCTCAATATCAAGGAATGCAATATGACCTGAACCAAAATCGCAATTTTTGCTTCGGGACTATTTTTAATGTACTTACATAAAATGCAAAATGATCCCGAAAACTCAGTGTAAAATGTGAACATATATGTAATATTTTTCAATATTTACTTTCAAAATAAATAAAGGGTAATATTGCGGACTTTTTAAGAAAACCTTTAGTTAGAGAAGCCAGCGTTTGTTATATTATGGAGGAGAAAATCCTTGCTTCCGGCGGAAGGCCCAACAATGCTATCCATCTATCTATTTTTAAAACCAAAACTGTACAAATATGCAGAATATTCAAATAAAAGATTTAAAAATTCTGGACTTTTAAGCTCGAGATTTTAAATTCGGGATTTTGGAATTCGGAATTTTTAATTCGGGATTCTAAGTTTAGGACATATGACTTCCAGCTAGCATGTTCTAGAAAACGAAAAGAAGAGAAATTGAAATCGAACGAGGTTTAACTTGAATTCTTTTCAAAATAACCGTAGATTCTTTTGGATTTAAGTGTTGTTATTGTAATAATAATTGGTACTCAAAGAATGAAGTTAATAAAAAGTAATATTTTTTGGAACTTTTATTACAGGGTCCTTTTTAAAATTTGCTCGATTTTATATCCACTTCATTTCGATTTCTAGAACATGCCCAATAGCTTTCTTTGGGGTTTATACCCTTCACCAAAGGTAAAAGGTTTTTTTTTATTTTAAACTTTTTTTGGGCAAAAAATCAATTAAAAATTTAAGATAATTCTTTATAAAGAAGAATTGCTGTAAATTAAGAGTCATATTTCATATTATTTTTGGAACTACATATTTTTAATTTTTTTGGTGGTGACATTTCATTAAAAAAAATTTTGTCATTTTGCATTGTGAAAAAGAGCCCCAAACTTGAGGTCAATTTTCGTTTATTTTTTGGAGCCATTTTTCCTGTGGCAACATTTTGCAGTGCCCTTTTTAAAAGAAAGGGGGAAAATGGATCGGCGGATGGTTTCACATTTTGAATTTTGTCGACCAGCTTCCTTTCATCAGAATTGTAGTCAATTATAAAGTAAGTGCCAATGAAGAACCGATTCTCGTTAATGAAACTTTTATTGACATTAAAAAACATTTTAAATGTGACTTCCTTTAAATATTGCCATTAAAAGTTTTCATCTTTTTCAGTTGCAATTTATATTTCATTACTGCAGCTTTTTTTTAATAAAGATATTTATTTGAAAACAATTTTTTTTCTTTTTTTTTTTACTTCATTCCTGCAATTTTTCTCTAATCTTTTGTTCAAAGTCATCTTTGGCGAACATAAATTTTTGTCATATTTCCATCACAATTTAATTAAAAATTTTATCCAATTTATGATGTCATAAACTTTGCTTTATACTTAAAATACTGTCGTAAAAAGGAGAGATACGTAGTTGAAATGGTAGCAATAAAAAAATCAGCAACAAAACCAGCATCAGCAGCAGTATCAGCAGCAGCACCAGCAGCGGCAACAACGAATCTAATAATGCAACACAAAAATTAACCACGAAAAATTCTCATACACAACAATTACGGCGAAAGAATTACGACATTGATGTTATAATGAAGACAATGTTGATGATGAGTGAGAATTTCGTTGATGCTGCTGCAAAGTAAAAATTTACTCGGAGATTGTCACACGTGCTCCTAATAATAATACAGGATATTTAACAGATAACAGTACGCTGATTTTAATTTAACTTTAGCAGGACACTATTTCGGTTATGGCACTAGATGTTTAAGACTGGTTTTAAACATTTGACTAAAAATTTAGCAATGTGAGTTAATTACATTTTCAGGTAAATAAATTAGAATAGTTAAAATATAAATTTCTGTGTAATTTTTGTGGAATAATTTTGTCACAGCTTAGACTACTGCATTAGAATATAAATATAAAACATTGCTCTCTTAAAACAGTTTAATGTAAAATATTTGGCAACAAATAATCTTAATCAAATTTTATTTGTATAAAACTTAAGAGTAATTTGATTTTGTAGTAACTAGTCGCATAAAACTTATAAATGCCAAAATTTACATTTGCAACGTTGTTTATTGCGGGACTTTTTTAAGTGTATTTCAGTTTCGGGCTTCATAGTAGAGCTATGGAACGTTTTCGATATGGCGACACAAAAAATAAAGCAACCTTAAGTCATATAAATTTAATTTTTGCGAAATTGCATAGTCGTTGTTCATACAACAGTTGCTTCAGAAACTTTCTTCAAATCTCTTTTGAAACTGTATTCGTGTCCATTTAAGGTTTTAATTTTGTGTGCCTTCTTTCTTTGCATCTTCTTCTTTCTTTTTTCAAAAAACTCACAAAAACTGCTTGTAAACGAAATAAAGTAAAATTTTTGATTCATCTTATACTTTAATGTTAAGCAGAAAAGGTTTTATTGTATGAACGAGGAAATCATAATATTCTTATTTGTTACGATCTAAGACCCAATTAATGGTTTTTTTAGGAATAGACTTTAGATTTATTTTCTTTTTTAGCAGGCGACCAAAACAGTTATTAAATGTTTTATAACACGTTAGATAACTTGAAATTGCACAGGGTTCTCAGGATTTCAGAAAACAATCCCCTAATTCTGCAGCACGCAGAAGGAATTAAGTCCAGCTCTGAATATTTGCAATCCAGTGGCCGTATTCTGCAATTCGCTAAAGCTAAATCTCTATTGGTAAAAATTCTATAAAGTTGATTTAGCGATTTTTGGCTACGACTGCAATACTGTAACGTGCATTGCTAGATTTGGCAGTACCATAAAAATTTAATTCGCCGCAATTTTAGATTTTGATGTCATCGCTAAAATTTTTTAAATTTTGCATTCTCTAAGGCATGTTAATGATCGAGATTAAGCTTTAGCTTAGCGAGTTACAAGTCATCTCTTTTCGTCCTGTAGAAGGCTTTACATCTATTCTTGACTTTGTAAAAATTTTTACTTTGGATCAGTTTTTTTTTTATAGTCGATGCATTGTGCTCTGCTGCTTATTATTTGATATGAAACAAATGCCTATTTTGATGACCTGCCAACATACTTTTTTTTTGGAAGGAATAAAAATATTGGAGAAACGCTAAATAAGGTGTGTGGAGTTCAGAGGAGACTACGTTAAAAAATAAAAAAAATTTTAAGCCAAAACCCGTGTTTCATTTAAAAAGTAACGGTCTAATTGACCAGCCCTCGTATATGGGTAATTCCAAAGTGTTGAACGTGACAGTCGTACGCACCAAAAATGCAATAACATTTTAAACAACAAATATTTTTACTTTCTTTTAGCCCTTAAATTATAGCACTAAGAAAGCACTATTATCTATGCTAAAGTTTATGGGGGGCGCGATTTTAGGTCAAAGATAATGTCAAAAGAAGTAGCGGTTCGAACGTGAAAAAAATAGAAGTAGTTTTTGTGGCCATGTCAAAAAGGCGTAATTCAGCGAAACCTGGCAAATTTTTTAGTCAAACTATTTTCAGAACTTTACGTAGCAATGTAACCTTAAAATGTCTTTGGTTTGATTCCAAAATCTTCTATATTTTTTTTTGGTTTAAGCCAAAATCTGGTTCGATACGTGACATTTCGAACGTGAAATTTTTTCCATAATAACTTAACTGAATAATGATTAAAAAAATAAAAATTTACCGTTAATCCGAATAACATATTTCTTTTCGAACTCTTCCTTAGATTACAGACCATGTAAGAAATTTTTTTTGGAATAGTTTTCATGAAATATCACCTCTTTTAAGGAAGATAAAATTAAAGAAAACATACAATAAAACATTCTCACAAATAAGAAATTACGTTTGCACAACTTTGCAGTATGATTGTTTATCTAAGTGAACAAATTTATGGGTAAATTTATAAAATTAGTACAATATCGTAAAATAATCAGCTTTTTATAACTTTTTAATTTTCGGTCACGGTGGACCTTTTGACGGAAATGCCCATATAAGCATAAAATAGTAACAACTTGAAATGAACAATTATGAAGAACTTTCAATTAATGCCATTATATTCCTAAATAAGTTTCAAAATTATACAATATTCAAGTTAAAACATTTCAAGGACTGTTAACACAAAATTCAATTAAACAATCACATCTATTATCGGTCCTTATGAAACGACGGAAAATAAAAAAAATCTAAAAATTAATTAGATTAATCAAGTAGTTTTAAGATGAGTTTTAAGTAAATAAAAGTGGTTTTTTTGTGATTAGACGGTTATTACAATTTAAATATTACTCATATGCAGGGCTTTACCAAAGTTTATATTAAATGTAGAGTTTTTTTTTTCCCGGTCTTTTTCGATTCCCGGGAAAGCGGGAAATTTTTTTAAATTTCCCGGGATCCCGGGTTCCCGCTACATATAAATAATACAAAGTAAATTTTGGTATTAATTAATGAAAAAAAACTTTTATAAAAAAAACGTAAGGGAACTTGTTTAAAAAGAAAGTAAATGAAATGGTTTAATACTAAAAAATTAATTGAAGATTGAAATAGCTACTTGAACTTTTATTACCTCACGCCTTTATTCCCTATTATTATGCTTTTATTCAGTATTATTATGCTCTGGATAATTCATAAAACAATAATAAAAACAAAATAAAAATTGAGGTACTCAAGATATGAAATCAAAAAGTTAATTAATAAAATAGATAAAATACTTTAAAGAAATATATAACATTTTTTAATGGTTTAGGAAATAACTTTCTGACACACCCAAAGCGGTTTGTAAGTCGTCAAAAAGTATATTCCTGATTTTATTTACTAATTATCATGTTTCCAAAAAATGTCGTTAATTTTTTACCGAGGTTGGACAAATAGTTAAAAGTGCACCGTTGTAGCATGCTTCGGATTCACAATCAGAAGCAATTTTTTCTTTTTTATAAACAACGTCTATGTCAGTCAAATGTATGTCAAGGTTGATGAAAAAATAGCATCAACCGGGCTGCTTCTTGCAAACCTTTTCATTTCAATAGGTCCATTTGTAATCTTTAGGACAATGTGTTTTTCAAGTTGTATGTTGTAGTATCTTACACGAGTTTCCAAAATGTTATTTTATTTCGGTTTCCCTGCACTTCACGGGTATATAAGCCAACACAAATTGAAATTAAAAATTTGTGTTTATCACCTAATAAACATATCGCTCCTTCATTACATCATAGTCATATCTCAAAATTTGAAGTAACTTTAGCAAAGTTTTCCTTCATACCTTCTCGTATTATATCTCAAACTGAACGGAAGTTATAGCAAAATATATCTTTAAATCGGTACATTTGGAAAACTTTAATCGCTTTTTGCCAAGATCGTTTGTTTTTGTAGATATGACTATGTTGCAATAAAGGAGTGATATGCTTAGGTAACTCCTATTTTTAAGACTTGTTCATGGACAATGAAACTTTACTGCCTGCATCTTATTTTGAATTAATGTACTTTATTACCTCTTCACTTCACTAAATGTAATAATTATCAACTGTTGCACTGCCCATTCTGCTTTTAGTAGATTTAATGCATCAGGAGACATTGATTTAAATACATGTACTCACTTCTTGTAATGGATCTAATCCACAACCCATCCACAGATGCTAATTTTTAGAGAATAGAAAACTAAATCTCAAAGTATAAATAGCTATTTTCTGAAATTATGAGAAATTTTTTATTTCCCGGGATCCCGCAAGAAAAATCCCGGGAAAACGGGAAATAAAATAATGTAAATTCCCGGGATTTCCCGTCCCGGAAAAAACCCTAATTAAATGCTAAAAATCTTTTGCACAGAGCGAGAAATCAAATATAAAAAAATTTTTCGATTTATGGTATAACGTTTAAAAAAAATATTAAATAAATCAAATTAATTTTTTTATGAACAAACGGCTATTGCAATATATTGCCGGACGAGAGTTATATTTTCTAAATTAAATATTAATCATACGCACGCTCTTCCCAAAATCTATGTTAACCCATATCGTCCCAATGTTCGATTTTTCGAACAGTAAATTTTACGCGTTTTTGTAATTTTTTTACTCTTTTTAGGTAAGACAAAGAACTAATTTTTTTAAACAATTATATATTGTAAGTGGTTAGCTACAAATATAAAAATAAAAGATCTTACCCACTTCACTCCTCCCTGGTATAACAAGGGGGAAGAAAAACCCTTAATTTTAGCATCATTTTAAAAACTGAAAACTTTGTATAAAATATAAAAAAATTAAAAAAGTGAAAATGTAGTTCCATTAAAAAACGATTGAACTTTCAACAACAGCAAAACAATTTCCGCGTTTTTCAATTGTGTTTTTGTTATTTGACTTGAAAAAGCAGTGTTCGATTTTTCGAACACTGGGCACTATTGAGCACTTTTGTTTTTTCTCTGAAATGCTTACTGAATCATCGCATATTACCATAATATAAATTTTTCACGCATTTGAATAAACGGAAATATATTTATTTTGTTTTTGCTGATCAATAAAAAGTTAATGCACAATCAGCGCTCTGTGAGAAATGTTTTTCGTGAGATTCGAGGAACTTACGGTGCGCATAATCGGCCTACTGAAACCACAATTGCAAACATCATTCGCAGTATTGAGTCTAAGTTTACATTGGTGGATGATATTCGACCGGTTAGACCACATCCAGTACGTAGTGAAGTCAATATAACAGCTGTAGCTGCGAGTGTAATTTTTCAAAATGGAGGAAAATCAGAGCACTCAGGGGATGACCCCTACTATTGCATTGCAGCGGGTTGGAACTAGGAAAATATGTTATGGGAAGAAGAAAAGAGGTAGTAGTACCTCTTAAAACAGTCCACTTGAATTTATTCATGTTGACAGTGAGAGGGAAGACTTCAGCAGGAAGGTTATTTCACATACGAAGAGTCCTGCCAAGAAATGAATTTTCCCTGTAACGCGTTGTACAATTTACCGGTCAATCGACCACAAAAGTATGGGCTTTTGAGGAAAAACGTGTATTACGAACAAACGTACGGGTTTCGGTCTCGGCCAAGTGTATCATTCATGTTGTAACTCATACCACCAACATCGGACACGCTTTGTCTATAATCAAATGGTTACGAATGGCACGGTTTGCTGTCATTAGAAAAAGAGTAGATAGGGTTGGAAGTTTGACATAGGAGGTCCAATTTTGAACTCGTTTGACGAAACTCCATCTATAACAACTCGTATAGTGCGATCTCTGAGAAAACTCAATATTAATCGAGAGAAATTATCACCGACACCAAATGCAACAAGTTTTGACAAGAGTGCAACATGTCAGACTCTGTCAGACTTGGAAATATCTTTAGCAATTCCCTTACTTTCGCCAAAATGATAACAGGGACAGTAGGTATCCAGTAGAGCAATCTGAAAATCAAACGAATGATCTTGGTGAGATCTTGTTTCAACAGGACGGCACTTTGAGCCATACATTTTAATTTAATTTCATGATTTGCTTTGGTAAATTAGCCACCTAGATCGTGCGATATCACACCTTAGACTACTTTCTCTGTGAATATGTAATGTCTGGGGTCTTCCGAAATAAGTCAGTTACGATTGACGTTTTGGAAGCTAACATTACTCGTGTTATTCGCGAAATACTAGCCGCTATGCTCGAATGAATCGCCCAAAATTGGACGACCCGAATGGACCACCTCAGACAAAGTCATGTCCAACATTTCCATGATATCATTTACATACAGTTAATGCCATAAATTTTTATTTTAACTGATAATAAATATATCAAGTTCACGATGAATAACCCGATATATCTAAAAACCAGTTTTTTTTATTATCAATGCTCAGCCCGGTCCTGTGCGAGTCGGATAATCGAGGTTCAACTGCATATTTTTAATTTAACTAAATTCCTTGTTCTAGTTTTCTTTGATTTAATAAAATTAATTAGTTTCAGTTTATAAAAAACTTTGTTTTCTTTTTTTACATTATATGGGAACAATAAAAAAAAAATGTTGAATAGTGACCAATGTTCGATTAATCGAACACCATTTTTCTTAAAAACAAAAAATTTTAAAAAAATTTTGACTTCAGATTCGTGTTTTCTAGTCCCAAATTACCTATAAACCACCAAGTTTTATAAAGTTACTCAAAAAAAAAAAATCGCTGGGACGATATGGGTTAATGTGCATTTCCAGGTGAAATTTATATGAAAATCACTCAGTTTTTTGAGTACTTTTTATATACATTTTACAACACAATCAATTGCTTGTAAGTTGGAAACAACACTTAAGGGTAATCAATTTGTTGACTTTTGGTTTTGTTCGAGTAAGGAATTAATTAATTTTAAATTTTAATATTCCTAGATTAATCGAAGAAAAGTTTTAATTTATTCGAATAACTCGAATAATTTAAATAATTTTATCCAATGTTTGACATGTCTATTTGATACTTTTCTTATATTAATACATAAACAGAAAAAAACAATGAAATATACTTAAACTATAAACTAAAATAATTTAAAAAAAGACAAATAGTTTTAACCGTCAATTACACCAAGTCCATTTATAATTAACTATCAGTTGAAAATGTCAAAAAATATTGTTAGCTGGAATTAAAAGTAATGGTTACTTTCATCTGAACTTGGTGTAATTGCCCGTAAAGCGGGTCATACACTTGCACTATAAATGTTCGATTTTTCGTATTGTACAATTATATCATCAATGTGTATGTGATATTCGAAGGTGGATGAATATATTGGCAAGAATTAAAAGACTTTTGATTTTTATTGCACAACGAAAAGAAGTGCAACATACTGTGAAATAAGTTGGCAACATTACACGATGTTGCTTTTTAAGGTCGATTCACCCATGCGTTCCGAACAATATTTTTGACCGGACAATAATTTTTTTACAGAGAGTGTTCTGCAGAACGATTCACCCATCTCGGAAAATTTGTCCGGACAAACAAAGCTACCATATGGTTTACAGATGTAAACGGTTATACAAAGTGGCAGCACAGTTAGAAAACTATTAGTTTTTTTTTATAAAAGTGTGTTAAAGAAAATGGACGAAAGAAGAAAATTAATTTTATTATTTTAGTTTCAGGGCAATATTTTCTTTAACATCCATCTTTTGTTTTATTTTATTTTTTAATTATTCAGCACAAAGCGAAAAATGTAATATGTGGCAGCTCAATTCAACTCGTATGTGCAAATTGAAAAAAGTGGCATCTCAGTTCATTTTGTTCGGCACAAGAATTAAAATTAAACCAATTCAAGAAAAAACGTGCCGAACAAAATCTTTGCTCTCTCTCTCAAAAGTAAAACGTCAAACTCAATATAAAAAAAATTTTGTTCGGAACGCATGGGTGAATCGAGCTTAAAAGGTTGTGTTTTTTAAATAAGATTTGCGCCATATTTTCATTGAATCCATTGTGCCACTTATTGAATAATATAGGGCAATATAGAAATAATTTGGTGTATAACATATACTATAAAATTGTAAATGGATGGGGCGCTAAAGACTTTTAAAATAAAATAATTAAAAAATTTATAAATCCGACTGCCAAAATTGCCGGTTCGAATGCAATAAAAACCAAATACAAGTTTAGTAAAAAAAACTAAAATAAACTATAAGCAAAGAAGAGGGCTTTACTAAACAAACTTTTTTTCAAGATTTATATAAAAAGCTTTTTGGGGCATATGATGTGGTATACTTATTATGCCCCTTTTCCAAACTAATTTTCACCCATAACATGCTTTAGACTAAGACTATTTCCCTAAGCTACGATTATTATTGCCATATTGTTTTGCAATATGAATAGTCGCAACTATATTTTTCATCTCTAACAATCAGTCTTAATCTTGTGCTTAGCTTCAAATTGTAAAATATTGTATCGTGAAAAACACTAATTTTGTACAAAAGGTGCCAATAGCTCCAGTGATATTTTTAAGGCTCTTGGTAGAGGAAGTATACATGGTTTGTGGTGGTTTCAAACAACTTGAGTTTGAACCCTGTACCTCCGTTTCACATGCTGCAGTTATTTTCTAAGAAATAAAATTCTTTTATTCTCTTAATAAATCTTGTATGAAAATACATTTTGTAAGCATAAATTATAATGATCAATATTTTTATTTTATAGTTTTAACATCTTTCACGGCGCATTTGTATCCTAAACCAATTCGGTCGATTTGAATCACTCAAATCGTCTCTCCTTTTGGGCAGAAAAAAAAATTGGTTGGAGGTAACCATATTCTAAGAGAAACATACTACGGTTGAATTTTAACAATGTTTATGTTTGTAGGTTACCATATTATGGTTAAAACCGCAATCAACCATAATATTGTCAAAGTTAACCATATTCTAGTCAATATTAACCATATTAAAGGTCAAAGTGAATAATTTTATGTTTAAAATTAACCATTATATGGTCAATAATTTTTCAAAATTTGGACAAAAGAAACCATATTATGGTCAGAATATTACAATAATATCGTCAATGTTAATCACAATATGGTTATATATTTCTTCAACTTGCTTATAATTTATTACATTTTTATAAGCAATTACCATATTTCAGCCTTTGTAGACCTTCATAAGCACGCCTTCTGTTTTACATGCATATACTACTGCTTAAATTGATGTATTTTAATCAATAATTAATAATAAGAATTTTAATTGAAAATCATTCAACTGTTGTAGAGAGCAAACGATAACAATGTTGTTGCTTTTTAGACATATTATTTTAAATTTAAACATACAATGTTTAAAAAAATATTATAATTTCAAACATATTATTGTTATAATTAACCATAACATATTTGGAGACAACCATAATATGGTTATAGCTTCTAGATGGATGACTTTAACCATAATATGGTTACCATGACAATAATATGGTTAAGATAACAATAATATATTTAAGAGTATGGTTGTAGCTTAAGTTTATTTAAATATTATATTGTTAAATTCAACCATATTTAAAGTTTCAAGGTAAAGGAGCATATAGACGACATGTTTTTGTCATCTGACATGTCAAATTTTCAAGTCACATGTAATTGTGCATGTCTATCAAAATCGCTGTTTTACATAAGCTTTATAATATTCGGTCACAAACGTACATGTAATTTGCTTCTGACATTGTCTCTGTTTTTTTTTTTCGCATTGTTATTGCAGAAACCAAAGTAGTGCTCGGTTTCAAAATAGCTTGCTGCCGCCATGAAAAGTTTTATTTGCGCCGTAAAATAGTTTAGCCATCTTAACATTTTTTTTCTTTTAATTCAAAGATACCAATTTAGGATTTTATAATAAAACGGTTTTTATATATATATTTACATAAATTCTATTCAATGGTAAGATGATCAAACATATCTCGGTATTGTAAAAAATTAACTTCAGCCGGCTAATAATTCCGTCAATAGTGGACGCCGCTGCCGGTTTCTTCCCGGCATAGCTTTTTGATGTCAGATGGTTTGTCAGAAGGAAATAGAGCACGCTCTAATTGAAATTTTGTCAGATGACTTTGCGTCTGACTTTTACAGAAGCAAAGTTAAAAAGGTAACACACGACATGTATGTATTTTGCAGTAGGAAATTTGACATGTCAGATGACAAAAACATGTCGTGTACGGTCGCCTTAAGTAAACACTTTATTGTTAAATACAAACAAAATATTATCAATCGTAAAAAAAGTTATGTTTAAAACAACAACAGTTTTTTTGTTGCCATTGCAGGGACCATAATAGATTTTATTTAACCATACTTCAACCACACTTTTTCTCTGCGTGTTTACAATTTGATTATATTACAGAACATCACCCCTAAAATAAAATTGTTTCCTCAAATTGTTGAATTTTTTTCTGTTTTCTGGTTATATAACAAAATTAAAAAACTTTTGTGACTTCAGCTTAATACTTGACGTATTCGATGATTCCCCTGTGAAAGGAAAGTTTTTCTTGCAGCTACAACATTTGGCAAAGTGATGTAATGTAAAATTACATTTAGTTTTTTTTTATATAAAATTTAATTAATTTTTGTTAAAATATTTTTATGTATGTAGCTTGGGTTTTTTTTTTTTTTTGTCAACCCTTTAAGGTATTTTAAGATTTTCATGTATGTATGTAAATTTCGCAATGAAAAACGAGAAATATTCTACTTAATTCAAAAACATTTGAAAAACTTTAAAACGACAAACGATAAAGAGAAAAAAAAATTCTTTTGTAGAAAAATGGTTTAATAAATAGGTAACTGATTTATTAAAAACATTTTATTTTCTTGTATAAAAAAAACAATTTTTTTAAGATTTTTCTCAGAAGCAATATCTTTTTTATTGTTATCTGTTTTCTAAAGAAGTATTAAATGAACTTTAAACTTTTTGGCGCAAATGCAAAAAAAAAGAAAATCTTTTTATATGAAAAACATTTTATTTTATGGCAAAAAATAAAAAAAGCAAGAAAATAAAATTTGACGTTTTTTTTTATACTTTTTAAAAAAGGGTGTTTTTTTAAGCCCGATAGAATTAACGAAACGTTAGCTGTCAAACGAACAGTGATACAGGGCTTACTTTTTGATGTTTTTGATCGGCTGACAGCAAAATAATCTTAAGAAAAATCGCTCAAAGAATGTGTGAAAAATCGCCCAACGTAAAAAATAATTAAGTAGAACGGTTGTCGAAAAATGTTTAATAAATTTTGCAACGAAGTTTTAAACATTCATTCGAAAACTCTGAAACGCTTACTAAAGAGCTAGCGAAGCCGGTGCTGGTCATACCATAGAGTAGAAAGTTCTTGCGCCCGGCCTATGGACGTCGATTAGGTATATTTAAATTCGGAACTTTCGAATTCGGGATTTAAGTGAATAATAACTCTAAGGAACAGTCATTTTACGATCTGGAATTTGATTGAACATTTTAACTATTTTTTTTTCAAATCTAATCTTCATTTTTCTCTATCAGCTTTACTTTTCGAGATATACCGCAATGTCCAAAATTAAGGCACTTTCACTACATATATTGAAATAACTTGAAAGCGGTTGACCATATTCAGTTAACAAAAAAATCCGAAACTCAGCAACAATATTATCTTTAGGCTGTGCTTACATTGTTTTTAAATTTGCCCTGTAGTTTCAAAGATATTGTTGAGTTTTTGAAGAAAAAAGGAACATTTAAAATAAAACAAATTTTTGTTCTTTTAAAATTCACAAAAAAATCGAAATGCGACAAAAATCACAGTTTTTGTCTTAAAACATTTAGCTTAACATATTCCGAATAAAATGAGGATTATTTCATTGTGCCGGTGCACATTTTTTGATTTTTTTCACAATTTACTGAGAAAACTTAATATCGATTTCCATACAAAAAGGAAAAAACGTTCATGACACACACATATTCAAAATGTTATTTTTGTATGGAAATCGATATTCGTCTATATGAATAGGGAGTGAGACCACTCTACAACAGATCCAATATGCTTAATTAAATACATAAAGAAAAATGCACCATTTGGTGCTGGTTATACGCTGGTGTTATCATCGGATCTTTTTGTTTTAAAAATCGCCCAAAGTTGGAGGTCAAGAATGAATTTAGTCAAGAAAATTCGTCGTGACCGTTTGCCAGAAATTATTGTAAAATTTTGATCTTTCAAAAAAAAAAAAATTTTATATCCCACCACCAATAGTGGTAAATGTGGGTTTGTCATTCCGTGTAAAACTCTTTTAGAATTCTCTCTGAAGCGCGATAAAATATATACATATATATTCTGGGTCTTTCCGAAGCGATTTGACCTTGTCTATCTGTTTGAATCCCGCTCACTCTCGAACTACTCATCAGAAAGGAGCAATTTGGACTTATCGAGAGTGGCTTAGTTAATGTGACCCGCTGTTGAAGAGAAACACACTATGCAACTTTTAAACCGTAATAGAAAATATAAATAAAGATGGCTGAAAGTATAAATTTTATTAGACTTTTTCTCCTCCAGCGACCACTGTCGCAGTTGCACTGACAGGAAAAAAACTGAAATGGTCTTCAAATTTCTCTGCGAATGACCGGTCCTTATTGAGAGGAAAAACAGAATTTTGGTTCCGACTAAATGACCAACTGAGGTATCACAAGGCAACGAGCTCTACTTTAAAACTGATTAGTACACGTTATGATATAAATGACAATACATCAGACGAATTTTGTGGTCTTGTCAAAGAGTCCGGAATCCTTTCGTATCTACTTGATTATTTGGGCGAAGTAAACTACCATGATAACTAGACAAACAATAAGCAATTTGAAAAGTTCTATTCTATTAATACATTTTGCAAAAATGTCCAAATAAACGTATTAAAAAAAGAACATGGGCATTTCCTGGGGTCACGAACGTACGTTCGTACGCTTTTGATGTACAAATAATATAGAAAACAAAACTTTTCCTAGCTTTTATTTTTGCGATTCGATAGCATTTGGGTAGCTGTATGTTTAGTGCAAAAGATGAGTTTCATCGAGTTTTAGTGTTCATAATAATAGTTATTAACATGTGGTCACGAACGTACGCAAAATAGAAGTCAACTTTGGCTGACAGCAGTTAAATGTAAAAATCTGCGTAATGGAAAGGAATATTCAAAAGTGATTAATTTATTTTAAAAGTGTATTAATGTAGGTCTCCATGCAGTATTTACCAAAAAAAAATATCTCTTATGGTTTTTGTTTAATTGGCTTAAGTACTGGTCGCGAACGTACGGGTCGCGAACGTACGATTTTTCCATATGTTTTTTTATTATTATCACCATGCAGTTTCCCATTAATGTCTTCAAATTTCCTAAACAAACAACTAAATACTCAATTTACAATTGATTGTAATCAAAAGATTATGAAGAAAGAGTGTAAACATAACATATTTTTGCATGTAAAATAAGCATATAAAATGTGTTTAGAAGTAGAAAATATAAAATTTTCCAGTTTCCAGTGCAATTTCCTCAAGTAAAACAGCTGAGACATGCTATGAAACCATTCTTTTATAACAACATAGACTTTTTTTTATAATAATAAACAATAAAAGACGATGATTATCAACATTTTATTTTTTCATCCTGGTAGACCATTCTGGGGAAATGCCCATATACAATAATACTTGGAAAGTCTTAATTTTAAAATAGAAAATCCCGTTCTTGGCGTTTAAAAGTAATTTATTTTTGTCCCACTTAAAAAAAAGAACTATTTATCAATGAGGTAGTAAGATTTATTTTTTATATCTGGCATCTAAACAAGTTAGTCAAGAACCCTTATGCCAAATTTGATTTCTATTTAAACTCTTTAGGCGATTTTATTTTTTTTTTTCTGACAAAAAAAAAGTGAGAATAAATTTCCAGCATCATTATTTAAAGATCATGTCGCTTTTTGAAAAAAAACTGACTTTTTAAAAGCTTCTAATTTCCACAATGATCTTTTCGAACAGAAAGGTGCCAGCAAAAATCTCGTACAGGGCGCCAAATTGGCAAAGCTGTTCTTGGTAGCACCCTAGTGTACTGTATAATTGTAGGTACGTTTACATACGCATATTCCCCCAATTACAAATGTTAGATAGTTAGATATGGGAGACAATAAGCATTGTCACCCACTGAATTTTTTTTTAAGGGTGTTAGTATGATAAAAGTTTTATTAACCCTAAAAAGGGGGAAACTATTGGTATTAAAAAAGTTGTTTATTTAAAGATTTTCTTTTTATCAAAGAGAATTTTAGAAAGACATCTTGAAATTAAGTTTTGTTTCCCATTTTTGATTTAGGAATAAACCTAAAGAACTTTTCCAAAAAGAAGAAATTTGTTAAATAAAAAGCAGATAAAAAGGGGACGATGGAGAGCTCTTAAATTTTAGTCTAGGGATAAACTTGTTCTTTCTCTATTTTACTGAGTTTCTCTGTTTTTTTTTAATGTAAAGAAAAAAGAAAATATCCTTAATTTTAACTATATTACAAAAATTTTCTTTTTATTTGAAATAATGTTTTCTGTTGTAAATTTGTAAAATTTTACTATATTATTAATAATTTTTGTAAAGATTTTTTATCAAAAAGTAATTTAAATTTTTGGGAATACAAAATTTTAATTTCAAAAGATTTTGTTATTCGTGCTTAATTCCCAGTTTTTATTATTGATAAAAACACTTGAAATTTATTGGTGATGGGATAAGCTATTCCTATGCGTATTTCACTGGTTGCTTAGGCCAGATCATCAGGAAACTTCATCCATAAAGATTTTAGAAAAACTAAAGATATTAAACCAAATAAAACTGTTAAGCGTATAAGACTTATAGCAACAGTTCTACTTGTAACAATATCAAAGTTTAAACAAAACACATCAACAATAAACTTATAGCTTATCCCATCAACAATAAATTTCAAGTGCTTTTATCAATAATAAAAACTGGGAATTAAGCACGAATAACAAAATCTTTTGAAAGTAAAGATTTTTTATAAAAATTCCGGAGAATTTCTCCATTTTAGTTTAAGAAAAAATTGCAAAACTATTTGACTTTTCTTGGAAAATATCCTTACATTTAAAATTAAAAGTTCTACGCCCGTATTCATAAAATTTTTTGAAATTTAATTAAGGCTTACAAAACAAATTTTGTATGAAAGTTTTCCTTAACAAACGTTTGTTAAATTTAATAAACTAAACCAAAATTAAAGAATAATTTTGTTTATAATACAAAATTTTAAACACGTAAACAAAAATGTTTTTTTGAATGAAAATTCGTATGATTCAGGTCTGTTCTGAAGATCACGTGATGGCAAATCACATGTGCTTTTAAAAACAAATGTGTGATTTTGTGGTGTTCTGTGTAAATCACACCGTTTTTGTGTTTTTTTGGTGTGATTTTCAATTGTTGAAAGCACAAGCAAACACAAAAAGTTTGTTTTACAAAATAATAGTTAATTTTTTTTAAACTTGTTATGTTATTTTCCGATAATTTGTTTTTTTTTTAACCGATTTAGCGATCTAAAATTAGGTTTAGAGTTTGTCCAAAATTTTGCAATTTTTTGCGAATTTTTGCCATGTTCGCGATAAAAGCGATTTGTTACTGTAAGTTTTCTGATTCTTTACAGCTTTAACGATTTATAATGAATAATAGAGGTGCTATCATGCCGCTGTTAGCAAATTTTTGCGAATTTCCGCTAATTTAGCAATTTTTACCGAATTTTTGCCATTCCTAATAGTTTTAGGGACTTTTTTTAATAAATTTTAAAGCTTGTTTGAAATATTAAAAACTTTCGCAAATTTTCGGAATTTTGAATGTTTTTATTATTTTCCGACATTTTGTTTTTTTACCCATTTAGCGATTTCAAAAAATTTTAGAGTCAGTTTACATGTTTGTAATTTTTCGCGAATTTTAGCTATTTTCGCGATAGAAGAGATTTTTTCCTGTGATTCTTTACAGCTTTTACGATTTTTAATATATATTAAACTTTGCTTTCATGCCGCTGCTTAGAGGGGTGAACAGTACCAAAAACGAGAATTAATTCAAAAATAAAGTTAGTTTTTCGTATAAGTATTTGGTACCATAAAAGTTGATAAAATTCGACACGAATAACTGTAAAAATTGTGGATATATATTGTTTACTTTTTTGTTATACGCTGCCAAAGTTGAATAATATTTTGTCATTTGGAAATATTTGTTAAAAAGTGAAAATCAAGATATTTTAATTGCGGTTTGAGAGAATTGTTTCTAAGAAAACAATATTTTTTTTTTAAATGGATCCATCAACTTCAGGTATTTAAATAATTTATTAATAAATTTTTGTAAAGAAAAATATTGAGGAAGTATTTTTAACTGTTTTTTTTTAATTGGTAAAATGAGTTTTTTTTAAGGAAATGTTGATTTTCAAAATGTTTGTGAGAACACTTGGGCAAAACTTTTTATATATCCTTAAAATATGGTATTTCAACTTGCATAATCAAAAAAAAAATTCTTGCCCGTTTTTGCCCCATTTGAAAATATTTGAGATTACGTAAAAAAATTAACTTGTTTTTTCTACTTTGTTTCGTTTAAATGATTACACCACGTCACAAAATTTCAACAAAGTCGTGACAAAATAAATCTGACAGCTAATCTTTATGTTAAATTTTCCCCTGAATCCGAATATGAAGTCGGAATTGTTAAGTAACCGTTATTTGTGTTTTTAAAAAAGATGATGTGACTGAAATGCAAATATTTTCAAAATTTTAAACGGATTATGTATTTCTTTCTTTTTAGTGAAAGGTTATAAAATTTCTAAAATAACCATGGATTGCTAGTGAAGATTGGTCAAGAAATGACAGAGTTCAGGGGACAAAATTTCAAGCTTCATTGAAAATTTTATGATTTTGTTAAATTTTGCTCTATTCAAGTTATTTTTTTAAACCAATGATCTAAATATGTTAATTTTTTATTGCATGCGACATTAGATTATTTTAATATGAACATTTTGCACCCAACAATATATAGATTGATACAAAAATTGAAAAGCTACAAAAGATTTAGTAAATTATGATAAAAAAAAACTACATAATTTTAATTTACCACAAACAGCACTTGATTTGCTCTTTCTGCTTAATATTACTGATGTTGATGATGAGAACATAAAGATTATGATTTTGAAAAAGGTGAAGATAATTATGAAGATGATTTTTGATTCCATATTTTAGCAATGAATGTGCCTTAATTCAAAAAAAAAAAATATTGTTCGAAAAAATTACAATGATTTTTTTTAAGTTTTTAGTTTATTTAATAAAACAAAATTAAAATTCCACTAAAATTTTACAACAAAAGTTTTTTTTATTAATCAATATACGCAGAATCCAAAAAAAAAAATTGTTGTCACAAATAACAGGCTTCCCTAAATTATTCCTCGTTTTGCAAATGTTTCACCCCACTGTGCGCTGTCAGCAAATAAACGATCTTTAATTCATTTAAAAAAAACGGTTCGTGCTTTGTTGTGATACAGACGTGTATTCTTAACTCCGCATACAATTTGAATTTTTAATTAATCACATTTGATTTTGTTATATAAACAGCGAATGGACGCTTGAAATTAAATGATATATTTTGTTATTTTAATTATTTAACATAAAGTGAACAATTAATACGAAAAAAATATTAAATAAAGAAAACTAGTAAAAATATATACGTACTAATGTTCATACATGTGTATGTATACATACATATTCTGAGCAAAAACATTTTAGTTTAAAGTTCTTATTTTTTTGTTGTTGTAAAATACAATAAATAACAAAAATATTAAAAGCACAGTTAAACGGTGAAAAACAAAAACAATTTATTGCATGAATAAAAACAATGAAACAACAATAAAACTGAATGATAGAAATGTTTATGTGACAGTGCATGCTAACGAAGACAATGCTGTAATAAATAAAACAAAAGAAAACAATAGTAACTACCTAACGGCTAAACCAATTTTTAGAACACGATCCCTTTCGCCCTCTCTTTTTACAAAGACGGTTGATGGTGATACGTTAAAAAATATAAACCTCACACTTGCAAGTGTTGCCACAACGGCAAACACAATCTTATTAACAAATGGTACCATGAACTCTAACACAGATGCAATGCAAACATCTCAAGTAAAAAGTGGTCAAAAGCCTCAAGTACAAGTTGGTATGGACAGGTACATAACAGTGCTTAAACGGGGTCGTAGCCCTACCTCTGCAGCAGTTGCTTCGGCTTCAAAAGTACCTTCTTTTGATAAAATAAACTCTCAAAATCGTTTTGCAATTCTGGAGGATGAATCCTCGGAAGCACCAAACGTTATAAAATCTTCTAAGCCACCCCCGATATATCTAAGGGAGCAAAACTCAAGTGAGTTAATAAAGAGCGTGATCTCGGTAATAGGTGAAAATTCGTTTTACGTAGCTGCAATCAAGCGTGGAAATATAAATGAGACAAAAATACAGGTTAATCATGAGAATGATTTTCGTAAATTAACTAACAAATTCGAAGCCCTTAAAAAAAGCTTTTACACATACCAACTAAAGAGCAGCAAAGGTCTTCAGGTAGTGATCAAGGGCATAGACTCATGCGTGGACCCAGATGAAATTAAAACTTTTTTGGAAGAGAAGGGTTTTAAAATAAAAAACGTTACAAATATTAAAAACAGGGAAAAAAATCCCCAACCATTATTTCGGGTAGAATTAGAACCTGGCGACATTAAGCTTAAAAAAAATGAAACGCATCCTATTTATAATTTAAAATATATTCTCTACAGAAGAATAACTATAGAGGAGCCGCACAAAAGAAATGGTCCCGTTCAATGTCTTAATTGCCAAGAATTTGGCCATACTAAGGCATACTGCTATTTACCCCCTGTTTGCGTCGTATGTGGAGAATTACATTGTACAGTCCAGTGCGATAAGTCTAAAAATGACCCCAATGTAAAAAAATGTAGCAACTGTGGCGGAAATCACACTGCCAATTATAGAGGATGCCCTGTATATACTATCGTCAAGCAGTCGGCTGGACCGAAAACTAATCCCCCACAAATGCAGGTACCAAATCAAGTAAACACTAATGGCATTCAAGCTCCGCAGCCTAGTAATAACAGAACCTCGTATGCTAACGTCCTTAAATCAAACCATGTGCCAATGCAAGGCGCTTCGCCAAGTAATGATGAAACTCCAGTTTCTAATTTAAGTCGTCTTGAAAAAACCATGGAAACATTAGTGCAAACAGTTAATAATTTTACGAACACAATGGGTAATATGATGCAGGAAATTCTAAGAATGCAATCGATGTTATTGCAAGCTGTACTTAACAAGCCATGAACTGTTTAAAAATCTGTTTTTGGAACGCAAACGGCATCCGCCAACATAAAAATGAATTAGAATACTTTCTAAAAAATAAACAAATTGATGTCATGATGGTTTCTGAAACTCATTTGACCTCAAGAAATACGTTTAAAATCAATGGTTATACACTATATGATACCAAGGACCCTCGAGATAGAGCTTGTGGAGGTTCAGCCATTTTAATTAAAACCCGAGTCAAACACTACCTAATGTTTGATCACCGCGAAGATTATCTCCAAGCAACGAACATTTGCGTTGAGGAATTAAATAGAAACCTAGTAATTTCATCGTTATACTCACCGCCTAGATTTTCAATATCAGAAAGCCAATACTGTAAATATTTTAAATCATTAGGACCCTGTTTCCTAGCTGCTGGCGATTATAACGCAAAACATACCTTCTGGGGGTCACGACTTATAACACCAAAGGGTCGTGTCTTATTTAACACAATTTCTAAAATGGATTTAAATGTGGTAGCGAGCGGACAACCAACATATTGGCCTACTGATCATCAAAAAATTCCAGATGTTATCGATTTCGGCGTGGTTAAAAACATCCCCATAGAAACGATCCATGTTGAAGCTTCCTTAGAATTATCTTCTGACCATACACCTACAATTCTTACTATAATGAACCCCAATAGAATTGTATCTCCGACTGGTCACTTAGCGACGACAGCTACGCAAACTAACTGGTTAAAATATAGAAAATACCTCAGCACCCATTGCACAGAAAATATTCCGCTTAGTACACCGGAGTATGTAGATCGCTCTATTGCCAATTTTGACAGTTTTCTGAAACTAGCTGTTCAACATTCCAGTATTGCCCCCAAAAAAACAAAAAATATTAAAATATATTCCACAGATGTCGAGCGTCTCTTGTCTGAAAAAAGGAGGGCTCGAAGAGAGTGGCAATTGCACAGATCCCCGTTACTTAAGAACTTACTAAAAGAGTGTACAAAAAAGCTTAGAAAGTTACTGCAGACTCAGAAAACGGCTTCTCTGGAAAAATATCTTAAGGAACTTGATGCAACCCCACAATCAGACTACTCATTATGGCGTGCAGCTAGAAATCTCAAAAGGCCAGTTGTCTCTAAACCACCATTAAGAGACTTGAATGGTAGTTGGGCAAGAAATGATGTTGAAAAAGGAAATATGTTTGTTAATCATTTAAAAAACGTATTTACCCCAAACATATCTCACGATATTGCGGCCGAGTTACCACCTGTTGTTGCTAGAGCAGCTGTTCCCCTAAGATTTGAGATAAGAGAAATCGAAAAAGCTATTTGTGATTTAAACCCCAAGAAGGCTCCTGGTTTTGATAAGATCAGCAACAAAATGCTTCTGGAGCTACCCAGCATAGCAAAGAAAATTATTCTTTTAATTTTTAATGCTATTTTACGACTTGAATACTACCCTCAAAAATGGAAGGTCTCATTAGTTACGAAACTGAAATAATTAGATATTAAATTGCTTTCGAATCGAGAAAGTACTCGATCGCGACTGCCAGAATCAGGCCGCTGAAATCACAACAGCAGTCAAAAAAGCAAATATCATTTTTGTAGTGTCGTCGAGTTTTCTTAATTTTAAATGATTTGTTGTAAACAAAATAAAATTAATAAACAACAAATTGAAAATTTTATTAAACTACTTTATTATGACGGTCATCTTTCAAAAGTCGCAAAACTATCAAAGTGATTGCAAAAAGTTGTCTACGTAGCTGAACCGTTTGAAATCACAAAATAAGATGCCCAGAACACCTTTCTTGTGATTTTAAAACACTTTTATAAAATGTGATTTTCAGAACAGGCTTGATTAACAACGTTTTTTCAACTTATAAATTTTACTTTATTCTAGCAAAAAATAAAGGGTTTTTCTCTATTTTTTCTCAGTTTCGTTAAATTGCTTTTCTTAAATTAGCTTTAACACATGCCACTGCCAGTTGGAAAAACTCAATACACTCACGATTTTTTACAAATATACAAAATTTTTCGCAATGGCAGCTCTAGTGGCAGCAAAATTTGCAAGTGGAAATTTGGCACTTGCATGCCATTAAATGTCAAAACGATAAACAATGTTACCCAGTCTAAAATTTAACGCAAATTTACTGGATTATTGTCCTATTGTAACTGGTTAGATCCCAATAAAAAATGGAGCTTACAACGAAGCAGGTTTGTAAGGGAGAAACATAAAAGTTGCTTATATTGCTTATATGGCGAGTTCTCACTTTGAAGCAATTTTTGACACAAAAAGCGCATTATTCAGCGCAAAAAGATTGTTGGATGTAACGATCAGCTTTACGAGCTGAATGTTTTGGTACAGTTATTTTTTAAATTATTTAATATTGTTAATTTTTTCAATTTTATTCAATAATTTTTATTTTAAAGCTTTTTATTTGCCGCTGTTTGGTCTTACAAAATTTTTGTAAGAACAAATATTTATTTGCCCAAAAACGAGGAAAACATTTGACGTTAAATGGTCACATTAGGAGCATTTTTGTTTGCTAGCAAATAATTTTGTTTGTCCAAAATCAGCTGTTTTTCTGTTTGCCCCTCAAAAATATTTTGTGGTCAGATTAGGGCAAACAAATATTTGATATTTTTTGTCAAATGTTTGCCATATGTGACCGTACCTTTAGTATTTCATTACAACCGTTTTTTGGGCAGCTGATGTCAATAATGAAACAAATATATTTTAAAACGAAATGTTTTTGTACATCATAAGGTTCTTGCGCCGATATTACCCTTTTAAGGCCCGTTTTCACGACTTACCTATAAAGTTCGAAATAGTAAACGGTACCTTTAGCACTAGTGAGGACTAAAGTTACCTTCAACTTTTTTTCGTTTTCACAACTTCTGTATAAAATAAACTTAACATTTTTGAAAATTTGGCAATACTAAAGAAAGTACCGATTATTTTTGCCAAAATAAAAATACAAACTGGCAACTACGTACTTTTTTAACATTTACAAAATATACGAATAATTGGAGTTGCCATATATAAAAAATATGTGAATATAATATGGCAATCTCAAATCTTAACCTTACGACAAAAGTTAAAGGTAGAACGTTCCTCTCTTAAGCTTATCCTTCACTTTTAGATTAAAGGGAACTTGTGATAATTAAAAGCTCATTATCTGTTCGATAACTTCCTACATTTAGCTATCGTTAAGTCGTGAAAACGGGCCTTAGTGTGTTATTTGCAAAGCAAGACAACATGTTTTAAACGTTTTTGTTAAAATTGTTTTTTTTGTAATTTGTTTTTTCTTTTAACCCGTTTTTATAATATTTTTTTTCATTTTTAAAATGGCAACACTAGGTAAACAAATTTTGTCAATTTTTATTATTTGTTAAAATGTTAGTTCGACATTTCGTGAGAAAATTTTTTAATATTCGTCTCAATTAAAATCAAGTGTATATATTCTGGGTCCTTGTGTAATGCAAACTTAACAAAGCAAAATTTGTCTGTATGTCTGTCTGTACATTTTTAAGAAATTCTTACTTTCGAAAAGCTTTAACTTTAAAAAACTGGGGAGATCTATGGTGGAAGGACTCAGCAGAGAACAAAAAACCAAAGTTGCTCAATTTTATTTTGAAAATTAGCATTCGATTATTAGGACATAAAGATGATATTGAATAGTGAGCGATGAGGCCCATTTTCACCTAAATAGTCGCAAGGATAAATACAATTTTAAAACTTGAAATGCACCCACTTAGATGCACAAATCATAACGTTATTTACAAGCCACCCTAGAAAATGTATTTTTTATTGTCAAAAACTAAAAAAAACTTAATCGATTTTGCGAATTTTTTAAATAAAATTTGCCGAAAAAGTTCCAAATTAATCTGGGGACTAATTCTGGCAGTCGTAATCGAATACTTTGGGTTGGCGGAGATTTCTTCATAGAGAAACTAGACAAAAAAGTTTTCTTTCATTTGCCTGATGGATGTAGTATCCTGCAGGCGGAAATCTCGGCTATAAGGCGGGCGGCAAACTGGCTGAGGTATTATCGCATATTGGGAGAACTACGTATATTTACTGACAGCAAGGTTGCCCTTGCTTCCCTAGCGGATATCTACACGACATCTTGGTTAACTGTAGAATGTCGGATGTCTTTAAATGAGATTGCGAAGCATTCAAGGGTAACGCTAATATGGACACCAGGGCACTCGGAATGCCCGGACAATCAGATAGCAGATGGGCTGACCAAACAAAGTGGTCGCACAGATGACTTTTTAAGCGGACGTCTTAAGGAGTTGCGCTCTATATCCAGTATCCTATGGCCTGGATATGATGATAGGAGAACTAACTCTCCACTTAGGTTTAACAGGGGCCAAATTAAAACATTGGTATCAGTTGTAACTGGGCACTGGCCGGTGGGGACTCATGCTGGGAGAATGGGTCTTTAATTCAATGACAACTGTAGAAGGAGGAAGAGGAGACTGTGCTTAACTTTCATTGTCATTGCTCTGGTATACGGGGCATCAGGGAAGAATACTTGGGGGAACCGGTGTTCGCTGTTTGGAGGATCTATCTAGAATAGAACTTAGATTGCTTCTTCTCTTCATTAGGAAGACGAATTCGTAAAACTTTGCAGTGGCGCCATCTGAGTAACTGCTCCATATGATGGGCATTGGCGCTGCGTATCACAAAGGGACCAATAAAGGACCCACGTGAGCTGCCTCTCGATGGCTGCCCATGGAATCTAACTTTACCTAATCAAATACTTTCTCGAATAAAAAAAAAACTTTATTTCTAAATTCTTCAGTCGATACTGAACGATCCAATTATTTTTTCAGTGTTGTGAAAAGTCAAAGAAATGCCTTACAAGCCTGAAAAAATAATTTAGATACGTTCGGTATCGACTGAAAGAATTAGAAATAAAATTGTTTTCGAATCGAAAAAGTGTTCAAGCACGACAGTCAGAATTAGCCCCCTGAGACCATCGAACTGTATTTAAACCTAACTTATACATCAAGTAATTTAATGTTAATTCAAGGTACAGGATAATTTATTACCGATCAATATTAATTAAATTAGAATTAAAGTAATTTCATTAATAAATTTTTTTCTTTTCTTATGGTTTATTTAGTGTAATATCTACAAACATTAAAAATGTTCCCCTGAGGTCAACAAAAATTGACGAAACGTTGGGGAAAAATGTAATTAAATGTGTTTTGTAGTTTACAATGGAAAAATTTAGGCCCAATTAGCTTACTCATTATATAAATATCTAAAACTTCATATTTAATACCTTGGCCAAAAAATAAATAAATAAGATATATAATGAATCCACGCCTAAACTTTTGCTATACATTTTTGTGTTAAATTATTACCACTGACTTTCATACTTTATATTTGAATTGACGTATTTTTGTAACCTAAATAATCTTTTTGCGTAGTATTCATACTGGAACAATCCGTACAGAGATGTTAACACTACAGTGACGCATGACATTCTTATACTAATAGAAATTACAATTTAATGTAATATAACTACAACTTCAAAATAAGTTTAACTAAACTTACTTCCGTTATACTATTACATATAACGTTATTAAAGTAATTTGTTGCTTTAATTATCGAGAATATCAGGTGTTAGATGACTATTGTGGTAACTACAATCCTAAAGACAATATTATACATTTTCCCTTTTACTAAGTGTGGCGGAATCGATCTATTCGTCAATTCAAATCTATTAAAAAATCAATTTTAAATTTCCATGACCACTTTAAAAAATCTACTCCATAATAATTTAGACATTGTAACCTGTCCTTCTAAACCTCCTCCATTCAGCTAAGAACTTTCTTACCAAAAGGTTCCCTATTGTGGGAGTAAAATAGGAAAATATTTTCTATTCAATTGCTAAAGTCTTTAATTTTTCAAGTTTATTTTGCAAAAAATAATGTCGTGACTACATGTTGAGTGTGATTGGGTGTGTGGGCGTGGGTGTATGTGTGTGTATGTGTATGTGTGTGTTTATCAGAATCAGTTGTTTTTGCAAGGATACGCTAAAATACATTAAAATGCATGTGTAAGTGTGTGTGTAAAGCTTAATATATTTCTTAGTGTACGGTTGTATAAAATCTGACAACAACAAATAATACACTATGAAATACTCGTTTTCGTAATCGTAAAGGAGAACCTCAGAATAAACTCAAACTTTAAATGCATGAAGGTCACAAAGAAATAAACATGAACGAGAATGAAAATGTTTTGGAAACGTTCGTCGTTGTTGGCTGAATATAATTTGGTAATTTTATTATTTGTTGTTTGTTTAGCTTTGAATTTGCCTTTGCCGTAGACTTTCAACTGTATCATCATGGGGAGCCTTATATGTCCTAGAGTGCAGAAGAGATAAAAATGTTTTCCTTATTTTATTTCTTTTTTCGACTTTTTTTTATTTGAAAGTATCAAGGTTTTTGTAACTTTCACAGAGAGTGTGTAAACTAGTAAAGTGTGTAAATATTTGTGTTTGTATTAGAGAGAGAATTTTTAGTTTTCCTTTTTCTATAAACAAATATTTTTGTACAATTTTATGATTATTAAATATTTTTATAAATAACAAATAAATAAATTTTTTTTAAATGTTGCCTTACATGTTCTTAACATCAACCCACCATATATAAAGAGAGAATTATGTGTTTGTGCTGATGTGTGGTTACATCTAAAAATATCAGTCCTATGGCCATTTTCTCAATGTACCGACAAACTGTCTGTTACTTAACGTCAACATAAATTTATTAGACCGATAAACTGTCTGTTAACAATTTTGGGTTTCTCAATATACCGACAAAAAACATTGTTTTCAGTTGGCAACACCTCTCAAAATACATGTAAAGGTTGGGAGTCAGCTGATTGAATTTATCTGTACGGCAAATAAAAGGAAAATAAATAATTGGTAGATGAGTGTTGGTTAGTTTTGCGACAGAAGCAAATGAGATATTGAGAAAACCAAATTTCTTTAATGTGCAGTTTTTCGTTGGGAAAAAAGATAATCATGTAATGAGAAAACGGCCACTAGAGTCATAAAGTAGACCGATTGACATAGAATTGCTTTCTTAATCGATCTAACGATGACCGTCCGGCTGGCTGACTGATGTAAGCATTGTATGCAAAGTTAACCTCTAAATTTTGGTGATAACACTGTGCTAGTTGCAAAATTAGACAAGCCGGGCAAATAGCGTTTTAGCATAATTCGAGTATGCTGTTTTCGAGATATACCGTTATTTAGAAAATGGAGAAGGTTGCACAACATATAGTGGCCTAACTCACAAACGGTTAAGTCTATTGAAATGACTAAAAAACCGAAATTCCACAATTCCTTTAAGAAAAATATTTTTTTTTGCATCCTCCTCCATTTTTGAAATAACTGTATATCTCGAAAACAAGAGCTAACCTGAAAAAAGGTGGACACCATTGGATTAAGCTTACCCGAATTAGAGTCTAAACACAATGTTTGCGGTGCGGTGCGATTTCTCGTTGCGGGAGAGAAAAATAAACATAATACAACGGAAGACGGCGACGGAAATAGTTGTGATTTTTTATTTAAATTTTTATTAATTTCTTTGTGCATACATTTTTATCATGTTGTTTGTTTTTTTTTTAATAATGTTGTGAACATAGCCAATTATTCAAAAACTATGGCAACATCAGAAAGAGAACGAGTATCAAAAATTGAGAGACAAAACGAATTCAATTCGCCTTGTTTACTTCAAAATCGTATGAAAAAACGCGCCGCAATAAAAATTTCGTTACATTGTGTTTGGACTCTTATGCTAAAACGCCATGTGCCCGGCTTGTCTAAAAAAAGTGTAAATTTCGAGCACAGTGTAATCTAATGTAATTTTTTACGTAAATTTTGACGTAACTTGAAGAGGCTTCAAAGGATATTGATAATGACGTTAATGTGTCAATTGATGCGAAGGCACTATCCTCAATAGTTCTTAAAGCTTTTACAAATTTTGGTCTTGACCTAAAAAATTGTGTAGGAGCTGGTACAGAACAGGTGTCCTCTGATGTGAGCAGAAAATGGAGCTGGTAAAAATTCTGGTAACCGCGACAAATGCGAAACAAACGCCTTGCTATTCCCATAAATCAAACAACTCAATTTCTAAAAGCAATCAAGTGCCATTAATACAAAAAGTTGTATTATTTGTTAAAGAAACGACAATTTTTTTATATATAATCATCTCAAGCGAAACGCAGTTTTAGCAAAGTATTTGGGAGCCAACCCCTCTACATTATGCGAGACAAGATGGGTGGACCGTTATGACTCAATTTTACACTTTGCAACAAGTGTACATCATATAGTAGAAGCTTTGGAAAATATATCTGAGTGGAAAGGTAGTATCTCTACCTTTTTATTACAGAACTCACTTAGTACTTTTGAATTTATTTGCGGAATATACATATTAAGTGTGATACTTATTGTAACACAGCCGCTTAGTACCATTTTACAAAAGCACGGTATAGATCTTCAAAAAGGATCAAGCCTTATCAAAACTTTAATCATGTGCCCTGAAGATAAAAGAAATAACGCTGAAGAACAAATTAAAGCGATTTTTGAAAAAGTTAAAGTTATTTGCATTCTAATCGAGGTTCGAAGAGACAAGAAGATGTCTTGAACATACCTAAACTTCTACCTCAAAGTGTAATCAAGTCATATACAGACACAAAACTTTTAAAACACAACAAGCTGATGAGCTGATTATGTTTCATAAAAGAGATAAACACCTACTAACATCTTAACTTGAGCCTGAACTGTTGCATTGGCAACAAACATGGAAGATATCTGAAAATCTATCAGATAACGTTGTATATGCTTTAATAAACTGTGATGAAAATCTAAGAATGCTACGAGCGAGAGGTCATTTTCTACCCTTCGTCGAATTAAAACAGGGCTCAGATCAACAATGACAGAAGATAGACTGTTCTATCTAAATTTGCCTCACAAGAAAATCATAAATTGCTTACTTAAAAAGATTAATTTATTTTAATTTATATTGAACTGATCTTATATTTTATTTAACCTTATTGTTGAGTTTTTTTTAATATAAAATACACATATTGTTTGCTGTACATACAATATACATACTTCATTGCTATCCAAAGGATAGCTAAGGTAAAATGTAACAAGAAAATACAATACAATAGTCTGGTAGTGTATAAAAGTCATTCCTAAAAATTTAAGGAATATAACTATTACAAAAAAGCTTTATAAAATACATAACTGAAATTTAGCTCATAGAATAAATTCGAAAAAATAAAAAATGTTGAATATAATATAAAGTAACCTTCGAAAGGAAGTAATTCCCAGTTTTCCATATTGTTTTAATAAATTTTTAAAATGATATTTTTTACTTTTTTGTAATCCGCGCCTGGTTTCCATATGATTGATCCATATTCCAGACTAGGGCGAAGCAGAGATGTTAAGTGATATATGGATCAGAAAATTCTTTCGACCAATGTTTCATAAAGCCAAGTACTCCATTAGCTTTATTAACCATCAATGAAATGTGATCACTGAATTTTAGTTTATGATCTAACAGAATACCGAGGTCAATAATATTGTGAACTTTATCCAGTAATTTTCCATTTCGATAATAACAAGCATCAAGTTTTAATAGGCGGAAAAATGACATGTGTTAGCATTTTTTTTAATTTAAATACAAAAGGTTGTAATTTCACCATTGAGAGAAAAGTTCAATGTCAGTCCTCAAAGAGGATTGATCAATAATATTGTTAAACGAATTAAAAATGTTTACATCTTCAGCATACATGAGTATTTTGGAGTGCCGAACAACGAATGGCAGATCATTAATAAATAATGTAAATAAAACGGGACCAAGATGACTTCCTTGAGGCACACCGGAGAGAACATTGATAAGTTTTGAGTTCTATCTAAAAGATAGGATTTAAGCCAGCGTATTGCGTTGCTGCTAAATTTATTACGTGATAACTTGCAAAGTAAAATATCATGGTTGACTTTATCAAAAGCTTTACTAAAATCCGTTTAAATAACGTCGGTTTGTTTATTATTAATAAAACCTTTATTTACAATAGTTGTCAATTGTAAAACGTTAGTAACAATGGGATGAAATTTCCTGAAGCCATGTTGACAAGGTGATAATTTAATTCCCTAAGCTAATCCCCGCCAAGCTCTACGCTTGTCTGCAGTAAAGAAACCAGAGTCTCTGGCGGGAATCGAACCCGCAATCCCGGGGCTGATACACTAGCTCACTACTAGCTAGCCTACCGGGCAGGGAAGAGATTTGATGATATAATCTGCCAGTGAATATATTTTCTAAAAGTTTGGGAATCACTTTGCAATACCTCCATAATTCGATATTTCCAGTTTACTTCCTCTTTTAAACAGCGAAGTAATGTATGTTTTTTATTCAATTCAGGCGTTAAGTGGCCGAGTTCAATAGATTGATTGAATAAAGTTGTAAGCGGAATACATAAGTATTCTGCACTATTTCTAAACACAAGCCGATGGAATTAACCAAACTTACCCAACTTTATAGAAACCCAAAATTGATCTGCAAATATAAGAAGAGGGAAATAAAATTTACAATAATTCTGACATCGTATTTTATATTTATTTTATGGTAAAAAGGAGTAAAACAATAACAAATATGTTAAACAAACAAAATAATAAAATTTTGTTAATGTTAAATAATGTTAAATTTTTTTGTACAAATAGTGAAAATCTTGTGATAAGTGTTTAAAAAACAATATTTTTAACTAAAAACAAGAAAAAACAAAAAAAAAGAATAAAAACGACACAAGTTTACTGTGCGAGAATCATTCGATTATGAAATCTTATAAGATACGTGTTCCCCTTGTTTAAGATTAATGCTTTAAACACATTCGAGACAGCAAGCTACCGACTTCAATACGTCAAAACTAGAATACATGTGTGCATATGGAAATGATTATTTTCACGACGACACGGATACATGGCTGCAGGTTGTTGTCTGTGCTTATTTTGTCGTTGTAGTCAAATTAAACTAATTTCTATTTTTGTCCACTACAAAACAGAAAAAGTGCTGCTAATATAAAAAAATATTTAAAATAAGTGCTTAAAATTTTTTTTTTTTTTTTTTTGTTTAACAGAAAAGAATCGGCTTGAAACAGGAATAGTAACTCGGCTCAACACCAAATTGTTATTTATATAATTTTTTTTATATCCTTGAACGAAGTTCTATAGGAAGATGTTTTTCGCGTCAACGCTTCTAGTTCAGGAGTTATAGGTCGTAAAAGTTTCAAAATACTTTATCCATATCTCTTTAGGTATAAAATGAATCTATAAAATATGGGAATCATTGGAAAATTCTTTAAAGTGCGTTCCACATGGCGTTTATGGCACACCGATTAACCAATTAAGAGCCAATTTTGTATATTTATACTCCGTGGCTGACATGAATAAAAATTCCCCGGGAGTTTTTCCCTTTTCCTACTTTTACAATTGAATTAACATAGGAAAAATGAGAGAAAGAAGAAAACTCCCAGGGAATTTTCATTCATAATTGGGATGAATATGGGTAATTCCAAAGTGTTGAACGTGACAGTCGTACGCATCAAAAATGCAACAACATTTTAAACAACAAATATTTTTACGTTCTTTTAACCCTTAAATTATAGCACTAAGAAAGCACTATTATCTATGCTTAAGTTTATGGGGGGCGCGATTTTAGGTCAAAGATAATGTCAAAAGAAGTAGCGGTTCGAACGTGAAAAAAATAGAAGTAGTTTTTGTGGCCATGTATAAAAAGGGGTGATTCAGCGAAACCTGGCACAATTTTTTAGTCAAACCACTTTCAGAATTTTACGTAGCAGTGTAACATTTAAATGTCTTTGGTTTGATTCCAAAATCTTCTATATTTTTTTTTGTTTAAGCCAAAATCTGGTTCGATACGTGACATTTCGAACGTGACATTTTTTCATAATAATTTAACTGAATAATGATTTAAAAAAAATAAAAATTTACCGTTAATCCGAATTACATATTTCTCTTCGAACTATTCCTCAGATTACGGACCATGTAAGAAATTTTTTTTGGAATAATTTTCATCAAATATCACCTCTTTTAAGGAAGATAATATTAAAGAAAATATACAATAAAACATACTCACAAATGAGAAAGTACGTTTGCACAACTTTGCAGTCTGATTGTTCATCTAAGTGAACAAATTTATGGGTAAATTTATAAAATTAGTAAAATCTAAATATTTCTTCATAACAATTTCGTAAAATAATCAGATTTTAATAACTTTTAAATTTTCGGTCACGGTGGACCATTTGGCGGAAATGCCCATATGTAAGAAGTACATAAATTATTACCAGATATATATTTTTAATCAAACTTTTAAATAAATTGACTAATTTTACAAAATAAAATTTTTTAAAGCTTAATAAATTTAAAATTTTTTATGATGAAGTTACTAATAATATGGTTTATAAAAGATTAAGTGTTCTTCCCTAAAGATATTATGTTTTAATAAATATGTATATTGACAAAATTTTAAGTTTTGTAGAAAAATCTTTCAAGAAATATTTATTTTTGAAATTGGCCCTTAACGGGCTAATAAATCGGAATTTTTAAAAGATCAAGTGAAAGCCATTTCGAAGTAGTTTCTAATAATACCACTATTTCTTAGATCCAGTTTTTACCTAAAAAGTTATTGATAAAGTGTACATTCGTAAATGCAGTTGTTGGGTATCACTTGCGCAGAAGTAAAGTTTAATGTTCGTAAAAGCATCACTTGTAAGAAACATGGGATCACTCTCATATGTCAAAACTTTGGCAATTATTGCTTCAGTTAATTTTCTGAAGCAATAACTTTTGACAAAAAAGAAATCGTGTAATCGTCATTTATAAGAAAACTGTAACTTTTTGGTTCAATATTTTCAATTAAATTTGTCATCTTTACTGTAAAAAGCATTTTTATTATTATTTAATGTTTGCTTATTAAACTTTTGAAATTTCAAAAATTCAAACTTTGCACAGCTGTTATGCAAAGTATCAGCAACACAACTGCAACTGGTAATCACGCATCAGCAACAACATTTTGCATCACTGCAGCAGTGATACATAGTTTTTATGCATTTACGTACGTACCCAAAGTGTTCTGAAACCTTTACGAACTATACCACGTGTGTTGAAGGAACAAATTTTCTTATTTTAAAAGCATTTTATATGTATTTTTTGTTTAATCTGCCGTTAAAATTATATTGTTTATTAGTTACAAAAACAACAAAATTAAAATAAATAAATTCATTTGTTGATAATCTTAAATTAAGTTTGAATAAGAGTCTGCAATTATGAAGGTTTTTCCATTTTATAAAAGAAAAAAAAATGATAGTGGCACCACTGAAATATAAAGACATAGTAAACAAAAACAGCTGTTTGTATTTTTTTTTAATTGTAGCTGCCTTCTTCAGCTGACTACACGACTAAAATTTCAGCCAGCAGCATTTGTAGTATTGTGTTCGTGTAGCCTGCTGTGGTGAATGTGTTTAATGCATAAGATTAACATGAAGAAATTTGTTCTCTCATTCTGCCGACGTTCTCTCACATATTATATCAGATATTATCTCAGGTGAAGACTCAGTGTATTATATTAATATATTATAAAGTCTGTATAACTTATTCTATAATTTTCTAACAATTTGAACTTCTAAAAACAAAAACGAAAATATAAAACAAATTTTGCAACAAAAACCCTAGAAATCAATATACTCATTCATGCCTGAGGCCTTCCACAGAGTTGGAGTCATAAGAGATCGTAAGTGATTTTGTACTATTCTATTTTCTGATATTTATTTTTTGCTATTTTTTTTTTTGCTATCTCTTAATTTCGTGGTACTTGCAGATTCTTATAGCTTGATAGTTTTTGTTTTAAACTTAAATCATGCAATAAAGAGCACATACATATCAATAAGATCTTTTTGTAATTAAACATTTTATTATATACAATTTTTTTTATTATATTTTTTTCCTTTTTTTTTCATCGGTCATTATTCTGAGTTGTTTTCATAGTTATTTTGTGTTTGCTGAGTTTTTAACAATTGCATATTAATTTTGATTTTTTTAAACTTGATAAGAATTTTTTATTACTGCTTAGTCCATAGTTTATTCCGCATACGTAACTTATGATTGTTAATAAAAAAAAAAAAAAAAAATAAGCGGACAGGCGTCTGGTATTTTTTTGAAATTTGGTCCTTGTTGGAAGTAAGAGGGTAAAACCTGTATTTAAGAACGTTTTCATCACACCATCATATATATGTATTACATTCGTAACATCTTTTTTCGAAACTCAAATGTTTAATCGTACCTATTATTTGGTACTTTCTTTAATAAAATTTTTTTCTCCATTGACATATACATACATATATGTTAAATTATGGGCTCTGACTACAATATTGAAATTTTTGAAACCAATAGGAAGAAAAAAGTATAAAAAGGAAAAATACGGAATATTAAATTTTTTTCTTATACTTTTGTGTTCTACGTCTGGCACTTTATAAATTTTCTATTATATTGAACTTATAAACACAAAATTATTATTATCTCAACCTATACGATAAAAAATGTTGAAACTTTATTGTTAAAACCTGTTTCTAAAGAAACATAAATTTTGGCATAAAAATATGTCCAAGAAATAAAAGTAGACGCTAACAGAGTAGCGGGTACTTCACCCGCTACTCCGCTAGTTTAAAATAAATTTGTACCACTTGCTTCAATTTATAAACAAAAATCAAAACTCTCCAAAATATTTAAGACTGTCAATAGTTTTATTACTATTTAATTTAATTAATATCTTTTATTATATTAATAGCTTTTGGATGGACTAGAAATCGTTATGCAGCTCTAAAAAGAACACCAATATATGTCTACCTTTACTTTAGTATCATCCTGTTATTATCCTTTTTTTTTCTTTCATTCCATGCCACATTTCACATTATTTATCTTCTTTTTCTGATTCACTAAATCAACATGTACACAATAAATACAAATAAACCACACAACAAAAGTTTCATAAAACTAATATTAATAAACCAAAATAATTTTATAAATTTTTCATATTATTCGAATGTGTATTTGACATAGAATACACATTCGAATAATATGAAAAATTTATATAATAAATGTAACTCACCATGAGGAATAAATTCCCAGATTCTATTTGTCAAAATAATTTTAATTAAAACTAAACCACAAAGTTTCAAATAAGAAAAAAACACACACAAACTAATATTATTATAACAACTACAAATGTAATTTTGGTTTAATTAATGCTGTAAGTAATTTTCAAGATACCTTCACACACACTACATTCATAAATATAAATAAAACTTCTATGACATTAATAATTATTGTAACAAAACTTTTTGACCTCCAACAAAAAAAAAAAAAAACAACACTTTTGAACAATCAAATAAATAAATAAATTAAAGAAAAAAAAACCCAGCGGTAAATATTGAAAGGACCGCAGATCCTTCGCATGATATCCTGCCTTCAGAAGTATGCATCTCTTTTTGAAAGACCTTCTAAAATATTCAGTACACATTCGCTACTCCCTTCTTTAAGAAGGGAAAAAGGAAGTTGTTCAGTCTTATCTCCTTTTTATTTTCAAAGACCTTCCTTACTCCCTTCTTTGGGAAGGGATCGAAGTTGATATTAGAGGCAGTGTGAAAGGCCTTGCTCCCAATGACAACCTGTGTAAAAAATAAATAAGTATGGAATGCGGCGAGAACTGCTAAATAAGGCCTTCTATTAGGCTTCTTTACTCACTCTAGTAACCACTGGGTACACATTTATAAAATGTGTTTAGACGTGGGTATTATGAACGACAAAATCCATTTTGTGTATGTGTAGGTTTTCGTTAATTTCCTAAAAACTACTACGAATGAATGTTTAAGGTAAAAGTTGAGTAAACTCAAACAAAATAATTATTTTTGATCTACTTCATTTGAATAATGGCAGTGATGTTCATGATCATCATTATGATAGAATCACAAATGTTATTGAAAACAACTAAAAGTGCTAAATGAAGCTGTACCGAATCTTTGATACCCTCCACCAAGAATAATAATTTTCGCATTTTTTTGGGGTAGACTTTATTTGGAAATTGTTGTCAATAAAAGACAAATCCTTACAAAATCAAGCAGCGTGAATTTGCACTATATGAACTAAACGGTTTCAAATTCGACGACAATATAGTTACTTTTTTCGTATTTTCTTTTATTTATTCCCGTCGTGCCATAAAGGAGCAAAGGCCTATTAAAAATGTATTCCATTAAGATCTGTTACAAGCTCCGGGTTTTCTTGTACCCAGCAAAAACTTTACTTACCTGGTCAGTTAGCAAGTAATGTTGTAGAAAAATAAACACTACTTATTTTTCGGCTTAACTACAAGTAAGTTGAATTGTAAGTACTTACAAAATACTTACTAGAAGCCAAAAAATCACTAGTAAATAGACCTAATACTAAGTTATTGAGTACGTTACCAGTAAGTAAATATTTAGTACTGAAAACAACACACTAATAGGTAGTTATTGAACTGATTATTAGTAAGCAAATGTTCAGTAGTTAAAATAATAGAAGTTAAAGTAGTTGCTGAGGTCATTATTAGTAATAAATTAGTGAAGTTTTCAGAATAATGACAATTGTAATGACAACTACTTACCAGGTAACGTTTGAAATAGCTATCACCTATCACTAAAAATCAAAAAAGTTTTTCTGGGTGATTTCTACTTTGTAAAGGGTGATTTTTTATAAATTAAGTTTTTCGGGCTGGCAGCACTGGTTGGTAATTGTGTCCAAACTACATCTGTGAAAGTGAAGAGTGTTCAGTATACTTTGCCATTTCATCATGGAGAAACTCACAAACGAGCAACGACTGCAAATCGTTGAAATTTATTATCAAAATTCGTGCTCTGTGAGAAATGTCCATCGTAAGTTAAGCTCAAATTAGACGTGACATAACCATAGCAAAATTGTATTACCACCACTACTGTATTACCAAAATGACATAAAATGACCATACAAACCAATTCAATTTTGGTTTCTAAATTCGCCGTTACGGCTGTGGCATTATGGTTATGTCACGTCTAATTTGAGCTTTACAGCGAAAAATTTTGTTCAGCGATGAGGCTCATTTTTGAATAAATCGATACGTAAACAAACAAAACTGCAAATATTTAAACACACCTATTTATATAATTTGAAAAATTTGAAATTTGAAAAATTATTAAACATTTTAGAAAAACAGTAGATAACGGATATATGAACATCTTATATAAAAAAAACGCTTTTGAGAAAGTATTTCAAGAGCATCGTGTGTTTACACAAGAAAAAAAAACCGATACAAGAAATGTTTTGGCATGAACCAATAATCAAAATACGTAAGATTTTTTTTTTTTTTTTTTGCTCAGGAAATACTGTATGTATTTGCTCAAGCAAAATATTCAAACAGTGCGTCCAGATTGAACAAAATAACCCACTTAAGGCCCAGACAGAATATGCATTAACAAGCTTAAAATACTGGCAAAAATTAAAGAACTCAAGAAAACATAAACAAAAAAAAAAAACGGAATGTGAAAATGACAGCTGCATAAAACTTACCAAAAAGTTTTCTTAATTTCAATATGGTTTAACACATATGATTTACATGTATTCGCACAGTTGCTTAAGCCACGTTATGCAAGTTCTGGTTGGGCCTTTAGTGTGCTTATTTTAATGCACGTTTTACGCCACAAGTTTTTGTTTTCTTATAGTATACATTTAATTAAAAAAATAATTTTCTTATAAAAAATAATTGCTTAAAAGAAAAAAATGCCAAATAGAAAAAATTTCGTAGTAATTTTTTATTTTCTTATATCCGATACCTACTGTAGTTAACATTTTATTTAAACAGTTACTTTACAAATAAGTACAAATAAAATTAATAGCCATAGACAAACAAAACCTATATAAAACATTACTTTTGCTCACGCGCATGTGTGTGTCTGTACGTCTGTACACATTTACGCTAGAAACACAACTGCGACGAACGACGTAAATGGTAAATTTGTCATAAATGGCAAATTTGTCATTTTGAGCACAATAACTACGAAAAATACACAACTGCTATAATTGAGGAAGTTGTTTACTGTTTTTGCACAGAGAGAGAGAGAGAGAGAGAGAGAGCGAGAAAGAAGTTGTGTGACCATATTAAAAAAATAATACTTAAAAAATAAAACATTATCAAAAAGGAAACTTAAAACAAAACTTAAGTTTACTATGTTGAATATTTATTAGAAATCCTACAGCAAATTTTAAAAAGCTGCGCATCCGACTGGTAAAACTAATTCAAGCTGAATTCAAAGTAAGAGCTCGTTTTCGCGATTAAAAATTTTATGGAAGCTGTAATTCTTGTTTATTGAAATTTGTGAATAGAAGAGTGCCATTTGAATGAAAATCCACTTTGATTACTAAAAGACTTGAAAACTAAAAAATGGAACCCTGATGCTGAGTTGTTTGTCGTTCACAGATCCATTGCAAAGTTTGCCAAGTATGACAAGTTTCGGCCAACGCCGTAATTGTGTGCTATGTTTTATTTTTGCCAACGAATATTCGCCTCCAAAGTTTCGACGTTCGTTCCGGTTGTGTTCCTAGCATATTATTTAAAATTTGTTTATAGACTGCACATCTTTTCAATTTCACTAAAATATAGTTTTTCCTGTAGCTAGTAGTTCTATACAATGGTCGTGGATATAATAAAATTTCCGCATTTAGTTCTTACTCATTTTGTGTTGTAATATGAAAACTATAAAATACATCCCACTACTTGGAAAAAATAATCTACCGAAAACAAACCGTTGTAAGGAAAGGAAATCAAGAAATAAATTAATATAAAAATACAAAGTGATGACATTTACTGTAAAATAAAATATAAATAAATGAAATATTTATAGAAAGGAAAAGAAAACGTAGTTGAATTAAAGCAGAATACAACTGTGAGGAAGTGAAAAAGGGCATAAGGATCAAAGTTTTAAGATTTTTGTTAGACAGACGAATATAGTAAAAAAGGCGACTCATAAAGCTATGATAACTATTTTATTAACCATTAAGTATGGAAATGGGGTCTCACAAACGTCTAATTTTTTTAACTTTAAAATCATCCTTGTGTGAAAAACCACACAAAAGGAATAATTTTTACACGAGAAACAAAAAAAATTGTTGATGTACACTAAAGAAACTTCTTGACTTTGTTAGCAATATCTGTTGCATAGGACAGTCGATGAAATAAATAAATAAATAAATAAATAAATAAATAAATATCAATAAAGTACTGAAAACACATTTTTCGATTGAAAAATATTTTTTGTATTGAAATATTTTAGAACTTACGTAAGTTACCCTCGTGTGTGGTTTTCCACACATATGCAGTTCTTATGTAATTTGCACTAGAGACAAAATTTTTTGTCGGCGAGTGCTTGAAGTGAGTACTTACACAGAAAAAAATAACAACAGTTATTTAGTAAATTATAATCCTTTTTCTTCGACCTTTTTTATTAAATTTTATACTTTATTAAATTATTTTATTAAGTAATAAATGAAAATTTTAAAAGTTTTTCAAATATATTCATTAACATGTTTGTAAATTGTCATATTAACAATTTGTTTCAGTTTAAAAATAAATACATACATTAAAATTTATGTTCTGTCAAAAACAAAATTTTAATATTTTGGGCTTAAATAACTAAAAGGCCAAAAGGTAGGCAGATTATTGAAAAACTGAATCAATCTTTGGGGTAAGTAAAGTTGTGATTTGAATAATTAGGAGATTTTAACGGGTCTTTCATTTATTTTAGTTTTCCAATACAAGTCGATTATTGTGTCAAGATTCCCTTTTATGCAGATGTTAAAACGTTATTGTGCATCCAGTTCAAAGTGTGAATAAGTATGCTAAAATAATTGTTAATGGTGTTTGTGATGTAGTTTTTAATATATATTTCAATAAAACTGAATCAAATTATTGATTTAAATGCATTTCATTCTTCAAAAGGCAATAAGCTAGTTCTTAACAAAATATTTTATTAATATGACAAACTCGTAATTAAAATTTGTACATAATTGTTAACAATTATTTTATTCAATATTACAATTTCGTTGTTAAAAATATTTGTTGAATATCAACAATTTGAAATAACAAAAGTATTTTTTATATTTACAAATTCGGTTCTTGGTGCCTTTTCAATTAAAAAATTAATTGTATTGACGAATTTGGTATTCAATATGACAATTGATTTGTCGTTATTTTTTTCTGTGTATATAAAATACACATAAGCTTCGTGTGCTTTGTTGTTGATCACCAAAAGGATGAATACCTCGCTAATGTTACGTAAATCAGGACTTGGATTAAAAACGTACTATGGCGCCAAAGCAAATTAGACAGACATTGCACATGTTTGAAAAACCACACACGAGGGTTACTTGCGAAGGTGTTTTTGAGAGTTAATTTTCAATAACAATGGTAGGGAAAAAACTATGGAGCAAGAACTCTGTTATATGAGTTTGATTGACTTTATCATGTTGAATTCAAATCTATTCATGGATTGATTCCATAGCGTTTAGTTTTAGAGCTTATTTTAATAAAGTAGTGATATTGAAATATTAAAAAAGTATTTATTATAAAAAAGTAAACATTCACGATTTCTTTTATAAAAATAAATATCTGAAGTAAATTTAAACGCTAATACCACATACAAAATTACAACTATTTGGTAGTTAGCTTTCTTTTATAAGTATAATCTGCTGTTACACGATTGCTTTCCCATCAGAAATCAGCTAACATTGCTGGGGAGCATGAATTAAGAAAACAAGATTGCGCACTCAGCCGTCCAAAAAAATTCTCGATTAAACCGTTAGTCAAAAATAAAATCAATTTTAATAAAAAATTTAAACAAGTGAATTAAACGTTTATTTATATCAATAACTGCATAAAATATTGTTAATACGAAAAATATTTAATTGATACAATTAATTTGTTTACTGATTCAAATTTGAAATCAATTTTTATTTTATTCTGTGTATGAAAATTGAAGTTCCTTTACCAGTTTTTTCTAATTTGCAGTGAGATATATTTGCAAAAGATATGGTTAAGGGAATAACAATTAGGTATAGCCCAATCTAGCACTCATACTTGTTTCTGATTAAGCAGTTTTTATTGAACAACACAAACTCTGATTTAGCTTGACTGGGTTGCATAAAAAATATCCCTTTCCTACAAATATAATTTTTTTTATTAACAATCAAATAAATTTTTGAAAACTTTCATTACAAACTTGTGAAATCTATTGTTAATAATTGATTGACTTTTTATCGGTAACAAGAATCGAAATTTTTTGGTTTGTTTTTCTGTTAGTAAATGGCTTTTAGGCCCTTTTCCCCTTAAAACCATTTAAAAGTCTATTAGTCATAGAACTTTCGAGCTTTAAGTTTAAGTGGTTTGTACAAATACAATGATTTCAACGATGACTGTGCCTGTAATGAGACTGACGATGTTGTTAGTGTTAATTACAAGTGTCTAAGAAATGACGTAAATATCAAATGTAATGACCTTTAATGATTTTCATTGTTTTTCCTTGTTTAAAAAAAAAGAAACAACAACTGTCTGAAAGTGTTGTTTTTTGCCACAGAAAGAAATAAAACAAACTAAAAAGAAAGATTTTTTCTCTATAACCACTTGATTACGCAATTATTTAATATACGACGTAATTGATTTAACTAATTACTAAATAATTAATTTAATTCACAATGAAACTTTTATACTTCATGGATGGCATAAGAACATTTTATGATTAATGGAATGATAAAATATCTGTCGATTATTAAAATAAATAAAGTGATGAGGGTTATTGAGTAGTGGGGCTCCTAAAGCAATGATTATTAGAAATAGAGTATTTTCGAAGTTTGGTAACGTTTTTTCGAGTGTTGACTTAAACTTTAACGAATACTGTCATTTTTGTATAACACAAATAAAGTAAAACTGTCAACCTCCTTCTCAACACAAATATTAATTTTTGGTTCTAATATACAATTAATGTACACGTTTTTGTCATTATTGACAGGAATCGATTAGCCTGCATTTCTAGAAATAACAATAATTTTCCAAAGCATTAATGACAAACAATGATTCCATAGAAATGTGTTTGAAGTTTGGGTTTAATAATTAGTAATATAAAAAAGATCTAACTCCTAAAATAACATTTTGATTCTTATTTTCTTTTGAAAACAGTTAATTTCGAAAGTGTTAAAGAATATATTATAACAATAACAATAAAATTTCAATATTTTATCAAAAACCAATCAAAAATAAGTAATTTGGGTTAAATTATAATATTCGAAATTTTGTTCGAATTTTCGAACATCCGCTTCAAGGCTCGATTTTAATGAATATTTTAAAATAAAATCTATTTAATAGGTTTTCTGATGAATTTCTTGTTTCGAACAATAAAAATTAATAAAAAAAAAATATAAGGAAATTTGAAAAAAAATTTTAAATAGAGAATATTTGAATAATCCTTTTTTAGTCAAGCGTGCTTTTGAAACTATGAAATATTAAAATGTGTGTCTCTTAAAAATTTAGATAACAAATAAATATATGGACACCGGTTATTTTAAAATACTTTTATTTAAAAATTAAAAAAAACTAACAGGACAACCTAATTACGAGCGGCCAGCATTTTTAATACGAAACATGCTGCTGGATTGATATTTTTGACGTAAGAAGCCGACGCAAAGATCTGCCAAACTGGATTATTAAGACTTACGGTGTTGAATTCGCATATCAGTGGTTTCTTTAGATTAAATCAGTGTTCGAAAATAAACAGAACATTATTTAGCGTCCGGTACACACACCCAGAAACGATAATTATTTTTTTAGTGTTTGGGTATTAGAACACAACCTCTAATACTGTTCATAGTAATTTTCACGAAAGCAAAAAACATTATGTAGTGTTCTAGTTTTCTTTATTAAACAGGATAATGATAGTGGATACTTATGTAGATATACATTAAGTTCTTAAGTGTTTTTATTTTCATTACTATTTTTTTGATCTAAAAGCAATTTCATTTCTAATTCTTTTAGTCGATACTAAACGAATCGAAATTGTTTTTTCAATATTGTAAAGCATTTATTTGAGTTTTTACAACACTAAAAAAATAATAACGAATCGTTGCGTATCGACTGACAGAAGTAGATATGAGATTGCTTTCGAATCGAAAAAAAATCTATCACGACTGCCAGAATAAGCCCCCAATGAAATGTATTATCTTTATGTTGAGTTGGATTAGTACAGTATTTTTAGTGTGTACGAAGATCACAAAAAGTGAAACGTTGTTTAAGGTATTTACTACACAAACACTATTAGCGTTTGTGTTTTTCATATTTCTACCGTACAGAGCACTAAAGTGCAGTATATAATGTTCATTTTCGAACTCAGGTACAAATATGTTATTTTATTTAGTAACGCTTTCTGCTCTTTTTCAGGTTGACCCATTAGATAACTGTTAATTTTCGTTTACAATGGCAGCAAAAATTTTCACTTGGTGTTAACAATAAAGCAAACTTTTTTTTCGCACCCACACACATTTTCAATAAAGAAAAGGATTGCAAATTTGGCCCACAACAAAATTACGTATTTAATATTATTTTTAAAAACGTTTTGTTAAAATCAGGGACCGTAACAGTTATAAGTGATATCAAAAAAGTTATTTTAAGAATTAAAAAAAACTCAATCTTTAACAGTTATTTTTCAACGTAAAAATAAAAGGTCGAATAAACTCTTAAAAATGGAGTTTTATTTTGCCATCAAAAAATAAAACTCATTTAGGAGTTTTATTTTTTCTGTCTAAAATAAAACTCATTTTTGGAGTTTTATTTTTTCCGTCTCGTTTGAGTTTTATTTTTTCCGTCAGAAACAATTTTGCATATTAATACAATTCATTTTGCACTAAGTTCATTGCAAAAATCTGATTTTTTCCGATATTACAACCCAGCAAAAACTTTACTTACCTGGTAAGTTAGCAAGTAATGTTGGAGAAAGTTAAACACTACATATTTTTCGGCTGAATAACTACTCATTTTTGTTCGAGGTGTCCACAGAATTCAGTACTTACAATGCACTTACTAGAAGTCAAAAAATATCTAGTTATTATTTAACTACTAGTAAATTGAATTGTAAGTACTTACAATATACTTACCAGAAGCCAAAAAATCACTAGTTAATAGACCTAATAAGTAGTTATAGAGTACGTTACCAGTAAGTAAATATTCAGTACTGAAAACAATACAGTGTAAAAATTATAGATGTAATAAGTAGTTGCTGAGGTCATTACTTGTAAGTATTTATTGAAGTTTTCAGAATAATGACAATTGTAGTGACAACTACTTACCATGTAACGTATGAAATAACTACCACATATTACTAAAAATCAAAAAGTTTTTCCTGGGAAGTCGTAAATTTTTTGAAAAAGTTGATAATACACATGTATGCCGGCTGTGTTATAAAGGTTTTGAAGGTGATTATATGATTTCGTGATTACGGTGATTACGGAAATGAAATGAGTTTTATTTTAGACGGATAAAATAAAACTCCACAAATAAGTTTTATTTTAGACGAAAAAATAAAACTCCTAAAATGAGTTTTATTTTTGATGGAAAACATAAAACTCTTTTTTTTATGATCACTACAGGTTCTGAAAGAGCTCGTCAGTTCGAATCTATTGGTATATGACACTATAAGTCTCCGTTGGCGCTATCATGAAGAGTTTTTATGTTAAAATTTTCCGGATAACTGTTATTTACGGTCCCTGGTTAAAATTAATTAAAAACTTGTGGTGTTTTCTTTTCAACAAAAAAATGTGACATTTTATTTAAAAAAATGCAATTTGTGTCTGTTTCTTAAAAATTTTGCTCCCGAAAAGTATGAGTTTTTTAGAATAAAACAAGCCACCCTTTTCGGGAGCAAAATTTTTAAGAAACAGATACCAAATTGCATTTTTTTAAAATAAAATATCACATTTTTTTGTAGAAAAGAAAACACCATTAAATAAATTATTATAAACGTCATTTATAATTTCATACAAATTAACCTTTAACTGTGGAGGTGAAATTTTGGGACATACTTAATGACGTGGTGGTAAATTTGACCCCTCTAAATTTTTACTAAGAAAATTTAGTAAAAAATATTTTTTTATAATTATTTGTTTTTGAAAAATAAGGTACCAAAGGAAACCAAAAATTATTTTTATTTGCTTAAACCAAACAGGTACTTTACTTCAAAAACCTTTTTTTATATAAAAAAAACGATATATCAAAAACTTATCAAAAAAAGAATATGAATTTAAACAAAAACAAAAAATTATAGGGCATTTTTTCACAGGCAAATGTATACACTTAAAGATATAAAAGAGATCATGAAAAAAAATAATAAGGTGTAGAAACTTCAGGTCAACCTTATGGAGGTTTTTTACTAATTAAAATCTGCATCCTATACCATTGACTTATTACATTGCAGACAAATCGGCAAGAGCTAAAGCTTTCAACTTTGGTCAAAATATCTTGGTTAACAATACACAACATCTGATAAAATCTGGATGGGGAAGTGGGCGTGGCACCTCTCATACAAAGACCTTATAGATTTCTATATATCGGAAGAAGTGTCAAAGTTTAGCAGTTAGGTACAAGCATCTTGGTTAGCAACACAGCATTCGATAAAATGTGGGTGGGATTAGAGAATTGGGCGGGGCACAAAATACATTTTTTTGTATCTAATGAACGGCAAGAGAAAAATTGTCCATATTTGGTTCGCACAGCTAGGTTATCAATAAATAATACCTCTACAAAAATGGGCGGCACCTCCTATACAAAGGGATTATAGATTTCTGTATAACTAAAGAACAGCAAGAGTATTCAAACTTGGTACAAACAGCACGAGATCTGTATTTAATAAAATCTACTTACATATATTATTTTAATAAGGTTAACAAAGCGCACTGAGTTAAGCTTGTATCATATGAAATATTTTTTACTTACAAGAAAACGGACTAGTGGTAAAAATAATTCCATGATGATGATGTGGGATAAATTTGTTCTACTAAGTATTACGCTAACGCTGACGTGGTGGTAAAATAAAAAAAAATTACGTAAATGATGACGAGTGGTAATTTTTACACCAGCATGTCCGTAGCTCCGCTCGTGCTAAGTCGAGCTCAGCCAAAACACAAGTGAATAACAAAATGATTAAGTTTATAGAGCGCAATGGAAGAGAGTAATTTAAAAAAATGTAAGGAGAGGGCCAAGTTTACCACCACCTCAACAGTTAAAGGTTAAAAATGACGTATAAAATATAATTATGGTATCACCTATGGATACGACATATATATCAAAAGAATTTTCAACAGAAAAAATTTTCAATCATATCTTAATTTTGGAAAACAATTTTTTATGGCTTTATTTTGATCGAACATTGAAGAATAACAAATATTTATTTATTTATTTATTTATTCATTTGGTATGGATTGTAAGCCCTGTCGGCCAAATTAATCCAGCTTAATCATATGGCAAATATTACATTTTTTTTTCTTATTACTTAAATAATGTACAACTATTTATAATACCCCCCTATCGCACAAATGTTGAAAACGATACAAGAACACGGAACTTGTGGCAACTTTAAACAGTCAACTTCTTACTTGCTACAGATTTTCTAATAACATTTTCTTAAACCCTGATATAGAATTAGAGAATGTACGCTCACTACAAGGTACGACGGAATTCCATAGTCTTGAAACTCTGACAGTAAATGACCTACTCATAATTTGAGTGGAATGCCTAGGTATGATCATCAAACTAGTTCTAGTGGAATGCCCGAAACTAAATTTTTCCCTAAGGTACGAAGGATTCCCGAATTTTAAAATCTTATAAAATTGTAATAATAATCTCATATTAATGAAACTTTCAAAATCACATTTCAATAGTTTTCTAGTATAAGAAGTCATATGAGTGTGTGATCTATATGTTATTCCAAAGATATACCGTGCAACTCTATTAAAACACTGTTTAAGTCTATTGATACTAGTTTGCGATACCCCCGAATAGACTTCTAGTCCATATACTAATATAGGAAGACATAATGTCATAGCAACGTTCCTCTTTACATTACTTGGTAAATACAGGGCCAAAGCATATAACCTTCTCAAAACAAAATTAATTCTTGAAGCAACATGATTGATGTGAAACTCAAAGTTAAGGTTATTATCTATAAACAATCCTAAGACCTTATGATATGAAACAACTTCTATATTCTCTACACCTAATACCAAATTCGGTTTTATATAAGACTGCGAAAACCACATGCATCGAGTTTTAAAAGGATTCATACAAAGATTATTTGCTATAGACCACTCCATAACAGACTCTAAATCTTCATTTACTTTTTGTGCCAAAAAATTAAGACCACGACCATTGTCATCCGCCAGCAACTGAACATCATCCGCATATGTATAACACCTACAGAAATTTATGTGATGATATAAGTCATTCATATAAACCATAAATAATAAAGGCCCCAAAATGGAACCTTGAGGTACCCCCCTATAGGTTTTAGCGATTGATGAACAGGAAAACTTATATTGTACATATTGGTATCTATTAGTGATAAAAGACTCAATTAATTTGCAAGCAGAAATTCCCAGGTCAAATTGAGAGAATAGCTTACTACATAATCGCCCATGGTCAATGGAGTCAAATGCTTTACTAAAATCAAGAAATATTAGTACGGAACTAAGTCTCCTGTCTAAATTATTTCTTATATTCTCGACGCAGTCTAAAATCAAACCCGTAGTGCTATAACGCCTTCTAAATCCCGATTGGTACTGATTTAAATAATTTCCACGTTCTAGATGTTCCAAAAGTTGATCCCTTAATAAAATTTCCAGTATCTTAGAACATGAGTTCAAAACACTTATCGGACGAAAATCTGTAAGCAGACGCGGAGACTTTACTTTCGGTATGGGAATTACTCTTCCTACTTTCCAGCTGTCAGGGAATTTAGAAGTGGTAATAATTGTATTGAATATAAAACGCAGTTGCCTAGATACGGCTGGAAAAATTAGTTTTAAAAATTTCAATGGTATTCCATCAGGCCCAATAGCATTAGACGTGATAGACATCAAAGCTTTTAAAATTTCATCATCAGTGACATTACGAAAACTAAAGCCCAATATATTATTCAAATTAAGAGTAGGTACAAACGCATTGTTACAATTAGCATCGGGAAGGAGTATAGAATTCTTGTTAAAGTCCTCAACATCAATTTCAAATGTGTTTTCAGTATCTCCAACAACTCCTTCAGTTCTCAGTTTACGCCACATCTGTTCACGTGTACATCCTTGAAAGTACTGTAAGCAATAATTTCTTCTAACGCGCCTAATCACAGACTTAACTTTATTACGACATTTGCAATAATATCTACGATTCTCCTGCGACGAGTTTAAGCAATAAATGCGCCACGCTAAATTTCTACGGATCCTTGCCGCTTTTATCTCCGGTGCATTCATCCAACCGTTACCATTTCGGATATAACACTTTTTGAGCGGAATATTATTTTCAAAAATGTTAGTTATACATTCATTAAATATTCGCGTTTGTTCATTTACACACGATGTGTTGAAAAATTCAAAATAGTTAATATTCTCTAACTGAGCAAGACAATTCTCTACATTGGCCCTACTATAGTCCCTGTACCAATATTCATAGGAATTAAGTTCAATAAACATTCGATAAGATAACGAAACCAGAGCATGGCCAGAATTAAGGAAGGGAACTTGATATTGGGCTTTCCGGGTCACGCGATTTATATCCGATACAAAAAAATAATCTAATAATGATGACCTCCCATGCACCTGGTCGTAATGAGTTGGTAAACAGTTGTGAACAATTGCTAAGTTAGCACGAGAACAGAAATTTCTTATCAAAGCAGAATTTGTAAATATATCAGTATTGAAATCTCCCATTATAATACAATTTTCGTACCGACTACACTGATCTATCAACAGGTCTTCACAACCCCTGAAATTTCCATTTGGCAAATATATAATTCCTACTATTATTTTATTCAATTTATTAACGGTTACTTCAATAAATAAAGATTCAACGTTACCCTCGTCCATGTAATCACACACAACACGGCTCTTAAGTTTATTAGATACATATAGACAAACGCCGCCAGCCCTCATCCAACTTCTATCATTTCTATAGACCTGAAAACCACTAAGAGACATAGCATTATTTGATATATATTTGGTTAACCATGTTTCGGTAACTCCAATTATATTAAACAAGCTATTATCAAAGATATCCCTTATCTCATCAAACTTGGTAGAGCGTTCTCTTGGCACCAAACTTTGGGCATTGAACTGACAGACGTTTAAGTCACATATATTAAGCGCAGAGTTTAGAAGTGAACTGTTTGCTACCAACGGTCCTAAATTGTCAAACATTTAAATATAAAGACAAGAAAATCATTTTCAACATTTGTGCAAAAATATATCCCCAATAAAACATAAACTATTAAACACATTTCAATAAATCAATTCACCAGTTACTGTGTTAAAATTATGCTAAAAAAAGAAAAAAAGTACAAAAGATACGAGTTCAAATATACAAAAGTTAAGAGCAACAAATGCAATATTACCCCGTTGTTAACGTTAACGTTAACCAAAATATTTAAAAAAAAAAAAATAAAAAAAAATTTAAAAAAAATAAAAAATTATGTTAAGGAAAGAAAATAAACAAAAAGCAAACGTCAAAAATAAAATAACTAAATTTTATATATAGTACCAAAGCATATACTTTGTATAGTACACATGTGTATGTATAATTTTTAAATGAAAAAAATATTTAAAGAACTAATAAACATTTTGTGATTCCGAATTCCAGCATAACCAATTAAACAGTAAGTTGGAGAAAAAAAATTAAGTAATATACATAAAAAAAAGTCAGTTTGCGACATATAAAGGGTGCTAAATATATAACCTTGCCCATTATACCATGGTTCAAAAGGCATATCTTATAAGCATTGGGAATTATTGACACGTATATTCTAAAATAGAAAAAATGGGTAAGACAATGGATGCTCACAAATGCATAAAATAATATAAAGCATTAAATCTTAAAATGGTATTTTAGAAGTATGTATGTATATGAATGTTGATAAACTAAAAAATACTAATGTACGTACGTGAGGAGCCCCACAACAAAACGGAACAATTACACTTTTACATCTTTTACAATTAAAGAAATGACTACAAAAATTTAAGTATACACAATATTATTCAGTAAAAAGCATTAATCTTAAAAAGCGGAATTGTTGTGTTTTGTTATGGACCCCCTACAGATGAGCACAATTCATTATAATGGTCTCTAGTATGTATCTATATACTAAAAACTATTGACATGATTATAGTTACAGGCTATTTTCATCTTCATATTTACTAGTTAACTACATCATTTACAGATCCAGTTTCTGAACTTGGTTGATTACCACCTGCTTTGATAATATCCATAAAGTTGATGATGTCTACCTTGTTGTTTAAATAAGTAAGTTTAATTTTAATGGGATTAGAGCTGATTATTTGGTAGCGTTTGATTTCATTATCTTTTATTTTCTTGCGACATATATAATGAAGCTTTACAACTATTGGTATATGATGGTCATTTAGAAATACATAAAATCTTAAAATTTTTTTAAAGTTGGGGTATTTTTAAAATAATAAAAAAATGTCAAAATTTTGCTACAAACAAATAAATTTTAACGTTTGTGCTTAACTCTTCGATGTTCTTTAACTTTAGTACCACTAAGTGCACCACATGGTCTGGCCAGACCACGATTAAAAACCCCAGCCAAATAAGTAAACTTAACAAAATTGTGTACTTATTTTGTGTTAATCTTATCTATCTTTCTTATATATATATGGGCGTTTCCCCAGAATGGTCTACCAGGATGAAAAAATAAAATGTTGATAATCATCGTTTTTTTTATTATATAAAAAAAGCCTATGTTGTTATAAAAGAATGGTTTCATAGCATATCTCAGCTGTTTTACTTGAGGCAATTGCACTGGAAACTGGAAAAATTTATATTTTCTACTTCTAAAGACATTTTTATATACTTATTTTACATGCAAAAAATATGTTATGTTTTCACTTTTTCTTCATAATCTCTCCATTACAATCAATTGTAAAAGGAGTATTAAGTTGTTTTGTTAAGGAAATTAAAGGATATTTATGGGAAAATGCATGGTGATAATAATAAAAAAACATATGGAAAAATCGTACGTTCGCGACCGGTACATAAGCCTATTAAACAAAAACCAAGAGAGATATTTTATTTAGTAAATGCTGGATGGAGACCTACATTAATACACTTTCAAAATAAATTAACTACTTTTGAATATTCCGTTCCGTTACGCAGATTTCTACATTTCACTACTGTCATCCAAAGTTGACTTCTATTTTGCGTACGTTCGTGACCACATGTTTATAACTATCATAATGAAAACTTAAACTCGATGAAATCCAACTTTTGCACTAAACATACAGCTACCTAAATGCTATCGGATCGCAAAAAAAATTCTAGGAAAACTTTTGTTTTCTATATTTTTTGCACACCAAAGCGTACGAACGTTCACTGTTCTGCTTGCGTGCTCGTTGAATGCAGACGTGTTTTTTTTTTAACTCTGCTTACGGTTTTTTTTTTAACATAAATAAGTGTATATTTATGATATAATAATATTATTATCTTTTTTAAATAATATAAGATCAGCGAATGAATAGACGCTTTAAAATAATTTTTAATAAGTGAACATAAAATTTTTAATACAAATATTAAAAATTACAATTAACAAAAATATATGTATGTACACACATACATATACATACATACATTTTAAGCAAAAACATTTCTTGTTTTCTTTATTCTTTTTTTTATTCTCGGGGTTTTTTAAACAACAAATAAAAAGAAGAGCACAATTAAACAAACAGTAATATATAAAAAAAAACTCTTATGAATGCATATAATGCAAAAACAATAAAACATAACGAAAGAAATGCGTATGTTATATTGAGTGTTGACGAAACAAACGTAGAAAAAAGAATCGATGATAGCAATTATTTAACGGCTAAACCTATTACTCGAACGCGTTCCCTCTCACCCTCTTTGTTTAAAAATACGGTCGATCGTAATACAATAACAAATTTATTAACTGCAAGCGTTGCCACAGAGCAAAAAAAAACTTTAATAAGTGATGAAACGGTTAACCCCAAAACAGCCGCTATGGACAACTCAATAACTCAAGTAAAAACTTCTCAAAAGCCTACAGCACAAGTTGGTATGGACAGGTACATAACAGTGCTTAAACGGGGACGCAGCCCTACCTCTGCAGCAGTTGCTTCGGCCTCAAAAGTACCATCTTTTGATAAAATAAATTCTCAAAATCGTTTTGCAATTCTGGAGGATGAATCCTCTGAAGCACCAAACGTCATAAAATCGTCCAAGCCTCCCCCGATATATCTTAGGGAGCAAAATTCAAATGAGCTTATAAAGAGTTTGATCTCGGTGATAGGTGAAAATTCGTTTTACGTAGCTGCAATCAAGCGTGGTAGTATAAACGAAACAAAAATACAAATTAATCATGAGAATGATTTTCGAAAAATTGTAAGCAACTTTGAGGCACTCAAAAAAAATTTTTATACATACCAACTGAAAAGCAGTAAAGGTCTTCAGGTAGTGATTAAGGGTATTGACTCATGTGTAGACCCAGAAGAGGTAAAAACATTCCTTGAAGAAAAAGGCTTCAAGGTAAAACATGTATTAAACATTAAAAATAGAGAAAAAATTCCCCAACCACTTTTTCGAGTGGAGTTTGAGCCCGGCGACGTTAAACTTAAAAAAAATGAAACTAATCCCATCTATAACTTAAAATATATTCTGTACAGAAAAGTAACTATAGAGGAGCCGCACAAAAGAGGTGGTCCCGTTCAATGTCTGAACTGCCAAGAATTTGGCCATACTAAGGCATACTGCTACTTACCCCCTGTTTGCGTAGTATGTGGCGAATTACATGGTACAGTTCTTTGCGACAAGTCTAAAACCGACCCCAACGTAAAAAAATGCAGCAACTGTGGTGGCAATCACACTGCCAATTATAGAGGATGCCCTGTATATACTATCGTCAAGCAGTCGGTTGGACCGAAAACTAATCCCCCTCAGGTAACAAATCAAGTAAACAGTAATGACCTTCAGGCCCCCCAGCCTAGTAGTAACAGAATCTCTTATGCCAACGTCTTAAAATCAAACAATGTACCAATGCAAGGCGCTTCGACAAGTAATGCCGAAACTCCAGTTTCTAATCTAAGTCGGCTAGAAAAAACAATGGAAACATTAGTGCAAACAGTAAATAATTTTACAAACACAATGGGTAATATGATGCAGGAAATTCTTAGAATGCAATCGATGTTATTGCAAGCTGTACTTAACAAGCCATGAACTGTTTAAAAATTTGTTTTTGGAACGCAAACGGCATCCGCCAACATAAAAATGAATTAGAATACTTTCTTAAAAATAAACAAATTGATGTCATGATGGTTTCTGAAACTCATTTGACCTCAAGAAATACGTTCAAAATCAATGGTTATACTCTATATGATACCAAGGACCCTCGAGATAGAGCTTGTGGAGGTTCTGCCATTTTAATAAAAAACCGAATTAAACACTACCCAATGTGTGATCATCGTGAACATTATCTCCAAGCTACGAACATTTGTGTCGAAGAGCTAAATCGAAGCATAGTAATTTCATCTCTATATTCACCACCTAGATTTGCAATATCAGAAAGCCAATATTACAAATATTATAAGTCATTGGAGCCCTGTTTCCTGGCTGCTGGCGATTATAACGCTAAACATACCTTCTGGGGGTCACGACTTATAACACCAAAGGGTCGTGTTTTGTTTAATACAATCTCTAAAATGAATTTAAATGTTGTCGCGAGTGGCCAACCAACATATTGGCCTGCTGATGCGCAAAAAATTCCAGATGTCATCGATTTTGGCGTTGTTAAAAACATCCCCACAAAAACGATTCACGTTGAAGCTTCCATAGAATTATCCTCTGATCACACACCTACAATAGTTACTATAATAAACACCAATAGAATTGAATCTCCCTCTGGATATATAGCGACGTCAGCTACACATATAAATTGGTTAAAATATAAAAAATATCTTAGTACCCATTGCACAGAAAATATTCCGCTTAACACACCGGAGTATATAGATCGCTCTATTGTCAATTTTGACAGTTTTCTAAAACTAGCTGTACAACATTCCAGTATTGCCCCCAAAAAAACCAAAAATAATAAAATATATTCCTCAGATGTCGAGCGTCTTTTGTCTGAAAAAAGGAGAGCTCGTAGAGAGTGGCAATTTCACAGATCCCCTCAACTTAAGAAATTACTAAAAGACTGTACAAAAAGGCTGAGAATGTTACTGCAGACTCAGAAAACGGCTTCACTGGAAAAATATCTCAAGGAACTTGATGCAACTCCACAATCAGACTACTCATTGTGGCGTGCAGCTAGAAATCTCAAAAGGCCAGTGGTCTCTAAGCCACCATTAAAAAACTTAAATGGAAGTTGGGCAAGAAATGATGTTGAAAAAGGAAACCTGTTTGTCGATCATTTAAAAAACGTATTTACACCAAATATATCTCACAATATTGCGGTCGAGTTACCACCTGTTGCTGCTAGAGCAGCTATACCCTTCAGATTTGAGATAAGAGAAATCGAAAAGGCTATTTGTGACTTAAACACTAAGAAGGCACCTGGTATTGATAAGATCAGTAATAAAATGCTTTTAGAGCTACCTCGCATAGCAAAGAAAATTATTCTTTTTATTTTTAATGCTATTTTACGCCTCGAATACTATCCTCAAAAATGGAAGGTTTCCTTAGTTACCATGATACCAAAGCCAGGTAAAGATCATACAAAAGTTGAGTCTTATAGGCTTATTAGCTTATTATCAAATATGTCAAAGCTGTTTGAGAAATTATTAGTTTCAAAATTAACACCGATTTTAAGTGAAAATAGATGTATTCCAAACCATCAGTTTGGATTTAGAAGAAAACACAGCACAATCGAACAGACTCATCGAATAGTAAATGTTATAAGAAAAGCATTTGAAGAAATGAAATATTGCTCAGCACTCTTCATCGATGTTTCGCAAGCTTTTGATAAAGTCTGGCATGAAGGCTTATTACATAAATTGAAGCAAAATTTACCAGCAAACACACACAAGCTGCTAGAAAGCTACTTAGTCGGTCGTCAATTTATTATTAAAGAAGGAAATTTCTTAAGTTCACCTCAGCCCATTGACGCTGGAGTCCCACAAGGCAGCATCCTGGGCCCCTATTATACTTAATTTATACTTCGGACATGCCAACAAGCAACTATACACAAACTTCAACATTTGCAGACGATACAGCTTTTCTAAGCGTCCACGAAAACCGTTATGAAGCATCTCGTTACTTACAGGATCACATATTTCAACTAGAAATATGGTTAAGACAATGGAGGATAATGGTCAATGAGCAAAAATGCGTGCATATAACATTCACCTTGCGCCGGGAATCTTGCCCCCATATTACAATCAATAAACAAATAATTCCTCAACATTCGCACGTAAAATATCTCGTATGCAGCGATTAACGTGGAAATGTCATATAGAGGCAAAATTAACTCAAATGAAACTGAAAGCCATTCAGATTCAATGGCTTATTGGAAGAAATTCTGTCCTTAGTCTCGATTGCAAGCTTCTACTTTACAACTCTATCTTAAAGCCAATATAGTGCTACGGTATTCAACTATGGGGCACTGCCTCGGCCTCTAATATCGAAAAAATTCAAAGGCGCCAAAATAAACTTCTTCGAATAATCACAGCCGCTCCCTGGTATGTTAAAAACTCAAACATTCATAAGGATCTCAATGTGCCATTAGTAAAAATTATGATTACAAAATATGCGGTAAAATATTTAAAAAGGCTTGAACAACACCCAAATCCACTAGCTCGAAATATCTTAAATCATGGCGGCCACACTCGCTTAAGAAGAAGAGACACTGCAGCACTTACCTAGTTAGATGAGCGATAAACACTTATATATGTGAACAGAACCCGTGATGAAGAACATTTTTGTCTGGCAATGGCAGGACATAAATAAAGTATTAGGATAAGATTTGATCAATTATTGTTAGTTCATATTAAATATATGAAGATTCAATAAATAAATATTGAAAAAAAAAAAAAAAAAAAAAAAAGCGTACGAACGTACGTTCGTGACCCCAGGAAATGCCCATATATATATATATATATATATATATATATATATATATATATATATAAAAGATAGTTGCGATTTCGATGATTCGTACCAATTCAGAATGGTCTCTGACCAAGTAAGAAGAATAGCAAAAAAAATCTAAAATAGGTGGCGTTATTGAAAATTACTCAGTATGAATTTAATCGTAAACTCTGCATTTGACGATGCTACGATCTTTAGCAAAGTTGTTGAGCATGAGCCGGCGAAGGTTTATTAGTTGATATGACCAATTTCAGACAGGTGGCGCCATTGAAAATGACTCGAAATGAGTTAAATCATAAACTGTGCATTTGATCTTGCTATGATCTTTAGCACATCTTAAATCAAGAACGCCTGAACCGATTTCGATGATTCGTACCAATTCGGAATGGTCTCTGGCCACATTAGAGGAATAGCAAAAAAATTTCTAAAATATTCCAGAAAAAAGAAATTATATTTAATGGGGGAAGAATATAGTACCCAAAAAAGGAAATACGGGAAATTTGATATTTTTCTTTAGCTTTTTGGTTCTACTAAAGTAGCGGGTTAAATGCTAAAATTTCTGATGGGTTTTTAAAAACCACACATAGTTCAACAAAATAACCACAATACTAATTATTGTTAAAGCTAAGGCACGAGCACTATGTGTTCATTTGTCCTTCAAGTTGTGCTGAAAAAGGTCAACAAGAAGAGGAAGGACAAAAAAGAAAAAACAAAAAAAAATGTACTTTGGACTTCAAGAAGAATTCTTGACAAAAGTACGAAAAAACAGAAGTAAAGAAAAACACGTAAAATCAATTAAAATGGATAATCATTCAAAAAAGCAAATTTCGATCTACCAAAAGTTAAAATACAATTTGGTTTAAGGATTGATGTTTGACTATTGACGTCAGCAGTCGTCGATGGCTGCGAGTGTAAAACGGCAAATCCATCTGATGGGATCGAGTGGTTGCGATCGAAACATGTCATGGTAACCTGCCGGCCGCGGTTCATATCCCGGCCACGGTCAAGAATGAAAGATTATCAATAACAATTTTAATTAATTTTCATGTTGTAAAATTCCTTTCTTCATATAAATAATTTAATGAAAATTAAATTTAATGAACTTAAGCCTAATTAAAAATAATTAAAATTTAAACAAGTTTAAACCTAGAAAAATAAACTTTGGCATAAAAATATGTCCACGAAGAAAAAGGAGACGCTAACGAAGTAGCGGGTATATGCTAGTTTAAAATAGATCAGTCTTTTTTAATATAATTGTAATATATTGAAATTATTCTGTTAAAAAATCATTGCAAACATATGTTTTTGTTTCTCTGCCATGTTGAAGGCACTTAAATTTGTTGCGTATTACCGCAGCAAAATAAGTTTTTCTCTGAGCTTTGATTGTGGTTTTACAAATAACGTACAACGGATGGTGAAATGTTGAACTTGGCGGGTACGGTACGGCTTGTACATGCTCGGATTGCGAGTTAGTATTTTGGCCCTTTAAAGGTACCTGTAATCCAGCCAGGCCATGAATCGCGAATATTTTCTTGTGGGAGGGTTTTTGTGCCCTAAATGTGATCCAAATGGTTCCAATTTAAGGACAACTTACTTGTAGAATACATAGATTTCGTTTCTTAAAACTTTTGCTACAAAAAAAGATATTGCATATGAAAGTCGAATATGGTCTGGCCAGACCATTTAGTACATCTAAGGGTTAAAAATTTTATTTTCGAAATTCTGTGTCGAATTATTTTTTTACCATTAAGAGGTTACATTGTTTCTTGACATTTTAACAAAATGCTTAAGCTGGCAACATTAATAACGGAATTTTTTTTTTAACTTTGTTATCCTTTTTCTTTAAATGAATCATTTGCTTATCAATTTCCTTTAATCACTTTTGAATTTATAAATATGATAAATCTTCCTAGCATCAATTTTCTAACTTCATTATGAAGTTAAATCATTAAACTTTTTTAAACTATTCAAAAACACTATCGTTGCAAACGAATGTAAATCTGTCATTCATACTGACAGTTATTAATTAATTGAATTCCCATCAAAATACTGAGAGATTTGTTGTTTGTATACTCATGTTTGCAACTTCAAATGGAAAGCACAGTTGCCGTTTTAAAATTTAAGCTGTGTGTTTGTTTAATAAACCATTTTTCTTTATCAGTGAATTTTATATCTGTTCAAAAGCATTTCAACTCGACGCATCACCGGTTTGTTGTGTAGTTGATATTTCAATAAAGTTTTTAGTTTCACTAGTAAAACTGATTTAAAATACATTTTTCTGTTCTATTTTTTATGGTTTAAATACGATATTTGGTTGGCTGTATATACATTTGTGTGTTTGCTTTGAATTTTCATGGGTGCATAATTTAAAAGCTTAAAGGGTAAAGTATATTTGAGATTTTTTCAGATTTTTCGGAAGAGGTTTAGCGGTCGCTCAAGTCGAATTTGTGCCAAAAATCTGGTTTGCCGTCCTTTTTTTGAGTTTCCTGTATAACTTTGTCAAAAACCACGATTTGCTTTACTTTTAAGGAAATAATTTAAAAGCAAAATGTCAAAGCTTTACAAGGTTTCGTTTAAATGTGCTAAATTCCCATTTCATACTACTGATAAACTGAAATTTATTGTTGATGGGATAAGCTATTCCTATGCGCATTTCACTGGTTGCTTAGGCCAGATCGTCAGGAAACGTCATCCAAAGGTTTTAGAAAAACTAAAGATATTTTACAAATAAAACTGTTTAGCGAATAAGAATTGTAAGCCCCAGTTTTATTTTGGTGTACAAAGACTACACAGAAAAAATTATAGCTGAATTATTTTCAAAGAAACGCTTGTTTGAAATTTTTTTTAATTTCTACAAATTTTTTTACTGATTCAACTAATATTTTTGTTTGAATTTTATTTTAACCAACAGAAATGTTGACAACTATTTAAAAATATAATATACGCGTTATTGGTTTCAGGTTTTCATAATTTTGTATGAAATATTTAACGCTCTTTAATGTTATCGTTTTTTTCCATTTTTCTATTTGATCGTAAGCAACACTTCTTTATGTGAAATATAAGAACAACAACAAAAAACACATACAGTCTATTTTTGGACGCTTTAAAAAAGTGATAAAATAGCGTGGCGAGGTTTGTAGTAAAAAAAAGAAACAAAAACAATATTAGGTAAAAAAAACCTTTCACTCTTTTTAAACAACAACAACAACATAAGAAGAAACAAAATAAATTTTTTGTTGGTTTCAAAGTTGGTAAAAAAGAATGAAAAACAAAATCCCGTATTCAATTTTTTAAAACTGTTTAGTTAAATACATACATCAAATACAAAAATAAAATGATGACGAAAAACATGTCGAGTCGGTCTGCTGCCAAGGAAAGGATACAGCAACAGTGAGTGAAGAAGAAAAACATTGTGTGTATAAGCAAGACAAAAAAATGTGTCTCACAGCCAGCCGCGCCTCTCTGCTCCTGCCTTCATCTACTTCCACAGAGCTTGCTTGTGTGCGCGTCATTGCTTGTGCAAAAATTTTTTTTGTTTGATTCAGCGAAATTATTTTGTTGGAAATTTATATGATTTTCAGTAAACTATTTGTTTGATTCAGTTAAATTATTTGTTTGAAAAAATCAGGGTTTTTTTTCAATAAACGAAATGCAAATAAATTGTTTGAATATGCAAATTTGTTTGTAGGACCGATTTCAGACAAAAAATGTTTTGATTCTACAAATTTTTTGTTTGAATTGGAAAAATAATTTTTTCTGTGTATAAGTTTTTGCAATGCATTTGCTCATTTAGGCACAATTTATTAAAATTGTTCGTAATTTTTCAATAAATTTTGTAAATAACGCTGTATAGCTTTTAAAATTTTTCTACTTTTGTGAAAAAATTAGTGGTTTTGTTTGCAATTTCGTTTTTTTTATGTCTGGAAAAAATTAGAAGCCTAGCTGCATTTTTTATGAATTTTTATAAAAAACAAAAATTTCAAAATATTGATAAAAAAAAAATAATTAAAAAAAAAATTTTGTTTCTAGAACGACTGACTGCGCATATTTTAACCTTTTTTAACCCTTCTTAAAGGAAATTTTATTGCAGAATTTTTTTAGTCATTTTAATAAACTAAACCGTTTTTGAGTTAAGCGAATATATGTTGTGCAACCTCCTCCATTTTCGAAATAACGGTATATTTCCAAAACAAGAGCTAACCTAAAAAGTTTAGCACCATTGGATTCAGCGTTCCCTAGTTATGTTAAAACGCTATGTGCCCGGCTTGTCTATTTTTTCAACTAGCACAGTGCTATTAATCATACCCAACCAACAAATAAAAATCAAACGTTTTGTTTTGCTTTGTAAAAAAATCATTTATTAGGATTCTTACGATGTACCTCAGCCTTTTGTGAATCGAGCTGGCAGAGTTTCAATAGCAATCAACATAGTTAGTCACCATCGAATACCGGGTATTTGTAAACCCATTTAAACGAGCAGATCAACATGATAGCACATCGACTCCACAGCTTTATACGTTACGATGATTGCTGTTAAAACAACCACAACAACACCTTAAGAAAAAAAAAACATAAATTTTTAGTTTATTTTAGGGCTGACAAATTGGATTTTATGTAAAAATTTTGTTTTTTCAAAAGATTTCAATGTAAAACAAAGAGTGAAATTTTTTGTAATACGGCAACATTCCAATAAAATAATTTATAAAAAAAAGAAAAATAACCGATTTCTATTTGTTGAATTTGTTGAATTAATTACACCTAATTTTTCAAAATAGAATAATTGCGAAAGCCTTATCGGACCAAAGGAATACAGCAAATATATAACATGTGTAAAGTAGCGAACACACTATCGAACTTGAGTGACAGTCAAAAATTATGTTGTGGTGGGATGTTGACTGACGAAAGTTAGCGTCCACACTATCGAGAAATTTGAGAAAAACTATCAGTCACGATCGATACTAAGGAAATAATAAAAATTTAAATTTAATTTCTTAATAAATACTAGTTTCTTTGTCAGTGTTTACTTTAATACCCACACCATTATGATTTGATGGGTTTTATTGTAATTGTATTGAATTAAAAAAAAAGTTATTAATCTAATTGAAACTTTAATTGCCGTAGTAAACAAACAAAAATGACTGCACATTTATATCATCATGCTGGTTTATGTAAAGGAAGGTGGTTTAAAAAGGACTCTTGAGCCTTGACCAGCGGAAGGGGTTTAGCTGTAACTTTTTTATTATATAAGTGCTATCTATAGCTTTTTTGACTTTATCACTAGAAACCTAAAATTTTGTTACATCTTTAATCTAAAAATAATAATAATAATAAAAATGTTTTAGCTATTTAAAAAAAATATTTAACAATTCTCTGCAATTAAGCGGGCTTCTTGTAGCCAACACCCTTAAGAGCCATTATTACAACAAACAAATGGTTATTTTTAGGTTGCTATCTGGCAGTTAATGGGTTTTGGATATTATAATTTGGTCAGTTACAATTAATTTAAAAAAGAAACTGATAAGCAAACAGCAAATTTATTCTCATGGTAACTTTACAAGTGAGCTATAATAATTTCAAGCTGCCATTTTATCTGCTAAAGATATGGTAACTTCATACAAATTAGATTATTTAAACTTTTTCAAATATAAAAAAAAAATATTACAAATTTTTTTTTGTCGTGCTTAATTCCCAAATTTTATTCTTGATAAAAACACTGAAATTAAGAAAAAAAAAAAAATAAAAAAATTTTGTATTCCCAAAAATGACTTTGATAATAAACTGGCAAGTGCACGGCTTAAAAAAACTAAACTGGCAACATGCTTTATTTTTTGCGAAAACAATAAAGCAAGTTGTTTTTGTTTTTATATCGTTTTTTCTTAACCTACTTACAACAACAATTAATGTTCGAAGAATTCCAACCAATTGTAGTGGGGCATGTAAGAAAAGATAAACTCAACAACAACTCAGTGTTGTTGTTTTTGTTTAAGCTTTGATATTGTTACAAGTAATACTGTTGCTTATTATTCTTATTCGCTTAAAAGCTTAACTTGTTTAATATCTTTAGTTTTTCAAAAATCTTTGGATGAAGTTTCCTGACGATCTGGCCTAGGCAACCAGTGAAATGCACATAGGAATAGCTTATCCCTTCAACAATAAATTTCAGTGTTTTATTAAGAATAAAAATTGGGAATTAAGTACGACAAACAAAATCTTGTTAATTGAAAATTTTGAATTCCCAAAAATTACTTTGAAAAAAAAAAACAAGTAAGAAAGTATAGTCGGTCAAGCCCGACCATATGATACCCAGCACCACATATAAATGAAAGTTTGTGAGAGGCAGAAATTGCCCCATACATCCCCTTGTGGTCCTATTTTTGAAAAACTGTATAGCTTATGTGTCCATATAGATATGGATCTATCTATGTTTTAAATTTCATTAAAATCAGTTTGAGAGGCAAAAATTGCCCCTTTCTCCCCTTGTGGTCCTATATTTTTTAAAACTGTATAGCTTATGTGTCCATATAGATATGGATCTATCTATGTTTTAAATTTCATTAAAATCGGTTTGAGAGACAAAAATTGCCCTTATAACCCCTTGTGGTCCTATTTTTTTAAACTGTATAGCTTATGTGTCCATATAGATATGGATCTATCCATGTTTTAAATTTCAAAATCGGTTTGATAGTTTCTGAGAGGAAGAAATTTCCCCCTATCTTCCCTCGTGGTCCTACGATTTGGCCCATTTTCAATAGGCTTGGCCAAAAAGAACCTATGACCCAAATTTTATCAAGTTATCTCCAAAGTTGCGACCTGTACTTTGCGCACAAGGTTACATGGACAGCCAGCCAGCCAGCCTGACGTCGTTAGTTTGACTCAGAAAATGATTCTGAGTAGATCGGTATACTTTAACCCTTTCACCCCGGAGTTTTTTCTTGAAGTCTAGTAGTTTTTTTTAAATTTTGGCAAACAATTCAGCTATAAAGCAAAAATATAAGATGTTTGTGATATACGAGAAGTCAAGGATTCTTACCGTTATCCTGGGACATATAGTCCCAATAAGCTTTTACGGTGGGACAATATGTCCCAATAAGACTAAGCTTTATAAAAATTGAACAATTCAGATTTTTTATTTGCATAAAATTTAAAAAAAAAATAAAGAAAAATCAGGAATTCACTGTATAAACGAAAAAAAAATAAAATAAGGGCTCTTTATAAATTAAAATATGATGTATTTATTGATGGAATGATGCGAAGCATGAGGGGCATAGAGCATTATTGCAGCCTGAGCATACGAATTTTGATCTTGTTTCCTTCTTGAAAGACGTGCATCTCACGCAACGACGTCGGCAACTGGTTTCAATGGGCAGATGATCGCCGATATTCAAGAGCTCTTTTTTAGGGCGCTTAGAAGGCCTACCACCTGTTCGACGGGTTTTTAGTCTTAAGTGCTTCAGCCAATGGAACCATAAATTGAATTAATGATATCTTACGGTGATGGTGCTCTATATAAAGCGTTGTAATTAAATAGATTTGCAAACAAAAAACACAAAATCTGCAGCAATATTTACAAAATTATGCGACGATCAACGAAAAACACGTGCACTCATGCAAAAAATACACATAAATAATATACCGTTATAATTTAACACAGTTGTTTTAAATTACACCACAGATAACACTCCAAATTTTATTGGAACTTATTAGATATTAAAATATAAAAGGTAAAACAAAAGTTATGGTGAAGCGAACTTTGCTGGGACATATGATCCCAGTAGGGGCGAAAAGGTTAAGGTGGGTCTAGGACCACTATTTTAAGGCGTTACACACATCAGCACAAATGCATAATACCCTCTCCACTATTGTGGTGTGGCTATAATAATTTAACTCAAAAACAAAACAATTTACCATAAGAAACAAAAATAAAGCACAAAAATTCACTTCCGCTTTTAATTCACGAAATAAAAAAAATGTAGGTCGAAGCCACTCTGTATTTGAAACAACTAAAATTAGTCAGTATCTACCTGCAATGTTGCCACAGTATATAAAATAAATTTTTTATTTCATCAGACAGTTGTAATAATGGAGAAAATTTAATGGTCACTTTATCGTTCACGATAGCTACTGTCAACGTTAACTTTCAGGAGCTTTATCATTAGGTTGTGATAATGGCCCTAAGAGGTTATAGAAAGTATGAGAAAAATCAAATTGAGTCCGCGGCCAAATATCTATATTATTTAATATTTAACATTTCATTGGAATATTAATATTGAAAACAAAACAAATTTTAGTTTTTTATTATTGTTTTCATTATAAAAATATGAAAGAAATGTTCTTGTCAGCATTGTGGGCCAGGCGTTGTTTTCTATATTTCGATATACTTCGGATATCATTCTCAATAAACAACATGAACATACCCAGTAAAAAATTTTAAGGTTTCTGGAAGCAGGAAAAGTACATAAGCGCTGATATATGCGCGCCTGCTATTACATACTACTAAGAAGCAGCAGCGAAACAAATACCATTGAAGTGAATTTTTTATTTTAGTTACAAAAACGATTGAATTACTTCGCATTTTCCCTTATAAGTAAGCAGGTTGTAAGTGAATATTAATATGAATATTATTTTAAAGAAAAAATTCACGAGCAAAGTTCTAAGTACTTATGCTATTCACTTACATGGAAGCAGGTTGTATTGCAATGATTTTAAAATGTGTTTACGATCATTCCCGAAATATTACCGAACATAGAAATTACACTTTTTTATTACGCAATCAGTCACACAATTGGTTTTTAGCAGAGAGGAAAAATGTAGAGCTTTCAAGTGGGAATTCTCGATATAAAAATCATGCCTCCCTCTTGTAAGCAGGTTTGTAAGGGGGTATTGTAATTCTCTCCCTTACAAAAGTGCTTACCAAAAAGCTCCATTTTTTACTGGGTAATGTCAAAATTTTCTATGGAGTTAATGTAATAAAACAAAAAGTTTTCAGAGAATTATCTCAATATTTTTTATTATGATAGAAGGATCAATGCCAATTATGTATGAAACAAAATATCGGCCAAATTCAGGCCACGGTTTCAGAAACATACCTCTATCCGATGGTCCATATTTTAAATAATTATGATACATAATTGAGGCTGAATGTCGTTAATGTGCCGAATTATCTTATCCTTTAGCTCTTTTATTGTTCTTGGCTTATTGACGTACACTTTTTCTTTAAAGTATTTTCAAAGAAAGAAGACCAACGGTGCCAAATCCCATGATCGCGATGGTTAATGTTTCACATTTCTTATATCCGGTTTGCTGAAATCGGCGCACAATACTCCCGATTATGCACAGATTTCGTCGACTATGATGACCAACAAATCACGAAGTGTACGAAATGCATTTTGATTTTAACGCCCGTTTTTTGTAAAAGGCTTCAATAATTTTAACGCGCTGCTCTTTGTGGTTGAATTTTTCAAACACTGAAACAAAGAAATGTCAAATTTAGTTGGACAAATCTCGCGCCAAAGGCGCTTAATTGGCAACTCTGCTTGCAGCTGTAGTATTTGTTTACACTTAGGCTTTTAAACGCGTTTAAGCACTTTGAACGTGTTTAAGCTCTAATTACATGAGAATCGAGATGAATACATTGAAGTAACTTGTTAATCGCTTTAAATTGACATGATTACAATCCTCTGAACATACCTCAAACTGAGTATGATGAAGCATCGGCGAACGTACCCCTCACGTGTACAACCAACCATGACTTCTTTTTATATGTTTAAAATAATCTTCTGATAACTTTATTAAAGTATTGTTATCCATTTGTAATACTTAAAAGAAATATATACTAGTTTGTTGTGTTTTTTTTTCTTAATCATCTGTCTTCTTAATTATCTCAAATGTAATGTGAATTTGCTTTGACTAGCTAAATCTACATTTTGCTTAAACGCATTAAAAAGCCCAAGTTTAAACATAGTAGTTATAACTTATAAGGGCAGGGTAATTGATATATCTTGTTTACCTGTACGTATGATTACTGTCAAATTTTTAGGTAAAATTATTTTTTATAAAAAAGTAAAGCATATCTTAAGGAATCACAAAATAATTTTAATATTTTTAAGTGCCCGTATGCGTATTATTAATTTGTTAATAATTTTGAGTATATTATTCCTAAAGTTTATAAGACGTTAGCTTTTTTAAAAAGAAATTGTTCTGAATTCCATGAACGATACACACTTAAACATATTTATACATCTTTTGTGAGATCAAAGTTAGAATATGCTTTAGTTATCTGGAGTCCATATATTTCCATTCACATTTTCGTGTTGAGAGAGTACAACGGGTGTTTATTAAGTTTGCTCCTTATGAGTCTTAATGCCTCCTTATTGGTGTGATAACTTTAGAATACCGTAGAAAATTGCAGTCTATCCTACTCAAATAATTTTACTGAAAATAAATAAATATCGATTTTTTTTTTATATTCTAAATATATTAAAGTTTTTTGTTTTCATTGTGCTTTATAAATTATTTTTTTTAAATAGATTCCTGATACATTGAAAAAATTTATATGTTTAACTAAGAGCTTTTTGCAAATGTAAACTGAATTTCAACCCAAATTAAGTCCTAAAAATGTATATGTATGCATATAAAATTTCAATTTAGCATTTTTTTTTTTTTAATTTTTTCTCTTTCTTTTCATTAGCTTTAGTTATTAAAAATTTTTTGTAATCCTTTTTGTTCAACAAGGATTAATTTTCATTTATGTTTTACAGAGTGAATACACAAAATAATTGAGTTAAACGTATAAATCAATAATAAATTGTTGACAAGGGGAAAACAAATATTTTAATACCAGCAATAGTTAGCAACACAAATAAAAGTAATTCGAGTACGTTTTTGTTTATTTAAAAATGTATTAGTTAAAAAGGTATAAATTTATAAATTTAAGACTATAGATTTAATATAAAACGCCTGAGTTTTATTGAGAATTAGTTTTGGGATTTTCGATAATTATCATAGAATAACATTAAAAAAAAACCAATTAAGTGACTTACTTGTTTTTTTTCCATAAAAAAATTAAGTAATTAAAGTGGAATTACTGCCCCAAAAGTGTCGCTGGGCAAACAAATCTTCGAATACAATGTTACTCATAGAAGCCGATCTACCAATATTAAAAACTTATATGTTTTTTTATTTTGTGAAATATTTCTAGTTTCTAATCTTCTAATTAATTTTTCTATTCTTGTCAACAATTAACAGCAAAAATATTGCCAATATTTCAATTCAATATCAGCTCCGAAAGCCTTCATGATTAGGAACTTGGTTTGTCGTTTTTTGGATCGGGGTTCAGTGATTAACCGTCCTGCAAGAGATGACGATCGAAATAATCGCACTATAGGCAACGTGGAAACTGTGCGGCAGAGAGCTGATCGTTATTTATCTGCCTTAATTCGTTGTCGTCCCGCTCAATTTGGCATTTCCAGAAAAATATTGCAGAGAATTTTAAAGTTGCATCGTAAGATGCATCCATGTAAAATCTTAAATAGTGCAAGCACAGCTACCGCAACACCACCTGTAACGACTAGGTATAAACTCTTCAAAAAAACCAATAGTAACATACACGTGTATCTTCTATTAACAAAAAAACATGGAGGGAATTTATTGAATTATATTTTTTACAACTAAAAATAAAACCGAAAAAAATCATAAACATGTCTTTCTAGAAACTGCCCCTAATTGCAGTACAAAAGGACCTTAAAAAATTTAAATTTAAATGTGTTGACAACAAGCTATTGAAACAGCTACTTTTTAGTTTACTTTGAAAACATTTCATTAAGAGTAGAAATTTATAAGAAAGTATGTTCAATTTTATAAAAGAATGAGTCAAATTATCCAACTTTGATTATCCGTATCACATCGTGTATAACATTTTTTTTTTTTTTAATAATAGTCATAAAAATAACATAATATTTCCTTCAAAAACTTAACACTAATTGCAATATTGATTGAAAATAGATAGAAAAACTTTTTGAAAAAAAAAAGTTCAAAATTGTCGTAATTTAAATTAGAAGTAAAAAAAATAATTTTTAAAATCAATTTAATTGGCTTAAGTTAAGAAATAATTTAATGACATACATGTTTTAATAAGATCCGAGCCATGTGGTCGCCATGTCTAGCGCGTATATGTCGCAATCTGAAACGCCAATTTCTTCATATCTGTTATAACTAGTGGGTGCTAAATTTTTGGAGTTTTCGAAAAATAGTTTTTTAAAAAATTTGTTTCGAACTAAAGGGTGTACTAAATTTTAGCATCATTTTAATTTTAATAAAAGCGCCCTCGGTCTCGTTCGTTATAAAATTAATAAAACAAGATAACAATTGATTCTCGCAGCTATTTTGGCGAAATATACAGGTTGTATCAATACATGTCCTGTTTCATGTTTTTCCAAGGACATGCATTGATACAATCAGTATATTTCTTCTCATAAAAGCTCCAAAAGAACTGTGAGAATAAGTTGTCATCTCGTTTTTAATATTGTAACGAACGAGTTCTGCACCTGAAATCTCACCTTTTATGTTAAAATTGTGGATACTGTGGATACTCGCAAGAAAATTTGGCGCTCAACCCTAATTTTCATTTGTATTAATAATAATACTTACAATAATAATATCTATAATAAAAAACTGGAAAAGATTATCATAATCAAAAAGTACATAATCGAATGTACTATAATAAAGTTTTTCCTTCTAAGCTAGATTCTGGTCAAAAAACTCAAACAAGCAAACAAAGTGGAAATATATGGATGACTTCCTTCATGGTTTATAGCTTTGTAGAAGATAATTAAACGGAGTTCTGGAGCAAATAAGTTCTGGACCATCCAAAATGATACTTAAAAAAAAAACTGTACCTGTTTTTAGTCTTACTTTACTGCGAAATATTTTATTACAAACCGTACCCTCAAAAGAAAAATTAATATATCCTTACTTAAATCAATCTGAAGCGGTATCAATACTACGGTAAGTACGGATTTTCTTGAATCAATTACAGAAATGTTGCGAATTACTGAAAATATCCATTGGGGCTATAACTTTTTTACACTTTTTGCGAATATTAAAAACTGCATAGTATAGTCGTGTAGAATATAAATGATAATTTTTTCGGATTTTTCGTATCACTTAAATGCTATTTTAAAATTTATCCACTGCCTTAGACTTAAAAATTTTCCTACGGTTACCGATTTATCGTGGCTCAAAATTTGCTTCCCTGCGTGAGATTTTTTTTTGCAAAACGATGAGTGACAGGTGTTTGTAATACTAAAACCATCTTGGCCACTCCGTGGTACTATGCCAAAAAATATGCTTATAACACTAATATCCATATTTAATCACGTATTCGTACTTAAGATAGTCCGAAAATGAGATTGATTTAAGTAAAATTAAGATTTAACCAATGCGCTTGATTCAATCCTGAATTCGTGCTTAAAATAACCCGAAAGTAAAACAAATAAGAAAGTATAGTCGGTCAAGCCAAAAAAAAATATTCGAGAAGGTAAGATAGTTTTGGGGAGGCAGAAATTGCCCCCTGTCTCCACTTGTGATCCTATTTTTTAAAAAATGCTTGCTTATGTGTCCATATAAATATAAATCGATCTATGTTAAAAATTTCATTAAAATTGGTTTGATAAAAAAACAAAGGCCCTATTCCGGAAAGCAGTTTGTATGGGGGCTGTATAAAATTATGAACCGATTCGCCCCATTTGGCCCTTGTGCCAATTACAACCTATTTACCAAATTGTATCACATTATCTTGCGACCTGTACTTTGCGCACAAGGTTACATGGACAGCCAGCCAGCCTGCCAGCCGGACGGGCATCGTTAGTTCGACTCAAAAAGTAATTCTGAGTAGATCGGTATACCTTAAGGTGGGTCCAGGACTCATTTTTTAAGGTGCTACACATAACAGCACAAATGCATAATACCCTCTCCACTATTGTGGTGTGGGAAAAATGAAATTGATTTTAACCTAATCCACTTAACCCAGAGAACCAGATACAGAAAGAGATTAATATTTTTATTGATTACACGTTTTATACCTTGAACATTTTCTATTATAAAACAGCAGCATCATTGTTTTAAGATTTCTACTTTAAAAATTTGATGACATTTTAAATTAAATATTAACCCATTAGATCCCAAGCTTCTTTTAAATAAAAAATTCACACGTTTTTCTATTAAATCTAGCTTATTAGAGTTCAGTTAAGAAAAAAAAATTAAAAAAATTAAAAAAAAATTTTTTGAAGAGTGTTTTTTGACCTGTACTCGTACGAGTACAATGGGACAATGGGGTGTATAATAAATTAGATATTAAAGAAAGTAGACTTAGTTTCAATATATTTTTTATTCACGTTTAGGGTATTTTTAAATTGACCACGACATAAAAAAAATTTATTAATTATTATTAGTACCACTTGCATTCGATTTGGTGTGAAATTTTTTGAAACACTCTTTTTCTAGGCAAAGTGCAACGTTAGAAAGCTCACAAATCCATCGAATTCGACTATGACAAACCTTGCCGAATGACCTCCAAAATATTTCACCATTCACTCGTCAATCGAGAGATTTTGGTACATGTATCCAAATTGACAAAACTTTTCACACAACATTTTTGACAACGGTCTAATTTTCGCCATTCTATCACTCAAATCCAATCGAGAGTTATCAGCAAGATATAAGTAGCGTTTAATTTCCTGGAAACGATTTCTTGACATGTTATTGGAAATAAATGGTAAGTGCGTACCCTCGTCTAACTGCCAATACATGCGCTCTCTCGGTAAGGAGTGATAACCGCTGTAAAGAAGAATGCCAATAAATACCTTTAGCTCTTCTGGAGTAATGTAAAACTTATGCATGTTGTGTTGTGAGGCGTATTTCATAGTTTGGCCAACGATTAGATGCACAACATCATTATCAACAACTGTTTCAAATACTTCTACAGGAGATTTGCCTTCAAGTGCAGTGTTCATATTACACCTAAAAGTTTCAAAAGATCTAGAGCTCGGCATATCCATATTCATGGGTCTCTTCCTCCATTTTATTGCCGATGGCCCTAACATCGATTTCCTTAACTCTGAGAGTGGAACATCATCATCATCGCTATCGCTATCTCCCAGCAATTCTAACTCCCCTGGAATGTCGTGTGGAAAATCGTTACGTACTAAATTTCCTTCGTCAATTTCTTCTTCATCTGTTTCGTGATCGGCATTTGGAGGAATTATGGTAAAGTCAAAATTCGTGTGACTATTACTTTCAGCATAATCAAATGCAGCAGCAATATTTTCAAATTTTTTACCATAAAACATGTTAACGTCCATCGCAAAATAACTACAATTATTATATAAAAATTATAACATGCATTATCCCATTGTACTCATACGAGTACAGCAATAATAATGCTTACCAAAAAACACTTTTAATCACTTTTTCAACAAATTTTAATAACTATACTTAAATTTAGTTAGCTTAGCTTTAAATTTTAAACGATCTTCTCCGCGTCAAGTTCAACACTAATAAAATATAAAAAGAATAGCAATGACAAGTGCAAAATACTGAAAAACGGGGAATATCCTTTTTAAGAATATTAGAATATTAGTTCACTCTTACACATGTTTAGTTTCTTTTGATACAGATTTATTCTCTACACTCTAAAGTTATATTTAAAGTGAACAGCTCTTCAAAAAAGATAGTAACGATATTGTTACGAGGGCATAAAATTCGGTAATTTTCTGTACTCAAGCGAGTACAGTGGGATCTAATGGGTTAACTAAATGGAAACTTTTGCTTTTTATTTTCCTTTTAAAAATGAAAATAATGTATGTTTATCTTCTTGTTTTGTTGCTTTTATTGTTTCCATACAAAACAAGTAAGTCGTTTTTTACCTACTTGTGTGGTTTTGCTTAAATTTGTACAAAAACTTTGACCATCACACGCGTATGCACGCATAAAGAATGCAATGCTGAGAAATAAGACTAATAAGTTATATGAGATTAAAACGCTCACTTTGTTATTTTACTCTCAGAGTGGCACTACCAACGAGAGTAATCTTTTTTTTACCTGGTTAGAAAACTTTATCCTTGGATATATTTAGTCGCACGTTTTCATGCAACACCCAGATGTAGCCCTGAGGCCACGTCGCACATTTTCGTGCGACACCCAGATGTTACCCTGAGGCCACGACGCACATTTTCGTGCGACACCTAAATGTTACCCTGAGGCCACGTAGCACATTTTCGTATATTTTAATATGGAATTTTACATGGAATTTGGATTCTCTGGCCTGTAGTGAACATTTTGGTGTATTTCCCATGGCCGCTGTGTATTTTTAATGGTATTTTTTGGATAATAAAAAAGTTGGAAATTTAAATTTGTATCTTTATTAATTCTTTTAAAAATCAATTCATTTATGAGCAAAAAAAATATAAAAATATATATGGGCATTTCCTGGGGTCGCGAACGTACGTTCGTACGCTTTTGATGTACAAATAATATAGAAAACAAAACTTTTCCTTTAATGTACGGGTCGCGAACGTACGAGTTTTCCATATCTTTTTTATTATTATTACCATGCAGATTCCCATAAATATCTTCAAATTTCCATAACAAGCAACTTAATACTCAATTTACAATTGATTGTAATGGAGAGATTATGAAGAAAGAGTGTAAACATAACATATTTTTTGCATGTAAAATAAGTACATAAAAACGTCTTTAGAAGTAGAAAATATAAGAAAATATAAAATTTTTCAGTTTCCAGCGCAATTTTCTCAAGTAAAACAGCTGAGATATGCTATGAAACCATTCTTTTATAACAATATAGATTTTTTTATAATAATAAAAAGGCTTTGGCAGCCAACGTGTTAAGTACGTTTTGGTATTATTCGTACCAAAATTTTTAAGTTAGGCTCGTAGTTAAAGCAAATACAAAATACTAAATTTATTTCGTGTGTTTTTCTTTTTGCGTATATACCGCATTAAACCCCATTAAAAAATATTACATTATTGACCTGAGTTTGTTATGATTATGCATTTCCAAAAAACATGTATTTAGAATATTTTCAACAGAAAAATTATAGAATTCAAAAACTGTATAAACTATTGGGAATATCTTAAATTATTTTTTGGCATGCCTTGCCTAGAAAGTTTTCTTAAAAATGCATTTATTAGTTGTTCTATTTTCACTTTCGGTTTATCCTTTTTAGGCCACCCTCATAACACTGTGCACCGTAGGGTAATTTCAGTTTAAAAGAAAACAAAAAAAAAAGTCCTAAAGTATGTTCAGACCTAACAAATATTTATTTTTAACAGTTTCTCTTGATTTACTAAACTTTGTTTGATGGTTTAATCTAGCCAAACTTTTTGCAAAAGCAAAAAAATTTTTTAAAAAACTAGGGGTCACGTCTAGGACGTCAAATATTTAATAGGTATAAACATAGCTTTAGCTAAAAAAATTAATTTAAATAGGTCATTTCCGGGTTTTTCAGATGAGATTTAAATTTTTTTTAAAGACCAAACGATTTCCTATGGGAATCATTTATCGTAAAATTTGTTGGTACACTTAAGCACCATACAGATCGAATAATAAACATCATACAAAAAATGTATGGCACACATATTCATAGACTACCCGCCACATGAATGGGACCACCCTTTGTGCTCTATACAACTGCCTTTCTTTCTTTTTTAGCTTCTTTTATGATTGGCCAAAACTGTCTATATTTTTTACGTCACTTTTTAAGACACCCTGCAATAACTTTAGTTTTCTTAAGCAAGTCAACAAGTGCAATAGAAAAAAAATTGTTTTAATGGATAAATCTAAACAGAAGCTAAAAAATTACAATTAAATTTATAAGGAATCTGGATAATCGATCCACAAAATTGCTGAACGAATCAAAATAAGCTGAAATGTGGTATCGAATTTTTTACGGAATGATTCAAACTACAGAAAAAACAGAGTACTTCCGGCAACAGATTCTCATAGCAGCATCAAATTCTCACGACTCCTCTAAGAACAGTGCAGCGTGTAATTTCGAAGGCTTAACAGCTAGAGCAATTAAAACTTTAGAAAAAACTATTACTTAACGATGCTTCAAAAAATATGCTCTTGGGTTTTTGTCAAACTCACTTGACGTGGAATAACGTGTCGTTTTTTCTAATGAAAAAAATTTAATTAAGAAGGCCATGATGGGCCTTAATTATTATTTTCAAGATCTCTGGTTAAAGGAGCATCAATTGGATCGTTTGCATAGCAGAGTGGGAAGGGTTATGGTGTGGAGAGCCATATCCTATTATGGTACCTGCGGACTAAAATGTTTGTCTAGCACCAAGAACACTTATTGCTATATTAGGGCAATCATGGACCCACCAAAATCTACTTATGTAATGAGATTAAGGTCCAATTAAAAGTTCATTGTGCCAAACATTATCTAAATATTTAAGTTTATATGGAATTTTTTCTTCATAAAATTACTTAAGAGGGGACATATCGAGTCCTAACCGTGAAAATAACGTAAGCGCCAAAAATTAAATTTTACAGGAGAGAGTTTTTTTATTTTATTTCTTAAAAATTTTTTATGAAATTTTTCGATAAAATTGTTTTTGCTATAAAATCGTAACGGTACCTTATGCGACCATGCCATTTAAGTCCACCACAATGAACGCTTATTGCTATATTGGAGTGCTACAAGAAGCGTTTCCTCACTTTCAGAATATTTTTGAAAGCTTACAGTAGACAATTACAGCATGAAAACAGTATTATGCCAAAATGGATCTTATTGAAGGCATAGAAGTGGCTTGGTCGACCATTTCACTGGATTGACAAAAAAACATTGTATCTTTGTATATTACCAATCGAATTTACGAAACAATCTGGAAAAATAGAGACTCACCGCATTATTGAAAGGCTTTAAAATCAACAAATTTTCATCGAGTGTAAACAATACATAAACTGGTTCTTATAGAAGGGTCCTATTCATGTGATGCAAATTTTGAAGGCATTTTTTTTACTTGGTTTACAAAACTTGTTATAAAAACAAAACCATTGTATTTATTTAACCAATTTTTGTAGAATTCAATAGCATCGAAATTACCTTTAAATAGAAAAAAAAATAAGTTCGTAATATTTTTTTTTGTAAAAGCTGTACCACTTCTTGAAAAAAGTATGTTAGGTTGTCCTTTTCATGAAATGTTTAAAGGAATTTCGCCAAAATATTTTTGTGGGCTGTCCGCTTCACGAATAATGCCTCTTAAATTTTATATACTCTGTTAGTTTAGAAATTTTATAAAAAAAAAAATAAATAAAGTGATCGAGAAAAATTGTTAAAACGTTTCGTAATCTTTGAAGTGCAACAAAGCAGTACTGCTTTATGAGAAAATTTGCATATTTTTTTTTAATTCAGTTTTGCATCACGGTGTAATATTTTTTATAACGTTTTTTCTTTTATTAATACAATAGCAACAGCTCTTCTATTTTTCTTCAATTTCCTGTACCTCAAGGATGTATTTAACCCTACAACTACATTAAAAAATAAAATAGTCGACAATAAAACACACAGATACGCTTATGCGAAAGTGTGTGTGCGAAAGTTAAAGTTTCTGAATATAATGTGCATATGACTACATTGAATTGCTTATATTGTTATCGTTTGAAAGAATGTGTGTTTGTGGTTTGGTTTGTTTGTATGTGTATACTCTTAAAGAGTGTGTAATGTGAACGGTAGTTATATTATTTTTGGTATACATATATTGTTGCTGTATTTAGCCATTATAATTCAACCAAGAGCAAAAGATAAACTGAATGAGAAAGAGAAAGGAGGCAAGAACAAATTATGTGTATATACTCAACATAGTATACTCTATGCATGAAAAAGTGTGTGTGTGTCTGTGTGTGTGTGTGTTTTTTTTGTATAATTTTTTTTGCGTAACGTAAAAGTATCCTTGAACTCTTGCATATAAAATAATAAAATGCCAATAACAACAAAAGCTGCAGCAGAAAAAAAGAACATACATACATAGTATTTTAGAAAACTGTAAAGTGATGACGTCTGAGATGATAGTTGAACAAAAATATTATAAAAAAGCAAAACTGAACTGAACAGAACCGAACCGAACAGAGTACAGCAAAAACAGCAACAACAGCAATAACAATTATAGTAGAATAGCATTGAAAAAATATCTATAACATTCATTTTCAAGCAAACAATTTATAAAAGCAAAAACAAAACACAGCTACAACTACATTTATTAAAAAAAGAGGAATTCTAACAAAATTTTATGAGGAAATTTTGCGTTTGAGTATTTTATACTTAACGTATGATTAATGTCGTATCGTGTTGTTATATAACAACAATCATACGTTCTGTGAGTTCTTTTTTATGTTTTTATAGCGTAGGAATGGCAAAATTATTATAAATTTACATAATTTTTTTTACAGACAGAAGGAAGAGAAATTTTATAAATAGCTGTCTAAGGGAAATATTTATCATTAATATGAAAAATATATATTTTATATTAATTTATATATGTAATGCAAAAACATGTCTGTTGTTATGGTTTCCAAGTTTACAAGGACGGTTTTTTATTTACCACAGATAAAAAGATTTTAGGTAAAGAAATGGGTAAAATTTTTGCTAAATTAGAAATCGAATAAAAAATTTATGAATTCGCTTAAACATTTTTTTGTATGCCATAGATGGTAAAAAAAATATACTGAGGCATTTTGTAAAAGTTAGTGTTACAAAAATATTTGTTGTGCCATGTCAATGGTCAGATATATAAAACGCGACATGGAATTGAAAAAGTGACGTTAATAACACACAATCAAACAATTTAATTTATTTAAGCAATACAACTAAAATTTTTGAGAAATTACATTTAAGAAAGTTTGTAATAATCATAATTTAAATAGGGAATATTTATTTATTTAGCAAATTTTTAATGGAGTTGATAAAAAAGTTTTTTTTTAACATTGAATAATCGGTATAAACAAAAGTGAAGGAAAGTAAGAAAGAAAGTTTGGTCGGTCAAGCCCAATCATATGATCTCCTACGCAAAAGTAAAAATCAGAAAAACTTTAAAATGGCTCCCCATTTGCGATCCATGCGTAATCATGGCTTTGCCAAAACTAAATTATGTATTGAGATCAATATTGATAAAAAAGCTTTTTGTACTAAACATTTTCTAAATAAATAGAAACTGGGTATTATCTCCTTTCGAAGGTTACTTTATATTATATTCAACATTTTTTCTTTTTTTTTCGAATATTTTCTATGAGCTAAATTTCAGTTATGTATTTTATCAAAAAAAAATTTAAGGAATAGAACTATTACAAAAAAGCTTTATAAAATACATATGTAACTGAAATTTAGCTCATAGAATAAATTCGAAAAATAAAAAAAAAAATGTTGAACATTTTCTAAATATTTACGTTAATATGGAATTTTTCGTTACAAAGTTACTTAAGACGTCCTCTCTTTTATGAGACTTATGGTTAAATCTAACCTATTAGCACAAACTTTTCCCATCAATCCCTACACTTATTTATAAGGAACTTATGAAAGATATTTCAGGAAGTGGTATTTTTATGAAAGCCATGGTTGAAATTGGATTGATAAAGTTAAGTTAGATGTTAAGGTGGCAAAAAAATATTTTCGGGCCAAAATTATTTCGATTACCACCATTATAAAAAGATCTTTGGGCACAAAGACTATATTTCAGAAAGAAGTTTGCTTCAGGGCTAACCAAAATTATAGGCAAATTCTTACCATTTTTAAAAGTTTTTGTCATTATGATAATTGGAACAAATTTCATTAAATTAAATATAAAATTGCGACCTATACTTTGCACAAGGCAGCCAGGCAGCTAGCCAGCTGGACGTGCGGACATCGTTAGATCGATTCTGAAAAAATTTGCAAACGTTTTCTTTATTGAGAATGTATGTGGTTGCAAAAACAATTGTTGCTTTATTATAAACACCATGTGAAAATGTTGCTGCACAGAAAAAATTCTCCAAAATTTTTCACCAATTAAAGCATTAATCAAAAATATAATCAGATTTAATTAAAAATTTAATTAAGTGAATTAAACGTTTAATCAAGTAAATTAAACGTTTAATTAATACTATTAACTGGTTTAATTGATACAATTAATTTGTTTACTGGTGCAAATTTAATTAATTTTTTAATTAATATTACAAATTTTTTAATTGAAATCCATTTTTATTTTTTTCTGTGTGCCATTGGCACATGTTAATGGCAAATTTAGCCAGTATTAAAGATTAGCTTCATTGAAAAAATGAGTAAATAAGTAATTAAAAAATATTGGGCAGGAATCCCGGGATACCAGGAATATGATTTGTATATCCGGCTTTCCCGGGAAAGCCCTATACTCTACACCACAGAAGTCAGAGAAAAATGTTCGTAAGTGTACCCTATTGCGGACCAGTTGGCAATAAAAATTATATAATAAAGTTAAGATTCATGTATAAATTCTTTGGCCTGAATAACATTAAAATATATTTGTCTATACGAGATTTTTGTGGGCTTTAAGGGCCATTATTACAACTTACAAATAGTTATTTTTAGGATGCTATCTAACGGATAAATGGTTTTTAGTTATAGCAAGTACATCATTAACCTTAAAATGACTGACAATCCAACAGCAGGTTCATCCTTAGGGTAACCTGGCGTTTACATTTGCCAGTAATGGCATAACAGTAGCAACACATGCAAACTTTTTTACTAATACATGCACACTTTTCCAACTGTCTTGTCTTCTGTCTAGTAAATTTTGCAGACAGTAAAATTGGACAGTAATTTGACATTTTCTAACAATAATATGAAGTTTTATAAGCAAAAGGAAAAAAACGTAAAAAAAATAAATTATTTTGCTTTGATTTTGTATGGTTTAGTTAAGTGTAATGTTTTTTTATAAAATATAGTTATTTTAGCCTGTTTTTTAGTTTGTTTAGTTTATATAAAACACGTTTAGCTGAACTTTCACATTCATGTTTGACATATATTTTAAAGTGAGCTGTCTTAACTACTGTCTGAACGCCTACGTCACGAAGACAGTTAGCGGTGTTTTTGGAAACTAATATGTATTTTTTACTGTCTTGCCAGTACTGTCAAATGTAAACGCTATGTAACTTTTTAAATAAACTTTAAGAATTTAAAGCTGCCATATTTTCTCAATGCCTGTTTTATGTTAAATTAACTTATTCAAACTTTTTCAAAAAACACAATTTTATACAAAAAAAAAAAAAAACAAAACAATTTTCTATTAAAAACAAAAAAAGTTGACTTCTGCTTTCAATTAAAGAACTAAACAAAAGTAAGTTGTTGCCACTCTGTATTTTATCAAACCAAAAGTAATCGGTATCTACTAGAATGTTGCCACAGTATTAAATTACATTTTTCATTTTATCAGTTATTGTGGAGAAAACTTAATGGTCACTTTATCGTTCACGATAGCTATTGTTTACGTTAACTTTCAGAAACTTTATCAGTAGGTTATAATAATGGTCCTACAGAGAACAGTAGCCCGTTTCTGTATTTCTCACATCGTAAAATTTTTCACAAGAAACGACTGAATTGAAACAAAAACAATGTAAAAGAAACCAAAAATTGGTTTTTCTCCCACAAGTGTTTCTGTGTCTTGCCCTTGCGAGAATTATCTGTGATTCAAATAATTTTCCAGCAATTCTTGGAAGAATGTGAGAAAAAGTGTTTCTGTAACAATATTTTGCAAAAGGTTTCTCACAAGAACTGTCAACATAAGTCACATTTTAAATTGGTGCGAGAAAAACTAAATATAGATATTTTAAATTTAAAATTTGTTTATATGCAATTTTTATCATATAAATAAGAAAAAAATAAATTTAAATGATGAATGCATAATTTAAATGGTGAAAATAAATAAAACACAATTTTTATTATTTGTTATTTAAAAATTTTTTAAGCCTTTCCTTTTATTTTGGTTTTATTCAGGGCTACCAGAGAAATGTGTTTTTAAAAATCGTCAATTTTTAGAGAAAAAAATAAGAAGATCGTCTTTTTTTGTTTTAAAAAATCGGACAGTTTTAAATTAGTTTTAAACAAATATTGTTCGATTTTTATTAAAACATAATCAAACAACAAACAATTAACCCTTCGTCTTACTCATGAGTCTGGCCAGACCTTTTTCGATTTTAAATGTTATTCTAGTAGATTTAAAACTCAGGTGGAGACTTGAAATTTCAGGTACCCTTCTAGAATTTAGTTTACTATAAAAAGCTGACAAAATATATCCTGGAAAGGATATATAAGGAAACTTATTCGAATATTTTACTGTACACATCACATTCGTAACACATGTGGTCTGGCCGGACCCATATATATTTTCTATAGAATATGCCGTATTTTTAACTTTCTTTCTTGCTGTTTTTAATTATTTTTGTTAAACTATCTTTTATTTATTTAATTTTATTAAACACACAAAATAGTAGCTCCATCCATAAGCACAGTAACTAGTAACTCACGTTCAGAAGCTGATTTTTACATGTGGAAGAGTGGAGGCTAATGACTTAGAACATAATAAAGTTGCAGAGGAAGGTTATGAAATTCAACCGTTCACAGCTAAACAGAATGATGATGTGTATTACGTTCCAAATATGAACGATTCATCCAGTACTGAAAATAATTTGGTCATAAAACCAAATTAATCGTTTGATTTTAAACACGATGAATAAGAACCACATGTACAAACTTGTCAACAGTACTCTGCCCATGATTATTTCTATGGTAAAGATTGACCAAAATGGAATAAGCAGCAACTTAATGTGGTAAATGTTGCGTAAAAATAATATGCGTTTTGGAGTTGGGCCCATGGAACAAGGCTCTATTCCAATTCAGGCGCTCAAGATATTTTGCACACCAAATATTACATTTATAATCATAACTAAAACAAATTGTATTCGTGTATTTGCTTGAAAAGGAACGATGTTTGAAAATTTGCAAGCGAATTGTTCTATATGATATTGAAAATGGAATTTTCATATACTCCAAAAAAATTTTTGTTCAAAGTGTTTAGATTGTCAGCAACATTCTAAAATTAAAATAACACGTTTCAGTTGCTAAGGAAATCCATAATGCTAATACATTTATTTTATTTCTCTTTTTTATTACAAATAAAATAGTATTGCATATTATAAACATTTTATGAAATAAAACGATCTTATTTTTCAGTTTTTCGAAATATGTTGATAAGACCCCTTTCACACTCGGCAAGTTACTTGCGCAAGTCTCTTGCGCAACTCTTGGTTTGTAGACGTTAGCGGTAAGGTCGGGGTAAAGAAAAATAAATTTTGTACAGACTTTGTTGTTGTCGGCAAGTAACTTGCGCAACTAACTTGCCGAGTCTGAAAGGGGTCTAAGTTAGAATATGTTAATTTGTATATTATAAATATAAATAATATGAATATGTACGCATATTATTTCATATAATGAATTTCATATTTTATTTAAATTATAAATGTGTATAATATCACATTAAATTTAAAAAAATTGGTTTTATTTTTCCAAAAGTTAGTTGGGTCTGGCTAGACTCATGCGTTACGAATGTGAAAATAAAAACATGTGTAAGACCGAGGGTTAAGCTTGAGTTCTTTTTTTATAAAATTATTTATTTAATCCGATATTAATTTTAAATTGTTATTTTTCCCTGAAGAAGTCATACATAACTGTATGAAAAATTCACGGGAATAAAAAGTAAGCACTTTTCTTTCGAAATTTTGCTTTTACCCATATATTTTTTAGGGAAAAGACAAACAATTTCGAGGACAATTTTCACAATAGGTATAAATAAAAAATTTAAACTGCCTTGTTTTTAAAGATATCTTTTTTTGTGGTGCCTAATAAACAAACATTTAAAGAGATTTAAAATTGTCTTATTCGAAGACTAAATAATATCGTCATTTTTTTTAGAAAAAATCAGCAAATCTAAACTTTGCTAATTTCGGAACAAAAACATCGTCAAAATGACTATAAATAGTCAAATCTGGCAGCCCTCTTTTATTATATTTATTTCTTTCGATGACGTTTCGCTTTTATTTGACACTTAAGTACTGGAAATATTCCAGTCAAAACAAAATCTGTGTTGTCTGCTTTCGCATTCAAATACAGAAACACTTTATTCGCACAAATCGAAAAACGATGGAATTTTTTATTTCACATTTCATGTGAAAAACTTTATGATGCGAGAAATACAGAAAAGAGCTACAAAACAAACAGAATTTTGGTACTTACAAACATATTCGGCCTTATTACAAGAGCCGTTGGCGTGGTCAAAGTGGTAGACGTTAAAAATTTTTGTATATACATACATACATATATAAATATAAATTGAAATTGAAGACAATTAAAAATGTCAAATACATTGGAAGTATGCCGTATTTATGACTTTTACGATAAACCATAATTTTCGATAACGACAACTACACTCATAACAATTGCAACAACTGGGAAAATTTATTTTCTCCTTAAATAACTTCTATATTTTTGTGATCCGCCATAGTCACCTAACTGCAAAAAACATCATTGTTTAAAATTCTATGGTAATTTGCTTTTTTTTAATTTGAGATTTTTGCAGAGTCTGCTCCATACATCTTGTAGTAACTTAATAATGGCGCACTCGATTTTGTTATGCAGTCTGCCAAAAAATTCTAAATTACACCAGATTTAAGTCTTTTTAATATAATTTTTTGATTCAGCTATTAGTTTTGGAGTTATTGAGGCACAAGTGCAAAAAAATTTTTCTTTGTTTTGTAAAATTGTAAAATTTTTGAATTAAAAAAATTCATAAAAATTCCCAGTTAAAGTACTCAATCGAAAAGTTGTATCTTTTAGAAATAAAAAAAAAAATTATTTCATGAAAACACAAAAAAAATTCCTGTTTTATTTCCGATAAACTTCAATTACCGAATTTTGATACTTTTTATCGCAAATTTCTGTAGAGCCAACCTGTTGTAAGTCAAAAAAATATATAGTGTTTATACAGGGAATATTTGCTTGTTTCATAGTGTAATTAGGGCGGTTATTTTTAAAATGCAAACAAAAAGTATTTAAAAATCTTATATAAATGTTGTATTTTATCAAAACTATTCATGTAGCTAAATTTTATTAAAATATAATATTTTTAAATTCAACCATATTTATTTGTTATTGTTAAATAGAAACAACATTTTATTAATCGTGACATTTATAGTGTTGAAAACAACACTTGTTTGTTTGTGGTCTTTGTGGAATCCATAATATCGTTTTATAACCATATTTCAACAATATATTTTTCTGCGCTAAGGCGAGCATTAAACTCTACATAATAAATTTTGTTCGATCGCAATAAAAATCACTGCTGTTCTGGCATTTAACGCTTTTGGTTTTCGAAATCCAAAAAAGTTAAAATAATATACTTATCGACTATCAATTGATTCAAAAATGTACCACCAATTATCATATAAAAAATGTATAATGTCAGTATCATTTTTTTCTTTTGGAATTATAATTAGCTCCAATAGCACATTTTCCAATATTTGCCTTTCCAATTAAAAATTCCTATTTTATTAAAACCATTTTACTCATTCCATTTAATATTTATCTAAACAAAATGATGAAGGTTTTTAGCATAATGACCTACTTAATTAAAAAATTGTTTTTTTTTTTTTTGTTGCTATTTTAAGCATGTTGTTTGTTTATACAAAAATTTGAAAATTTTTTCAATTAAACTTTCTGTGTGATCCACAAGAAAAATAAATAAAACCCAAATAAAATGGCAAAGTTGATGCAATATTTGTTTTGTATTAAAAGCTTTAATAAAAAATTACTGTTTATTTAAATCAGCAAATGATACTTGTTGGAAAAAGGATGAAAGAGGGGAAATAGTGAAAAAAATTGAATAATAATGCTATTGAAATCTGCTATTAAAAAGGGAAAATTCTTTTAGAGGCAGCGACAGGAAATGGTCGTGGGAGTTTTGAATATAAAATAATTGGAAAAAGAGCTTATAAGACAAAATTGTTAAAACATTTTTTTTTTGTTTATTATAAATACTAAGGACTTACGAAGAGGCGTTGGTTTTTGTATTACAAAACAATTTTTTCCATAATTTTAAATTATTAATTTATGTATTGAAAATTAATATATTTAATATGCACAAACAATAATTTATTAAAACTATTTAAGCCTTAGTTTTGCAATCAAAATGACAGTAGTTTTTTTTTGAGACATCAATGTTAATAAAATTATGTTTTCCTTTCATAAATATGTATAAGCAGCATTGCGTGTATTTCAACCCGAGAAAGTTAATTATTTTCTAAAATACTTAAAGAATAATTATGCGTCAAACTGACGCAATATTTTAACCTGCTATATTGTTGTTATTTTTTAATAATGTGGATTACACAGTGCAACCATATATATAAAATCATTCTTAGGAAGTTCATATGCTCTAGAAAGTTGTTTACTGAGATCTTAGAAATATGGGGCATTCCACGCGAGATAGCCTGGTTTAAACAAAAACTTATTTATGTCACCAATTTTGTGACATTTTTGTTAATTAACCTCAAAAGAGCCTTCTTGGTAAATACATACATAAATACAGACACACACACACATCTGAAAACATAACAGAAACTTTAACCTTAAATTATTTTTAGCCATTGTTCGACAATGAACAGAACATTATTTAGCGTTCGGCTCACACACCCAGGAACCATATCTATTTTTTAGTATTTGTGCAGACGAACACAACTCCTAATACCGTTCATAACTATTTTCAAGAAAGTGCCAAACATTTTAAAGTGTTCTGTTCTTCGTTAAAAAACAGAACAAGTGTAGTGATACTGTAGACAAACATTGTATTTTCATGTTCTATAATGTTTCTTTTTTTACATTGATTAAGAAATGAACAAACAAAAAATTTTAGCAACAACCACACTACGACTAGTTTGCTGGCTTTTTATTTTTTTTCGTATGTGTATTTTGTTTTTGTAAAATTTGTTGGTTTTTCTTATCAGCCAAAAGTGCGCTAAGCACAACTGAAACGAACGAACACTAACGAGCTGAACCCAACAAAATTAATTTATGAAGTGTTCTCATCTTTTTGTTGAGTTGGATAAGAACAGTATTATTTTTGTGCTCGAAGATGACAAACAGAGAAACGTTATTTTTCAACACTATTAGCGTTTGCGTTTTTCACAAATATACCGAAACGAACACTAAGGAGCGATATTTAGTGTTAATTTCGAACACTGTTTTAAACACCCATTTTTAATAAAAAATATCCAAATTAATTTTAACAAGTAAGAGTGCTATATTCGGCTTTGTCGATTCCTGTATACCCTTTATCATGTTTTCTAAATAAAAATACATTTATTATGTGCCACGCCCACTTCTCCAAGCCCACTCACATTTTGTCGGATGTTGTGTATTGATAACCAAGATACTGGTACCTTATTTGACAACTTTGGCTTTCGCCGATCTTTAGATATATAGAAATTTGTGATGTCCTTGTAAGGGAGGTACCATGCCTACTTCTTCAATTTTGCCCATATTTTTTGAGAAGTTGTGTATAGATAAACCAAAAAATTTGGAAAATTTTTCTCTTACCATTCTTTAGCTATAAATAAATCTATTTTGTGCCACGCCCAATTTCCAATCACGCCCACATTTTAGCAGATGTTGTGCATTTATAACCCAGATGTTTGTCCTTGATTGGGAAGCTTTAACTTTTTTCGTTCTCTAGATGTACAGAAATTTAAAATGTCTTTCTATGGAAGTGGCTATGCCCGCTTCTTCAAACCCGCTTATTTTCTTAAAAAAGTTTTGTGCACTGATAACCAAGATCAACAAACATCTTGTACCTAATTTGGATGATTTGGCTCTTGCCGTTCCTCAGCTATACAGAAGGAAAGGAATAACAAAACAACAACAAAAAGGGATGCATGGGCAAAATTAGAAGCAGTCATGGTTTTTTGCTCAAATCTCAGTCATTTATGCACTAATCTGGCTGAATTTTATTAAAACCAACTTCAATTAACTTATTTGTTAGAAATTTGTACTATTAATTAAATTCCGTACTGATTTTCCGCCAGCAAACAAATTGATCATATCAATTTATATATTTGTAAGTTTGAGCTTTTCTTGCTGTTTAGTTTCAATCAATAGGTTTAATTGAAATTTGACCACCAACGAAAGCATTTTTTTTTTTTCGCAAAACTGTGGTATTTTTTTATTATTTTAAAAATATCCCATGATTGAAGAATAACAAAAATTTGCAGGGAATTTGAAAATTTTTTAAAATTGGAATATATTATTAATATAATAAAAAATGCCAAAGTTATGCGAAAAAAATATGCCGCCAAAAAGTCGTGTATCATTTCTTTTTTTTTTCTTTCTTCAAAAATCTAAATTATTTACATACAAAGATGATGTAAATGGCCAAAGAAAAAAATTGACACCCATATTGCCCTATTTAAAACGAAGGGTTACCACCCCATTGCATATTTGTCAAAACGCGAACTAGCAAGAATTTCAAAAAAAAAGCTGAGACACGTATTTAATTAAATCGACTAAAGATTAAAATATGTAAATTTCGCATTTTTACTACAAACAACCCCGAACAAAAAATTCAAAAACCGTTTTTTTACAGAATATCCTTAAGACAAGGACATGGATGATCGTCCTTGGACAAATTGTATATACAGTTGGACGCGCCTTAAAACCTTTCTTATGATACCCATGTTGTATATGTTGGTAAGAAAACAGATTTTCAAATTAACAAAACATGCAAAAATATACCCTTTTTCAAAATGGTCCAGCTCACGAGAGGTCAAAGCTGGAGCCGAAATATTTTAAATGTCATCTTAAAAAAGTCCAAGGTTCATTTTTAGGAAGGTACATCGAGCACTATTTTGGTGAGTCGCTCTAATATATATATATATATACACACAGAAAACAAATTGGTTGGGAAACGGTTGCAGTAACAAAATATTGATCAAGTTACATGATTTTTTATTGCAACTATTAAAAATGTATAGTTCTAACAGATTTTTAATTCTCTTGATTATTAAAACGATGTTCCAACTGAAATATGATTCCTTCAATTCTTTTATTAGCTATGATAACAAATTTAATTTAGTTCTAAAAATTAGAACAAATGGTTAGAATCACAATCGAATTTAATATAGGGCAATACTGAATATTTGTCATTGCAATCAATAATTTGCTTTCGTCAATAAATTTTGTAATATAAATGTTTATTCATTTATTGCAGCTAATTATGGATTGTTGGAATAGTTTCAATTCGAGTACAACAAATGAAAATATAATTATTCGGAATTCACAACCAAAAAATAGTTAAAAGCCCCAATTGCTTACTAAATTTTCTGTCAAAAAATTTGATGGAATAAAATAATTTTTAATTTTATATTTAAAAAATATATTTGCAGTCAAAAATGGAATATGTGCAAAAACTAAATTAATATGGGTAAGTAATTTACGTATTCTTATAGGTATGAACTTATACACGTACATATGTATGTGTGTATTAGTTTTTTATCCTGCAAATTATATTATATTATTATATTATATTTTGATCCTGGGCTGGTCCAATGTAGTGCTAGTATGGACCATGTCATTATTAAAAAGAGTTTGCAGTGAAACGACATGTCTTCGTTTTTTAATGACATGTTTTCGTTTTGGCACGATTTCAAAGCTAATCCTCTGGAGTATACCATGGAGTAGTTTTAAGACTTCTCCTTTGTAATGCAAGCTGGGTTATATGGTTCTGCCCTAGGACATCGTACTGTTAAATAAGCCAGTTTTTCCATTCATTGGGGTTACCTTTGGACATGTCCTTGCCCCTTATGGGCTAGATTTTACCGGTTAAAAAAATATATTGATAACGACAATCAAATCTCTTGTTATGGACACCAATTATGTGTTAATTCAGTTGCAGCTATCATATATTCGGGTATAAGCACAATAATCATACAATACAATAATCATACTAACAACTAACAATATCTGTTGTTATGACTGATAGTGTACTAAAATTCAAATGTTGCTATCAAAACTATTATGCTAAGCAACGAAATTTTCAGTAATTGGAACCGAATTGTGGGATAGTACATGCAACCGACGAAATTCGATTGGCGCCAAATTCGGTTGTGATCACGAATCTGTTTTCTCTGTGTATACATATATATGTCCTTTATTAACAACTTAATTAAATAACATTGCATATAAAAAATTGCAAAAATTTCAAAGTGAACATAAGGCATCAACAAGCTCTCTCCATCTAATCCTTTAATCGGGCAATAACAAAACATGCAAAAATAGACCTTTTTTCAAAATCGTCCAGCTCACGAGAGGTCAAAGCTGGAGCCGACATATTTTAAATGTCATCTGAATAAAGTCCAATTTTGAGGGGGTACACCTTGCACGAATTTCGCTTCCGTACAACTTGAGTCGCTCTAAAACCAGTTGTACACTTTATTTTGACGCTGACAGTATATATATATATATATAATATTGCGGCCATAATTGTGGAAACACAAGGATATTTGGTCTATACATTTTTATTTTTTGATATGGCTAAATATGGCTAGTAACACGAAGAACTCTGTATGTGTTATCTAAAAGGAAATAATTTAAAACTAAAGTTGGGCTAAGCACTTTTTATATATGCAGCCTTTTTTTTTTTTTTGCTGAAATTAGGCTAAATCGATCAATTATTACTCTTACGGCCAATTTCACCAAGTTCAGTTAAAATTATATTTATTGTATTCTAGTCACTTTTAATTATAGAGATGCAAATGCAGGGTTGGCATTCCCTTTAACCTTAGCAAGCACAAGGGTAATTTAAGTAATCTTTGTAAGTGATACTTATATGGAAGATAATCAACGTGTTACCATTAGAAAGACAAATATAGAAAAGCGCGTGGTCCCCATATTATTATAAGAAAAATTCTAAAATGATAAACTAATAATAAAAAGCCTTAAAATAATAAAAATCAAACGTTTTTCTTTGTTGTTACAGTCTGACCTACAACTTTGCACATACAACATTTGTGTGATTTAAAAAAAAGAGTCCAATTGGCCCGATGCAAGTGTTGTTTAGAAACTGAAGACTTTCTTACTAACATTTCATATTAGCTATTGCGCCCCTGGGCAACATTATGTTCTCGAAAACATTCAACGGAAAGCATTAAAAGAAATACTCTAAATCCAATTTCTTAAATAAATATCATGGAAACGAAAATCATCTAAAACATAAAGAAATGCAAACAAATCCACAAGCCGATATCAAAAAAAAAAAAAAAAAAACACACACACACACACATACCCAAACAAATATATTCCTACAAGTTTCTTCACATTACAAAATTTCTAGATATTAGACATGGAAAAAAAACAAAAAAGATAGACCGAAAAATGGAAAAAAGAAAAAAACAGACTAATAAACTTTTCAAATTTGTAAAACCTGTCAGAAATGTCTGAAAGCAAGGGAAGAAAAGCAAAAAAACCCATGACTTCTTCTACGTAAAAACATTTGAAGGATAAAACAAGAACAAAATGAATAAAAATACACATTCGAGGAAAAAGGAGAAAATCTACAAATTAACAAATGCCCTGAAAACAAACAAACAACCATAAGCAAGCAAGAAAAAAAAACAAATTAAGAGAAAAGAGTAAAAATGAAATGGAAACAGAAACAAGAAAAATTAAAAGCAAACTGAAATTTTTAATCCGTTTGACTGGATTTACACTAGGCAAAATTTATTTCTTAAACTGATTTTAGATAGAGATTAGAGTAACAATTAATAACGCTACGCTGACTCCCTATTGAGTGTGTAATAAATTAAAAACTTATCTTTATTAAACCGGACACAACAATTTCTAGCCATATAAAATGTCCAAGTGGCAGATTTTGTGAAATTATAGGAAAGTGTGGAGTTTAAATGGGACCTTAACAGTGTTGCCAATCCGTGTGTAATTACACATATTGTAGCCCATGTGTTATTTGCTTCATGTGCAATCTACGTTTAGTTTTACATTGAATTCTAGTTTTTCATTAATTTTACAAGCCAAGTTTTACCTTCGAACAGTTTTTGAAGAAATTGTCCCCTTAATAAAACAAAAGTGAATAATAAAAATAGTGTATGCTTTTTATACACTATTTTTCTCTGAAATTATATTAAGAGTAACTAAACACCAAAAATTAAAACACCTGCGCTTACACAGTTATTAATGAAAAATTTCAAACACGCATTTATACGCTAATATTTCAATTGATCTTTTGACCCAGTTTGTGGAAGTTGAATTTCACCAAATTTTGACCACATTTAAAATCAGTTATGTAGATTCTTATTATTCAATAAAAAAAATTGTGTACATGCGTATACACTATTGTTTCATTCAGGGGACGAAATAATTTTTAACATAAACTGTCAAATAATGTTGAGCATACAATGTCAAATGTGATTGTGATTTTCTTGACATTCATTTGTTACCGTCGCGAGTTTTTAAAAAATTGTGTACATCATTGATTTTTTTTTTCATTAAAAATTAAATATTTTTTGCAGTTTATTTTAAGACAGTCGGGTAAGCAATACAGAATACCCGAACGGCAATAAATTTGTTTCATAACCATTTAATTGGAAAAAAGGAATAACAAAAAGGTGATGCAGGGTGAGTTTATTTTATCAAAGCAATTTTTCGTTTTGTGTGTCTAATTTTGCTTCAAATGTGTAATTTGGGACAGAGTCATGTGTAATTTCCGAATTCTTCATTGACAACACTGAACCTTAAGTAAATTATAAACCGATTACACAGCACAACATAGTCATGCATTTTTTTAAATTTTCTGAAATAAAAATAGCAGATACTTTTGGGGGATTTCATGTCAAGTGACCCAATTATGAAAATGATGTCTTCCGATTTGGATGAAAGTTTCTGAGATAGAGGGGGTCAAAGTTTGACATTTTGGCCATACATGTGTTCTTTCTCATCTATGTACCTTATTACCTATTGGTGTAAGCAAAATTTGTCCCAAGTAGGAAAAGACATAAGTTTCTTTTGAGAAACAATCAAATCGGAAGACATCGATTTCAAAATTGGGTCACTTGACATGACATCCCCCTTATGTATTGCTGATGACGATGGCACCATTATTTTTAATTTTTTTTCCTACCAGCCATAGTTTTAAAGATAGAGTTACATACATACATAGGGTCACTTATATGTTCATAAGCTTATATTTTAGACATCTTGAAAGTTAGAGTGCGGATATATTTTGGCGAAAAATATTCTTAATTTATTGCGTTTTAAAAATACATCATTAAAATTTTGTTGAATTTGGAACATTCCCGTAATTGTAAAAAGTTGTGAATATGTACTGGCAAAACAAAAGGTTCACTATTTAAAACACTAAAGCTACTTATCAAATATTTGACGAAAAAAACGGGACCAAGAACCAAACTAAAAAATCATTTCTCTTAATATCAATATTTATTTTGATTAAAATACCACATCTTACAAAAAAATGTAGTATAATTAGTTTATTTTGTATTATTAAGACCATTTTAAATCTCCCTAACTATTAACAAAAGTAGGGGTTACGCTTATTTGATCAAATATTTAATAAGTGTGACCGTAGCTTAAGAAGCAATCCCCTTTAAGTAAAAAATATTATCGAAAATATTTTTTCATTAATTTAATGAAAAAAAAAAATATACAAAAAAAAAATTTGAAAATATGGGCCGTGATAATCATTGTTTGGAGGACGAAACATTCATCATTGAAAGGCTGACAAATTAAGGTCAAACTCAACGGAAAATAGCGGAATCTATTGGAAGGTCCCAGAATTTGGTTAAAAATTCCTTGTTAGCTCAAAAACACACAAAACGCACGCTTGATACCGGGTATACCAAGAAAGATTATTGAAAAAGTAGATAAACATATCGTTAGCTAAAATGCAAAAAGGCATAACTAAAAAAAATTCAAAATCGACTTTTTGATTGATTATTATTTATGCCATTAAACTACATGTCTATACAAAATATTACAGTTCTGCGATCAAAAATTACGCTTTTATTAAAAGAAAAACAAAAGGACGTTACTACACGTGTGTTTATTTTATCAATGCAAAACGACGTAACTACACATTTTTTTCTTACAAAATATAATAAAATGGTTTTCTTTCAAAATTATTTGAAGAATTCCATAGACGAGTTATCAACGCATGTTTTTCTTACGTTGGTTGGTACAGTATTATTTCCACATTTAGAAACTTTGGCTTAAACGACTTTAATATCAAATTGAGTAATTCAATTTCTTTGTACGACAAGTATCCCTTTGAGACCGAAGTGACTAGCAAAAATTGCACGATTTATCAACTTTAAAGAAAATAATGGGCATAATTATGAGTGTCATTGTCGTCTTCGAAAATAACGTTTTCAATCGAATGTCAACTCCGCTTATTATAAAATTAAATAACAACTTCATTACTTCACAGTGCCCAGGTAGGCTAGCTAGTATGTAGTGTGCCAGTCTATCAGCGTTGGGATTGCGGGCTCGATTCCCGCCAGAGATTCTAGTTTCTTTTCTGCAGGCAAGCGTAGAGCTTCGCAGGATTAACTTAGGGAATTTAAAAATAATAAAAAAAACCATTTATTGTTTTTTTATTTTCTTTAGAATTCCCTAAGCTAATCCTGTTATGTTATAAATCATGACTCCGATAATTACATTTAGGATGAAACTGGAGAAAATCTGGTATCATCGACATTTGCAACAATTATCGTAAAAAATTTAAGAAATGATCTTAATTAATTCCCTGACATGCACCACATTATTCTCTATTCTGAGGGTTGTTTTTACCAAAATAGAAATGTGGTTCTATGGACTTTAATTTCTTTATGCGTGGAAGCAAACATCACAATAGAGCACAAATACTTGGAACTTGGTCACACTTAAATTGAATGTGATTCAACCCACATTTTGATTGAAACGAAAATTTAAAATAAGCAATTATTTTACCATTCGAACTTGAAAGAGCCCGAAACCTTTCACAGTGAATCATATAAATCATAATCACTTTCTCAATTATTAGTTTATTCCTAAGCGATAAGCTTCTATTAGAACAGGTAAAAAATTATAATTCAAAACCACATGTACAGAATCTCAAAAAATTACTACCTGTAGAAAGTTATTATTTTATAAAAAATAATCTTAAAATGCATTTACATAGATGTGTGAGTATATAAAATATTTTTTATTAAAAAATTTTAATGAAAATATATAACCGAATTAACAAACTCAAATTAAAAATAAAAAGCGTTAAATTTTAAATGCCTTTGTTGAACTTTATTAAATCAATAAACTTAATTTTTTTTTAATCAATTATTAATTATTCTTTAAGCCGAAAATAGACATTTTATATTTTATAAAATACTTCAACTTATGTTTAAACTTATTTGTTGTAGATACGTCTTTTTGCATTTCAGAAAAATGTAAGTCAAAAAGGCGTATCTAACATATATCTTCAAATAATTAAAAAAAAAAACTTCGTTAAAAATGTTTATTGTTTTTATTTTACAAAGTTTTTTTGCTTCTCCTGTAAAATTATATATTTGTTAGTTACGCCTTTTTGCATTTAAGCTAACGATATACAACATGTATCCAGTCGAGACCCTTTCACGTCCGGTGCGGCAATTAAAACAGAATTGGGACTCCAAATTTCTGCCAGAACTGGAAGAAGACGGCTAGTATAACTAAATCTTTTCCGGAGATTCTTAAAGAGATTGCTATCCTTAAGGAAAGGGCCAATGCTAACAAAAACACATCGTCGAAATTGTCTAATATTCGCAAAAGCTCATAAGGGTTGGGATGACTTCATTCATGGAAAAAAGTAGCGTAATGTGCTTTTGTCGAGCGAATCGGGACTGTAAGAAAATATAAACTCAATTTTTATTGTTGTTCTTTTTGCTAAAGCTTTGATATTGTATTACAAGTAACCCTGCCTTTACACATGCAAGTAGTGGCATGCCACTGTTGTATACATATTATCAAAGAAAAATTGTTCGAAATTGTCGAATCTCATGCCATTTGCTTTTGTGTTTACATATGCCACTACGAGTATATTTTCAAAATGTTGTCGAAGCGCAACTTGAGATAATTTGTTTACTTCTCAAATTAAAAAAAAATTACCAAAAAACCAAAGAGAGTTACCGAGCTAATCATATAAGCACATTTTTGGGGGAATGGTTTACATTTATTTATATAAGCATTATTTTAACAATATTAATGCTCTATAATTGACAAACTTGCTTTTAGTAATGCGCGTTTCAAAAAATTAATCATAATAATACATTTATCAAGTCAAAACTTTAATTAAAATTTGATAATAATCCATTAAATTTGCATTAAATTTTAAACGGGGTAACATTGTTCATCGTTTTGTCATTTAATGGCATGCAAGAGCCAAATTTCCACTCGCATGCAATTTTTGCTGCCACTGGAGCTGCCATTGCGAAAAATGTGAGTGTATTAGTAAAAAAGTGTGAGTGTATTGAGTTTTTCGAACTGGCAGTGGCATGTGTAATTGCTAGGTAAAACTGGTGTTTATAATTTTTATTCGCTTAACAGTTTTTATTTGTATAATATCTTTAGTTTTTCTAAAATCTTTGGATGAAGTTTCCTGATGATCTGGCCTAAGTAACCAGTGAAATGCGCAAAGGAATAGCTTTTTCCATCAACAAAAAATTTCAGTTTATCAATAGTTAGAAATGGGAATTTAGCACATTTAAACGAAACCCTGTGAATAAAAAGCCAATTTAATTGAAAACAATCGTAAAACATTTAATTGAAAACAATCGTTCAAAAAAGCACAAAATTGAACCTACGTTACACTACTAAAACATAAAAGTATGGAGGAGGTAATATAATGGTGTGGCATGGTGTTAGGGCATTATTTTGGATAAGAAGGAACATGTGCCAATATTTGTACGTTGAAGTCCTAAGTGAAATAATGCCACTAAATTAGCTGTTCCAACAGGATAACGACCCGAAACACATTTCGAGTCTTGCAAAATAAATGGATTTTAGACAACGGTATTGATTTAATATGTTAGCCTGCGCAATCCCCGGATCTAAATTACACAGAACATTTATTGAAGATTGTTAAAGAAAGGATTGAACCAATAAAATCCCAAAATAAAGACGAATTGTGGGAGAACATTTAAAAGACATAGTATGCTATTCCAAATCACATTTGTCATTGCTTGGTGGGTTCTATGCCAACACGATGTATGGTTGCGCTTTTTAATGAAGGACATGCGACCATTTATTTTTTTAAACGTTATTGTAATTTTTTCTAAATGAACCTATTTAATTGTAAATTAATAATCATAGATATAAATAGACTTATAATTTTTTTTTTTATTTAATTTAGTTAAGTTTTGTTTAAAATATTAGCAACAAATTCTGCAAGGAATATAATAACAAATTATTAACAAAAACATTTTCGTTTTATATATATTTTTTTTGATATATGTAATATAAACTTGGAACAAGGGACCATATATTTTGTCCATAAGTGTATATAATTTGCATAATTTACACAATTTTTTATATTAATCCAAACCATTGCAGGTACACGCAAAGAAAAAACATGGTTGTGGTAAACATATTCTAAGAGCAACATATTATGATAAGAATTATGATTGTAGTCACCATATTAAGATTATTATTGAAACATATTATGACTCAATATACTCGTAATATGTCATCATAATATTTTTCCCTTAATCATATTATTATTCTGTTATTCATACTAAGTTAAGAAGTAATCAAATTATTGTCATGTTAATCATAATAAGCTAAGAAATTAATCATATTATTGTCATGTTAATCATAATAAGCTAAGAAGTAATCATATTATCATCATGTTAATCATAATAAATTTAGAAGCAATCATATTATGATACAGCACCTTTCATAGCTGTCATAAAAATACAAAATAAATTTAAATATTTTTGAATCGATTTTTTATTTTGTGGCTTTTTACAATTTTTGTTAATGTTAATCAAATAGCGGAGTTCAATATAAGGCTTGCAAAAGAGCAAATGAAAAATCTGTGGTTTTCATGGGCAACCGCGTGTGTCCATTTTTTTGATTTTAAGATGTTGATGCCATATTGCCTAATTTTGAACGCTCTTTATATTTTTTTGAAAAAAGATGGATCAATTCCGTTTTGTAACGTAATGACAAAGTTTAAAATGTGCAATACCTAGCCCCTAGTTTGATCTAGAATGGGTTTTCGGCTTTCCTGAACAATTTGTTTTAAGACATACGCGTTTGCCCATGAAAACCACAGAAATATCGTAGCACTTTTATAAAATATGTATAACGAAATCTCTGTGTGTTTTGTTGTTGGATTTTACAAAAAACTATGATATTTTGCATTTGCACTATTACATCACTAATACTTGAATGAACTCCGCTAATATTTTAATTTTTTAATTTCTTTAAACTTATTTTTTTTATGGAATTTTATCTTTTAATTGTTTAACCGCTCACAAATAAAAAAACGACACAACTTCTTCAAAATTATTTTACAAATGGCGCTAACATAATACGATTAGAGTAAAAATAGTTTGATTTCATCTTTAACATAATATGATAAATGTATAGAAAGTTATCATGTTATGGCTATTAAATATCATGATATGGTTGTGAGAAATATAATATGTTTAGAAAGTTATCATAATTAAGTTGTTAGAAAAATAATTATTTTTCGGTCAACAATACTCAAATTCATAATTGCGATAAACATTGATATGTTTACAGTAACTATAATATTGTTGATATTAAATAAAAATAACAATTATTTGTGTACGACAACAATATATTGTTACATTAAACATAGTGTTGTTGCCGTAACCATGCCCAACCATATTTTTTCTCTGCGTGTATGGTGAAATTCGAAAAACTAAGGGCACATTAATGCGGATTTTCGGTTGCATTTAATATTTTCCGTTGGTTACGTTAAAGTATTCTGTAGGTAAAATTAACAAAAGTTACATTATTTTCATGTTTAAAAAGTAAAATAAAAAGCAAAAATTCCCATTTAATTTGTTTAATTTTTTAGCTAAGTAGTATATCAAATTTTAAAAGTTTGAGATTTCTTCTGTAAACACAGTCTAACGGGGTAAGTAAATAATAATATTCTCTCTCTCTCTCTTTCTTATTAAAAACAAGCATACAGGTGTCTGGTATTTTTTTAGAAAATACAGGTAACCTAGTTAAACCTGTATAATATAAAATAACTGAATTACATAAAAAACTGAAAATTCTAGAAGGGGTCTGTACTCCTTCTTTTGGATATACAAGGCCTGTACGCTCCATTCCACACTCATATCTTTTTATACACGTTTTCATTGCGGAGTAGGCCTATAGCTCTCGCTTCTTTAGTGGGTACATAAGAATAGTGAAGGTATAAAAAAAAATAATTATTTTGCTTTTTCTTGTGCAAAAAAAAAAAAACAAAAAAAAAAATTTTACTCAATCTTTACTCCCTTCTCATGTGGAGTGTGTATCTTATCTTTTATACGAAAGAGTAGTAATTGAATCCAAAAGTTTTTAAGCAGACCTTTAAAAAGGCCTGAAGTAAGAAGGTCTTCTGAATTTTCCTGCTGGGATTCGTTCTATGTTTGATTGTGTGTGTGGGTGTGTCTCTGCCATATTATTTTTTTAAATGTTTGAAACTTTTTTAGCAATTGTTTTTGTAAAGTCGAAAACAAATGCAATAAAAGACCCAAAAAAACTGAATAAAAAAGTTAAGAAAAGTAAAAAAGGAATTAAGAAAGTAGCAGACAATATAATAGGCAGAAAAAAAATAAATAAATGAAAAAATATTTAACCTTGAAAATTGAAAATTACATAAAACCATGAAAGAAGTTTTAGAGTACCTCCTTTAATTTTTTTTTGTAAAAAATTCTGTAAGAAGTATTAAAAAAAAGAATTTAAAGCTCTTTCAGGGTTAAGTGTGCACTTTTCTTTTAACTTTTTATTTTTTTATGAAAAACTTTGCAGTAAACTTAAAATCCCGATAATTTGTATATTCTTCACCAGAGATGTAAGTGGAGTATATAAGTTTGTCCATACGTTTGTAATATTTATCCCAAGCGGCCCATACATGCACTTGTAATATAATTGTTAAATTTTTCATATTGTAAAATTATATTTCCAATATGTATGTGAGATTCGAAGGTGGGGAATTGGCAACAATCAAAAGACTTTTGATTTTAAGTGCACAACGAAAAGAAGTGCAATGTACTGGGAACTGTATTGGCAACATTGGATAATGCTGTTTTGCTTACAAATTATGTTTTTTTTTTTAAAAAGTTGCACCATATTATAATTAAAACCATTATGCCACTTATTGCATAATATAGGGCAAATTGGTAATAATATTGCGAAAAGCATATACAATAATATTGTATAATGGGCATTTTAGACTCTATAAAGTCTGTATATTCTAGATTCTTTTAAGAAGAAAAGTTTCGTTCTCGCCGATTTCAAAAATTTAAATGCCATTCAATACCAAACATAATAAGAACTAAAGTATCCAAAAAACTGTATAAAAATATTGGTAATTGTGGGTGTGGCATGCTGCTGGAAAGAAATATTTTATGTTGTTTTAGAAAAAACTCAATTTTTGTAGGTGGTACCATCAGAAAGCTAAAAGTGTTCACTTTAACCCCATATATACTTTTGCAACTGTTTGAAACTGTCTGTTGAACACTTTTTGCATTTTAATAAAATAACTCGCAACATTTCTTTTTGTTCTTTCTATTTTTTACTAAAATATAACACAATGGCTTGCGAACGTTTTGTTTTGAAAAATAGTTCTGCAACTGATTCGATTCTTGAAACTGTCATCCCCGGCAACTTTTGAACACAGGTCCATATAGAGTCGGGACAGTAACCTGTGGACCTCGAAAATTGGTAACCTCGGATATTTAAACTTTAAAAAAATTCCCCAAAAAAGTGTGTAATTATGGATTGCAAAAAAATTAGACTTAAGCTGATCTACAAAATATATGCTTAGACGTTTAGGTTATCTCCTTTTCGAATTTTTTCATCGGGTAAATTATGTTTAATATCAAACTATTATCAAGAGTTGGTTAAACATTTTTAATATTAGTAGGAAAGCAGACTTTAAGCAATGCTATGTTGTATAGTTAAATGCTTACGCACTTTTGTATGAATACTCATTTTTATTATTTCACCCAACGATTGCTTTGTTCTTTCGCTGATAAAACAATATTTTCTCCAGAAATATATAAAAATGTTTATATTTTTCCAAAGAAAACGTTATATGTAAGTATGCTTGTAGAAGCAATTTTTAGTCAATTTGACATATGTTTCACCCACAAGTTTTATAAAAAAAAAAATCAAATTTTTCAAACAAACAAAAAAAAAAAAAAAAAAATTTAAGTAAAAAATTCTAATAATTCAACACACTAATTTTTAAAAAATTAAAACAGTAATGTTTTCTTATATGTCCATGATTTTCTGTAAAATCCTTATCAATATCGATTGGGAAATAGTGACAATATTGCCATTTTTGTACGAAAAAAATTATTTTTTTAACACCGTTTTTCCAGGATTGGGAATTTGGGGTATTTCCTAATCAATAATGGTGATGCTTTTTAGTCCACTGTTTTAAGATCTATTCGGTCTAAATAACTTCAAAATTTCATTGTGAGATCTCTATCCATGTCAGAATCATGGAATGTCAAACATTAAAATTATTATTTCTTTAGTGTTTATGAATGAAAGGGATTTCAATAGTTATAAGTAAAAATAGTAGTTTTAGGTTTGACATTCTATAAATCTGACATTAATAAAGATATCATGGATATTTGCGGGTTATGTAGATAAAACAGTTCTTAAAAAACGCAATCCCCCTTTTTGAATAAAAGGTACTCAATCAAAAGAATTTTCATACTAAATGCTAAAAAAAAACATTAAGGCCCGTTTTCACGACTTAACGATAGCTAAATGTAGGAAGTTATCGAACAGATAATGAGTTTTTAATTATCACAAGATCTCTTTAACCTAAAAGTGAAGGATAAGCTAAAGAGAGGAACGTTCTACCTTTAACTTTTGTCGTAAGGTTTAGATTTGAGATTGCCATATTATATTCACATATTTTTTATATATGGCAACTCCAATTATACGTATATTTTGTAAATGTAAAAAAAAGTACGTAGTTGCCAGTTCGTATTTTCTTTAGTATTGCCACTTTTTTAAAAATGTTAAGTTAAGTATAAAATATATACAGAAGTTGTGAAAACGAAAAATAGTTGAAGGTAACTTTATTCCTCACTAGTGCTAAAGGTACCGTTAACTATATCGAACTTTAAAGGTAAGTCGTGAAAACGGGACTAAAACTTCAACTTTGAAAATTTGCAAAATTATCCCTATTGGTTCAGAAGTTACAGATTTTTGGCTGATGAAAATCGATTTTCAGCCAATGTGCGTCGATTGAAATCAAGTTTCCAAAGCCCCTACCTAAGGTCAGTGTATGATATATCATTAGATCGGCAATGCTTTTGAGAATTTTACTATTTACTATATAAGTTTACTATATCTTATATAAGTTTGTAATTTCTACAATAATGATCGGAGTACAAATTAAGTACTTATTTGGGTGTTCAATTAATCGGGTTTTATTTTTGTGCGATTAAGCGATATTTGGCATTTTTAGCTTATTCGATTAAACGAATAAAATTTTAAAATTATTCGATTAATCGAATAATTCTTAATCCAGAAATTTTATAAATTACGAGATTTTTTTCGATAATTTTCGAAAAAATTAATGCTTGAGTAAATAAGCATTCTTTTTTAAATAAAACTTGTCAATGTAGCTAAAATCGATCAAATTTTAAAAACGACCCTTAATGAAAGTTCATAAAAATATTTTATTTGATCTACTTCATTCTTTAAGTATCTATTATTTTTGCAAAAACCACACTTAAAACATCAAAAAACTACGGTAATTTTGTAAATAATTGAATTTTAATTATCGGTTGATTTCAATTTCACTTCATTTCGATTTCAAGAACATGCCCGATTAATTAATATAAATCATTGAGTTGACACAACTTTGTCGTTTTTTATTTTGTGAAATGAATTATTAAATTGTGTTAAAAAAATTAACAAAAATATTAGCTAAATTACTCACTGAACATGACTGTTTTTTTTTTTAATTCCAACGGACAATACATTATTTTTGTTTGTTCGACTTGAAACTTTAAAAAATTATACATTTAATAGAAATACTATATATTATTATCGTTCGATTAATCGGTATAAATTCTTCGATTGTTCCTTCAATCGAAATAAGCAATTTTAAATTATTCGAACAATTAATCGTCTAAAATTGTTCGATTAATCAAACAAGAATTTATCGACTGAACACCCTAGTACTTATACCTTCAGCTAATGTTATCTTAATCCCAGTCGGTTTGTTGGTTTAAATGTTACATTTTTTTATCACATATGTAATTTCATATTAAATATATAAAGATTCGATAAATAGATATTGAAAAAAAAAACATATAGTCCGGAACAGACTGCTTTTAAAATTCAAATAGATCGGCTCAGAAACAGCTGAATTATAAGTTAAAACCACGAATGCCTTTAATTTTAACCAATAAAACTCATTTTAACTTATAAACCTTGACTTTTTAAAGTTTCCTATTAACGCTTGAATTTGAACATAAAAAACAATTTACAAACATAACTATATTCATAAATTAATACAAAATTATAGTTTCCTTAAGAAAATGTTTAATTTTTAATTAAAAAATGTAAGATTTAATTATTTCATTCATCTAATGTAATATGCCATTAAATTTATGAAATCAAAAATTTTTTTTATAAAAGCAACATGTTTCAATAATTGAAAAAAAATAAAATATTTTTAACATTCAAACAACTCTATAGTCTCAATAATTAATAGTAGAAAAATATTTCGAAAAAGCATGCTTTCATAAATTTAAATTTTCATTATGACAATGAAAAATTACATTATAGTAATGAAACAAAAACTTTCAATCCATAAATATGTATGTTTTAGTTTTCTTTAATATGTACATACCTAGCTACATATAGTATAATATAAGTAATGTACAAACCAATGTTCTCCTTTAAAAAAAACACACCCTTATGTTAAACTGTTGTCAAAAGCTTATTCTCTCTTTATGTGGTCTTTTTTATTATGCGTTGGCAAAAAAAAAATCAACGTTGTTATTGTTGTTATGTTATGACAATTTAATCTCATATTTACACTCTTAATTGAGTAATGGCAACAAACCGGTAGGCTAGCTGGTAGTGAGCTAGTCTATCAGCGCCGAGGTTGCGGGATCGATTCCCGCCAGAGACTCTGATTCTTGCAGACAAGCGTAAAGCTTCGCGGGAAGTTTTTAGGGAATTATTAAAAAAAAAATTTAAAAAAAAAAAAGATAATAGAATAAAAAAAATTTTTACTTTTTTGAAAGTATTCATCCAATGAATAATATTCATAAATCTAATGTAATGTTTCATTGAATACATTTTCATGAAACAGGTTTCATTGATCCAACGAAGCGTTGCAAAGGTTCCTTTTTAATGCAATTTTTCATGGGATTAATGTCAAAATTCATTGGTATTGTGAAGTAAATGCTTTCAGTGTAGTGAAAAAATTATATGTATATAAAAATTATAATATGGTCCTAAAGAGATTATTTTATATATTTTTAAATAAAAACCTTTATTCTCAAAACATTTACATTTTATGAAGTGAATACAAAATTTCTTAATTCAAACAATCTATATATAAAGTTTTAATCCCAATAAAAAATGGAGCTTCCAACGAAGCAGGTTTGTGAGGGAGAAACATAAAAGTTTCGCTTACCATTGCGCTTGCGGAAGACATGAATTTTATATGGCGTGTTCCCACTTTGAAGCAATACATTTTTGCCACATAATGCGCATTATATAAAAATTTAATGTTTTGATACAGTTATTTTTTAGTATTCTCCCTTACAAACCTGCTTCGTAGTAAGGGAATGATGTGGCACTTGAAATGTTATTTTTTTTATAAAAGTTGTTGAGAGTTCTTTCACTTACCCTACTGCATCTCTGTATGTCATATTGCGTAGCGCATAATTGTGCGCTTATTTTTTTTAAAGTACCATTAGTGCTTCGCAGAATGATTAAATCTTTTTTTGGGACGTTACTAGCTTATTGATTCGTCATCGCACAGCCTAAACGCCTGAAGCTAAAAACTTGAAATTTAGAGCAGAGGTGGTTCTCTCCCCAAATTTTTGGAAAGTCGAATGTTTAGGGGGTAAAAAGGGTAAATTCGGAAACCTTTTATCTCCAAAACTAAAAGAGATACAAAAAAACAGTAATACTTATCGTTGTTTTTTTGAAAAATAAGTGGACAGGTATCTGGTTCTTTTTTGAAATTCGGCTCTTTTAGGGTGAAAACGGGTAAGACCTGAATTTTGGTACTTTTCTGTCAGCTCATCTATCTTTTGAACCAATAAACCTAGAAATAAAGTTTATACCACATTTGAAACTTATCAAAAAAATACGAATACCAATTTGGTACTTTTTCGAAATTCGAACGTTTAAGAGGTGAAAATCGTAACTATTTTTGGTACTTTTTTGCAAAAGATTTTGCTTCACTCATTCGTATTAAATTATGGGCACCCACTTAAATACTACAATTTTTGATACTTTAGTGGGGGGAAAAAATAGTACCAAAATGGGAAATTTAATATTTTTCTTCAGCTCTTTGGTTCTACAACTGGTATTTTTTGATTATCGTTAATATTGGACCTTAAAACATAAAATTCAGCATACAATGTCCTGAGTGGATACGAATCTATGAGGGAACTTTTTGGTACTTTTTTGTTTTTTAATTAGTACTCTTTGAATTTTCGTAAGTATTGGACCTAGAAACATAAAATTCAAGATGCAATATCCTGAGAAAGTAAACGCGTACAACCTGTACATATTTTGGAATAATACGGGAAATTTACTTTCTTTCATTTGCTTTTGTGTTCTACGAGTGGTACTTTTTTAATTTTCTATACTATTGAATTAAGAAACGCAAAGTTATAGGTTAAATTTGATCAAACCTAGGAACACAAACTTTGACATATAAAAATGTTCATGAAAGAAAAAGACCGATAACAAAGAAGCGGGTTAAACGCTAGAATTTAAACAAGTTAAAACCTGGAAAAATAAACTTTGGCATACAAATATGTCCACGAAGAAAAAGGATATGGTAACGAAGTAGCGGGTTAAATGCTAGCTACGAATATGCATAACTGACGTGCAAACCCTAGTTTGTATGTATTTCTATTCATGTGTTAAGAAGAGTGTTAATGTATGTCTAAAAAGATATTCAAGATAATAAATTAATTTAATGATTTCTTGTTTATATAAATAAGATTATTCTTAAAATATTAAATAAATAAAAAATAACTTTATTTTCCCCAAAGCTTTTTTAAAGAACACCCAGTTAGAAGCTAATATGTTAAACAGTTTTTATTCATTCCTCATTCTCCTCCTTTTTATCTACACAGACAGATGGGTCCTAAACACATAAACACTTTAGATTAAAAATAACATATTTTATCATTAAAGTAACAAAGAAAAATGTCACAACTAAAAATAACAATGTCAAAAAGATGAAAACTTACAAAACACAAACGTACAAATATAAACACACACACACACGCACACATTTAAACAAATTAAGAAAGAAAGGCAAGATTTTGCTTTAAGGGTTACTTTTGTATTCATTTTTGTTGGAAACATTTTTTTTTTTGTTATTAGTACAAAATTTTTTGTAAAAAAAAAACGAAAGTATACTTTTTGGCGCCCTAACATACCCATTGACACCTTTTTCTCGTCTTCTTACTGCGTATTAAAAAAAAGCAAAAAGGAAAAATTAAAATTTTTGTTTTCTTGTTTGTAGCTGAGTGGTTTTGTGTACTTTTGTAAAAGTGTTTTCTTTGTTTTGTTATGCTTTGCTTTGTTTTCTTTTGTTTTATCCTTCTTTGCATTGTTTATTTTTTCCTCTTTTTGTTTTTCTTAGTATTAATTTATTTTTATAATTTTGTTGTTTTCAACAATAATAACAACAACAATTAGAAAAACCGTTGAGATTTATTTGAATTAAATTTGCTTGCTTGTAGGCTGATTTAGATGGTTAATTTAACGGATAAGATGACCCTTTACTTACAACCGTCGACATATGAATTGAAACTATTCGTTTTGGAAGTCAGTATATTTTAAATGAAAAAAGAATGTCACTTTAAATTTAAAAAGTGTGAAGGACTATTTAAAATTTTTTTGAGACATAAGGAATAAAGTGATGTAATTTAAATATAAATATAAGCGGATAACGTTAAAAAGCTGGATTTTGGCTTATTTCAAGCGTTTATTGTAAAACATTTGTAAAATATAATTTCACCCAGAGTATTGACTGGACTTTTCCTATCAATATTGGCCACATTTGGATATCATACCGAAACTTTTTTTAAGGCCAAGAGCGAATCAAGTTAATTCGGATAACCTGTTTTAAACCATTAACGCTCGCTGTGCCAATTTGGGGACACTTCATTATTGGCGGCTTACGACAAAGTTTTTGACATTATTCAATATATGTTTGCATTATTGATTAAATAAAAGTTAAGACATTTGTATAACATCAAAAAAAAAAATGTTGCTTAAAAATTTTTCACACTTAATGTGAACCAAGGTATATTTACACAAGGTAAACTCGTTGGCCCATATGTTTGTCAGCTGTTTACCCTTAGTTGGAACCCAAACGTCAAATTTCGTGTATATGAGCCAAAATTTGTACATGTGTGCGTTAAATTGTTTTTGTTTTGTATGAAGACAATTTTGACAACTCGGTTCTTTTTATAGAGCAGCATGTCTACACTCCGAAATGAGTCTACCTTGTGTAAATATACCTCGATGTGAACCTTTTGTATCAATCAAAACAAATAGTAGTCGGTAAAGGCCAACCTTCTAACCACCACATACTCTAAATGGTTTTTAACGGGTATTGCAATAAATAGCCAAAAGGTTTTGTGACGAAATATTACAGCTTTATATCTTGTTGCATATTTTGTGTGTTTTTGGCCAAAGGAATTAATTGCGTTCGGTACGGTTCTTTTGCGAGAGGTCTTGGTGCCACGGATATTCTGCTTTGCCATCAATTCGATATCTTGGATTTCAGGTTGTGGTATTAAATCAATCTTTGTGCGCCATGCACATTGATGCAAAAATATTGCTTTTAATTGCGGTCAAGCAGCATTTCGGACATGAACAATTTTTATAAAAGGTCTTTCGGGTCCAACTGGTATAATACCCATTTTCTTTGATATTGGCTGAAGCCGGCCGCTTGAAAACATCCTAAAATTTCTACCCAAGGAGATCCTAATCATTTTGCAAGTTCTACTTGAGATTGACAACAATCTTCTTGAAAAAAAAACCATACATTTAACTTATTCGGCTGACCTTGGCGGTACTTGTCTATTATATTAAAATCATCACTTTCAAAACAAAGAAATCAGAAATTTAACAAAAAGTGAGCAATCGATTGGCTACAGCTGCATCATTTTGTAAATTAACCTTCATAAGGTCTTCGGGTCAAATCAGACCCATTTTGAAATAAAAGTTAAATTTTTTCAAAGAGTGAGTGACATATATTTTTTATATTTTATGACTTTCATTTAATTTTAAATGCCAACAACTACGTTAGGTTTTCATAAAAAAATATTGACGAAAAAAAATTTATAGAATTTTTTGCACTTAAGGTCTTTGGGTCATATTTGACCGGTAGAAATTTCAAGTTGTTATTTTTTTTTCACCTCCTGTGACATCGTTATTTTGAAGTTAACTAATAATGCAAGTAAATGTATATTCGGTATTGATTGGACCGAAGTGGCGACACCAAAATTTCGCATTTAATTTTTAGCTGAATTGTATAGATCAAATAATGAAAGTACAGACAGTTTGTGGGATGTTGTGGAAGAAAAACCTATATTTAGAGCAATCTTGCCGTTGAGCAGACTAAAAAAGCTTTCGAGACTACTAAGATTTCACAACAAGCATACTCGCAGTGAACGCCAAAATTTTAGAGAAGTTTGAGCCGCTACGTGAGCTATAAAATCGGTGGGTTGATTAGTTATGCCTGGAGTATTTAACCATATGCAGGCAAATAAATGGGAACTTTTCCTACAAATAAACAAATGTACGCATGTAGTTCTTGATTTGACAGTTGGTTTGAAATGTCACAGTATGACTACAGACAATTGTTTTACATCGTACTAATTGAGACAAAAATTGCTAGAGAATCAAAACTTTAGTAGGAACTATACGTAAAAACGAGATTGAATTGCCACGAGGCTAAAACGAAAACTGTTTTGCCAAACGTCGACATTTCTTAGAAAATTTAGGTTTTTGCCGCGCAGCCAAAAACATTACCCAAAGACTAATTTTCACGAAAAGTTGCAAAAAACTGGATGCATCTAGTAGCTGAGCAGGAACACCACCCATCATCTTCAACCATAACCTAGGAAAAAATATGTTAACCAATCAAAAATAAGTCTTCGACAATTATGTCACAAAATATAAAATATAAAATATATTTGCAATAAATGTTAACAATAAATACAGCTTCAATATACTAAATAAATCTAGAAATAAAATATCAACTTTTAAAACATACTTAATTTAAAAAAAGTGAGTTTTTATATTTCTATTTTATATTTCTATTTGGGTCAAATTTGACCCGGAGACCATTAACGTCAGCAAATTAGAAGACCTTATGAAGGTTAATGGAATAAAGCAAAAGAGAGAAGCCATAAGTGGCAAATATAGCATTTAAAATTAATAATATATAATTAAACAAGTAACAAAGTATAGTCAGCTAAGCCCTACCATATGATGCCTTACAAGACTTTGTTTCCGGGTTTTCTCGTTACAATTCCCGTTTTCATGGCAATTTATTGCGGGATTCCCGCGAAATTTTGAACAAAATTTTAGTAAATCTATGTGAGACTCATATCTTTAGTTGTTCTATCCAAAATAGATTATCCACAATATCAATATTTACCGAGCTTTAAGGCTTATTTTGCTGATTTTCGATAATGGACTTTTCATAAAGCTTATGGTAAACTCTGTGGCCACAATTCATAACAGGCTAAGTCTGTTTTTCAATATTTTCAGTACAGCAGCTTAAAGTTTAGAATCTTCACTGAAAATGAGGAGAAGGCTTTTTTGGAAAACTTTGCTACAGATTCTAAAGAAACGAATTTCTTTACCTAACGTATGCGGAATGAAATATGGACTGACACATTAGCAGTAATATAAAATTTATATCAGGTATTAAAAAATCAAAGTTAATATGCAATTATTAAAATACACAACTTAAACTTATTTTACAAAAAGATATCCAGCCACATCGATATGCTTTTTTCATATTTTAAGGCACCCTACGGATAGCCTCTTGAATCACCTTTGTGTGCATTTTCTATAACACCAAATTAATTTTAATTTGAGTGATAAAACAGTCTAGGTTTCTTGGCTCCTATCCCTATTTATAGAAATTTCTTTTCAAATTCGTCTAAAAAGTTTGAATTGGTGCCCATTCATGAGCGTCCATTGTAAAGAAGCTCCCATCATCCATGATACGATTCATGGCCAGCCTGCAGCAAAAAAAATGTTGTCACAAAGCCCGTGTTAGATGTTTGTGATGACTGACCCTTTTCTGAGACTTTTGGAACGGTTTTCATTGCATATATGACTACTCTGATATGTGCTACGTACACAGAAAAAATGATCCAAAATTTTTCACCAAGTATAGATTAATTAAAAATATTATCAGTTTTAATTAAAAATTTAATCAAGTGAATTAAGCGTTTAATCAAGTGAATTAAACGTTTAATTAATACTATTAACTGGTTTAATCGATACTATTAATTTGTTTACTGGAGCAAATTTAATTAATTTTTTAATTAATATCACAAATTTTTTAATTGAAATCAATTTTTATTTTTTTCTGTGTACTTCTAATTTTTAACTATTCATTTATTTGCTAACGCAAGTTAAGATTTTGAAGTATAAACGGCAATTTCTACCTTCAACATAGCTCGAGTTTGGTTGCATTGCATCAAAATTTTTTACCGGATCGTCGTTTTTAATTAAACAGTTTTTTACTTTCGACATCTTTTACTGTCTTATAAACAAAAGATATTTCAATTTGGATTTCAGAAAAGTGACGAAAAAATTTAAATTTTCTTAAATGAGGATTATTTTCACAAAATTTACAAATCAACTTAAAACCTTCTGATTCGTTTTATGATATTTTTTCTACTTGTTATCAATTTATTGAACTGATCTCTAGTCAAATGGTTATAGGGATAGTGCCGTTACTTTTTCCATATTTGGTATTTATATTACTTTTTGTTTTATTTTTGCACTGATGGTTGAAAATCAGTCCATATTTCGTTCCGCATACGTTAGTTGTTAAAAAAATAGTTGTTTATTCTCGTACTCAAAATATATAACCGAAAAAGACACTAAGGCTCTTATGAATTGTTGAATGCAAGAAAGTCAAAAAGTAAAAGTTGACTGAGGCTATTATTCCAGATAATGCCTAAATTGACATAAATTACACTGCGCAACAAAAAAAAAACCAGCCTCAATACTTACAACTCGAAATTAAACTAGACTATTGGTAGAGCAAATCTGCCAAAGGGTTTTGAAAAGTTAGCTCGGGTTCCTGAAATATCGGCCACTAAAGTTTTTGAAAAGGCGTTTGGTATAAGTAAAAAAAATATACTAAAAGTACTTCTGATCTAAAATACTATTTCAGATTTCTTCAGTAGAATTGCATGGCGATTATTTGCTAAGAATATATTAACTCTCTAACACTCATTTTAAGGGGTCATTTTTGCCATTTTTTAACTTCCTAACAAAAGTATACTAAAAAGGCACTTTAGAGGGTTAAAATGTTCTACGAATATTTTCTGCATCAAATTTTACTAGCGGTCTTCAAAGACCAAAAAATCGTGCAATGTATGTTAAACGGATTTTTGAATTTTTCGAAAACCCTTTTTACATACATTAAACGGCCAGCCATCCTGCCAGCCGAAGGGTCGGATAGCTTTAAATCGATTCAAAAAGTGATTCTGCGTCAGTCTGCGACCAATACTTAAAGAAGTTACACACTTTAGCGCAAACCCTTAATACCCTGTCCAATATTTTGGTGTGAGCAAAAATGTTACAAATAATGTTTTGTAATTGCATTGATTGGACATAGTCCTTTTCAATGACTTAGAAATGTATCTCTTTACTTTCGTAATGTACACTAAAAGTGTGAAAGTTTTAAGGACAATTAGAGACATTCTCTAAGGCGTACAAACGCTGGTTATTTTTTAATTAGTGTCAATGTAACCTTTATTGTGGTTATAATAAAATGACATGTTTCCCAAAAAGGATGTAAGAGAATTAAGGAAATCCATATTAAAGCATGGTCATTTTTGTTCAAGAATAAGTCACAAGTTAAATTGTAATCTATAATTCCCTGAACCCATATCACCTGTCACTTGCCAATGTAAACGATTTAAATAATGAAATTTATTTAAACAAATTTTTAAAATACAAATTTATCTTATAAGAACCCTTTTCATAAATGTATTCATCAGATAAAGCAACGCAGTGGCAATCGTTTATTTTAAAGTCATTCAAAAGCAAAATTTTTTTTGTATTATACCTTGTTTAGACCGAAGACCGAGTTGGAGTACCTACGACTATGACTCCAAAAATTCGCGGTGTTTACACGCGCATAAGAAATTCAAAAATTTTTTAAACATTTATTAAACAAGAGTTAATTTATTCAAGTACTTAAACTAAGAAATATAAAGTTGTGTAATAATTTTCTTAAATGATTTTGGCGGTTTATTAACCAGTGCGGGCAAGATTCTAAGTAAAATTTGCCGAACTTATTTAGCTACTTAGATAAGAGCCTCAATCGTTTTTCAAACATGAAAATGTCTGCCAATACAGTTTAAACAAACCAACTAAACGATCTTTCTATTCTAATTAGAAAAATGAATGTGCACATTATCATGCAAATTCGCACAGCATAACCCAGTAAACAAATTTGGGTTTTTTGAAGAACTGAAGAGAAAAAGCGCATCATCAAGGTCTTCAATAAGAGAGCTCTTATACAGCAGTAGATGATAAAGAATAACATATACAAAAAAGCTGCTATTTAAGTGCTGACAACGAAGAAGGTTTTAAAGGGAAAAATATAAAAATATATTATGGTTTACCAAAATTATTAAAAAAAGGCATTTAAACCAGTAAAAGCAAAACATTAAAAAATATGTTAATGTAGTTAGCCCTTAAAAAAGACTTTAGGAGTTCTTTGTTTGCATCTTAAAAGAAGCGCCTACTATCAGCAGAAAATAGTCCTCCAAACCGGGAACACCCCATACATTTTAAGCGATTTGAGGTATGAATTTATACATAAAACCTGCTCTTTTGGAGCACATTTTTTACTACGAATTATCACATGAATTCATATAACTGCATTTAGCATCGAAGTCGGAGTTGGAGTCGGACTGAAAAACTTCAAAGCACTGGACATAACCCTGCAACAATATTCGTATCGGAATCATTCGTCATCAATAGTGTGTTTCATGACATATTTCTATGCAAGGTGTCGCATGGTGAGAAACAGATATTATATACGAAACATGGGTGGGTTTTAAATTATCAGTTGCAAGCAACTCGGTTCACCAAAAAAACAATCGATGCCTTCTTAATAAGAGCCGATTTGCATTAAAGGTGATGCCGCTACGATACTGATTACTTTCTCTTTTGAAGTCCCTTCTTAAAGCTACGCTCATTTACATACAGACGTTCTCGTTGCAACAGTCAGAGGACATTTTATACCCTCCGCAACTATTTGTGAAGAGGGTATACTAAGTTTGGCATTCCGTGTGAAATTTTTTAATATTCATCTAAGACCACACAAAGCATATATAAACTCGATCCTTGAGTAATTTGAAGTCGATTGAGCCATGTCTATCTGTATATCCGTCTGTTGAAAACACGCTAACTTTCGAAAAACTCAGAAGAAAAGAACAATATTGGTGCCAAATTGTTAATAGTTATCCTAAAAAAAATGTATTTTGGACTTCAAGAAAAATTCTTGACAAAAAGTATGAAAAAACAGAAGTAAGGAAAAACATGTAAAATCAATTAAAAATGGATAATCATTCAAAAAAGCAAACTTCGATCTACCAAAGGTTAAAATACAATTTGGTTTAAGGATTGATGATTGACTATTGACGTCAGCAGTCGTCGATGGCTGCGAGTGTAAAACGGCAAATCCATCTGAGGAGATCGAGTGGTTGCGATCGAAACATGTCATGGTAACCTGCCGGCCTGGGTTCGAGCCCTGGCCACGGTCAAGAATGAAAGATTATCAATAACAATTTTAATTAATTTTCATGTTGTAAAATTCCTTTCTAGAAATAATTTAATGAAAATTAAATTTAATGAACTTAAGCCTAATTAAAAATATTAAAAATTTGGGTTATCCTAAATTGTTTGGGATTTGAAATCCCAAAGTGGTATATGACTTAAAATCACATTGTTAACATTAGCGAAGATCGGCCAATTATTTACAATAGGCCCCATATAACGTCTACTCTCTTAAGACTGTAACAAATAATGCTGCTGAAATAAAGTTTGGTACCTCACAGTCCTATAGGACTAGAAATTACACTGTCAAACTTCGTGGAAATCGGTCAGTTATTTGCCATAAGCCTCATATAACGCCCACTCTCAGAAACCTCTTTAGTACTCGTTCTATTGTAATAAATTTTGATCTGGCACAATTTAATATGACTAGAAAGCACACTGTCGAATTATGTATAGATCGGTTAATTATTTAAAATAGGTCCCATATAAAGCCCACCTCTGAAATATTCTGTTGGTGAAGGGTATCAACGATTCGATACAACTACATTAAGCACTCTTATTTGTTAGCATTTAATTGATCAATGCTTCTTATTCGCTCATTTGTAGCAGAATTGCTAAAGTAACATGTTGTTAGTTTGGGAAATGTAGAATTAATATGACAAATAGGCATAATTGACAACGTACAAAGCAAAAGGTAACATTTTTAAAAGCAAAATGTCTGCTTGAACCAAGAAATAAATTATCAATGAAATTGTGGACCTAACTAAACAGGCTGTCGAAACTTTGGATTTAGATTATGGTGAAAATATTTTAACTGTCAACACTGCTCATAAATAATATAACAAAAATACGGGAGAAAGAATTATGTTAAAGAGAAGTGTTAAAATTGTCGCTTGAATTCTCATTAAGTTTTTCAATTCTCATTACGTTATATGCTACGCTTACCGCTAACAAACGGGAGTCCCAGGATCTATTCTACAGTATTTTATTTGGTGCTCAAACTATTTTGGATTGTCATATAGGTACATAGTTTTTTTTTTGACAATTTTTCCTATCATCTCATCTGTCTACTGAATGAAAGCTGTAGCCAATGTAATTTTTGATAACTCCTCAGTCGAACCAATGGCTAATGTTAAACTGTATTGCCCAGTCGAAAGCAATTCAGGAGTATAATCATGATATGGATGGCTTTAACTTTCACGACAATGGCTCTCTTTCACAAATTGATTTTCGACCTGAAGTCTAAATACGGTGGGTTAACGTTGAGGATTTTTACATGCTCCTAAATCCCCAAGGATATGTGAATTTAAAGGATATGCGCCTTTGTTGTGTTATCTTAATTCTTAATTGAAGTCTCAAAAGCACCTCCCAGCAAGGGATTTAAAAAATGCCTGCTTGATATGAAAGCGGCCAATAATGGGTTAAGCAACTGTGCGTTTACATGTTTATCATGTGCGTCAAACCATAAAAAACTTAATGAAACTTTTTGTAAAGTTTTATGAAACTATCATTTGCGAAACTGGTCACACATTCCATTCGGAGTCTGATGTTTTTTGATTTTGTTTTTTTTTTTTTAATTCATTTGAGAGGCTAATCGATAGTATTTGAAAATAGCTTGAGCTAGATCATGCATATTATAATCGAGCCTTTAATGCAAACAGCCTCTTAGCAAACTGTGCATCGTTAAACCTCATGATACAAATTTGATTTTAACTGCAAAGTATTACGATGTTTTGGATCTCTAGGAATTATAAAACTTCATTGCAAACTGTATGGCTTAAATTTAGTCAAATGTTGACCATTTTGTAAATATTTAAAACCCGACTGAAGTTGCATAATCAAAATTGCTTCCAAGATCGCCAAAAAAACTTTTATGTTCTTAACTTATGCCTATAACCAAAAAAACCGCTGTTAGGAAACTAAAGGCCGGTAAAAAGAACACAATATCGAATTTATAAATAACCATCGTCGTAAAGGTATTTTAAACAGATTCACAAAAAAATTTTTTCTTAAACATTTTTAGTTCTTTGTATCCAGCGATTGTTATTTAAACTAAGGATTTTAATTCATTTCGCCGACTTCTTTTTCCAAACTTTTCTTTTTTGTTTGTTTTTTTTTATTTGTATGAAATTCCAAATACAATCCTTGAGCTTTAAAGGGGGTTTATTGTAAAAAAAGCATTCAAAACAAAAATAACAAAAAATTTTTGCACATCCGTTTTATAACTTTTATATTTAACAAAATCAACTACAATACACATACTTACAGACATTAGAATTAGACCAGTTCAATTCCTTGTTAATGTGTCTTGTAAAGATTTTAGCTTTTTTTTGTTCTCAATTATTTTAGACCTAAAAAAATATTGTGGGTTTCAAGTTGTTTTGTATTCAAAACAACGTTTCTATCATAATAAACACACACACTCACGCACATACACACAAAGGTTAAACCTTAAAGGGAAAGGGAAAATGAAAGGGGGAAAAGGAAACCACTTAAAATACTATTGACTTTTGGGATTGAGGCTAAAATGTGGTTACGACTCCTTGTTAACTGTATTGTGTTGTTATTTTTCTTTAAACATTTTACTTTTTTCGTTTTGTAAGAAATTTAGAACAATCTGATTGGTTTATGAAGTGTGTGTTTATATTGCGTTTGTGGTTGTTCGTTTTGCAAGTGTGTCCTGTGTCCTGTGTCCTATTTTCTCATTTTTTCCTGTTTTGTTACATATTTTTCATCATTCCATTTATACCAGATTTTAAACCAGCTTAAAACACACAAATTGCTTCATCCCTAAATCGAGAATATAATTTTATGTTTTTTCCCCTGTATGTTTTAGAGAAAAATAATATTCTCTGGCATTGTTTGTTTTACGGTTATTGACCAGTTAATGTGATTGCTCGTGGCACAACATTTGAAATATTGCTTTGACATACAGTAACATATAATGGATAAATACCAAGCAGAAATAAAGGTCAGGCCTTTATTTTGAATTCCTTTTTTAAGGCATTAACCCCCGATTTCACCAAGTTCAGTTATAATTAACTATCAGTTATATCTGTCAAAACATATTGTTAACTGGAATATAAAGTAATAGTTGGTTTTAACTGAACTTGGTGAAATTGGGGGTAAGTCTCCGTTCTTAAAAATATAATGTCCCATTCTACACAGAAAAAATTCTAAAAAATTTTTCACCAATTAAAGCTTTAATCAAAAACATAATCAGTTTTAATTAAAAATTTAATCCAGTGAATTAAACTTTTAATCAAGTGAATTAAACGTTTAATTAATACTATTAACTGGTTTAATTGATACTATTAATTTGTTAACTGGTGCAAATTTAATTAATTTTTTAATTAATATCACAAATTTTTTAATTGAAATCAATTTTTATTTTTTTCTGTGTAGTCTACTTTTGAATTGACACTACACCTGATCTTTCATTGATTTTGTTTCTTGCTCTCAAAAGTTTACTAGACTAACGGGAAACATTTACACTTTACTAGTTTTTCCTTGCAACAAATAATATGTTCCTCGCAGTTGTTACTCTTTAAGCATGATATGGGCACTTCCACAGAGATACTCTCTTTTTTTGCTTTAATCAGTTAATCGCTCGATTAATTAACCGAAGTTTTGGTTTAATCGCTTAATTTTGTTATTGATCGGTTAACCGATTAATAAAGTTTTGTTATAAATTAAGTAATTTCAATAAATAAAAATGCAAAAATTATTTATTATTTTGAATTTATTAGTAAAAAAAAACAAAAGCATAACAAACAAAACAATTCTTGAACTTAAACGAGCAAAAAAGTTATTAATAAATCTGTGGCCGTATGAAAAAACTAGTAAACTCCACTTTTTAGGAAAAATGAGATAACACCAAAAATAGAAAGCGTGTTTCATTAACCATCAGATCGAAATTTTAATATAGTTTCTCATTTAACAGTTATTTGAAAAACAAAAATCAGAAAAATACCAATTTGTATGTAAAAACTAGATAACCCCATGAATTTTTTGAAATAACAAGATAACTGCATAGTGTCTTAAGAAACAGAAAAATTTGAAGTTAAAAACTATCACCCCATTGTCACCCCAACTATAATCTACAAATAAACATAGAAATAAAGTTTATATCACATTTGAGTCCGAATACGAATTCGGTACTTTTTGGAAATCGAACGTTAATTTTTGAGCTCCCACTACAATATTGTAATTTCTGATACTTTAATCGGGAGAAAAAAGTACCAAAAAGGGGCAAATACGGGAAACTAAATTCCATTCTTTAGCTTTTTGTTTTACAAGTGGAACTTTCTTTAATTATATCTAGTTAGTATTTAACATATAAACATAAAATTCAACATGCAACGTCCTGAGTGGATAAGAACCTGTGAGTGAATTTGTTGGCACTATTTGTTCTTCAACTGGTATTTTTTGAATTTTCGTTAGTATTGTACCTAAAAACATAAAATTAAACATGCAAGGTCCTCAATGAATGATGATCTGTAGAAGGTATATTTTTGGTACTTTTTTGTTCTTTGACTTTCTTTGACAGACTTTTTGCAATTTTCGTTAGTATTGAACCTATAAACAAAAAATGAAACATGCAATGTCATGAGCGGATGAGAATAACTGCTTGGTACTTATTTGTTTAATAACTGGTCGCTTTTGAATCTAGAAAACTTTGGCATATAAATACATATGTCCACGAAAGAAAGGAAGACGCGCACGAAGTAGCGTGGGTAACTTAATTTTTTCGTAAAAACACGGTGAGTGCTGAGTCAAATAGTTAATGTTTTTTCACAAATCATTTCTTAAGTTGTCTTAATTCCGTAAAATTTTAAACAAAATAGAAAAAAAGTTTTTTCCGAAAAACTAGATAACTCCATTTTTCGAAAAAAACCAGATAAGTGACATTGATTCTCGGTTTTAGTGCCCAAAAATTAGTTTTATGGAACCAGACATCTTTAACACTATTAAAAATTATGTTTTGTTTAATGCGCAAGCAAAGTAACATAAATTCATATCAAATAATATTCGAAATATGTTTAAAACTTGAAGTGTGTTTTTCCCGTGTTTTCAAAAAATGGAGTTATCTAGTTTTTCCATAAGACCACAGAAATATGAAATATATATTTTATAGTTTATACATATTATACATATAAGAAATAAACTGTAAGATCATTTTATTAATAAATTTTTCAAAAGCTTAAGCAGATCTTATAAAATAATCTTTTAGAAAAATGAGTTGGCTTAAATGTTTAGGATTTAAGCGATTCTTTTCTTTAGTTTCGATAAAACTCGACTTTGAAAAAATTCTTTCAATTATCAAAGATGTTGGAAATCTCGAAAGCAATCCATAATACAGATTATCTAATTTCTCAAGACTTTTCCTGTATTTCTTGATTTTGTACTGTATTTTAAGAATATATTGATAGAAGGAAAAAAATATTTTTCTAAACACATACATTTTGTATATGAGACAAAACAAATAATTAACAACACAAAGAATATGTTATAATACTACAAAAAATTTAAAATTTTGTTACTGCGGTTAATCGGTTAATCGCCTGCAATTAACCGGTTTAATCGTTAATCGCAAAAAGCCAAATATATTTATTTAACCGATTAACGGTTAACCGAATGAATACCCTAATATATACAATGTATATAATTTTTTTTTTTTTTTTTTTTTTTTTTGCGATACAGTTTAAACTGCTTGGTGGCGTAACGTAACAACAAGTAGACTTTTCTGTGGAAGTATCAATAGACAATGTTATATTTGATTTAAAAATGGTCAAATAATTTAAATTTTTCTGGGTGATTTATGAAGCAACAAATATTATTACTGCGGTCTCCTAGAACAAGCCATCCTCAAGGAGTAAAGATTAGTTAAATATAATTTGTTTATTTATAGTAAATCTGTGTAACAAGACAAAAGTCTTACAATAACACAGAGTTACATATTGTTCATTACTAAATTTGTTAATTATTTTGACAATAAATATTTATAATTATTCTACATTGTTAAAAGCTTAACATTTTTTATTGATACACAATCATATAATTATTTGTGGTAAACATATAAATGTAATTATTATCCATAACATAAACGGGAGAAACCATAATATGCCTCTGAATTCTTATGGATGGCTGATTTAATAATAATTTGTTTGCAGGTAACAATCATATGCTTAAAGTAACAATAGCATGCTTAACAAGTTTTCGTTTAAAATAGTTCTCAATTTTTTTTCCCTAAGCAAATCCCGCGAAGCTCTACGCTTATCTGCAGGAGACCAGAGTCTCTGACGGGAATCCAACCCGCAAGCCCCGCACTATCAGCTACCCTACTGGGGCACCCGAAAGTCGTAACCATATGGAAAAAAATATGATTTCGTGCATCCCAATAAAAAAATATACTTTTGAATTGCCTAAATTGTTAAAAGTTTGTGTGTTCTCAGCGGTCTAAGGGACATTGCTATTACCCTTTATACCCTTGCATACATTTCGGAGAAACGCATAGAAGATGTTGAAAATCAAAAACATGCATTCGCACTTGAAACATATCGCACTGATTCTTTTTAAGGGGGTTACCTCAAAATTTATATATTTTCTGTAGAGACAAAAAACAGTTTCCTTATAAATATACTCTTATGGCCAATTTCACCAATTCTATATAAGCATCGTTAATATTTTAATATAGTTGTTCATATAGTTGTATTTTTATTTGGCATGAAAAACGAATTTTAAAAATAAATTGATATTTAAATAAATTGGTGAAATCGGCCATTATACTACAAAGCGGGATGCAATTGTATTTTTTTTTGGCAAAATACTAAAGAAATGTATCTTAGATTTTTACAGTGCGTAGATATACATCTACATCGGATTCTTAAAAAAGGAAAAATTGAAAAATTTCGAGTTTGAACCAGAGCGATATACTATCAATCAAATATGTCACCATTTCTGAAAAAAAACTTTTTTTTTAAACTTTGTAAGGTAAACCAGACGAGAGGAGGACAAGAAGCCTCCTAAATGGTATTAAGTCCGAAGTAACTATAACAGTGCGCATCCTGACTGCACGCAGAGAAAAAACATGTTTAAATATGGCCACCTCCAACAAAACTATTTTTAATGAAAATTTTAAACACATTTTATCTAATTTAACCATATTATTGTCACCGCAACGACGAGAAATTTTCCGCTTACAATTTTATTACGGGTTCTTACTCGGAATGGCGACATTTTACGACTAAAGTGCTGTCAAAATTTTAAAATTGTTACTACTTCTGCGAGAAAAATCATGGCACATATGTGTCCCATTCGTCATCAAAGATAACAATTTGGAAACAAATGCGTTTCAGTTGCTGATCGTTGGTACAATAGTTAGCATGATCATGATTTTTGTTTTATTTACATTGCGCAACACACAAAAACGTTTCAACTGTCCACAGTTTGCATACCGCGATTTGTGCGTAAGTTCGTGTTTTTAGTTACGCTTTGAAAATATATCATTTAATTGTTGGTAACTATATATGTCTGGTTTTTCTAAGTTAGTTGATTGCCTAATATAGGCAAAAACCCCAAAGGTTAGCGATAGTTAGCTTATAATTCTTATTCGCTTAACAGTTTTATTTGTATAATATCGTTAGTTTTTGTAAAATTCTCTCACAAGCTTTATTGAACACTTTTAGAACAGATGGGACCTCCTCACTATCGCTAACCTTTGGGTTTTTTTGCTATATTAGGTGAGGAAATCAATTAACTTAGAAAAAACCCGACATATATAGTTACCAACAATTAAATGATATATTTTCAAAGCGCAACTAAAAACACAGTTTTACTTGAAACAATATCAAAACTTATACAAAAACAACAACAATAAAAAGTAAGTTTATCTTTTCTTACAGTCCCGAATACAATTGGTGGATTTTTTGTCAACTCTAAATGTAGTTGTAAGTGGGTAAAGAAAAATCAAAAACAAAAACAAATAACTTTATTTTATTTTGCCAGTTCAGTTTTATTTACACTGCCACATGCATATTATTTATCAAAGTTTTTCTTGGGATTCAAAAAATTAATTAACAAGGTTTCGTTCAAATGTGCTAAGTTCCTATTTTATACTATTGATAAACAAATTTATTGTTGATGGGATAAGCTATTCCTATGCGCATTTCACGGGTTGCTTAGGCCAGATCGTCAGGAAACTTCATCCAAAAATTTTTAGAAAAACTAAAGATATTATACAAATAAAACTGTTAATCAAAATGAAACTATTTTTTGGGATGATTATAGTAATGAGTATCCACAGATTTCTAGAAATAAGATTGTATTGGTCTACGATAGAAATATATTCAGTACCGTTTATTTCGAGTCAAAAAAACACAATTTCTTACGCATGAGAAAAACCAATGTGCTTTACTGCATGCAGAACAAAAATTATTCTCAAATTTACTATAGCTAAATTCGATTTTGATTTACAGCCAGTCCCACGATGTCACACGTTAACGTTCGCATAGAAAATTACATTTAAAACAAAAACAATTTTAAAAATTTGTTTTTGTTTTAAATGTTATTTTCTATGCGAACATTAACGTGTGACATGGTCGGATTGGCTGTTAGTTTATATGAAATATAAAATTTTATGTAATAAACGAAATTTTTCTTTAATTTTAGTTTATATGAAATATAAAGCACGACAAACAAAATCTTGGTTATTAAAAATTCTGTATTCCCAAAAATAATTTTAATAATATTTATGGGATCTCATAATTTAACACAAATATTTTTCGGTTTTTATGTTTTTACTGAATTGTTTATGATTTCTTTGTTTTTTAATGGTAACATATTAAATAAAATTCAAAAAAAAAAAGATCATACTTTCAGATCCATCGAGAAAACTATAGAACTAATTTCAAATGCTTTAATCAATAAATTTTCATAACGAATTAGTGCATATAATTCTAAAAGTTTATCCAACAGCACACTTAAATGGCAACAAAATAAATTCGAATTTCTGACTTCAAGAAGCCCTTAAGCCCAGTTGACACAACAAAACTTTATCGTTAACACGAATACTGAAGAAAGCATTTGTCTTTTATCTACCAACGCGAATAAGATCAAAATCCATTCGAAAATGTTCATGAAATGACGAAAAAAATAAATGGGACATATGTGTCCCATTCGTCGTCAAAGGGTTAAAAAAATTCCGATCAATATTTTTTGCAACAAATAACTTGCTTTGAACTTTTATTTTGAAATACATAACACTGATCAATTTCAAATGACAAAGACAAATGATGTTTTTGCACCACGTACGTGACATTAGAAAAGCATCCAAAACAAACACAAAAATAAACCGCTAATCGAACTATATATTTGGTCTTTCCTCATCGATCTTGTTAATTGTTGTTGTAACATTAATTTTAAAGAATTATTCCAGGATTGCCAATATCTGCATTTAATCGGCAGAAAGTTTGGGGTTTTTTTTTCCTTTTCAGCGTTTTAATTATTTGAGTCGTTTTCATGGAAATGCCAATATTATATAAGAAAATAATTTTTTCTACAAAATTGCCAAAATTGTTAAAGGAAAAAACCCTCAACGAATTTGGAATTAATTTTGCTAAGTATTATAAAAAAGTTAAACAAAAAAAGAATTGTAAAAACGAAAAACCTTGACAAATGGTAACGCTGCTTTGAAAAAAATGTCATTGTGTCAGTGATGACACAATAATAAAAATTCTATTATTATTGCCACTTTTTAAGTGATGCCACTAAAATAGTCGGAAGACTGCAAAGTATAACGATGTTTTGGATCTCTAGCTCTTTTGTAAGTAGTACAAAAAAAGGAATTTGAAAATTTTATTGCAAGCTGTATAACTTAAATTTAGTCAAATGTTCATCAATTTGGAAATATTTAAAACCCGACTGAAGTTGCATAATCAAAATTGCTTCCAAGATCGCCAATAAAAACTTTTATGTTCTTAACTTATGCCTATAACCAAAAAAACCGCTGTTAGGAAACTAAAGGCCGGTAAAAAAGAACATAATATCGAATATATAAATAACCATCATCTAAAAAGTATTTTTTAACAGATTCACAAAAATATATTTTTCTAAAACATTTTTAGTTCTTTGTATCAAGCGATTGTTAGTTGAACTAAAGATTTTAATTCATTTCGCCGACTTCTTTTTCCAAACATTTCTTTTTTGTTTGTATTAAATTCCAAATACAATCCTTGAGCTTTAAAAAGCATTCAAAACCAAAATAACAAAAATTTTTTTGCATATCCGTTTTATAACTTTACATTTAACACAATCAACTACAATATACATACTTACAGACATTAGAACTAGACCAGTTCAATTCCTTGTTTATGTGTTTGGTAAGGATTTTAGCTTCTTTTGTTCTCAATTATTTTAGACCTAAAAAAATATGTATTGTGGTTTTCAAGTTGTTTTTGTATTCAAAACAACGTTTCTATCGTAATAAACACACACACTCACGCACATACATACAAAGAATGAAATACAATTGGGGTATTCACAAGGTAGTCATAAAGTTGTAAAGTCATATGTCTTAAAATAATTACAAGAAATATATAATACTGCTGTGGGCAACCGCTTATAATTTAGATTTCTTCTGTACAGTTATGACGAATCAATGAACGCGGCATTAACTCATATCATTATTATTATAATGATATGACTTGATAGCACACCTTGTGAATCCCCCAATTGAGATAGGAAAATCTTGTGGGAAAATTTCAACATCTTCGCAAACTGATGGTAGATGTTAGATGTTGGCAAGTGTGATAAGGCTATAAGTCTACTCAAATTTTAACAAGTACCTAAAGTATGCAATCATTATTATTTTTATAGAAGAATATTTCTTGTTGTTGCACATGGAATTACAATTCAATACTTGCGTGGGTGGCATGCATAGAAAATTTACTACAATTGTACACCGTAGTATTCTGTCTACAAAAAAGGTGCCATTTTATACAATTAGTAATATTTTGAATATAATTTTAGACATAAGTTTTTTCATATTTTGCTATTTATTTTCTCTAATTATCTCATTGATGAAAACGCTGAACGTTGTTTTTTGTTTAAATCTATAGTTTATTTTTATCAAACTTTTGATTGTCCAGTAAAAATTTTTCTTGATTTGTAAAGCACTATTAGTAAATTTAAAAAAGGAAGCGAACTTTTTTGCACTACGCAATAAGACATATAGAGATGCAGTAAGGTAAGTGAACGAATTCTGAACAAAATAAAAAAATAATTTAAAAGATTTTGTTATTCGTGCTTAATTCCCAGTTTTTATTCTTGATAAAACCACTTGAACACTTTTGATAATAAACTGGCAAAAAAAACTTACCTGGCAACATGCTTTTGCAAGTTGTTTTTTGCATTTTGTTTTTTCTAAACCTACTTACAACTACAATTGATGTTGGAAGAATTTCAATCAATTGTAGTGGGGAATGTAAGAAGAGATAAACTCACTGTTTATTGTTGATGTTTTTGTTTAAACTTTGATATTTTTACAAGTAGAGCTGCTGCTTATGATTCTTATACGCTTAACAGTTTTATTTGGTTGAATATCTTCAGTTTTTCTAAAACCCTTATGGATGAAGTTTCCTGATGATCTGGCCTAAGCAATCAGTGGAATGCGCACAGGAATAGCTTATCCCATCAACAATAAATTTCAAGTGTTTTTATCAAGAATAAAAACTGGGAATTAAGCACGAATAACAAAATCTTTTAAATTAAAATTTTGTATTCCCAAAAATTACTTTTGATAATAAAAAAAAAATATGTATATAACATTTGACCTTTCCTTACCACAAACCAGCTTTGTAGGGGAGCATATTAATCCATTTCGTCCCAGCGATTTTTTTTCGAGTAACTTTATAAGACTTGGTGGTTAATAGATAATCTGGGACTAGAAAACACGAATCTACAGTCCAAATTTTTTTTAGATTTTTTGTTTTTGAGAAAAATGGTGTTCGATTAATCGAACATTTGGCCCTATTTAGCATTTTTATTTTATTGCTCCTATAGATTGTAAATAAAGAAAATCTAAATTTTTTATAAACTGAAACTAATTAATTTTATTCTATCAAAGAAAAATAGAACAAGGCATTTATTGAAATTAAAAATATACAGTTGAACCTCGATTACCCGACTCGCACAGGACCGGACTGATCATTGATAATAAAAAAATGGTTAATAGATTTATCGGGTGATTCATCGTGAGGTTTAAATTAAAATGTAAAATTAAACACATAAATTTGAAAGTGAACTTGAAATTTTCATAATCGGTTAAAAGAACAATTTATGGCATTAACTGTATGATAGTGATATCATGGAAATGTTGGCCATGACTTCGTCTGAGGTGGACCATTCGGAAGGTCCAATTTTGGGCGACTCATTCGAGCATAGCGACTGTTGTCTCGCGAATAACACGAGTAATGTAAGCTTCCAAAGCGTGACTTATTCCTGAAGACCCCAGTCATTACATATCCCCAGAGAAAATAGTCTAAAGTGTGATATCGAAAGATCTAGGTGGCCAGTTTACCGTGGCAAAACATGAAAAGAAGTGCTCTCCAAAATGTATGGCTCGTAACGCCGTCTTGTTGAAACCAGATCTTACCAAAACTATGCGCTTGATTTTCAGGTTGCTCTACTGGTGCTGTTCCATTTACAATTTTTGCGAAAGTAAGGTAATTGCGTAAGATATTTTCAAGGCGCTTGACAGAGTCTGATATGGTGCACTCTAGTCAAAACTTGTTGCATTTGGTGTCGGTGATAATTTCTCTCGATTTATATTGAGTTTTCTCAGAGGTCGCGCTTTACGAGTTGTTTTAGATAGGGTTTCGTCAAACGAGTTCAAAATTCATTCAGGGGTGCCGTAAGGCTCCTTTTTTTCTCCTAATATTTATATTTCTTATTTTTCTAAATGACCTCCTATGTTAAACTTCCAACCCTATCTACTCTTTTGGTAATGACAGAAACCTTTGCCATTCGTTATCATTTGATTATAGAGCAAGCGTTTCCAATATTGGTGCTATGCTTCAGAACATGAATGACACGCTTGGCCGAGACCGAAACCCGTTCGTTTGTTTTTCCTCAAAAGCCCATCCATTTGTAGTCGATTGGTCGGTAAATTGTACAATGCATTACAGGGAAAATTCGTTTTTTTGCCGGACTGTTCGTATGCGGAATAACATTCCTGCTGAAGTGTTCCCTCTCACTGTCAGCATGAATAAATTCAAGTCAAATGTTCACAGGCACTACTACCTCTTCTCTCCTTTCCATAATCTATTTTCCTAGTTCCACCCCAATGCAATGCATTAGTAGGGGTCATCCACTGACTGCTGGTCCTACCAAAAAAAATAGAGTGCGAGGTTACCATTGACGGTAACATTCAGATTTTCCTCAATTTTGTAAAAATTTGTACTAATGACTCTCAGCTACAGATGCTATATGGACTTCACTACGTGCTGGATGTGGTCTTAACGGTCGAGTATCAACCAGCAATGTAAACTGGTACTCAATATTGCGAATGATGTTGGCAATAGTGGTTTCAGTAGGCCGGTTATGTGCACCGTAAGTTCCTCGAATCGCAATAAAAACATTTCTCACAGAACGCTGATTGTACATTAATTTTTTATTGTTCAGCAAAAACAGAATAAATTTATTTCCACTTATTCAAAATCTTGAAAAATGTATATTATGGTAATATGCGATGATTCAGTTAGCCTTTCAGAAGAAAACAAAAGTTCCAATAGTGCCCAGTGTTCGAAAAATCGAACACTGCTTTTTGAAGTCAAATAACAAAAACACAACTAAAAAACACGGAAATGGTTTTGCTGTTGTTGAAAGTTTAATCGTATTTCAATGGAACTACATTTTTACTTTTTTAATTTTTTTATATTTTATACAAATTTTTCAGTTTTTAAAATTATGCTAAAATTAGGGCTTTTCCCCCTTGTTATACAAGGGAGGAGTGAAGTGTGTAAGACTTTTATTTTTATATTTGTAGCTAACCACTTACAATATATAATTGTTTAAAAAAAATTTTTCATAGTCTTACCTAAAAAGTGTTAAAAAAATAACAAAAAATTCAGTGTGTAAAGCTGATCGCTACATTCACCAATTTTTATATGCGCCAAATAAACATTTTTTGTGTCAAAAATTTATTGCTTGGAACTGGGAACTCGCAATATAAAATTCATGTCTTCCGTAAGCGAGATGGTAAGCCATACTTTTACGTTTCTGCCTTACAAACCTTGTGCGTTGAAAGCTCTATTTTTGTTGTTTGATGCACGGTTTGACAACTTTGTTTCTAGGATTCGTTTTTAAAACTTTTTAAGATATAAAGCTTTGAGAAAAACTTATGATTTTTAAACTTTCATTTTCTAAAAAGAAATTTTTTGGATTTGATTTACAGAGAAAATTGTAAAAAAATTATTTACATTATTTCTCAATTCTACCCCTTTGTTTGAAATATCTCCTTTAAAAGCAAAAAACTAACAAAACATTCATTTAAACTATGGATATGTTACAGACGTAAATACATAATTTATAAAGTCCATACATTCAAATGTACATACATACATCAGGAAAAATATATAGAACTTACCTTTAATTTTTTGCACCACTTGCTCAAGCACTTTAAAGTAATAAAGGAAACGAGAACAAATTTAATGATTTTCACATGTATAAAGAGCAAGAGTAGGTATCGGATGTGTTACATATTTTTCTTGTTGTTGAAGTTGCTGGCTTTTGTTGTTGTGTTTTTTTTTTTTTTGCTGTTATATTTTACTTTCTTTGGTAACGTTTAACTTTATTCATACACGCACATTATGAAGGCCGGCCTCCTTATTGACCCACATTGGGTAAATCACTACACAATTTCATACATATGCACACACGCAGAAAGCACACATTTTAAATTAAGCTGAAACACTCACATGTATAGACACTCACTCTATTTAGTAGAGTAAAAATAAAATGAAGTGGAGAAAAAACGCAAATATTTATGTAGTTATTTGCTGTTACAGTAGAGCAAAAAACAGACATAAAAGCAGCATATAGTTGCTGTTGTTGTTTTATTTTTGTTTTGTTTATTATTATTTTTTTTTTTTTTTTTTAAGTATTTATTTATTTTTCCTTTAAAGATTATGTGTGGAAATGTTTGAAGTATTTTGTGCGTAAGGAGGTGGGAAAGAGAAAAATGCGAATTGTGAGAACGAATTGAAAAAAAAAAAATGTATAGAAGAATCACTTTACATGAGATAAGAACAACGTTAAAGTTGTTGAGGTTTTGTTTGATGTTGCTGTAGTTTTTGTTGCTGGTACTACTGTTGATGTTATTTGTGTTGTTGCTTCTCAAGTGCACATACAATGAGTGGCATATTTTTATATATTTTTTTAATTTTTTTAAAACACATTCACATGAATTTTTTTTTCTTTATTTTGTTTTTTTCGCGTTTTTTTTAGATTTTATACACGTTTTTTATTTTTTTTTTTGTGTTATTCCGTTTTTTTGTATGTACCTTTTGTTGTTATTATTGCGAAATCTTCTTCAAGGCAACGCAGACACCGAAAGGAGAAAGCGTGGGGCAAAATAAGCGGAAAAGTGCCTAAAAGTATGCCAAAAAATTGTATTACTAAAGAGAATAGAATACCTTTACAGTAAGTAGTTTTTGCAAATTTTTTCATAAGAATAAATAAATAGTTTGATTTCAAGAAGTATTGTGAAGTTTTTTTCCCTTTTAAATTTTTCTTTTAATAATTTTTCTTTAAATATTTTTTTGTTGTTATTATTCTCTTTTGGCCTTTAAACATTTTCCTTTTATTTATTTTTTCTAGTTTATACTAAATTGTTCCCACCATTGTGAATTGACTAAAAAAGCCAGAAAAAAACAACACAACACACACACAGATGTAAAAATATACTCGACATAATGTTTTACATTGATTTCACTGTTTCGTTTTGTAGCATAATTCTAGGCAAACAAACAATATATAATTCTTTTTTTTAAATAATTCATTTAGGCATTTCATTAATTTAATATTTCTTTTATGTCTAAACAAAAAATTTCTTTGAATTGCTTTATAACTTTCACTTTTCTTTTTCTATTATTTTTGTATACATTTTTTCTTTGATTATTTTGTTTTTTTTTTTTTTGTTACATTTTTTTTTTTGCACGATTTTTCTTATCTTTACTGTATGTATTTTTTCTTGCTTAATTTGGTTTAGTTGAAAAAAAAAAAATCCGTAAGACATCCGCGTTTTACAACCGTTTAACGAGAAAGTTTGTGCTTGAAAGAGTTTTTGATTTTGACACTATATTTTTGTATCCTCTTTGAGTTTTATTCTGCTCAAAATACTGGGAATTTTTTTCTTGACAGGTAGTTGTTTTATTAAAAAAACAATGTTGCTAATATATCAAAAAGAAAAATACGCATGATAAAAACAGACATATTTAAAATTACAACATAAAAGTAAAATTTGAAAACAAATTTTCTACAAATAAGCAAAAGTTCCTTAAAAATTCCAAATTTCTTGGAAAATTTTCAAGAGATATGTATTTATAGCAATTAAGAATGCTGTATTCGGCTACGTTGAATGTGTAATACACTCCACCGAGAGGAATGGGGTTTCTTTAAAATATAAGCCAAAAATTCATTGCCTAATTTTTCTAATATATCATGATTTGATTAAAAAAAATTATTGGGATCTTTAAATTGATTTTCAGGAAACGATTTTATATTGGAGCTAATGTAAGTTGCAGCTCGTTTTTTACAAAATTCGGTAGATAATTTCAAGTTACAAGATATCGAAAACAGACTAAATTGCTTTAAATTCTTTTCTGAAGACCACTTTATATAATACCTACGATAAATTTTGGACCGATTATCATAAGATTACATGGTGTTATTTTCTAGCCATATAAGGCTAAATCCTACAAAATTTTACAACAATATCTATATTTGTTACGAGTTAAGCTATTTAAGTGATTTTCAAGAGTGGACTTACTATATAGACCGGTCTTCACGAAATTTGACTGAGTGTTTTCTACTTCGAAATTATGACAGACCAGATTTTACTGCAATAACATGATTCGTTAAGGTTTTTGGCGTACTAAAGTATTTTCGGAGACTGGCCGTTATATGGTTCCTATGGTAAATTATGGGCCAATGTTCATTGATATTAATAGTAAGTTTTCATATAAAACGGTTTTGTAACAAAAATCAAAATTTTGTAAGAAGGTTGTTTCACATTTGGGTTCATAACTCTTTTCCTACAGAATAGTTTGTTCTAGTGTTTATACCTTAACTGCAAAGGGAAACTAAAAAGAGAATATTTGTCCTATTCTGCCTTTCTAAATTGAGCGTGTTTCAACAGACGAACTGTCAGACAGACGAATATTGCTATTCGACTTCGAATTAATCAAAGACCCAGAATATATATACACAGAAAAAAATATATTGGGTGGTATTATTGATTCCGTTCCGCAAGTGCGGAAAGTAATTTTTGTGCGGCAGCCAAATTTGTAATTATTCATTCCGTTTGTGCGGTATCCTTCCGTTGTTGCGGTATCAATTCTACCATTGCGGTATTGCCATATTATTGAAACCGCAATATAGATATTTTTCGCCATTTTGCTTACGTTAAAATTTGACAACGAGAAGCTAACGGAAGGAATAAAAATGTAAGAAATATTTAAAAAAAAATCTTTAGTTTTGTTATTTAAAAAAAATTATTTTAATTTATTATTTGTATATTTTACAGAAATTAAAATTATTCCTCACAAAAATTTCAAATGGTTTAAAATGTTCTTTTTACCAACAGCTGACACAATAGCTCTGTTTCTTTACTCTAATTTGGGATCCCTCGGGATCCCAATGAGAGCGAGTTTGAGAGAACAAAATTCTTCTTCTTCTTGCACGAAACAGCCCAGACTTTATCTTCGTGCAAATTCTGTAAATTGTCAAACAGCTGTAAAACATAAACAAAACAAAAAAAAATCCAAGATTAAAAGTTATGATCCAAATTCTGGAAAAAGGGTTGTGGAATAAAATAATGAACTTAAATAGATAGTTTTTTACTGATATATTAGGGATACAATATGACAGGTCTTGTAAAAGTGTTTGTTTTGTTTTATTTTTGTTAAAATTAGTTTATTTCTACAGCCAACATAAAATTTTGCAAAAGTGGCGCAATTTTTTTTGTGTTTTAAGCACTGTCAAAACACTGAATTTTTATTGTGTGCTTTAAATTGTGTTTTTTCTGTTCCCGTACTTTTGTGTAAGTTTGTCTCTTTATGAGAGAAATTTATGCTTGCTCTCATTTGCACTAACTTAACCAATAAAGTAAAGAAACAGAGCTAATATCAACTCAGAAATTATTAAAACAGGGATGTTAAAAATTTATTGCGGAAAGCTTATACCGCTGGAATGAATAATTGCAATTTGCATATCGATCGATATTTATTTCCTTCGAATTTTCCTTTCCGCGCGGAATCAATAATACCACCCATTAATTTCAATTAAAAATTGCATATTCTCCCAGCAGCTAAGCTGGAGTATTCCTATTACGCTGCCATCTACACAGCTGCGAGACACATTCGGTATGGTGAAATATCTGGGAGGGATATTCACATTATTATCGATAGCAAGGCGGCCATCAAATCCCCGGAGAATGTATTCATCACATCGAAAAGTGTCCAAGAATGCCGGATGTCTCTGAAGGGGATAGCATGACATTCAGTGGTTACCCTTAGATGGCGGACTCGTTGCCGCATGCAGGCACCACTTTGAATCAAAACGATTCAACATATGATATGATGATTCACACCCAAGCAGTAAGCAACTTATTGCATACAAGTTTCATATTACCACCCGTGGGGAAACCAGAAAAACCTGCCCCATCATAGACGGAAAAGGACTAGGCGGGCATTACAGCTGTCCAGACATCACCTTAAAAACCACGCCCAAAGGCTAGGGCTCCCTCACAATGACCTATGTAAATTTTGTGGTGACAAGGAGGAGGAAGAGTCAACGGAACATCTTCTTTGTTTTTGCCCGGCATATGGTGCTCTAACTAACTAAGACTGTTTGGCCGAAGAACCCTTGGAGACAAAACTTGACTCTCTAATATCGATTTAAACAGGATCAACTCCATTATTAAATCAACTGGGTGGCTGAGTGAAAATATAAGCAGCCAGGTAACATAGGACCCTTGGGAGACGGTGCGACATGGAAGCACAATGCGAACTAATTAATGGGCCCACGTGAGCTATGCTTGATAACGGCTGCCAATGAAACCTAACCTTGCCTAATTTAAAAATTTGTAAACAAATTAAAAGTATCAATTAAACGTTCTATTCACTTGATAAAATTTTTATTTAAAACTGACTTTATTTTTTATTTATGCTTTAATTGGTGAACAATTTCGAAGAATTGTTTCTGTGCACTTTATGGGGACTTAAATAAATATTAAAGAAGTTTCACACGGAATAACAAACTAGTATACCCTCATTCACCACTTGTGCTGGTGGAGGTAAAATAGCAAATAAGTAAAAAACTTACTACAAAAAGCCAATTCAAGCAAAACAAAATCTTAAAAATAAATTTTTTTAAGAAAGTTGTACCATACGATAGCGAATTTTTGAAATAAAAATTCTAAATTTTTTTTACGAATATCGCTTATATGCTGCCTAATCGTTATAACTCAAAACTTTAGTTTTACAGAAAACGATTCGAAAGTCTTAAACTTTCGCAAAACATAATTTAAAACGAAAACTCAATTTTTCTCTCACAAATTTTAGAATTTTCAATTATAATATTGTTGCAGCAAATGAGCGATATACGCAATAATAAGATTTTAAAGATATTTATTATAATTCATAAAATAAACAAGTATAGTCGGTCAAGCTAGAATATTTTATGTCCTACCGAACAGTATATACTGACACATTTTTAAAAGTGTACACTGTTTGGGACCCGTGGCCAAGCATAACAATGATTTTAGTTAAACTTGGTAAGGTAATATTTTAAGCAGAGGTTTATAATAATACTTACATAATCAGGGTTGTCATAGAAACCAATATTGGTTTTGCTAATTGTCGGTTTTGAAAACCAATATTGGTGTCATTTGGTGTCACGAAACCAAGTTGGTTTTGTTAATTTCGAATGTAAATAAAACCAATATCGAAACAGCTGTTGTTTACATTTTTATTATTTTTTCTTTTACTTTTTTGCAGAAAATTTACAAAATATTATATTTTTTTCATTAAAATATCAGTAAAAGTGAAAATAACTTATATCAAATAATTAAAAGGTGATAAGTGCTTATAAAGAAAATAAAATGACATCAGCAGTTGTAGCATTTTTGTTATTGGAAGATGATCTTGCATTGCATTTGCTGTTTAAATTTGTGTTATTTTATTGTTTTGTAAAAATATGTAATTATAAAGCGAATTTATTAAAAATATAAATTATAATCCTTTTTCTTCGACCTTTTTTATTAAATTTTATACTTTATTAAATTATTTAAGCTTAAGGTCACTTTTTTTTTAAAAAATTAATAAAAATGTTTTTATTCGATATTTCGATTTCCGTTGGAAATCTTCTTCATGAAATAAAATTAAAAATATAAACAAATTTGTTGTTAAACGTTATAAATAAGTAAAGTGACCACTGCTGTTGTTGCATATTTGTTGTTAGCAGAAAAAGTGAGAAGAAGACTTTTGCAAATTTGCAGCAGCCCGCTGCCGGAAACTACCGGAAACATGCAAAAAATACTATTTATCCAATTTTATTTACTTCTATCTGTGGAAAGAATCTAACTGCTAAATAAAAATTAAGTTTTTAGCAACTACATATATTTATTTCCAATAAAAAAATAAGAGCTGTAAGCTGCTTGGTTTATTTCCAATAAAAAACCGATAACATTGGTTTCTGTGACACCTAAAACCGACACTAATTTTAGTTCGAACATTAAACCAATAACATTGGTTTCTATGACAGCAACGCATTTTTTCTTGTCGGTTTTAAAACCAATTCTGACAATGTTGGTTTCTATGACAACCCTGAATAAGATGGCTTATGGGCACAAAGTCAAAGGAGTATTTAACTGATTACCATTTGCTTAACATTGGATATAAATATTTGTAAAAAAATATGTAAATGTAAAAGTGGGCGTGACACCTCCCATATAAATTTTAAATGCACAGTAAATAATTCTTATAAATTTATCGAACTCTCAACTAGAAGCAAGAGCAAGAAAAATAAATTTTTTTTTTCATTATGTTGTGTACAAATTTAAGTCTTTAAAGACGTTTTCTGGAAAACAAATGTTTTTGAGCTATGACGATATTGCAGTAAATGAGCGATATATCCTTATCTTTAGTCGTAAACGAGCTGAGTCCAATTTAATAAACTTAACAGGAGGAAGAAACAACTTCTTAAAATGTTCAGTTCTTAAAAAATTTTAGATTTCTACCATTTTAAAAGTTTACAACCAACAAGTGTTAATGTTTTGATATCGAATATCATATTAAAAGGAAACATTTCAAATTTTCTTTAATATTATAGGACCATTGCAAAACAACAAATACATACATGTAAAATAGTAAATAGTATTTTTTGTTTACTTTATTGCTCTGCTTGAAGAACTGAATTAAAAAAAAATGTGAACTTGGCTCCTTTACAACTGAAGGTAGCGATTTATTTTCGGAAAACTATACACAATTTGACATCACTGTTTCCTTTTAAAAAAAAGTGCAGTTTTTCTTTCTTCTTTTTGACATTAGTTTTCATAAAAATTTCCCTCTTTAACAATCTGTGTTTTTGTACTTTCTTTTGTTTTTGCTTTTTATTTACAAAGAGCTGAAGTTTTCTTGCTCGTAAGAGCATTTTGCTAAAGCGCATGTCATAATTGTTTTTAAAGTTGTCTATTGTGCTGCCTCTCTCTTTCTCTAAATGCATTGTATATGAAACACCTGCTAGACACTTGTAGTACATAATGTTGTTTTTCCATTTTCTTTTGAATTTATTACACTAGTAACAACTCAATTAAAATCTTCATCTGATTGAGTGTTTTTAGGGCATTTAAAATTACTCAGCATAAACCTGTTAAGCAGGAGGATGTTTTGTGATTATTAAGCACCCTACAAAAGGCATTATATTGAGTCCTATTACAGGTGCATTGTTGACATGTGCTGCCAACATTTAAATTTCTGTTTACTCTGAAGAAAACTTCAAGAATTATTGGATAAATAATAGCAATATTTAGTTTTAGGTTGCAACTATTTTTTATCGCAATAATTTTGTCATTGACAGTGATAGATATTTTAAGCAACTTTGCAATGCTATATGCAAATTATGAAACAGAATTATTTTACGTGAAAATTTTAAAAAGCTGTTTGATTATTTGTGAAATTGTTTTAAAATGCGACGAAGCAGTGCAAAGAAAATACAAGTTGCCCTATTTATAAAATGCTTTTAGGTGGCTTATATTATCTACCTTCCACCTTATACTATTCTACGCTGCATCGATACCGCTCCCAATAAAAAATGTGAATGTTCTTGTTTTGCGAAGCACTAACAGTGCATATGAAAAAGTAAGCGCACACTTTCCGCTACGCAACAAGAAATACAGAGATGCAGTAAGGTAATTCAACGAATCCTTAACAAAATAAAAAAAAAATATATAACATTCGAAGAGCCACGACATTCCCTTACTATAAAGCAGGTTTGTAAGGGAGAATATTAAAGAATAACGGTAGCAAAAATTTCAGTGTGTAACGCTGATCGTTGCATTCCGCAATTTTTTTATACGCTAAATAAAGAGCTTTCAGAATCAAAAATGTATTTCTTCAAAGTGGGAACTCTCCCTTTAAACCTGCTTCGTTGGAAGCTCCATTTTCTATTGGGCTTTTTTAAAATAATTTTTTGTAAAATATGTTGTCTGAATATTAAAATAACCCAATAAAAATTTTTAATGGAACATTTATAAAAATAAGCGCACAATTATGCGATACGCAATAAGTCATACAGAGATGCAGTAAAGTAAGTGAAGGAAATCTTAACAAGTCTTATAAAAGAAAAAGTAACATTTGAAGTGCTACGGCATTCCCTTACTACGAAGCAGGTTTGTAAGGGAGAATACTAAAAAATAACTGTAAAAAACCATCCAGTGTGTAAAGTTGAACGCTACTTTCATCAAAGTGGCAACTCACCATATAAAATGCATGCCTTCCGTAACCGAGATGGTAAGCGAAACTCTTACGTTTCTCCCTTACAAACCTGTTTCGTTTGAAGCTCAATTTTTTACTGGGAAATTGCTTGTGATAAATTACAGACGCCTCTATATATTCTGTATATAAACCGGAACATTTTGGAGTTCATCTGGCGTCCACTTTGTGTTGGTTTCTTGTTTTACTTTTTTATTTATAATTGTTGACTGTATAGCTTTATAGGCTTTTTACACTGATGAACACCTAACATCTACCATCAAAGATGTAAAAAATGTAAAACACTCGATTACATTACTCACATCTAACATCTACCATCAAACAAAAATGTCACCATATTTGAAAAAAAAAAAATGTTTTTTTTTCTACTAAATTGCCAAAATTTAAAAAGAAAACACAAAAATGTATTTTAAGTTCAATTTCTTTAAAAATTTAAAAAATACTACAAAAAAACATTGCAATACAAGAGAAAACTTGACAAATGGTAACGCTGCTTTCAAAAATTTTTTTTGTCAGTGATGCCACAATAATAATAGAACTTATTGACACTTTTCTAGTGATGACACTAAAATAATCGAAAGATGTAGAATGGAATTAAGTGAGATAGGAACATATTTTCAAGATGTTGGTTTTAAGCCCTATGTATTTCTTATGGAAAGATGTTAACATCTTCGCAAATTGTGGCAAATTGATGGTAGATGTTAGATGTTGATCAGTGTAAAAAGTTTGTTCGACGGTTGTAAATTATTCTTTACAAATTTCATTTGTTCGAGTATAAGGCAGGAATGCAAACGCAATAATACACTAAGCAAAACAAGTTATGCAGCATAAGTATTACGCCAATGCAATTATGCTACAATTACAATTCTGTGTATTTTGTTGTTGGATTGCAAACAAAAGTTACACTATTTGGCATTTACACTATTGCAACGCCATTTAAATCAAACACTGAACTCCGCTAATGTGAATAATGTTGCTTTTCTAGAGCTAGATTAAAAATCTTAATTTTAGAATTCACACTAAACCACAAACAAATTTTTTTACTGTACAATCTATTTCTGAATTAGTTATAAAAAAAAATAACAAACATTTTATTTAATTCAATTAAAATTTAAAGTTAAACTGCCGTATTCATAAAAAATAAAATAAGTTTGAAATGTGTTTTAAGGCAAAATTTTCATACAAATTTTTCCTAAAATATATTTCAAATCCATTTTAATTTTTTATGAATACGGCAGAAAGACTTTAACCATCAGTAAAATTTTTATATTAAAAAAGTCTCCATTTTTGTTATCTTAAATGGGTTGCTAACCTTAAGCAATTTTAATTAAAACTATTAAAACAAATTGCTTAATAAATTTTAATTTGCATCCAAACTGACGAATTTTTATTAATTGCAAATAACACGTTTTATTAATTTGACGAATTGTTGCTGGTGAAATACAAACAGGGGAGTTTTCGTATTGAGTACAATTTCGTTACATATCGCAAACAGGAATGCGTTCTAAGCGAAATTTGTTTAAAAATTAATTAGATTTTTTTTGCTTCGTAGCAGAGTTAAATTTTTTTAATTGTGAACAAAAAAATAAAAACAACAATAAAATAAAGAATAATTAAGTAAATTAATCGATATAGTATATATTAAATTGTAACGTTTACTGGCTGACTGATTCATCGGCCCTTTTTGGGATTAACGTGAAAACCCTGTATTTTGGAACTTTTTGTCACCCCATCTATTTTTTAAACCAATAAACATAGAAATAAAAAGTATTTTACATTCGTAGCTTATAAATAAAATCCTATTAAGAAGAGAATGGTTCCAACATAAAAAAGGAAATAATATTAAATATAGAGAAAAAAACACTATTTCGAGATGAGTAATAAATCGGCGGAATAAACCTGATGAAATATGAAACGCACCCCATTTCTAATTAAAAATATATTCCACACAGAAATATTGCAAGAGAGGAGTTGCACAAAAGAAAAAGTCCCATTCAAAATGCCAAGATTTTGGTCACACTAAGGCATACTGCAAATTACCCCCCGTACGCGTTTTTTTCAATTTACAATTACACTGCACTGTTCCATGTCATAAGTCTAAAAATACTTCCAAAGTAAGGAAATGCAGCAGCTCTGGCAGTAATAACACTGCAAACTATAGAGGCAGCCCAATATATTCTATCGATAAGCGATCGGTTGGACAGGAAGATTATATCCCTTAAATGCAGGCCACTAATCAACCTAATACTAATTCCATTCAATGTACTGAAGCTTAGTACTAACCATGATACCAATACACAAGGTAGTTCCACTTCTCTCTCATAATATTTTTTTGGAAGTTTATCAACAATATTTTAAGTTAGTTTTTTTGTAAACATATAAAAAAATAATTAATTCCTTTTGGAAATTATTAGTTAAAATGTGTAATAGCCCCGGTAGGCTAGCTGGTAGTGAGCTAGTCTATCAGCGCCGGGGTTACGGGTTCGATTCCCGCCAGAGGCTCTGGTTTCCTGTAGACAAGCGACGAGCTTTAGATTTTAGTTTAATTGTGTTAAATTATTACTAAATAAATTTTAAACAAGTAAGAATGTATACTTGGCCATATAATACCAAGGAGAGTTTTCTACACGTGGCTGACTTCTGTTGTACTTGTATTGTGTGACACCACATGGCACGCAAAGGTTCGAGTGTGTATCCTATTGGGCAATCATGGACCTAACGAAACAAAATTATGTACTATTCAAATAAGCACTTTTATCGTGGTTGGTGAATTCAAAATACGCCTGCGACTGTTTTGTAATAGAAAAAAAATCCACGTTCTCTTTAATCTATTACCAAACAGTCAGTTGAGTTGTAATCTTTTATTTATTGTATTATGGTTGATGTCAAGCGGATCTTGGCTGAAAAAGAAGAGTTCGAAGAGAATGGCAAGTTCACAGATCCCTTCCCAAAAAAACGTCTTAGAAAACAGCATCTCTGAAAAATATCTTGAGAAACTCGATGCAGTTCAACAATCTGACTACTCATTATAGCGTGCAACTAAAAATCATTAAAAGTGAGGTATTTTCTAAGTCCCACTTGCCAAACTCAAATGAAAGTTGGGCAAGAAATGATCTTGCAAAAGGAAACCGGTTTGTTGAATATTTAAAAAATGTTTTAACCACTTATTTTCCAAAAGACACACAAGTCGATTTGCAACCCTAAGGTTTTAAAGAAGGCTATTGCTGACTTCAACCCTTAGAAAGAATCTGGTAATGATAATTTAAGTTACAAAATGCTTTAGTGCTACACTGAAAAGAAAAATCAATCCATCCGTACTTAAATCAATCCGAAGCGGTATCAATAGAATGATAAGTACGGATTTTTTTGATTCAAGTACAGAAAGATTTATTCAAGTACGGATATTCGAGTACAAAATACTTAACTTATCCATATATAATCCAGAATTCGTACTTGAAATAATCCGAAAATGAGATTGTTTAAACCCATTTTCTGCCACCGGTCGATTTTTCGACCAGTAGCTTTTCTAACGTATATCTTTATAGTTTGCTATTATTTTGTTGATCTGTTTTCCCAAAAATAAAATCTGGAATGATTTCTAATATATTAGTAATAAATTGATTTTCTAAAGACTTTATAAAATATTTTGGTAAGAGGAATCCTCTTAGAGGATTAATAAAAGCCAATTTTTAACACTTTTTTCCAATTAAAAAATATATTGAAAATTAGAAAATAAATTTTTTTGTTTTTCTTTATTTTTAAAGCATAAATAGTATATTATAAGAATCGACAAAAATAAATTTGTAGTTTACCAGTTTCTTGACTTATAAATGCCCATCATCTTTGGTGGTCGAAGCACTACAATATCATTACCACATATTAGCAATCGGTTAAGAACAGCTAAAAGGTATTTACGTCTATCAGATAAAAGTCGCTAAGATACAACATGTTGTTTTGTCAGAGTTCGCCCACTTGTTGATGTTCTCAATAAAAAATGTAGGGGGGTGCTTTAAAGCCATGGGAGATAAGGCCATGATGGCTTTATTGCTCAATTGAATGGGAGATAAAGCCATAATGGCCTTATTGCCCAATCATTGTGAGATAAGGTCATATTTAAAAAAAGTCATTTTTTTTATTCTTGTGACACACGCAGGAAAACTTTATTCAGCGAAGCCACCTGCCGTGTCCTACTGGAGGAGAAAACCCGTAAGCGCGGCCGCAGGCCGCCACGCAGAAAAACTTTAGTATGCGAAGCCAGATTTCAATACTTAACTTTTGTGTCTCCGGGAAGACTCTTAATTATAAAAATAAGAAAACTATTAATCAATGTAAAATGCAAAAGTTCTTCAAAACTGAAATGAGAGATAAAGCCATTTTCTAAAATTACTTATGTGAGCTAAGGCCATGATGGCTTTATCTCCCATTCAAATGAACAAAAAAAATAAAAGACTTTATCTCCCTTTTGAATGAGAGATAAAGCCATCATGGCCTTATCTCCCATGGTATTAAAGCACCCCCTCAAATTGTATGCAGTTTATGCAAATAGTTCGTGCAAAATGTTCGTAAAGAGAAAACCAATACGTTTTGGACTTAAAACATTTTGCATATGCTCTGGAAGTGGAGATTTATTATACAGTATTTTATATGGTGCTCAAACTATTTTGGATTTACTGGATAATTCACGAGCCCGATCCCGATTGTCATAAACATAGTTTTTTTTTTGACAATTTTTCCTATCATCTCTTCTGTCTACTGAATGAGCGCGGGAATGACAGCTGTAGCCAATGTAATTATCGATAACTCCTCAGTCGAACCAATGACTAATGTTAAACTGTATTGCCCAGCCGAAAGCATTTGAGGAGTATAATCATGATATTGATTGTTTAAACTTTCAGGACAATGGCTTTCTTTCATAAATTTATTTTCTACCTGAAGTCACAATACAGTGGGTATGTGAATTTAAAGGATATGCCACTTTGTTGTGGAGCTTTCTCTGGTCGAATCGGGTAGTCGGCATAGTTCTTAATTGACATATCTCATCAAATCGCGTCTGACCAGACCCCTTTCTGGTGTCACGGTAGTCAGTAGCCCTCAAAGTCACTGCTCCGGTCTGACTATTGGTTTATACTCAAAGTCACGGGAAGGGAGATCTTAAAAATTCGGCTTCAAATTCTGTTAAACGCACTATTTGTCACCTAGTGATAAGGACCACCATGAGATAGGTCGAACACGGCAGGTGCTTATGCTTATGTTTCACTCATAATCCCTTATCCGCCATAATAAATTTAATTATTATGTGTCTAATTATTTGTATATTTACATGCAAAAATACATATACATATTTACAAAGACTACTATTAAGATTTATAATAAAGAAATTTTTTAATAAATTTCCATATATTAAGCCAAAATCAATATTTCTTTCCAAAAAAATAAAATAATTTTTTTTACTGTTTTCGGCCATTGGTAGATTTTTCGACCAGTCCATATAAAGGCAACTACAAGAGATAATATTTTGAGAAAAGGGATTTAAGAAATTCGTGCTTGTTATGATAGCGGCATATAATGGGTTAAGTAAAATTACGATTTTAGCCAGCGTTTGAAAAGCTGCAGTTGAGATAGTAAAAGTCATAAGAATGTGCTGTAACTTCGACATCTTCATTTGTCATTGTACAAAAATAAACCGTTGACTTTACTTCTGATCCATTAAATGAAAACAGTCGCAGTGAAGGCAAAAGCAAAAAACAAAAAGTTGATCGCAACAACGAACATCGGCAGTCGACATGTTCGGAAGTGTTTGGTTTGACCGACTTAAACTTTTAATAAATCCCGAAGTTAACGAAGATGGGATGTTGTGTTTTTGTTTTTTTTTTTCTTTTTTTTTTATTTTGCTTGAAAACATATTACTAGTAAAGCTGAATCCAAATTACCTCGATGCTGCTACAGAAAATATGCCACTTTTCCAAGAAGAAGATAAACAATATTAGTATTTTTTATTTTATTACCAAAACATGTTTTCATTATATTTTTTAATCTTTACAACAGTCTTTACTTATAATATCATTTTAAAGTCCAGAATTGTGATTTAATTTTTAAAAAAATTTTTTTTTTTATTTTAAATACCTACCGCATGCGTTCATAAATACATACATATGTAAGTATGTTTTTATTTGTATGAATGTATTTATTTTAATGCTTAACAATCTTTTTAATTTTTTGAAATTAAATAAAACTTTAAATTACATTATCGTTTTCATACATATGTATGTTTGTTATTTATTTGGTTTTTTAGGTTTGTATTTTAAAAGTTCTCTGAATTTTAATAATGTCTATCTAATTTCACTAACAAAAGAATTTTTGGTATGTACAAAAATAGCAGTAAAACAAAATACATACTTATACATACAAACATACATAAATCAAACAACCGTTTCTTTTTTTCTTCCAACAAGTGATTACAGACATAATAGAAAAACGCACTTCGAACTGCAAAATAAAAAAAAAGAAAAAAAAACAAAAACACAACATCCCATCTTCGTTAACTTCGGGATTTATTAAAAGTTTAAGTCGGTCAAACCAAACACTTCCGAACATGTCGACTGCCGATGTTCGTTGTTGCGATCAACTTTTTGTTTTTTGCTTTTGCCTTCACTGCGACTGTTTTCATTTAATGAATCAGAAGTAAAGTCAACGGTTTATTTTTGTCCAATGAAAAATCAGAAAGTGGAAGAAAAAGCAATTTTTTGATTTTGACTGCAGCTTTTTAAACCCTGATTTTAGCAATCCCAAAATGCGCTTGATTCAAGAATTATAAGGTTGATTTAATCCCGAATTCGTACTTGAAATAATCCGAAAGTGAAATAAGATTGATTCTTACATAAAATACTTATCCCAAAGACAGAAGAGGAATATTATTATGATTGATTTGCTTACCGGATCTACTCCTTACAGAATTTTAATTATAAAACACCAGCATCATGCCCGACATGTTTTCTAGTTTAAAAATGTGATGTAAATATTTAACTTAATATTAACTAATTGGGAACTTTTTCTTTTTATTTTACTTTTTAAACATGGAAAAATGTATGTTTTTCTTCTTGTTCTCTTGTTTTTGTTGCTTCCACACACAACAAGCGAATCGTTTTCCCTACTTAAGTGTCTACAAAAAACTTTGAAAAAGGTAAGCAGATGCACTGATAAAGAATGCATTGCTAAGAGTTGAGACCAATAAGTTATATGAGATTAAAAACCCTCACTTTGTAATTTTAAGTTTTAAGAATTTTGTACTTATTTTAAGAAATTCAGGGATTGATTTTCGAAAGGATGGTTTTAAGTACGTTTTAGTGTTATTGGTACTTAAACTCGTACTAAAAGTAAGTATAAAAAACTTAATGTATCCCGAGTGTTTTTCTTTCTTTAATCCTTTTAATTTTTAATACAATTTTAAGACTGAATACTTCCCTCCAGGATAAAAGGTCTCTCTAATTACCATGATTCCTAAGCCAGGGAAAGATCGTAGAAGAGTTGAGTCATATAGGCCTATTAGCTTATTATCTAACATATTAAAGCTATTTGAGAAACCTTATGTTTCGAAATTAATGGCGGTTCTGGATTGTTTTAAGTACTTAATTTTTATTTTATAATTTTAAGAACGAGTTTATTCTCCAAATAACCATATAAAACATCAACATATTCATGTAAAATATCTCGGTATATATTTAAACAGATCCATAGCTAACGGGGAAATGCCATGAAGAGGCAAAGTAAACTCAAATCATACTCTATTGTGTCATATTAATTGTATTTGCTATAATATTATGAATGTGATACCCAAAAAATTTTACCAAATAAAACTAATATAACACAAAATTACACTTTGTGAATTGCCTAATTGTTGTTAAAAAAAAAGCTTGCATGTATATAAAAAAAAGTCTCCTAGTTTGTCTATTTCTTCTTTAATGACCTACAAAATTATTTTTTGTTTATTGTATAACAAAAAATTATATAATTTGAAAGGTATCTGTCATCACTTTAAACATTTGTGTGTTCATTACTTCCATCTGCTAAAAAAATTTATATCGCCGTTTTATTTGTCCACTATTCTATTTTTAATTTCAGCCTAAAGTTCACTTTGTTTACTTTTGTTCTAAAAATTTCAAATTAGTTTTCATTGTACTACGAAATTTAAACTACAAAAAAACCGTATAATGATTTTTATTTATGAACTTTTAAAGCAATTTAAATGTTAATGTTTGTTTAGAGAAAATGTATATGTATTTTTAAAACGTCCATTAAATATGATATATTTTTTCCATTTATCAATAAAAATTATGTATTTATGAGTACAGAAATGTGTGTTTGAGTAAGTAGTAACGGTGCTCTTTCATCTGTATTATGAAAACAAAATATATTTGTATATATTTTAATAAAAAATTTTAAATTTTCCAAATAAAAGTTTGTATTTTTAACTTAATTTTTGATTGAATTAATGAAGGAAAAAAAAAATTTTTTGATGCTTTGGGAAAAATCCTATTTTTTATTTAAAAGTTATTTTTTTTATTAACACTGTTCAGAATTGTTTCTAAAAATGACCAAATTTGATTCACTCTAATACACTCACAATATTCTGTACGAAAAATTAACTGAAATTGTGATCTAAAATAAAGGAAACTTCAGTTAAAAACCGGTCAGCTTATTTTTCATTAATTTTTAACGAAAAGTTCATTTAATAAATGAATTTTCAGTTATTTTATATAATTTAACTATCCAAAAATTCCGTATTTTAGTATTTCAGTTATTTTAGTAAATTCAGTAATTTTCGTTTACTCCATAAAAGAGCAGAATTTCTAAAAAAACCAGACAGACACCTGTCCGCTTGTTTTTCTAATGAGAGAGAGAGAACATTATTATTTACTTACCCCGTTACACACGTTTGTTTTACTTTTGTTGTACTGACCCCGTTGTTTACAGAAGAACTCTCAATTATAAGACACCAGCAGCATGGCCGATATGGTTTTGCAATTATTTTACTTTAAAAATTTAATGTATTTAACTAAACAATTTAAGCAAATAGAAAATGGGAATTTTTTACACAAAACAAGCAAGTTTTTTATAGATAAGTAAAAATTTATTTTTTGGTAGTTAAATTACATTAAATAAATGAAAATTCTCTTGTTTTACGGAATTCGCGGTTGGATTTTTGACAGTAAAAATTAAATGAACTTTTCGTTATTTTAAATTACATTTTTATTTAGTTTACATACAGAAGACTTTAACTTAATCAACAGACAATATTAAGTGCAACTGAAAATCCGTGTTAATATGCACTTAGTTTTTTTAATTAATGATAGAATCAGTTAAAAAGAAATTTGCTTAGACCTTTAAATGTTTATTAATTTAAAAATTACTGAACGGAATACTTTGTAAATAAACTACAGTCCGTTACAGTAATAATATTGTGAGTGTACTATTCTTCTTATGAATATAAAATATTTACGTTAATTTAATTTGATTTTAAATATTTATAAACTTTGAATTTGTATAAATCATTAATGATCTGTATAAGGGATTTAGCAAAAAATTAATGGCACTATTGTGTACAAAATACAATACAAAATATACTACAATGCAATACAAAGTACTCTTCATGTCGGCTTTAATACCCAACGTATCTCTCACATGTACACACACGCATAATGTAAATTTACATGTGTATGAGTTTGTGTGCACTTCATTGACATGTCTGTTTATGGCCTGGTAGTTTTGAAGGTATTTTTATTTTTCATACGATTGATAACTAGGGCAAGTTTTTCAAGCTTTTTGTGTTTTTAGCAAGGTTTTTTTTAAAAAAAATATTCATTTGCGTAATGCTGAATAATTGCTAGATTGAAAAAAGGTTCTAAAAAAACAAAGTGAGAGAGTAGAATCTTGTGTGACTATTTGATACCCTACACTACACAGGGACCCTAGGGCAGTCATGGATCCGGGAAAACATAATCATGTTATGAGGTTGGCAGTTATTTTATTTCATCTTACTATCTACATCTGTATAAGACTTTTTCGTTTTAAAGTGATTTTAGGGAGGGGGTTTATATGAGATATGGCATTGAAGCTTTTATCTGCGGAAAGTATAGGTTTGGAGCGAATTTAGTCAAAGTGTGTATTCAAATAAGTCGATAGCGCACCTGGCGGCGAAAATAAATCAAATTGATTATGAAAAACATACCCAGGTAGATGGTTGTAGACAGGGCTGTGGAGTCGTCCGAAAAAAGTACTAACTCTGACTCCGACTCCAAACGCTGAAATTTTTTAAGTGCGACTCCGACTCCGACTCACGACTCCTACTATAATCTTGACGCTAAATATATGTATATGAGACTAAGTGATGTTAACATTTATTTTTTTCATTGCCGTACGGCCTTCTAAAAATTGCCGTTTTTGAGAAGAAATTACTGTACGCAAACATTAATGAGCTGTTTCCAAATGACAGGCGATTAATTATGTAGTAAAATTTATATAAACAGCACTCAGTCCATCGCCTGTCATTTGGAAACAGCACATAAGAGCAGTATCCATAAACCATTTATTTAAATTTTAAATGTGTTTTAAGAAAAAATTTTATTAGGAATTTTTGTATAAAATAAATTTTTAACTAAAATTATTGTATTTTTATGAGTAAAGCCTGGTACTCTGTTCAGTATTTCGTGCGAAATGTTTTCAAACTCAATATAAAAAAAATTTCTGTGAAATACAAACGAAAAAATGTTGATAGAGTTGTACTGTATTTATATTACGAAAAACATGCGAAATGTTTCTAGCAACATTTTTATTTTCCGTACGAAACAAGTGCAGCTCATATTATTTCGCACGGAATTTTAAGCAACAGCTAATAATTTTTTGTAATTTTTTATTTTGTATTTGTGAAGTGGGGTTTATAACAAGCGTTTCAAAAAGAAAAATGTAGAAAAGTGCAAAAATTATTAATAAAATTAAATTTTTTGTTTTTTACTTTAGGAAATTATAAAAATAATATTGTTTTACTTTTTTAATGACAATTGTAAAAACACATGGTTTTTGTCATAGATTGGGGTAGTGCACTAATGTTGAAGTTTCAACTCATGTTGAGTGATGAATTGAAAACTAGCAATCTTACTAAACATGAGTGATAGTAATGTTAAAAAATTTTGCGCTAAAAAAATAGTTTGATTTAACAAAAAGCAATCATCAGTTTATTGCAATTTTTTTTCTTCACTCATTTGACTGCAACTAAAAATTTTGCACAAAATTTAAAATACAAAACTTGTGTTTTCGTGATTAAAGCCAAGAATTATTCCGTTATTGACAGAATTTCATTTAGTTTAATTTCCTTTGCTTAGCATATCATCAGAAAAATCAGAAAATTTTTAAAATTTTAGTGACATTATGTTTCTGTACAGCTTTTTGATTGCAAGTTCAAATTTTGAACTACATATTTGAATTGAGTGCAGATTTTATGCATTCAATCACAGTTAGTGTTAGTAAAAAAATTTGCAATACCACTTTATTTTTTTTAGTGATAGTGAAAAAAAAATACCAATCATCACTAACTAAAGCTGGTAAAAAATAGTAAAAACTAATTTTTTTGCAGTTTTATTTAGTGAGATTGCAATGTTGATTTAAATCAATATTTAGTGCACTACCCCCAACTATGGTTTTTGCTTACCTTAGCACAATAATGTTGTATACTTGTATCTAATAAAAACGTTAAGTTTTGAAAAACCGCAAGATAGATGATATTGATACATGACAAAATTTTCGTGCGAAATAATAAATGTTGCTCAACATTTTTCGCAAGTTCAAACAGAGTACTAGGCTTATAGCAGTAAAATAATTTTGAATAAAATAGGTACATACATACATATATGTAACTCAAAATACCTTTATTTAATACGCTTAGCGTGCAGGAGTTTGTATGGTAGATATGTGAAATTATAGATCGATTCTCACCATTTTCACTGGCTTTGACCTTATCAAAGGTTCCCACTTATGCACTAAATTTTATCAAATTATCTTCAAAATTACAAGCTGTAATTTGCGCACAAAGTTTGCATGGACAGACAACCAGCCAGCATACCCGACGGACGGACATCGTTAGATTGGCACTAGGGTATTCATTCGGTTAACCGTTACTCGGTTAACCGATTAATAACTATTCGATTAACTGATCGGTTAATTTAAAATTGGCAATTTTCGATTAACGATTAAACCGGTTAATTTCAGTCGATGTACCGATTAACCGATGTAACAAATTTTTTTAGTTTTTTGTAGTATTATAACATTTTTTTTGTGTTTTTATTTATTTGTTTCGTCTCATATAAAAAGGTACATGTTTGGAAAATATTTATTCCTCTAATATATATTTCCTTCGAGCAATACATTCTTAAAATACAGTACAAAAACAGAAACTAGGAGTTCGGAAATACATTTTTTGCAGAATGTTCGATGCTGAGCTTTGCCAGGATGAGTCAGATGATGACCTGACAATAGAAGAAACTCTCGGTTGGAACACAAACAATCTTTCACAAAATTAGCCGAAATAATTGCACAATGGAAGATTTAATATGTTAAGAGAAATCCTGAAGAAGGACTGAGAATTAAAAAATATAGAAACACAAGCAATGCTAAAGTGACGTCATATTTAACAGTTGAATTTTGTAAAAAAGTGCAATGCATAATCTTGTTTTTATCATTCTTGAATCTATATTATGGGTTGCTTTCGATTTCTGCAACATCTTCGATAAGTGAAAGAATTTTTTCCAAGTCAAGTTTTATCAAAACTAAAGAAAAGAATCGCTTAAATCCTAAACATTTAAACCAAATTATTTTTCCAAAAGATTATTGAAATGAACTATTGAAATAATTAATAAAAAAATCTCACAGTATATTTTTTAATAAATACGTAAAAATATTATAAAAAAAAAATAAAAACAAAAAATATTATGTATAAATTATAAAATATGTGTTTCGTATTTATGAATTACTTATTTCTTTGCTCGTTTTAGTTCAAGAATGGTTTTGTTTGTTATGTTAATGTTTTTTTTTTACATAAACTCCAAATAATAAATAATATTTGCATTTTTAATTAATGAAATTACTTAATTTATAACAAAACTTTATTAATCGGTTAACCGATCAATAACAAAATTAACCGATTATTAACCGATTATTAACCGATTCAACCGAAACCTCGGTTAATTAATCGAGCGATTGACCGATTAAAGCAAAAGCCCAATTAAATGAATACCCTAATTGGCACTCTAAAAGGTTGACCATGACCAATCATTTTAGGTGGTACATACAACCACTTTTTTGGTGTGGGTATAAGAATGTGTTGCGGAAGGAGGACCATCCACCATCCAAAAACTAAAATTGTATGAAAGTATTGCTAAAACATCAACCGTTTATTTGTTGTTGGGTTAAATTGCTTCTTAAAAGCTCTTATTAGATACATTTATGTTGATATATGGTGGACTAAGGAAACTATTGTCTATCTTGGAAGGACTACTAAAAAAATTTAAAAATTCTTTTTAGGACCTGCAGTAGTTTAAAAAAACGACAGTAGTTAGATACTTTCTCGTCTTGTACACATAAGGACTTTTATAATTTAAAAAATTATTTCTGTTATTGCACAACTCCTTCGGAACTGTAGGGTTATGTTCGTTATTATTTGTGTCTGCCTCTCTTTGTGTTTGTGTGTGTGTAATCAATAAATTTATGTTAATAAATGAGTTTTAAATTATAAATTATGAATTCGTGTGAAAACCATTTTGTGTATTGAATTAAACACAAACACATTTACAAACAGTTTTTCATATAAGTGTGTATAAGCTTTTATGTAATGCTAACAAAGAATTTTTTTTTAATAATTTTATATGAATAGTTGATTATTAAATTATAGTATAGATATTTGCATTTAAATGGCAGCATATTAATTTTATTTTAACTTATTTTTTTTATATTTCATACCCTTCACCACAGGTCATTACGTCTGTAATTTCTACAATATTGATTTTTGACTTAATGAAGACTGTAAATATATTTTACTTCCTTACGAGAAGCGAACTTGATTCAAAGAGATATGTGCTTTAATACGTCCATCTGTCCGTGTGTATGTTGAAATGGGGTTTCCGGAGAGCCCAGATATAATGGGGACTACGTTGCCATATATGTCTGTATCATCTATATCTAGGAATAGCTATATATTTAATTTCAGCCAGACCGGCTAACAAAATGCTGAAATATGAACAAAAAACCAAGTCTGCTTCTAATTTTTACCCATATATCTCTAGTGTACTTAGTAGGGTATTCATTTAATCGACGTTTTGCTTTAATCGGTTAATCGCTCGATTAATTAACCGAGGTTTTGGTTTAATCGGTCAATAATCGGTTAATTTTGTTTTTAATCGGTTAACCGATTAATAAAGTTTTTTTCATAAATTAAGTAATTTCAATATATAGAAATGCATTAATTATTTATTATTTGGAGTTTATTAGTAAAAAAACAATAACATACCAAACATTAAAATTCTTGAACTAAAACGAGCAAACAAAAACGAGACGTATCTTTCTCTACCACACGGCATCAAAATCTCAATTTACATCAAAAGTGGATTTAGCCGGTTTGCATATTAATCCTACGATATATATTTCTAGCAATTATTTAAAGACATAAGGAGTTAAGCGATTTTTTTGTTTTGACAAAACTTGACTTAGAAAAAATTCTTTCACTTATCGTAGATAAATATATAATTTCTCAGTCCTTTTTAAAGATTTCTCTAAACATATAATTTTTTCCATTATGTCCTAAGAGTCCTGTTTTAATTTTTAAATATGTTTAACACTTCTAATTGTTTCGGTTAATTTTGTTAAAAGACTGATATGAGAAGGTATGAGAAGAAACAAATAACTAAACATATACATATAAAAAAAGTACGTGAAACAAGAAAAAGGTGTTGGCAATCAAACATTTAACCCATTTTTCGCCACATTCCTGTTGATTGAACATTGAAATCGGTAGGCGGAAAATGAGTTTAAATGAAGATCACTGAACACCTTTGTTTGTTAGCAAAAACATTTTCTAAACACATACCTTTTGTATATGAGACGAAACAAATAATTAAAAATACAAAAAAATATGTTATAATACTACAAAAAATTAAAAATCTTATTACATCGATTAATCGGTTAATCGACTGAAATTAACCGGTTTAATCGTTATTCGAAAAAAGCCAATTTGGAATTAACCGATCAGTTAATCGGGTAGTAATTAATCGGTTAACCGATTGACGGTTAACCGAATGAATACCCTAGTACTTAGTAGAGACATACAAATTGTTACTACTTTGAACATACCCATTAGAATAGTAAAATTGATTATATACCCTTTTATAATCACATGCTTTTGGAAAGGTAACCTCTATACCGTTAGCCTGTTACGGGAATTTGAAATTGTGCTAACTTTAAACATGGAGTGGTCAGATAAAGAAAACCGTATCGCAGTTACGGTCTGGAACGAAAAAAAATGATATTTTAAAAACGCTCCGCCCGCTCGGCATCAGTCGCATGTTCATCTACAGGTGCATACAATTGTTCGAGGAGACCGGAGATATAAGATACCGCCCCCTGTCGGGCCGCCCATGTACCGTTCGGACACAGCATGTAATCAAAGCCGTAAAAGCAAGAATTCAACGAATTCCTCTCCGGAAACAGAAAATCTTGGCCCGTGAGATGAAAATCACACAAAAGTCTATGAGTCGTACTATTCAAAAAGACTTGGGTCTTGGAGCTTTCAATTAGGATAGAAAAATCCAATCGTCTTTTGGTGAAGTACGCTGATAACTTTGATAGAAAAATTTTGTTTTTGAATGAAAAAATTTTTACCGTACAGAAAAAGTTTAACAAACAAAATGATAAGGTTTATGCTCGGTCATCTAAAGAAGCATCAGAAGAAGCATCCATGGGTCGAAAAGGGTCATCCTCCAGCTTCAGTCATAGTTTGGTGGGGTGTCTCCTACGATGGAGTGACTGACTTGCATTTCTGAGAAACCGTTTTGGAAGCAGTTGTGAAGCCGCTTAACTATTTCCTGTTCCAAAACTACCCTTGGACCTTCCAGCAAGATTCTGCATCAGCTCATAAAGCTAAAACGACACAGACCTGGCTTCGAACCAATTTGCCTGCTTTTATGTGCTCTAAAGATTGGCCATCTGGCAGCCCTTTGGATTACAAATTATGGACGGTTTTATCCTCTAAAACCGTCCATGGTCTGCCACAAAAGATACCCTAACACTGATTCCCTTAAGACAGCTCTGGTTCGTGCTGTAGCCAATTTTCCAATGGATGAGGTGCGTGCAGCTATTGATGACTGGCCAATGCGACTTAAGGCGTATGTGAAGGCCAAGGGCGGACATTTTGAATGAAACTAAGATTTTTGTATACAATACATATCAATAAATATATAAAAAATAAAATGGTCCAAAACCATTCATTAGTTTTTGTTTTATAGCCCAACATATAAGTAACAGTATTTATGTCCCTACTAAGTAAATAACAATATTAGAGACATATAACTAACTTTTTCTTACCAAAATAATGCATTTATCACAATAGCGCCAATAACGTAAGAGCTAGAAGGACCAAATATAGCGCACAAATTTCATAAAGAGTTTTAGTTTTAAAAAAATTAGCCAAAGCAGTCAAAGCAGTACAAAGCCTCCATGCAATTGTCCTTCCAATTTTATTTTTTTCGAACATATATTGAAAAGATGCCGGGAAGCCCTAATCACCAGACAATGCGCTTAGCAACAGCGTTTGTGCGTCAGCGCAATTATAACATACAGATAGCAATTTGAATTAATACCGGTCTAAATTGCTAACACATCTACTGAATAGTAACAGCATCTAGAGCAGTTTAGAAGCCCCACCCCTTTGTTTTTTAAGCTCATTAATTCAGTTGCACATGTACGGAAGCTGTGTTGATCTTGTTTCAAATACAGTGTGTAAGATAAGTAATAAAATTAAAAAAATATTTTAATGCATTACGAAACTGTCATAAAAGCATTCATGCAGAAGATTTTAGAGGAGTTTTTTTTTAGATATAATTCTTGCTTTTAATTTCCAAACATGCTCGCAGTACACACTGAATTTTTTTAATGGTAATATTGGAAAATGTCCAATTCTTACTGTTATTTAAAAACTTTTAAAAGCTAACATTTTAAAAGTCAGTTTAAAAATTAGAAAATTTAGTTTGGACTGTATAATTATAAATGTTTAACAGCCAAAACAATTTCTTTCTATTATATTTAAATAAAATTTGTGCCCTTAGTTTTGCGTATCTCTGTACTTTAAAATTTTCTCGCAATACAAATGCAAAACATTTTTGAGCACCCCTGATCTAGAGAGATTCCCCAGCAGGCACTTAAGCCATTTTTTTAAGATCTCCCATTCCGCAGTTTTGGGTTTAAGAAAAAACCACCACGTGATCTCAGATACGACCTCAAAAAAATTTCAGACTGGGACCGAACTCCCAGGGGTTATTGACTTCCTTGATACCAGGTAGGATTTCTGATCACCCGCTATCTCAAGAGAGCTCTTTTACTTGTTGTGTATTATTAACCATCTGCGACTGACCTGACTTTATTGTAACTTTTCTAATGACGTGGTTTACTGGTATGTTTTTTGGGAGACACTAAAATTATATAACGAAACTATTGATGTAGTTGTTTCTCAGACACCTAACCTTAAACTGACGTTATTTTCTTCTAGTAACTTTTCTGCTCATAACAACCAGCGTTACCGTTGGTGCCACTAAAGTGGCAATTTGCCACTTTTTCGACTGCTTGGATACTATTTGGCCACTTTTATAAAATGCACCCAAATGTGGTACTTTTTGCGATTCTTGCCACTTTTTTGATACTTTTTACGCTAGGAAAATAAACTTTTTTTCTTTCTGTTTTATTATAACCCCCAGCTTTAATATATGCAAAACTGTTTTAATATATGTATATTTAGGCAAGTTTATATGAAATTTTTTTCTTGTCATGCGTGGTTAGCTGAAAATCGGTTTAATAAACTTTCTATTAACCTGTTTTATTTATTATGAATAAGGGCATAAAGATATCGATGGTTTTCTTCCGCAACCTCGTAACTCAAAAACAACTACTTTTCAGGAGAGACAAAATACTTTTTTTTTTACCAAATATTTGAAATTTGTTGCTACTTTTTTTTATAAATCAAGAATTAGGAAAATTTCCTATAAATATTTAAAAGAACATATAGCAAAAAGTTTCAAATATTTGGTAAAAAAAGTATTTTGTCTCTCCTTAGAAGTTATGAAGCAGAACCCGAACTGTTGTGTACCGAAAACTTGTTTAAAATTTGTGTAATTGACATTAAAAGTAAAATCTAAGTTTTTTCCAAAAATTGTGTAATGAATTGATAAAAAGAATTGATATAAAAAACAAAAAGCTCAATATATTGAAGTATTTAGACCCAATATTTATAATGTCTAATGAAGATATACAATATTTCGAATTAAGCTTCGTACAGACGATGGTCAGATCTTACAATATTGGTAAGCAGCGTTGCTTAAATTGCATTAAAATTGGTTAAAATGTCTCAAAACTGTGTGAACATCTGACAATCGCAACATTGTCAGAAAAAATATTGCTCTTGGCACCGCCTGCTTACAATATTGTAAGATCTGACCATCGTCTGTACGAAGCTTTAGTTTCAGAGTTTAAAGATATTATAACTGACCCAGACGCATTTATACATGAATTTAAATTTCTAGAGAGTAAAGTAAATGACACGAATTATGAACACATATTTAAAATTTCGAATGCGTAAAATAGGAACATTGAAAAATAGATTTGATGAATATACCTATATATATATTCAAACTTGTACAAATTGATCTCTCATATTTTTACATTGTCACATAGTAGTGCTTCTGCTGTAGAGTTGTGTCGGTCATGAACGACCCGGTTCAATTGAACGAATCAGTCAAATGAACGTTGAACGGCCGTTCAGTCTCATCGTTCAATATGGTTCACTTGGGTCTTTTCAGGTCTTTTGAATCAGTTTGAATCAGTCATTCACTTGCTTACCGAACAACTGATTGAAAAGAAACAACAGTACTATTCTTGTGTATATGTTTGTTATGCCAGAATAATATACTTGTTTCTTTTACTCATTGTCACATTGCTTTACACATTTTCATAATACATCGTTCAATATGGTTCACTTGGGTCTTTTGAATCAGTTTGAATCAGTCATTCACAAAAAACAATGCAAAACACAAAGCAAAATGTTTCTTCGAATTTGCTTTGTGTTTATTGTTTTCTATTATTGTATACATATTTCTTATATGAATATTGCTATACTCTTTTAACACATTGCCGTATTCAATCAATTGTGAATGACTGAACGAAAACCACAAAAGATCAACTGATACAAAAGACCTACTGATCCAAACGATCAACCGACCCAAAAGACAAGTGACCTGAAATGACCGACTGAACGAAATGAACGAACTCGTTCACTGTTTCGAATTGAACGTTAATGACCGGTCACCTAAACGAACGATTATGCCCAAGACTATTCTGCTGGGCGTGTTTTAACTAAGTTAGCTTTAATAAAAAATAAAGTAACAAATAGGCTTAACCCTCTAACAGATAAGGATGCCTCAAGGCAGCTATCCGTTTTTTTCCTATTGTGATACTACTGAACATTTTTTTTTTAATAAACCGTTGTTACTTTCGATTACTTACTATTCTATTCACCGTTATATTTTTGGTTGAATGCAATAGCACAAGTTTTGTGTGTTTTATTCAGATTTAATTGCAAGAAATCAGTGTCAATAGAAAAAAAAATATTTAAAAAATTATATAATTTTTGTGAAATAAAAAAACAGACTTCCAATTAAAGGAATACAATATATAATTTGTGCTAAGCAGTTTATATATAATTGTTCTAATTAAACCAAAAATGTTCATCGAGATAATAAAATTGTTTGTTCTGAACGGAAAAATATTATAGCAGCCTCAGGGCACTCTTGCCCGTTTATGCCAGTAATATAAATAAATTTTTTGTATTGTGAATTTTACGTGAAAAAATGATATCTCCAGATATCTTTCCCAGAAAAAAGAAATTAAATCTTTCTGAATTGACTGATAGCATGTTCGGAAAGACGATCGGTTGGCCATTCTTTGTTGGAGCTCGAAAAGCCACAGGCAACGAAATCTGGAACCGGTAGAAAAGCCAAACATCCAACCGAAGACGACCGGTTAAGGTTATAACCTTTTTCCAATCTGGACAGGTTAGGAAAATGGCAAAATAAAATGCAAGCTCTGCAAAACATCTCAAACACAATGTAAATGCGAGAAGTGTGATGTACATTTAGTTACATTTAGGTACTAAAAACTAATTTTTACATATCATTACCGAAAATAGTATACATTTTTTGCTTTTTTCCTAAACAATAATCTTTTTTTGAATAAAATTCATTTGATTAATAAAACTCTACCTGTATATCATTTTTACCGTAAACAGGCAAAGATGCCCTGAGGCATCCTTTCGTTTTTTCCACCTCTCGACTGAAATAAAAAGATTTTCAACTTCAGCCTACAATTAATTTGTTTTTGGGAAAATATTATTTAAAAAAAAATTCATAAGAGGTTGCCATTAAAATTTAGCTCTTGCCTGTTAGAGGGTTAAGACATTTTACGAAAGTATGTAAATCGTTTTAAGAACAATTAATTGCAAAATTTTTATGAAACTGACCATTAATAAATATGTAGCACAGGACGACATTGAAAAAGTTTGTTTGACCATTCCAACTGATTCTTTTGTTTTTGGAATGCTAAAGACGAATATGAACACAGTTTTCTTCCATCACGTCACATTTATCAGATACACCAATTATTGTAATTTCGGAAGATGTTTTGTACCACAATTAATAACACTAGCACTTGAATTTAGCATGTATGCATGCCGTGCATTTATTTGTATTAAAGTGAGGAACTGATTATACATATATAAAGTATTTGAAAAAGTGATATTTTCGTGTTTTTGTTATAGGATTTCTTGTTTTCATCCGATTATAGCTTAGCTGCCAAGCCCACGGTGTCGACAAGAACATTTCTTTCGCATATTTATATTGATAACAATAATAAAAACTAAAATTTGTTTTTGTTTTTAAAACAACTTTTGTTATTAGGTTGACTGTAGAATAAAATTTTAAACTATGGATTTTGTTATTAATTGTGGTACAAAACATCATCCGAAATTGCAATAATTGGTGTATCTCATAAATGTGACGTGATGGGAGAAAACTGCGCTCATATTCGGCCATAGCATTCCAAAAAACATAAGAATCTGGTGGAATGGGCAAATAAATTTCTAACAAGTTCTTAAATGTCTACCTGTGCAATACATTGTCTTAAATAAATCAAATAAAATGTATTCAGAAGGAATAGAACAAGAAAAATATTACTAAATGTATATATAAAAAACATTACATAAATATTTTATATTTGCTGCAACAGTGTCATAATCCAAAAAACATGTTTGGCAGAAACAAGTTTAACGTTTTTGAATTACCAAAACATTAAAGTAAATATTTTATAAAAATTACTTCTCGAGAGAAATATTTACAAAATATTTATTTTAGTTTTTATACCATTTAAACCTATAATAAATAGAAGAAAAAAAACGTAAAAAAATACATAATGTGGTGTACTTATTTTAATTTTAAAAGATGTGCCCCTTTTTTTAAAAAAATCTACTTTTTGGTGCCACTTTTTTTGTAGATATCCCCTTTTTTTGGTACTTTTTGAAAATATCCGACGGTAACACTGATAACAACAAGTGCGCTCTCTATGGTCGCGCTCTTCACGCTAGCGTACACATGAAAACGTAGTAAGAAGTTACTGGAAACGTGAGAGTCGATGTTTGTTGTTTGTCAGTGTCTATTAGACTACCACGTCAGTTACAGAGGGTTAAATTATAAAAAAAGGAGTTTAACATAAAATTATTGCCAAATTTTGAACAGAGAACACGTGCAGATTTGTATGTATGTATGCACTTTTTTTTTTTTTTTTTTTTTTTTTTCTTTAATTTAAAAGTATTTTATTTACAAGTTTCCATGTTACAATTTAAGTGCTTTCTCATAATATTCCCTCCTGATCTATGCTCTAGCCACATTTCAAAATTTACAAATTAAGTCACCTTTTAAAACATCACTTACAGAAAATATCGAAAAACAAAAAATTAAATCCTTGAAACTTCATTCAACTTTTGAAATTTCTTTGTAACTTTGGGAAACAAAATAAAAACACTTTTTCTTAAGATGAAAACCAAAAGTATTCTTTCTAACAACTAAATAAAAAAATATATATATTTAGAAAGGTTAACACACACATAAATTTACTCACGTACACTGACAAAGGTGGCCTTAAACTCATACCCAGGCATACACACACTTTCACATTTATGGCTTTTTGGGGAAAACAAAAACCAACAAGAACAACAAATGGAATTTGTATTCGCTGCGAACGCTATGCTGTCACAGAATTGTGCCAAACGTGATCAATGTAAAATATTTTACGCTGTAAATTTAACTCGCACTCACTGGGGCAGCAGAGTGTTTGTGTGTAATTTTGAAAAACATTTTTTTTTCACATAAAAAAACAAAACAAAAAAAACTTTTATTTAACACATATTTTCACACACTGCGGGTTTTGTTGTTGTTTTCGTTGGGTTTCGAATTGCACGCATTTTCACGTACACGTACGCATTTCTTGAAACAAATACCGCTTTTTGTTATTCAAAACTTACTGCATTGTAATTAAAGCAAGCAGGAATTTCGGTTAAAAATGGGTATATTAGGTTTCTGATTCCGTATGTAACACCGTACATTCAACTTAACTTCATCCAACTTTTTGAGACGATTTAACCCTCTAGTGCATATGACCGTCTACAGACGGGCATAGTTTAAAAGCCCATAACATTCAAATATAAAAGCTGATAGTTTGATTTTAAAAAAATATGATCTAGTTGCCTACTTTATTTCATTTTTTGTGTACACATCAGTGTTGAAAAATTCAGTACTTTGGTACTTTTTTCAGTACTTTTTTATATTGAAAATACCGCAGTACCCCCGCGTTGTTTTCAGTACTTTTTTATCCTTTCAGCTTTTTAACTTTTTAACTGTGATATGATCATTTCGATAGCAGGCTTTGGTCATCATGTGTTTGTTGCAAAATTTATGTTGTATTTTAAAAATAATAACCGACTTTAATATTGAAATGCAAAGCGTGGACGCCAGAATTCATATTTTGCTTTCCAGAATGGGATATTTGTTCTTACAAGTGGCAAGAAAATTTATAACAAGGGATGCATTGGATAATATGTTAGTGCAAAATATAAATGAAAACCATATTTATAGAAACATGCAATGTTAAGGAAATGGTTTATAAAGTAAAAGAAACTGCGAAATCATTTTATTCGAAAATTTGCGAAATATAAAGAACTAAATTTTGTTTTGAAAATAAATCCTTAAGAGTGATAATCAGCTTCACTTCAGAAAATATTGATTCCGGAAAAACTAATAGCATAATACTGTTGTTATTAATGTTCTTTACAAACGATAAAGAAAACTGAATTAATATTAATTCTCAATTCCGTGTTCTAGCGGATCTTTCAGAAAGAAAGCATTTCAGAACTGAATATATTTAAATTTCTTGAAAAAATATAGCTAATATAAGAAACACAACTAATGTTGGCTGTCATTTCACATATTGCTTTTGGTATTTTATCGATACCACATTTCTGAGCATCAATTGAACGCAAAGGTTAAAATATAAATACCAGTATAAATTTATGTTGACAAAAATAAAATTTTTAATTAATTTACTTATTCATAAATATATGAACCATTTAAAATAATTTGCTTTAGAAATTACTGAAAAACGTACCTTAAGCGGCTCATACACTTGCACTATAACTGTTCAATTTCATCGTCAAAGTGTATGTGACATTCGAAGGTGACACAATATATTGGCAAGAATCGAAATCAGAAAAGAAGTGCAATATACTGTGAAATGTGTTGACAAAAATGTACTATGTTGTTTTGCTTTAAAGGTTAGGTTTTTTTAATATGATATGCGCCATATTTAAATAAAACTATTGTGCCGCATTTGTATTACAAAAATATTATTAAAGGAGATTAATACATGTCCAAAACTCAAGTAATATGTAAAAGTCTGATAGTGTGAATGCATGTGTGATGAAAATGACAAGTATTATGAAACAAGTTTGACATCCCATACGACTTCATCGTTTTTTGAAAAATTTCTAAACAATAATACTTTTCATTGGATCAGGGTTGCATTTTATATCATGTGTGAGTGTTTATACTTTGTGTGATGGTGTGAACACAAACTGTTATGTTAAATTAGATTTTTTGACAGTCGCAACAAAACTCATTAGATTTCTATCTCACAAAGTATTATGGAATACGTAAGACTTGTGCGATAGTGTAAACTAGCCTTTACATGTGCACCTCAAATACTGTTTGCTATTAATTACTTAGATACATGAATTCCAATAAAAATTATTTTGCTCCTTTTATTTGCATAAATTATTGTTTTTTTTTTACCAAAAAGTACCATTTGGTGGGAAAAATACTCTTTTAGTTGAAGTTCAGTACCATATCAAAATTTCAATTTTGCAACACTGGTACACATCAACTCTGCATCTCATTGCGTTTGCAAAATTTTTTCAGTTGTGTGACAAATAACGGATAAAAGTTAAAAAAATATATTTTTCTCAGATGGTGATTTTTGTGTAAATATTTAAACAGTGACTAATTGAAATATTCGATTGGAAATTTTTTTGGTAAGTAGTTTGAAGTTTTTTGAAGTGAAATAAAGTGTTAGACAATGCATTTTTATGTTTACAAGGCCTACCAACGCTTGACCACCCCAACCGTCTGTAGGCGAGTGTATGCAGTGCGTTAAAAAAAAATTATCAGTTATTTCAAATTGAATTATTGAAATGATGTGAATGTTATATATTTTTTTCAATAGAATAATGTCGCGTTGGGAGCGTAAACGCAAGTATGACATAACAAAGATGGCAGACGACGAGTTTCAAGATTTTATGGACTTCTGCGAAGATAGCGATGAAGAAGTGGGAGGGGATGATTTTGATAGTGATGATAACGTCGTTGATCCTGATTATGTGCTTCCAAATGAAAGTGACTTTTTTCCTCAAGAAGCAGTATCGTGTAGCATAAATGTGTCGGACCTTGACCTTTCTTTAGCAACATCTGCTCCTCCTTCATCGGAAATTGGAAACATATCTGAATCTGCAAATTCTGATATCGTTGAGACGGCTACTTTTGAAGCTTCTGCAGGTAAGCAGAATAATGCCGCAGAAGAAATTAGTATTCCATTTGCCAGTCGTTTGCGGAAAAAAGCACGAATGGCTTCAGTTGACGATTTACAGGGAGAACCAGAACAGTCCTCATTAGGTCACTTCCAAGGTAATATTGCACAGCTTCGTAATAATATGGCTGAACTTCAAAAGTTGATCTGGCGAAAAAAGAACATTCAAATTCATGTCAGAGAATTGGCTTTTCAGAACCCGGACAAGAATGAGTTTTCTAATTTAAAAACACCGTACGATTGTTTTGCATACTTTGTCGATGAAGACTTGTTAGAACTAATTTCTTCAGAAAGCAATCTTTATGCACGACAGAAAAAAATTAACTCGACATTCTTCTGCAAATCACAAGATATAAGAAAGTACATAGGTATTCTAATGTTCATGTCTGTGTATCGTTACCCGAATGTGCGATCTTTTTGGGGTAGACATTCCTTTGAACTTATACGAAATGCCATGACCGTAAATCGGTTTGAAGACATTCGAAGCCACATACATTTTGCTGACAGTTCTAAACGCCCATCTAGAGATGACGCTGAATACGACATTTTATACCTTATCCGTCCCGTCATCAAACATATGAATACTCGATTTTCCTCGGTGCCAATGGTGCAGCGTTTGAGCATTGATGAACAAATGTGTGGAACCAAAATGTCTAAAACAAATATTAAGCAGTATATGCCAAATAAGCCCCATAAGTGGGGTTTCAAGATTTTCTCAATTTGTGATACAAAGGGCTATTCTTATAATTTTGAAGTATTCACTGGTGCTGCCGACAACGTCATTCAAGAAGAAACGCCTGATTTAGGAGCTGCTTCAAATGTTGTTGTCCGTTTGTCTCGCAACATACCTGACTTTCGGAATCACATAACATATTTTGATAATTATTTTACATCTCTTGGGCTTTTGGTTTATTTACGGAGTCGCGGCATTTATTCTCTTGGAACTTTTCGTGCCAACCGAGTGAAGAACTGTAAATTGTCTACTGATGAGCAGTTGGTGGCAAAGAAAGTTCCTCGAGGCTACTCTGAAGAATATGTCGCCACCGCATTTGGTATTGATATTTCTACAGTTGTTTGGAAAGACAACAAGGGCGTTCGCTTAGCTTCAACATATGCAGGAGTTCAGCCATTTCACTCAAATACTCCAGGTGACTTTACAACAAAATCAAAGCGTTGGAATCGCACTACTAAGCAGTATGAAGAAGTGAGTTCTCCAAATATCGTTAAAGAATATAATCGACACATGGGCGGAGTCGATTTGATGGACAGTCTGATTGGCCGTTTGCTTACTTTTTAGAACCAAATAAAATTCTCATAATTTCGATTATAAGAATCGAAATGGCCACAAAAATTCGCGACTCCGACTCCAATACTTTTCGGCATAAAAAATTTTACTTATATTTTCCAAAATTAAAAAAATTAAAGTCAGGATAACTCTTCTTTACATAAGTTAATAACTATATTAACAGCCTGTTCGTTGACGTTCGAAATCGATGAACAGGCTGTAAAGCTCAATATGACGTCTTAGAATTAGTGCTGGGATACTATCGATATTACTATCGACTGAATGTTTGAGTAGGAAAAAAATGAATTTTTTGTAAAAACACAAGCATGTCCACCTTATTTCGTTTAAGGCATTTTCTCCTGTTATATAATATTTCACTGACAACTGAAAAGGACCTTTCTGAAGAAACCGAAGTAGCTGGGACTATAAGAAATTTTATTGCAATTTAAGATTATATTCTAAATTGGTTTTGATTCTCCACCCAAAAGGTAATCGGTCTAGAGGACTTTTCCTCTTTCCTTTTTCAAACATTAAAAAAGCATTAGACATTTCAGTCCCTATGTAACCATGTACAAATTTTGACAAAAGGTTCTCTAGTAAGCAGAACACAGCTGAGCTGTCAATACCACCTGCTATTCTTCTTGTTTGTATACATTACTGTTATTCAACGCGAATTTTAAGTGGCGAAAAACTGTTGTTGTTGTAGCACCGAGACCTGAAGAAGGGGTATTGCTGAGTTAGCAATCCTTGGTCGGTGTTCATTGAACTTCGATTCGTTCCGGTGCGTAGAACCGATTGTCGAGGAAGCAAAAAACTGTGATTATAGCTGCTGTTAAATGTTTTCATAGCTGTTTTTTTTTTAATAATAATATCGATATCGATATTTTTCCTATCGATATTTTAAGACTATCAATAGTACACTTATAAAATTATTACAGTAACTGATTGTGGTTTATTAAATTCGTTTTCCGTACTGTTAAGATTTAATAAAAATATAGTTATTTTACGAATAAATTTATTTTTTAACATTTATGTTTGTTATTCAAAAAAGAAACTAGCAAAAAATAATGTTTTTCCGTATTTATTTTGTTATGTATTTTAATTTTTGTCCGTTAAAAGATATTTTCTAAAAGTAAAAATTATTCAATTATAAGGAATATGCAGTTCAATAAATAAAAAATAAAAAAATTAATGTTAAAATCATTTGTTTTAAATAAAATGTAAATGATCCGTTTTTTAAATGAATTTTAAGTTGTTTAAAATGAATTTTCGTTTGAATTTAACTACATAATATTTTAAGTGTATTGATAGTTTGTTTCCCAGCACTAGTTAGAACTAAAATATTAATTTGAAATTTTTACAGAATCATTTTCTTGCTATATTTAACGATTTAAAAAGTACTGCATTAAAAAAAAGAGTTTGAAGTCAAATAAAGACCAGTCTCATATACATTTACCATCAAGGTAAGAGTAGGAGTTGGAGTCGGAGACGGAGTCGTACTTAAAAAATTTCAGCGGATAGAGTCGGAGGCGTATTACAATATTTCAGCGGATGGAGTCGAAGTGGGAGTTAGAACAATTTATTGACGACTTGACAGCCCTGGTTATAAAAAAAAGCTGTGGAGCACTTTCTTCAATGCAAATTTTTTGCTAAAATCAGGATATTTAATTTTTTTTTTTTTTTTTAATAAAATCAATATTTATCCATCGATTGTCATCAAATAATGTTTGTTTTATTTGGAATATACGTAGTTTTAAGAAAATATTATATAAAAAGTAATTTTTTTTTCATATTAAATATTTTTATAGGTTTAAAAAAAAATATAATTTTGCCAAAAAAAAAATACATTTTCATCATTGCGGTCTGAATTGTTCGGAAATCGTTGAATATATAAAAAAATAATATTAATACGACTAAAAGACAGTTTTGTGTCAAGAAATTTAGTGCATCTCTTAATAAAACTAGATAAGCCCTTCCTAAGTTATAATAGCATCTTCAAAAACCGCAATTAAAAAAAAAAAAAGATTTAAAAAAAATTATCCAAAGAATTTTAAATTTCGGCTGTTTGTAGTAAGGGAACACATCAAAAAAATATAGTGGTCATCAAAGGCCGTGACAAAAGTTCAAGTTTGTTGCATAGTGTATTTTTACAAAGGTCCCATATAAAGGCCTTGGTCGAAAAGCTCTTGCATACGTCATAAATCGCATTGAAAAAAAATAATGCTTTATAATGAAGTACACACAACGCATTCATACGTTAATGCTTTTTATGCAACTTTCAAAAAAGTTGAATCACTGTCATTGTATTGACTTGTTGCACAGCAAGCGCGTGGAATGCGTATAGGTAACGAAAAAAAGGTCTAGACATTAGTTAACCCATTGAACGTCAAGACCTCAAGCTTTTGGCAAACACGTGACTAGAAATTGTGTTGTGGGATTTTGTAAAAAAATTGTCAAAGAATTTATCACAGGTTCACTTTCGAAAAATATAATTTCTTGGCGGAGCGTATTCAGATTCGGATAAAGCATTCCTAATTGATCTGTACAAAAATGATTTACAGCAGTTTTTTTAAAATTTGGTAGGCAAAAAACTAATGCGTGCCAAATTTTTCTCAAACCCGGAATTTTTTAATAAAAGTATGGGTCGTTTAGCATATGATCTATCTAAGCGAAATAAAGTGTAGTATTTTATATTAATAATTAAATTTCGTGTTAACTTTTGTTGCGCTTCTGACACTTTCAAGCTATTTTTGCTGGTCAAAGTTAATTTTAGGAGAAATTTTGTTTAAATGCTAGGCGAAATCATAAGCCGACTCCACCATTTTTCACACATGCAGTCAGACTTACATATTGCAATTGCTCAACAATCTATCTAAAGGGTGGTTAAATTTCAAGGGCCGATGTTGATTTTGAATTAAACACAACCTATTTAGGAAATTATTGTAATTTTATTTTATTATGATATATTGGTATTACTCAATTATGTATGGAACAAAATATCGGCCAAAAGGGCGCCGCGACCACGGCGGCACACCTCCATCCGATGGTCCAAATTTTCGATGACCCTGAGGCATAATGGAGGTTCTATGCCGTTAATGTGCCGAATTATCTCATCCTTTAGCTCTTGAATTGTTGCTGGCTTATCGACGTACACCTTTTCTTTCAAATAACCCCAAAGAAAAAAGTCCAACGGTGTCAAATCACATGATCTTGGCGGCCAATTGACATCGCCATTACGTGAGATAACACGGCCATTGAATTTGTTGCGCAAAAGAGCCATTGTTTCGTTAGCTGTGTGGCAAGTGGCACCGTCCTGCTGAAACCACATATCGTCCACATCCATATCTTCCAATTCGGGCCATAAAAAGTTCGTTATCATCTCACGATAGCGAACACCATTCACAGTAACTGCCTGACCGGCCTCATTTTGGAAAAAATACGGCCCGATGATGCCGCCAGCCCATAAACCGCACCAAACAGTCACTCTTTGTGGGTGCATTGGTTTTTCGACAATCACTCTTGGATTCTCGTTCGCCCAAATGCGGCAATTCTGCTTATTGACGAATCCACTGAGGTGCAAATGTGCCTCATCACAAATCACGAAGTGCACGATATGCATTTTGATTTGAACGCCCATTTTCATAATAAGTCTGGATAACTTTAACACGTTGTTGGATTGTGTATCTCTCCATGTTTCAAATTGAGTAAGTCTGAAATAGAGAAATGTCAAATAAAATTCGGAAAAAAACTTGGCGTTTAGGTGTGGTTCACATTCAACATCGGCCCTTACAATTTAACCACCCTTTATATATATAAAAGAGTTGCGTGAGTGACTGACTAACTGACTGACTGACTCATTCATCATCGCCCAGCCCAATCCGCTGACCCTAGAAACTTGAAATTTGGACTAGCGATTGGTCACTCCCCAAATTGATCCACTAAGACGGGATTTTTCGAAATTTGAATGTTTAGGGTTAAAAAAGGTAAAAACGAGAAAATTCGGTAACCTTATATCTCCAAAACTAAAAGAGATGCAAAATAAATGTAATATTTATCGTTGTTCTTTAGATAAATAAGCGGACAGGTGTCTGGTACTTTTTTGAAATTCGGCCCTATTAGGGAGTAAACGGGTAAAATCTGAATTTTAGTACTTTTTCGCCATCCCATCTATATTTTGAACCAAGAACCATAGAAACAAAGTTAATTCCACATTCGAAATTTATCAAAAAAATACGTATACGAATTTGGTACTTTTTCGAAATTCGAATATTTAAGGGGTGAAAATCGTAAATAATTTTTGTACTTTTTTTTAAAACATTTTCCTCCAAAATTATGGGCTGCCACTACAATACTGAAATTTTTGATACTTTAATGGGGAAAAATATAGTACCCAAAAAAGGAAATACGGGAAATTTGATATTTTTCGTTAGCTTTATTGTTCTTCTAAAGTAGCGGGTTAAATGCTAGAATTTAAACAAGTTTTAACCTAGAAAAATTAACTTTGGCATAAAAATATGTCCACGAAGAAAAAGGAGACGCTAACGAAGTAGCGGGTATATGCTAGTACTTTATAAAACTTTGAGTTAATACACTATTGTTGGACAAGTGCGATATAACGATATTTGTGTATAGTTACAATATTTATTTATATTTATTCTCGACTCGTTTGGTGCGTGCAACCGAATTTGTCTAACAATGTTTGTGTACTCCATTCGGTTTTTTGGCTTAGTAAGATTCTTATCAAAATAAATTTCCATTCATTTGTTCACATACAAAAACAAAAAATAGCAGCAACAAAATAAAAACATTTTAAATTTTACACATATATGTGCAGGGTATACCCTGCAAACATTTAGAAGCCGTTTGGTAGGTGAAAGTGATCGGGTGTCACTTTTTCTCCCCTTCTGGATTATTAAAAAAGATTTTACACATTTTACGACAACAAAATACAAAACAGTCGGTTTTTTATAATCTGATTGTCGATCCTCCTTTCAGGGTATGTTAAGATACATTCTAAGAATATTTGGATTTTTAAATTACATCTTTTGCAAAAATCAGGTGTAGTGAATACCTGGAATTCGACAGAGTTCAAAATTAACATAGCGCGGCGTTCACGCTTTGGAATTGGAAAATCCGATTTTGACAGCGCGTTAAACAGTGAAGTTGTTTATAAAAAATGGCAATTTAGCTATTATTTGGTCAATCTAGCGGTTTTATCTCCATTTTTGTTTTTATTATGTGAGTTTTTCTTAACAAAAAATCTAACATAACTGTTGCATATCAGCGTAAAAGCTAAGCGGAAGAAAACGTTCCGCCTTCCGCTCTTGTTTAGGTACACCCTTAAGTGTAAATGATATCGTTAGTTAAAATGCAAAAAGGCGTAACTAAAAAAATATAATTTTACAGGAGAAGCAACAACTTTATAAAATGAAAACTATAAACATGCCAGAAAAACATGCATTGATAAGAAGCCCATGGAGTTCTTAAGACACTTTGCAAAGAAATCCATTTCATTTTATTTTGTTAGAAAAATATGTCTAATTACCTCGTTTAGCGTTTATGAAATAAACACACTTGTAGTTAGGTCCCTTGGATTTTTGTTAATAAAAGCTTAATTTTTGATCGCAGAAGTGTAAAATTTTGTCAATTTTTGTTCAATGTCATTTATAATAGCACTGCGGAACAGACATTTTGCGGTCTGGAATTTGATTGCAAACTTTTACTTATTTGAGGTCGCTGATTTCAAATCTAATCTCCATTTTTCTCCAAAACAAAAGTACTTTCACTACATATTTTGGAATACCTTGAAAACGTTTGACCATATTCAGTTAAAAAAAAATCCGCAACTCGGAAACAGTATTATCTATAAGCTGTACTTTCATTGTTTTAAAATTTGCCCTGTAGTTTCAGAGATATGCTTTAAGTTTTGAAGAAAAAAAGGAACATTTTGAAAAAAAAAACAAATTTTTTGTTCTCTAAGAATTGAAAAAAAAAAAAAAAAAAATGCGGAAAAAATCACAGTTTTGGTCTTACAAAATTTATCTTGATATAATTTCGACTGAAATGAGGTTTATTTCATTGTAATCGGTGCACAACTTTCGATTTTATTCACAATTAACTGAGAAAACTTAATACCGGGGTATATGTGAATACGCAATTTAATGAAAGCACAGAAAACATATTGTTACGAAAGTAACTTTTGTTAAGATTAAGATTAATTATTAGTTATTTTGTATTGATTAGTTATTTAGTATTTGTTAGTAATTTTATTAGTTTTAATTTTTATTGTATAAGTTATGCACACTTCTAGTGTAAAAATCAATGTACAGATCAGAGAATGACAACAAGTACCCATAAGAATAATATACAGAGGTATTTACCCACGCTTTTCGTTATTGTGTATGCACATATTTATTACGCAAAAAGTATGGTTATTACTTATACTTATGCACGGCAATATCTTCACGCAACCATATTCAGTAAACAAAAATACATGAATGTTATGCAGATATTATTCAATAACCATGAATGTGTTTTGGGTATCTGCCATACATTTAAAATATCCATGTTAAAAAAAATACCTTCAGTATTTTTGGCACTTCTGTGTAAAAATGAAAAAATTTTTTTTTAGCAAAATTGTGCTTTGATCACTTGGCAGGTATGGGACTATGTAAATATTTTGTATGATACATAAAATAAATTTGTCATCAGCATTGCCTATGTAAAACTACACATAAGCTCTATATTTTTATAAAAAAATAGGACCACGAGGGGTGGAAAGGGGCAATTTCTGCTCTCCGAAGCTATCTAACAGATTTTATTGAAATTAAAAACATTGATAGATCCATATTTATATGGACACATAAGCTTTGTATTTTTTAGAAAATAGGACTAGGAGGGAAGCTCGGGGGTATTTTCTGCCTCTGCAAAACCATCCAACAGATTTTAATTAAATTTAAAACATAGAAAGGGGCCTACTTATATGGACACATAAGCTATATAGTTTTTTAAAAAATAGAACTAGGAGGGAGATATGGGGTATTTTCTGCCTCCCCAAAACTTTCTTAAAAATTTTAATAAAATTAAAAATATAGATACACAGTAGCTATGTATTTTTTTTTTTTCAAAATAAGACCACATGTACGTTTTGGATCGAATATTAAAAAAATTTTGTTAAACAGCAATTTTGGCACACATGCAGAATAACATGTGACCTAAAAAGTTGACAAGTCAGATGTAAAAAACATGTCGCAAACGCTATAAAACCAATGTAAATAAATGTATTGAGTGGTTGTTTCACTCTTTCTTATTAGCACAACATACAAATCCATACTTATAAGCATACATAAAAAGCCATGTATGCCCTCTCGTGCCACTTATCTATGCTTTGCGGGTGTGACAGCGACAAGTGCATGTGTATGGTAACTGCGTTTATATTTTAACAACTACAGTGTGTAAAATAAATTATGGTAAAATTTAAAAAAAAATAATTTTATTGGCTTTACGAAACTGTCATAAAAGCATACATGTAGAAGATTTTATTTGAGTTTTCTTTGATACAATTCTTGCTTTAATTTGCAAAACATTATAGCAGTTCACACTGAATTAAATTATATTTTTAATTGATTTACCTAAAATGAGGAAATTTTTAATACATATTGTTTTAAAAAAATTTTTAAAGTCAAAGTTTTAAATCAGTTTAAAAAATTAAGTATGAAAATTTAATATGTTTTAAATTTATTTCCAGCCAAAACCATTTATTGTGATTAAATGTTAATAAAAATATTTGCGCTTAGTTTTTTCTAACAAATTTTTTTCTAACAAATAAATTAACTTTAGTTATAAGAAGAATATTGATAACTTTGTTTTTTTTTTAATTACTTTCATTTTTTATTTTGCAATAAATGTTGTTTAGTTTTAAGAATAATAAATGAATGTATTACTATCTTCACTACACATTATTAAAAACATGATTGAATTAAAATTTAATTTACAAAAATAAAAATAGCCGTTTTTATAAGTATTTTTTCCCTGGTCCATATAATATAATCCATATAAATATGGATCTAGCTTATGTGTCTATATAAATATGGATCTATCTATGTTTTAAATTTCATAAAGATCTGTTAGATAGTTTCCTCGGTAAAAGTACCCTTTTCCGACGCATGTATTGGTTTGTAAATAGGTTGAGTAGTTCTCGAGTTATAAAACAGCTTAGTCAAATCTTAAAATGCTTTAAAATAATCTTGATATTTTTCTGAATAACAACACACAAAAACTTTTGCCTAGTTTCTAAATTTTTAAAATTGCATTTGCCATCTCTGCTCTCTCTCGCGCTCTGTATATTTACGTTATACTTACGGTAATACACATACTTATATGGGTATTGCAGATAGCTAACAGAAATTTTATTTATATCTGCATGTACATTCAAAAAGAAGAATGAATATGCAAATACACATTCGCAGCGTATACCTATACATATTCAACTTTAGCTTGTTATAGGTATTGGTATGTGTGTGTATGGTTTTGATCTTTACTCATGCATGTCCATACATGTTTTTTCACTAATATTGAAAGAGTACTTAAAATGATACTTTTGTCATTCTCTGGTACAGATGTAATGTTAAAATTGTTGTGCATAATATTACTTTAACCCCACTGTAAATACTAGAATATTCGTTATAAGTTATCTAATTTATTGTCACGCCTAAAAGTATGCCTTAGTTAATGATGCCTAATAACTCAATTAATTCAGCCATATATAGTAACTATGTATAGATAAATATTTTTAATTAGGCTTAAGTTCATTAAATTTAAATTTCATTAAATTATTTTTATGAAGAAAGGAATTTTACAACATGAAAATTAATTAAAATTGTTATTGATAATCTTTCATTATTAAAATGAAAAAACAAAAAATGTATTTTGGACTTCAAGAAAAATTCTTGACGAAAGTACGAAAAAACAGAAGTAAGGAAAAACATGTAAAATCAATTAAAATGGATAATCATTCAAAAAAGCAAACTTCGATCTACCAAAGGTTAAAATACAATTTGGTTTAAGGATTGATGTTTGACTATTGACGTCAACAGTCGTCGATGGCTGCGAGTGTAAAAGGGCAAATCCATTTGAGAAGATCGAAAGGTTGCGATCGGAACATGTCATGGTAACCTGCCGGCCGCGGTTCGAATCCCGGCAACGGTCAAGAATAAAAGATTATCAATAACAATTTTAATTAATTTTCATGTTGTGAAATTCCTTTCTTCATAAAAATAATTTAATGAACTTAAGCCTAATTAAAAATATTAAAAAATTTGGATTAAAAACCATAAATAGTTCAACAAAATAACCACAATACTAATTATAGATAAATAAGTTTAATTAACAAAATAGCCGTTAGAGGACGTAGAATGATAACGAAAACCATATCGAGCATGCTGCTGCTCATAATTCTGTAAACAAAGGGCGGAATACAACAGAAGTGTAACAAACATGTGTGTAAATAATAATGACAAACTGTCATTGAATTAACCCTAAAGAATATTTTCTCCGATGTTACTAAGTCATCGTACTGATGAAATTTTTAATAAACCGACTCCGATTTGTCATTTCTGTGTTGCCGCTGTTTCATCCCATTGATAACATAATTTCATTGTTTGATTCTGATGACAATTTGTCATGGAGTCAAAAACGAGACCTAGTACTGATGTCAAAATACATCAGCTTTATGACGCCTTTACTATCAGTATAGCTTTTGTGTGTTCGCTGGGAAAAACTTGCCTTCTGCAAATGTGTGTGTGTGTGTCTGTGTCTGTGTATGTATGCAAATAAAAAAACAATATGTCCTGTTTAGCTTGTATGTGCATGTGAGCTGCCAACAATACATATGTTGCAAAATTTACATATTTATTGTATTTAAATTAAAAAGTTTTCAGTTGTTTTCCACATTTTTAATACAAAAAGTTTCTATTGAAAATCGAAGGTCTTGTATTCGCATTTAAGGGAAAACAACAAAACTGTATTGTGTAAATTTTTCTTTCTTTTTATATTTTTGTTGTTTTTATTATAATTGCTGTAGCTGTTTTTAAAGTAAGGTACACCTCTGGGGACTGAAGGGGATATATAAATATGTGGTTCTTGAAATACATAGATTTCCAATTAAGTACATATATTATTTAATTTTTCAGATATTTAACAACTTTCTGGAACTAGATAAAATAATTAAATGAGAAATTAAATGTCGTGATTGAATGAAAAAATTTGAGAGTATATATTGTATATTTTAAACTTGACGAAAACAAAAAGTTTCAATAAAACCATGGTATAATAAGTACCAGGTAGGTGCATTAGAGAGAGTTGTCAACTCTTTTACCCATGTAACGTCAAACAAGAGAAATAGAATAAAAAATAAAACAAATTACCGAATGACATAAAAAACAAATTTAGCTGCGTTCGTTTACTCCAAAATTTGTACAAATTTGTACTGGATTTTACTGAAATGCGTTCGCGTACACATAAATTTGTAAAATTTTCATATTACTCACCTACTGGATTTTACTGGGATTTTACTGGAAAAGTAAACGAACGCACATTTTGTTTACGTTTTAAGAACAGTAGAACACGGCTATAAGCAGCAATATAGTATATTATTGCTAACCTAGTTTGAATATTTTTTTTTTACTGTAACGTTGATAATCTTATGAATAAACGTTTTTTTTATAAATAAAAGTGCATCGATATGCAAAAGCCATTATATTTTGAATAGGAAATAATAAAATACGAGTATGTTCTAAAGCAAACGATTGACAGATACCAACATAAAGTACACATAAAATTAATTTATTTGTTCATATATTAATTTATCTGTAATAAATTTTTTTTTATTCAAAAGATTTACAGCCATATTCATAAAAAGTTCTTATTTTATGCTTATAGTATGTAATAACTATTAAATGCTTTTTGTCTTATAAACCTCTAATAAAAATTTGTATTCATAAACGTTCAATAACAGCTTTTTTACTATTAACTGTTTGCAGCGATTTTCTGTTTAAGTATGGCAACTTTCTTTATATTTGGCTGCCATTTTATTGTTAGTGATGCACGAAACTTCTATTCGGTTTACATGATATTCTATATTTAAATTTTTTTTATAATTTTTTTTTTAATTGTACCCCTTCAAAATTATTCTTATCAAACAAAACTACATATTATTTTAGTTTCTGAACAAAATGTTTCCGAAAGGTATCATAAAAACTTTTGTTTGAACCATTTTTAAATATACGATAAGAAAGTAATCGAATAAAAAGTTTGTTTACTTTTTATTAACATCACTATTATTATGATTTGTTTATTTAATTTTTTTTTTATATTTTTGAACAATAATTTGTTGTTTTAAACAAAAAAAAACTAGTTGCAATAATTTAATAAATAATTAAAGAGAATATCTGCATTTGCCCCTGAAAATATTCATTTAAGTCCTATAAATTTGTTTTAAATAATTATCAATATAACTTTAAATTGGCTGTCTAAAATAAGAAAAAAACTGTAAAATGTATTTAACATGTCCGTTGTAATAAAAAAAACATTTTTGTCATTATTTTTCAACATATTTCACAAAAATAATATCATAAAATGCACACACCTTTCAAAATGCTATTTTATTTTTGGTTTGAAGAAGGGCAAATCCAACAATAAATTTTCTTACTTTATGAATGGTTTATTAAAGCTTCAATAGACTATTTTCGTTTATGAATACAACCTTAGCAATTTTTGCTTAAAAACGGTCAATTAATCATCAATAAGTTTTTATGAATACGGCTGCAAATCTATAGCGACAATGAAAATTTTGGTTGCATCACTATATTCTTAATTTTAGCATTGGCAAATAATTGAACAAACAAAAAATTTTAGCAACGACCGCAGCACAAACAGGTTGTGTGTGTATTGTGTATATGTTTTGTTTGTGTAAAATTATTTTGCTGGCTTTTTGTTTTTTTTCGTATGTGTATTTTGTTTTTGTAAAAAATGTTTGGTTTTTTTACAAGCCAAAAGAGACGTAGATTAATGAGTCGAACCGAACACAATAAAGTTTGTGGATTAAAAAAAAAAAAAACAAAAGGAATTAAATGTTCTTATCTTTTGTTGAGTTTGATAAAAACAGTATTATTTCTGTGTTCGAAAGATGACTAACAGGGAAACGGTTATTTTTAAAATGATTTTCTACACAAACACTATTAGCGTTTGTGTTTTCCTCAAATCTACCGAACCGAACACTAAGGAGCGATTTTTAGTGTTTATTTTCGAACACTGCTTTATTTTATAAGAATTAACGTATGATTAATATTTTGGTGTGATATGCAAATATTATTCATACGTAAAAATTAGCTTAACAGCCATATTCATAAAAAGTTCTTATTTTAAGCTTATAGTATGTAATAACTATTAAACGCTTTTTGTCTTATAAACCTCTTATAAAAATTTGTATTCATAAACGTACATTAACAGCTTTTTTACTATTAACTGTTTGTAGCGATTTTGTGTTTAAGTATGGCAACTTTCTTTATATGTTGCTGCCATTTTATTGTTAGTGATGCATGAAACTTCTATTCGGTTCAAATGATATTCTATGTTTAAATTTTTTTTATAATTTTTTTTTTTACTTGTAGACTTTCAAAATTATTCTTATCAAATAAAACTACATATTATTTTAGTTTCTGAACAAAATATTGTCGAAAACTATCATAAAATTTTTTGTGTGAACCTTTTTTAAATATACGATAAGAAAGTATTCGAATAAAAAGTTTGTTTAATTTTTATTAACATCACTATTATTATGATTTGCTTATTTTTTTTTTTTTAATATTTTTGAACAAAAATTTGTTGTTTTAAACAAAAAAACAACTAGTTGCAATAATTTAATAAATAATTAAAGAGAATATCTGCAATTGTCCCCGAACATATTCATTTAAATCATATAAAATTTTTTTTAAATAATTATCAATATAACTTTAAATTGGCTGTCTAAAATAAAAAAAAAATTGTAAAATGTATTTAACATGTCCATATTAATAAATAGACAATTTTTGTCATTATTTTTCAACATATTTCACAAAAATAATATCATAAAATGCACACACTTTTCAAAATGTCATTTTATTTTTGGTTTAAAGAAGGGCAAATCCAACAATAAATTTTCTTACTTTATGAATGGTTTATTAAAGGTTCAATAGACTATTTTTCGTTTATGAGTACAACTTTATCAATTTTTTCTTAAAAACGGTCAATTAATCATCAATAAGTTTTTATGAATACGGCTGTTAATTTCTTTATTTACAGTTGAAATTAAACTAAAGTTTTTAACATTTTTTTATGTGTAACTAATTTCACTTAAGCCTGTTTGTTTTACAAGTTTTTATTTAAATATTAAATTCGAAAATGCATTATAATTTAAAAAAAAAATCTTTACTTTTCCCGGCAGTATGATTTGGGAACTTTTATCCAATAAATGCTTTGCAATTCCAGTGAAGTTAACTAAGGATGACACATTGATGTTTAAGGTACAAACTAAGGGTAGTGGAAAACTTTCATTATAAAGTTTCCGATAAGCTCTAGGACCAACAGCATTAAGGGAAATTCCATAATATCTTCCCAACTCCAACGTACCCGTTTATTTGTATTTAAAAGCTTGCCCAGATGTAAAAAATGAATCAAAGCCTGCCACATAGTTTTCGTTATCATTACTTGGCTTTTTAAGTTTTTGATTTTCATTTGAAAGCATCGTTATTTGCTTTTTTAAATAGACGTTTTCTTTAAACAATTCGCATTTTATTAAGTCTTTGTTAAAATTGCAATAGAATGTAATACATAAGCATGTACAAATAAAAAAGTGTTAAGGCCCAACTATAATATGCTTAAGCTCCTGTCAAAAATTAACAAAAATCTTTTCAAATGCATTTAAAAACACAAAAACAAAACCAAAAAACATTTGATTCCGTACGGAAAGTGCGATTTGTTTCGCACCTTGCTTAAGCAAATGACAGATTCATAAAATTTAACAAAAAGTTTCCTTAAGTTCAATATGGTTTGACATATATGATTTACATGTATTTGCCCATTTGCTTAAGCCAACTTAAGCATATTATAGTTGGGCCTTTATTATTACTCAGTTTGTGTGCTTGAATCCATTAATATTATAGATATTAATTTGGCCGTTATAATTTTACAATCTCTATTTGAACATTTTTGACATCATTGTAGGTAAATGATTTTTGAGTGTCACATTTTGGGAATGATAAGGTCTTACACTTCACCCAATTCACACATACTCAGAAAACATTACCATTGTACAGAGTAAAGATATTATTATTGACAAGTTATTAAAGTTTGTAACCCGCAGTTTGGAAAAATGTGGAGCAGGTTTTTCTTTTTTACAATCACTTGATGAAGCTTCATTGTAAAAAAAGATATACTCATGTTAAAAATAGCTTTTTGGCTAATGAAATTTAAATTGCCTTACATGGTTCTAAAAAATGCATTGATAGCTGGTAATTATTTTTAAATACTTCTGCAACAGTTGGTTGTATTTTAGTTTTATCTTGAAAAAAAATTATATTATATGGACACAAATCCGGAGAATTTATTAGCTTACATCAGAAATTCGTCTATTCCTTTTACAGGAATGACAGATGGTATAGCACAGGGCGTCAAACGGGCACGTTTTGATTTTTGATGCAGATAAATAAAATCTGTGTTTCTAAAATGAAACATACAGATTTTTAAATGTTTTTTGATATCAACACCACATGAATCACTCCACAATTTCGTTTTATTTTTGCGGCATGTATAAAATTGTTTTTTTTTTGTTCAAAAGAACAATTGCAAATGCAAAATTTTTTTACCATTTTTTTCTGATTTAAAAAATTTTATTAATAACTTTTTTTATTTTAATTTTTAAATTTTTGCTTCAATTTTTTTTTTTAATTTATTTTACTTTTTGCATTTTTTTTTGTTTGAAATAAATTTGACATTCTATGGGTTTTCTAATTGAGAACAAAATTTCTAATGATTATACCTTTTAATTATTATACTATGAATAAAACCATGGTAGAATAAGTACAAGGTATAGTCATTAGAAATTTTGTTCTCAATTTTAAAACCCATAAACGTCGAACAAAAGAAAATATGGGAAAAAATTAAAACAAGCGTCAAAAATTAAATAAATTAATTTGACATTACATGGGTAAATAATGAAAACTCTCCCTAATGAACATACCTTGTTCTTATTATACTATGAATAAAACTATAAACATAAATAACGGAGAATTTTTTTTTTTTTTTTTGAAAGAAACATAATGGACTGATTTGGCCTATTTTCCATACCAAATTTTATTTGTGAATAAAAAGAAGTAAATCAAAATTTTTAGCATGGGGCTGCCATAATCCAAAAAAAAAACCCAACACAAGGCGGCTTTTGTATAAGGCCTAAAGAAAAAACAAATTTTGCAAGAACAATTTGACCAACCTTAACATGTTATTCTTGGTCTACCACTCGCTGTTAAAAAAAACATTTTTTATTAAAATCATAACATCAAAAAATAGTAAATATCTGAGAAAAATCAATAAAATGCGAAAAAATAAATATAAGAACTTCAAAATTCCAAAGTTTCTACAAAGAATCTTAAAATCTCAACCTTTAAAAAAGTGCCTTTAGTGCGATTCACCAATTTTTATAACGAAAATCGTATTGTTAAAATAAATATAAAGAAAATTTATCGAATATGCTTGTAATGCGATTCACTAACTTTTATAACGAAAATCGTGTCGTTGAAATAAATATAACGGAAATTAATCGAATATGATATTCAGTAAAATATTTAACGATATTCGCAATCGATTGTCAAATAGAGTATACCTGAGAGTAGACGTGTTTTTTTAGCTCCGTATTGAAATTGAATTTTCTGTTAGAAAACTACTTTATTAAATTTGAGAAAGTGATACTATTGGCCCATTAACTGTTTGAAGATGATCTATAGAAAAATATAAAAGGATTGTTGATCTAAAAAGTGAACAAAAAATCTTTAATTTTATTAACGAAGATCTAAATAAAAAATCAAAATATTTTTTACGTATATGGTAAAGACATATCAGCGGGAAGTCGAGACCTGTACAGTATAACAGGATTACTAGAATATTTTATTTGTAACAAGACATCCTAAAAGTATGCAGTAGTTTCCAAAAAGTTTATTGAACGTTATATACAGGGCTGGGCAGTATTTGAAATACATGTATTTGAAATACGTATTTAAAATACAAATACGTATTTTGTATTTGTATTTTAAATACATTATGTGCAAGTATTTTGTATTTTAAATACATATCCAGCAAGTATTTTGTATTTTAAATACATACAATAAATATAAGTAGTTTGCATTTTGTATTTTAAATACATACATAAAAAAATGGGAGTATTTTGTATTTTAAAAACATAGTTTACAAAATATATTCTGTCAGTTTATTGATGGTTGATTGCATTTTAATCTACCAAACCATAAGTCCATAAGTCTAATGCAAAATCAAAAGGGTTTCAATTTCCAAAAATAAAATTTACACATAATATGGAGTTTTAGGAATCGCTTACGGTGCGGAAACTTTTTTCACCGAATCAGCTTAAAAAACAGTTTTTTTATTATCAGAACAAAATTCCCCACATGGTGCTGGAGTGGTATTTTGCACTCAAAAAAAAGTTATAACCTTAATGTACATGACGTGGAAGTATTTTGTATTTGAAATACAAAAAATGGAAGTATTTTGTATTTTAAATACATACAGGATGTGTAAGTATTTTGTATTTTATATTTTAAATACATAACCTGAAAGTATTTTGTATTTTAAATACATGACCAGCATGTATTTTGTATTTTAAATACCGCAAACCATGTATTTTGCCCAACACTGGTTATATATACAACATTGCCATCCTTAAATATAACCTTTATATATCAGCCCAACAGTACACTATATTTGTTCTCAATGGCAGTAAATGAAAACCCACCAAAGCGAAAGTTGGGTAATTTGTCACCAGATGGCAGCGCAACTACAACAGTGGGACAAATGGCAGTTGAAGATTTAATGACTTATGGCGAATCTAATGGATGAGAAACTAGTAAACTTACCAACCAAAAAAGATTTCGAAGAAATTAAAAACAACGTAAATGACCTTGCGGGCAAGATTGATAAACTACAATTAGAAAATCAAGCCTTAAAAGAAGAAATAAATCATCTGAAGGAAGAAAAAGAGAAATCGTTTACTTATGTACAAGAACATTCAAAACGATATAATATAATTTTCAAAAACATTGATTATAAAATGCCCTTAGAGGAAGCTGTAATAGATTGTTGTAAAGAAAATCTCAGACTTACAAAGGAAATACATATATATAATATCAACCAGAAAACTATATGAAAAGAATGGTAAAGCGGCAATCATAGCAGAGTTTCAATCAGAAGCGATGGTAAGAGACTTTTTTCAACATGCCAAAAATTTAGTCGGTACAAAAATCTTTCTGGATCGTGATCTAACAATAGACAAACAACAGGATAAGCTGGTTATGCTGCAGCTTAAGAAAATAATCCCAGGTATAAGCAGCAAATATCGTATTCGCAATCGATTGAAGTCAGCTGTTATTTTAAGTAGTTTTCTTTTCGTTGTTTTAGCGACAATAATTTACGTTGTGTTTATTTAATCGATAAAGTGTATTTTATGTTTTAAATAGGATGCATCCATACAAATACGTATGAACAAAAACAAAATTCTAAATTCAAAACTTACAAAAAAAAAAAGCAAATTAAGAACAAAAACAAAATTCTAAATGTAAAATTCGCAAAAAAAAAAAATATAAAAACCGCAAATTAACCTTTCGTTTTACTCACGAGTCCGGCCAGATATTCTAAGATATTCTTATCTTAACAAAATTAAAAAAAAACCTACAACTTTTGTTATTTTAACCCTTTTAAGCTGATAAAACGTTGTTATTTCTCTGTATCATCGGTTCAGTAAATACAGGGTGGCGCATAATTGAATTTGAAAAAGGGCTTGTATGTGATCTTCTAAATGTAAAATTCGTAAAAAAAAATATATAAAAACCGCAAATTAAACTTTCGTTTTACTCACGAGTCCGGCCAGACCTTTTTCAATGAAACCATAGTTGCCTCTTATTTTATCCATAAATTTCTTTTTGTTGTGGCTTTTTATTTCTTTTTTTCTGTATATATGGAGAACGGCAAGAATCAAAGTTTTCAAATAAGGTACAAGCATCTTGGTTATAAGCCGACAACATTCCAAAAAATGTGGGCGTAATTGGGAAAGTGGGCGAGGCGCATTATAGTTTTTTTACATCTAGCTTAATACCTATAGCTCGGTTTTTAATACAACCTCTTTAAAAATATGGGCGGGATTGGAGCAGTGGGCGCGACACCGCCCGTACAAAGACATTATAGATTATTATCTGGAGAATGGCAAGATCCAAAGTTTGCAAATTAGGTACAAGCATCTTGGTTATTAAGACACAACATCCTACAAAATGTAGGCGGGATTGGGGAAGAAAGCGAGGCACAAAGACAATTTATTTTACTTTCAACTGGAACAATGGTCGCTTAAATTTAAAATCTCTTAAAATAATTTAAATTTTATTCTACAATTAAAATTAGGTTGCTTAAAAAACTATTTTATTTTCCCGTAAATTTCAGCCTTGTTCAATTAATTTTTTTCTAATGCAATTAAAACCATATTTTAATTAAAAAATTAAATCTTTCTAAGCCACTTTGCCATCTAATTCCTTTGCATTCCATTTAAAACCAAAGTCACCCAATCTAAAGCACTCAAAATTTTTTTTTTTTTTGCATATTCCCTTACCCGCAACATTTAAAATTCCACATACTCATGCAGTAGTCATACAAAATTTAGCAGCACCAGAATGAGATTATTAACTGTCGTACTTTGTTTTTTTTATTCATTTTACATGTAACCAGGTTATAATTTTCACTTAGCAGGAACCTCTGCTCCTCTTTTATGATGTGGCTATTTTAAGCATTAAAAAACGCCAACCAAAAACAAAAAGAAAGCTGAAAGAAATTTGTTTGTTTTGGTATGTTGATGAGGTCTTTATACCATTTTACTAGTATCTATAAAGATAATCATCATCCTGGGAAAAGGGAATGAAAGTTGGAAGCAAAAGATAAAGATGAGACAAAAATTTAAACTTTTTTGAGGAAATAATTTTTTTTTAATTGAGGATACGGATATAATTTTTTAAATGTTTTTAACAGTTTAAAGTTAAGCTATTAATTAAAATGAATGATTTTTAACTTTTGCCAAACGGGGGTGTCATATGATTACATAGTATTCTGTTATCATTTACCTTAGAATTTTCCAGCAGTGTGATTTATATTTTTAAGAGCAGTCCTGCTGTGTATGCAAAGCTTAGGATAAGACTCCTGGGCTTTAACGATAATGTTTTAAGCGTATAGTTTTCTCGGACAATAGAACGTACCACATTGTGTGATTTTAAATGTTGCTACATAGAAAAAAATTGTTTGCAATTTTTTTTCAATGAAATCATTAATCAAAAATAAAATCTTTTTTAGTTAAAAATTTAATCAAGTTAATTATACATTTATTTATTTAAACAACTTTACAGCAGACAATTTTATTAGATCAAAAAATATTTAATTTATAGTATTAACCCTTAAATGCATGACTTTCTTATTTTGAACAATTTTAAGTTATAAGTAAAGTTTACTGTTCACAATGTCATAAAAAAATAACAAAAAAATTTAAAGAAAAGTTGTCCTTTATTTGTAAGAATATTTGTTTGTTGCCAAATGGCTACATAGTGTTTTCAAAGAATTTTATTTTCAATGAATTGTTTTACATCCAAATCACTGTTGTAGTTTGTTTTTCCGGGGTTTTTTTTTTTGAATAGTGTATAAATTTGTTTGCTCGACAAAATGTTTTTTTTATAAGGTCTTCGCAAAAAAAAATAATTAAAGAATTGATACGGCGTTTCCAAATTTAGTAATTCACCTTCAATTTTTTGCGTTTTCATAAAAATTTAACTGACCTTCATTTAATTGTAAATTTTTTTTCTTCCAAATAATATTTTTTTTATTTGACTTGGAGTTTGAAATACATCACGAGAACACGACGGTAAGTCTTCATTATCAACTTGAGTCGTTGTTGGACGTGAAGACATCAGCACTGGTTCTACTTCACCTTCTTCACCAAAACCCTGCAAAAGGTTTAATAGAAAATCGGGATCGAGTTTGGAAAACTGTCATCATGAAAAAGCATTATCATCATCTTCGCTTTCTTCACTGTTATATGCCAACAAATATTGAGTTAGCTCTTCCGCTGATTTAAAAGGCTTATGCATTGCGTATAACTTAACTTTCTTGGAAAGAAAAAACTCATAATAAAAAAAACCCGTTACGAACAATGATACAATTTACTATGTTTTTTCGCACAATGTAGCCAATCGGCATCAAAGCTTTTCATAGAAATTATAGTGATATGAAAAGAACTAAAATATTGTCAACCGTTTATTACACAAATACTTAAATTTTTTATGTCAATAACCAAAAATGCACATTGAAATTTTTCTTTATTCCAAAAAAATACGAGTTGATTTTAACACTTTGACTGTTTCAGACAAACTGAGTGCTACTACTAAAAAATTACAAAAAAAGTGCAGTTTTGGTAAAAAAAAAAATAAAAACATGTATCCACTTGGAAACGTGATGAGTTTAACATTAATTTTCTGTCACAGCTCTAATTAAAGCCTTTTAAAGTCTATGTTGCCAAATGGCACCTTGATGCATTTAAGGGTTAACTTAATTACTGATGCAAATTTAATTAATATCACAAATTTTTTTTTTAAAGCCTATATATATTTTTTTCTGTGTATGCTGGAAAATATTATGTTAGGGAAAAGATATTCTTATCTTAACAAAATTAAAAAAAAACCTACAACTTTTCTTATTTCAACCCTCCTAAGCTGATAAAACGTTGTTATTTCTCTTCATCATCGGTTCAGTAAATACAGGGTGGCGCATAATTGAATTTGAAAAAGGGCTTGTATGTGATCTTCCGCCATCTGGAAGAATTTGTGCTGTTCGAAATGCAAGTATTTAGAAAAGCGCCCTAGATGCTGCACATGGTGATGCAGAATAAAGGAATCCAATTATTCCAAATGCATTCATTTAAATGCACAATATTTTATATATTAAAGACTCAATAAAGAAATAAAATTTTTAAATAAAACGAAAAACATAATAAAAACAAGTAAGAAAGTATAGTCGGTCAAGCCCGACCATATGATATCCAGCACCACAGTACTTAAAAACACATCATGCTTATGTGTCCATATAAATATGGATTTCTCTATGTTTAAAAACTTCATTAAAATCGGTTTGAAAGTTTGTGAGAGGCAGAAATTGCCCCATACATCCCCTTGTGGTCCTATTTTTGAAAAACTGTATAGCTTATGTGTCCATATAGATATGGATCTACCTATGTTTTAAATTTCATTAAAATCAGTTTGAGAGGCAAAAACTGCACCTTTCTCCCCTTGTGTTCCTATATTTTTTAAAACTGTATAGCTTATGTATGTGTCCATATAGATATGGATCTATCTATGTTTTAAATTTCATTTAAATCGATTTGATAGTTTCTGAGAGGAAGAAATTTCCCCCTATCTTCCCTCGTGGTCGTACGATTTGCCCCATTTTCAATAGGCTTGGCCAATAAGAACCTATGACCCAAATTTTATCAAGTTATCTCCAAAGTTGCGACCTGTACTTTGCGCACAAGGTTACATGGACAGCCAGCCAGCCAGCCAGCCGGACGGACATCGTTAGTTCGACTCAGAAAGTGATTCTGAGTAGATCTAGGACCACTATTTTAAGGCGTTACACACATCAGCACAAATGCATAATACCCTCTCCACTATTGTGGTGTGGGTATAAATACTGTTTAAAAACCATCACGTTGATTGCCGCGGTAGGCTAGCTAGTATTGAGCTAGTCTATCAGCCCCGGGGTTGCGGGTGCGATTCCCGCCAGAGACTCTGGTTTCTTTCCTGCAGAAAAGCGTAGAGCTTAGCAGGAATTAGCCTAGCAATTAAGAAAAAAAAAATAAAAAAAAGTTTGTTTAGAAAGGTTGGTGCTTTTACACTTAGATCCATAATATTTCATTTCTTACTGAAGTGACTGCATCAGATTAAAATTCCAAACTTGTTGGGAAAACTAGAAATAACCCAGGATATAAATAGTTCATAGGGGTCTTCGATAAATATTAATTTGTGTTACATATGGAATGAAAAACTTAATATACTCTCATTCGCCAATAGTATAAATTCTCTAAATTTTATATTTATTAGATACTAATATGAAATATCCGAATAACTAATAAACATTTGTTATCAAGTTTATAGACTTTGGGCAATTAAGAAGTGTTTTTCGTTCGAAATACAATGTCTCATACAAATATTTTAAAATTTTATAAAAATAAGTCCCTAACCAAAACACACACGCACAATTCACTTAAAATAATTAAAAACAGGCATATATTATCTTTGCATTAAACACACATAAATAATTACAGGTCAAAAAAAACTTCAGTGTACACCATTTCAAGAGAAACTTTAGGAAAACTGTAAAATATATAAATAATTACCCCCGTATTTATAAACGATTATTAAATTTAACAAACGTTTATTAAGGCAAATTTTCATACAAAATTTGTTTTGTAAACCTTTATTAAATTTAAAAATTTTTTATAAATACAGGCATTAAAGTTTAAATTGTTTTTTAAAAATTATTCTGCTTTACAGCTCTTAACTTTGTAGTCAGAGATTGTTTAATAGATTTATGCTTTGTTGTAACATTCTTCACGAAAGGTCGAAATGGTGTATTATTGACTTTAAGCCTTAACTAATATAACATATGTATATGTATGTGTGTATGTAAACTGTGAATCCTAGTGATTTAAAGTGTCAGGAATTTTGCAATTGACTTGTAGCAAGATCGGCTTATAAATGGTTGTGATATGAGCAGAAACTACAATATGTATTCGAGTATTCTTTATATATTGTCACCTTAGAGACGAAATAACCTATCTGCTTGGTGTATTATTGACCTTAAACCTTAACTAATATAACATATGTATATGTATTTGTGTATGTAAACTGTTAATCCTAGTGATTTAAATATGTTCGAGTGCTCGATGAAATGAGTTTTTTGAAAGGCCCGTGATAAAAATAGGACTATAGTGATTAACATTTCTAGCAGAAAAAGTGTCAGGAATTTTGCAATTGACTTGTAGCAAGATCGGCTTATAAATGGTTGTGATATAAGCAGAAACTACAATATGTATGCGAGTATTCTTTATATATTGGCACCTTAAAGACGAAATAACCTATCTGCAGTTTTCAAAAGTTAACAGGAGAGGGAAAACACGTTATAAAATTGAAACTATTTACAATATTGAAACGAAAATAACATATTTTGATTAAAATGAAACCAGAAATAGCTTATGCTATGTCACTTAGGTTATTTGGAATTATAAAAATCTGAAACGAAATAATCTATCAGCAGGATTAATAAGTATGAATAAATAACAATTTCTTTATACATATGGATATTATATACATTAAATAACAGTTATAGTTCCTTTTACTGGTTTAAGCAAAAAAAAAAGTACTAAATGTTTGTTTAAACTACACTATGCAACAAAATTAAACTTTTATCGTGATTCCTGATTAGTTATTTTTCACTTTTTCACTTTTAGTGCGTAACGGTCCTATAGTTACAAAAACTTTGTCATTTGTAATATTACATGTTTAAAATTTTGGACACTTATGCGTTATGATATAGGGAATGAAAATCCATAAAAACTCAATTTTCAGATTTTTGCAGATCGGTTATTAGGTCTTCAAGATGACGATATATATATATATATATATATATATATATATATATATATATATATATATATATATATATATATATATATATATACTTATATGGCACACTAAATCATAAACAGGCAAAACTCAAAATTTATTCAAATATTTTTTTTTCCATAAACTATTTTAAACATCAACAGCCATATTCATAAAAAGTTCTTATTTTAAGCTTTTAACTATTAAACGCTTTTTGTCTTATAAACCTCTTATAAAAATTTGTATTCATAAACGTACAATAACAGCTTTTTTACTATTAACTGTTTGCAGCGATTTTCTGTTTAAGTATGGCAACTTTCTTTATATTTAGCTGCCATTTTATTGTTAGTGATGCATGAAACTTCTTTGCGGTTTACATGATATTCTGTATTTAATTTTTTTTTATAATTCTTTTTTAATTGTACCCCTTCAAAATTATTCTTATCAAATAAAACTACATATTATTTTAGTTTCTGAACAAAATGTTTCCGAAAGGTATCATAAACACATTTGTTTGAACCTTTTTTAAATATACGATAAGAAAGTATTCGAATAAAAAGTTGTTTACTTTTCATTAACATCACTATTATTATGATTGGCTTATTTTATTTTTTTTTTTATATTTTTGAACAATAATTTGTTGTTTTAAACAAAAAACGGAAAAACAGCTAGTTGCAATAATTTAATAAATACTTAAAGAGAATATCTGCATTTGCCCCTGAAAATATTCATTTAAATCCTATAAATTTGTTTTAAATAATTACACAGCCCGACAAAATTAAAAAAAATATTTGCTTCTTTGAATTTGTCTAGTTTTCATGATATAGCTTTTTTATACCCTCCACTTATGACCTCCATTTATGACCGTCTGTTAGTTTTTTCAAAAAATTTTTTCATCAAAATTTCTTATTTATAGTTATGGTAGTTACCAAAAAAAACATTTTTTCCGTAAAAATTTTTTTTGCTACCTGATTAACGGGAATTTTATATGTACAATATTATTGAGAACGTTATTTTTTCTTGTTGCACTCCAATTGAATATCGTAAGTTAGTTGCTTGTAAGAAGTGGTTTATTGCAGTTGGCAAAGTTTATTAAAAAAGTGTTGATCTATGGCAACTACCATAACTGTAAATAAGAAATTTTGATGAAAAAAATTTTTTGAAATAACTAACTGACGGTCATAAATGGCGGTCATAAGTGGAGGGTATAAAAAAGCTATATCATGAAAACTAGAGCTGATAGAGACAAACTGATTACAGATTTGAATTCAGCGCACCAAAATTAACTAGAATCAGTTGATAATTTCAAAGAAGCAAATTGAGTGTTGGCCTGTGTTATCAATATAACTTTAAATTGGCTGTCTAAAATAAAAAAAAAAAATTGTAAAATGTATTTAACATGTCCGTTGTAATAAATAAAACATTTTTGTCATTATTTTTCAACATATTTCACAAAAATAATATCATAAAATGCAAACACCTTTCAAAATGTCATTTTATTTTTGGTTTAAAGAAGGGCAAATCCAACAACAAATTTTCTTACTTTATGAATGGTTTATTAAAGGTTCAATAGACTATTTTTTGTTTATGAATACAACTTTAGCAATTTTTGCTTAAAAACGGTCAATTAATCATCAATAAGTTTTTATGAATACGGCTGCAAATCTATAGCGACCATGAAAATTTTGGTTGCATCACTATATTCTTAATTTTAACATTGACAAATAAATGAACAAACAAAAAATTTTAGCAACGACCGCAGCACAAACAGGTTGTGTGTGTATTGTGTATATGTTTTGTTTGTGTAAAATTATTTTGCTGGCTTTTTGTTTTTTTTCGTATGTGTATTTTGTTTTTGTAAAAAATGTTTGGTTTTATTACCAGCCAAAAGAGACGTACATTAATGAGTCGAATCGAACAAAATAAAGTTTGTGGATTAAAAAAAAAAAAACAAAAGGAATTAAATGTTCTCATCTTTTGTTGAGTTTCATAAAAACAGTATTATTTCTGTGTTCGAAAGATGACTAACAGGGAAACGGTTATTTTTAAAATGATTTTCTTCACAAACACTATTAGCGTTTGTGTTTTCCACAAATCTACCGAACCGAACACTAAGGAGCGATTTTTAGTGTTTATTTTCGAACACTGCTTTATTTTATAAGAATTAACGTATGATTAATATTTTGGTGCGATATGAAAATATTACTCATACGTAAAAATTAGCTTAACAGCCATATTCATAAAAAATTCTTATTTTAAGCTTATAGTATGTAATTAATATTAAACGTTTTTTGTCTTATAAACCTCTTATAAAAATGTATATTCATAAACGTACATTAACAGCTTTTTTACTATTAACTGTTTGTAGCGATTTTGTGTTTAAGTATGGCAACTTTCTTTATATTTTGCTGCCATTTTATTGTTAGTGATGCATGAATTTTCTATTCGGTTCAAATGATATTCTATGTTTAAATTTTTTTTATAATTTTTTTTTTTACTTGTAGACTTTCAAAATTATTCTTATCAAATAAAACTACATATTATTTTAGTTTCTGTACACAATATTGCCGAAAACTATCATAAAATCTTTTGTTTGAACCTTTTTTAAATATACGATAAGAGAGTATTCGAATAAAAATTTTGTTTACTTTTAATTAACATCACTATTATTATGATTGGCTTATTTTTTTTTTTTATATTTTTGAACAATAATTTGTTGTTTTAAACAAAAAAAAAAAAAAACAACTAGTTGCAATAATTTAATAAATAATTAAAGAGAATATCTGCATTTGCCCTGAAAATATTCATTTAAATCCTATAAATTTTTTTTAAATAATTATCAATATAACTTTAAATTGGTTGTCTAAAATAAAAAAAAATTAGTAAAATGTATTTAACATGTCCAAATTAATAAATAACACATTTTTGTCATTATTTTTTAACATATTTCACAAAAATAATATCATAAAATGCAAACACTTATCAAAATGTCATTTTATTTTTGGTTTAAAGAAGGGCAAATCCAACAATAAATTTTCTTAATTTATGAATGGTTTATTAAAGGTTCAATAGACTATTTTTCGTTTATGAATACAACTTTAGCAATTTTTGCTTAAAAAACGGTCAGTTAATCATCAATAACTTTTTATGAATAAGGCTGTAAATGTTTAAACCAGTTACAGCCAAGCACGCATACATCGATACTTGAGTTTGTGTTAGAGAGCTTTAAAAGCTCATTTTTCAGTACATGTTTTTTAGTGTACATGTTGCTCATTGGGCAAAGTAACATCGATTGATCGTTGTTTTTTTTACAAAAAAAAACCAACAAGCATGCATTGTGTGAAAGGTTGTTGTACTCGTGTCGGTGTGAAAGCACAATAGCTCTTTTGTAAAAGCTTGCCCATTGGGCATATGAGCTGGAGGTTACTGGTTTAAACAGAACTGTATCGACACCAAATATACCATTGAATTTGACATACAAATAAACCGTAAAAACCTGTCTTAAAATAGAATCCTAATAATCTGGAGAGAAAGGCGGACGCTTACGAAGTAGTGGAGTGCATGATAGCTTTAAATAAAATCGAAACATATTAATCAGTTTTTACAATATGTGGACTTAATAATCCATTTTTTACGATTTTATTTTTAGGATATTTTAGGAATTGAAAATCTAAAAATTTAACATGAATTCAGTAATAAATGATGATCAGAATGCGAAAAGTTGTTGAAAGTTGGTGTTCCAGACTGCGCCTTCTATGCGCCAGCCGTGGCGGCCAAATGGTAGAAATCATATTTAAACATTAATTTCATAAAATTTCTTCTCCAATAAAGCCCGTTTCATTGATATTAAGAATATATTTCCTTGTTTAATTATGATTTAAACTTTTGTTACTCTATAAAAAAACACCCTTCACATGTTGGTTTCAAAAAAATGTTTCTTTATTTAACAAAATTTTACTAAATACTTGCAAAATAAGTTAAAACCAAGAAATTATTTTTCGGATTTTCTTGTTTTAAAAAACGAAAGTGATGAATTAAGAAAATAAACTTCTTTCCGTGTAGTACGACTTTAAGACATCTTTGATTGAAATTTGTTGGTCTAGTTATTAAAATATCAAATTTTATTAAACACACTTCTTTTGCAACCAAAAAAAAAAAATATAACACTATGATAAAGGGTATTTTAAATTCGACAAAGCACTCTTACTTGTTTCTCCTTAAACTATGCTAAAATGTTGAATAGAAATTCAACTAAATTTGAAAAGTACAAAACTAAGAATCTTAATGTAAAAATGCAAATTGATAGACTTACATATGAATAAAAAGTTAGAAGAAAGTTTATGACGTTTTTTGTATTACAGGGTTTACGTAAACTTTACAAGTTTTCAGCAATTATGTAAATGTGTGCGTGTGTTTGGGTGAATTTTTATGTTTTTGCAGGTAAGAAATGTAGTCTTAAAAACATGTACTTACTTGTATGTTAATGAGTTTAAAAATTATGATGATGATGTAGGTTATTGAAGCCAACAAGTTGCTGGTTAGCTTGACAGTGGGGCCAGATAATGATATTCTGCAAATAAAGCAAGAAGTTGATTTTCTCAACCAAATGTGTTGTTTTCAATTTCATTAACTCTAATGAAAAACACTTTGTTTATTTAGTACATGAAAATGAGTCTGCAGAAAACTTGTATTCCAGTCTTTTATTAAGAATGATTGTGTTTCAAGAAGAGAGTGTACTTTGTACTATGATAATGTAAAACAAACTTTAGTTGCTTTTCTGCACAGATAACCCAGTCAACAACTGGAAGATACTTTCTTTGAAATATAATACATATTTCCATTTTTAGGTCAAGAATTGTTGTAGGTAGTACACATGCTATGATATTTCTATACATGTTATATATTTGTAAGGCATAATAAAATATTCTTTAATGAATAATGCTGTTGTAATATAAAGGGTGTTTTTTTAAGCCCGAAAGAACTTGAAATTGTAAAAAATAACACAAAAAATTAAATTGTAATCTTATACTTTATTAAATTATTTAAGCTTAAGGTCTCTTTTTTAAAAAATTAATTAAAATGTTTTTATTCGATATTTCGATTTCCGTTGGAAATCTTCTTCAGGAATTTTTTTTTTTTTTTTTTTTTTTTTTTTTTTTAAATAAAATAAAATTTGACAATAAATGGAAAAATAAAATATGGAAAAATAAATTTCAAAAAACAAAATTATCATAATAAATTTAAAATTCCATTCTACAAAATTTAAACAAAAAGACAAACAAACAACAAAGGAAAACAAAATTTTAAATTTATTAAAAGCCTAAAACCTATTTTAATATCCCTTTCCGTCAATAATAAGCTATGCCATCTGAAATTTATTTCATAAACAATCAAGGACAAATACCTATTTATAATTATCCCTTACATCAACCTATTTATTTTTATTCAATAAATGTCTATAAATTTGAGCTAAGCCCTCAGTATCTTTTTTAAAATTAATCCTTTTCTCAAATGGAACATTATTTATCTGCAACATTTCTAACATATATCTACGTTTCTTAAAATTTTCTGTATTCAAAATTGATGTGTTTTCAAAATCAGGATAATGATTAAAATCCCTACAATGAGTTGATAACGCCGTTCCATGGGCTGAATTATAATTCCTATATTTTTGGTCATGTTTATGTCCAGCTAATCTAATTTTCAGTTTTGTCCCAGTTGTTCCTACATTGTTCATTATCATTGCCACCACAATGAATCTTATAAACTAAATTCGACCTATCTGACTTTAGTAATCTATCCTTAGTTTTTGTGAATAGTCTCCCTACATTATTAATCACCTTATGTGCCATTCTGTATTTCCCTTTATCATATATATTCGAGTTTTCTAATCTTTCTGAAAACCCAGGTACATAAGTTAATGACTTATAAATACGTGGTGCCGAAATCTCATCATTATTAGGAGATCTAAATTGTAATCAAAATTTTTTTTTTATTCGAAAGATCAATACGTGACATTAACATTTGAAAATGATTTCGGGCATATGGGCACCGCGGCTGTTCTTGACGAAGCGCATTCTGGACGTCCAATTTTGGGCCACTTTTTCGAGCACTGCTGGCCGTATGTCACGAATAACACGAACAATGCTGGCCTCCAAGGCGTCAATTGTTGCTGGTTTATCAGCATAAACCAGTGACTTCACGTAGCCCCACAGGAAATAATCGAGAGGTGTCAAATCGCACGACCTTGGAGGCCAATTGACAGGTCCATTTCTCGAAATCAACTTATCGCCAAATTTTGATTTCAATAAGTCGATGGTTGCGTTCGCCGTATGGCACGTAGCGCCATCCTGTTGAAACCACATCTCCTCCGGATCAATGTCATCCATATTTTCAAACAAAAAATCATTGATCATGGTGCGGTAACGATCTCCATTGACCGTAACGCGAGCTCCGGCCTCATTTTTGAAGAAATAAGGTCCGATGATGCCACCAGCGTGAAAACCGCACCAAACGGTGCATTTTTCTGGATGTAATGGAGTCTGTAGGGTCTCTTGTGGATTGGTCTCGCTCCATATGCGGCAATTTTGCTTATTAACAAACCCGTTAAGCCAAAAATGCGCCTCATCGCTGAACACAATTTTGCGATAAAACAACGTCTATAAGTTGCGCGAATCGACGACTGATTTTCAAAGTAAATTTGGATAATTTCGTAGCGTTGTTCAAGCGTGAGTCTATTCATGATGATTTGTCAGAGTATACTGAAACGATAAAAAAACATATTTCATCAAAATTTAATTTTTTTGTGTTACTTTTTACAATTTAAAGTTCTTTCTAGCTTAAAAAAACACCCTTTATATTGGTCTGTTAAAATTTTTTATGACTATAAACCACACTGTCAACTTTCGAGAAGATCGGTCATTGTTTACAATAGGCCCCATATAAAGCCCACAATCAAAACTACTTTAGCACGCCTTCAACCATAACAAATAATGCTAATGTTATAATGTCTGGTCTGTTCTAGAAATAACAATGTCAACTTTTGTTAAGATCGGTCCATAATATACCATTAGCCCCACATAAAGTCCACTAAAAATCGGTGCATATTTTACCTGAGGTCCCATATGAAGCCCACAACCGAAATATACTAAATCCCGATCAGCGTTACCGTTGGTGCCACTAAAGTAGCAATTTTCCACTTTTTCGACTGCTTGGATACTATTTGGCCACTTTTACAAAATGCACCCAAATGTGATACTTTTTGTAATTCTTGCCACTTTTTTGATACTTTTTACGTTAGGAAAATATACTCTTTTTCTTTCTTTAATATATAAGTAATATAAGTAAAACTGTTTTAATGTATGTATATGTAAGCAAGCTTGTATGCAATCTCTTTTCTTGACATGCGTTGTCAGCTTATGGATATCTTGCTAATAATTACCCTGCAGGAAATGTCACTAGTGAATCTGTACTGATTCACTATTGACACAGTGACTTATTATACTCCAGACAATGTTAATTACTATAGACTATATTACTATACTATATAGAAATCTAGTAATGACATTGGTAATACTGAATAGGTAGTTCCTTTGGGAATATATGTAGACATTGGAATCAGAGAATCACTTCTACAATTTTGGTACGAATACGAAATTATAACAATCTGTTTTATTATTTCTTCAACTTTTATAGGAATTGTACTTCTCAGTTGTTATTGATAAAATTTTTTTCGTATTAAAGCCAAATATAGTGGCAAATGCAGTGTAGTGTAGACATTTCGTTGACAATGTCACCAAAATAGTCGACATAACTGATAACTTGGAGACACTTGCACCCAGGTTTCCTTCATGGTAACTAAAAATACATACAAACGTATGTACAATGTATGCAGGTATATTTAAAAATTTTTTTCAATACATCAATTTATTTCTAGAGAGTAAAGTAAATGACACGAATCACATACATATTTACAGCCAGGCCCACGATGTCACACGTTAACGTTCGCATAGAAAATTACATTTAAAACAAAAACAAATTTTAGAAATTGTTTTTGTTTAAAATGTAATTTTCTATGTGAACGTTAACGTTTGCCATCGTGGGCAAACGTTTTGAATGCTGAAGATTTTTGGGAAATAGGAACATTGAAAAATAGATTTGATGAATATATACAATTCAAGCTTATACAACTTGAGCTTTCATATTTTTACATTGCCACACAGTAGTGCTTCTGCTGAGCGCTTTTTTTTTCTAAGTTAGCTTTAATCAAAAATAAATTAACAAATAGGCTAAAAGTAAACTCTTGCGAATCCATGCTTTTATCTTTAAATTGGTTAGATACTAGCCTTGAAGATTGCGTTCCAAGTGAAGACATTTTACGAAAGTATAGAAGTCGTTTAAGAACAACTAATTGTTAAAAAAATATGTATGAAACTGACCATTAATAAATAACACAGGACGACATTAAAAAAATTTGTTTACCATTCCAACTGATTCTTATATTTTTTAGAATGCTTAAGACGAATATGAGCACAGTTTTCTCCCATCACTTCACATTTATCAGATACACCAATAATTGTAATTTCGGAAGATGTTTTGTGCCACAATAAATAACAAAATCCAGTTTTATAGTTTTGTTCTATAAACCTGATTACAAAAATTTGAAGCATTATTAGACGAAATTGGTTAAAAACTAAATATCCTATAATAAAGTAATTAAAACACTAGCACTTAAATTTAGTAGCAGGTATACATGCCGTGCATTTATTTATATTAAAGTGCGGAATTAATTAAACATAAAGAATTTGAAAAAGTGATATTTTCGTTTTTTTGTTATAGGATTTCTAGTTTTTTGTTATGTTTTTATACCATTTATAAAATGTTATTTAAAATTACAATGAATAAAAATACATAATGTGGTGTGCTTATTTTAATTTTAAAAGATGTCTCCCTTTTTTTAAAAAAATCCACTGTTTGGTGCCACTTTTTTTGTAGATATTCCCTTTTTGTGGTACTTATTGAAAATATCCGACGGTAACACTGATCCCGATGGAGGGTATCAGAGATTCGGTACAGCCGAATATAGCACTCTAACTTGTTTTTTTTTTAATTCAGTGCATTCAATGCAAGTTTCAGAATGATTTTAACACAAATTTATTTAATGCTGTTAATTTTTTTGAATATTCTTTATTGACTTAAAAGTGTTGGACAATTTTAAACCATATTTACAAAACACGTAACTTTTTTAGACAGACAAAAAATTCTTCAAAATTTAATGGTTTTTGTCCTTTTTTAAACTTCCAGAGAAAAGTATACTAAAACGGTACTTTAGAGGGTTAAAATGTTCGACGAATATTTTATGCATCAAATTTTACTAGGGGTTTTGAAGGACAAAAAAATCGTGCAATGCAGGGTAAAACAGGTTTTCTGAAAAATTCAAAAATTTTAAGGCCCGGAATTTCGAAAATCAGTTTTACATACATTGCACGATTTTTTGGTCTTAGAAGACCGCTAGTAAAATTTGATGCATAAAATATACGTCGAAGATACTATACTGTGGAAGTTAAAAAAAGTCAAAAATTACCCATTAAAATGAGTGCTAGAGGGTTAATATATTCTACGAAAAGAATTGCCATACAATTCTACTAGAGACATCTGAAATAGTCTTTTAGCTCAGAAGAACATTTGGTATATTTTCTTGAAAGCGTTTTCAAGAAATTCCAAAATTTCAATGCCCGAAATTTTAAAAATTCGTTTTACATACATTGCACGAATTTTTGGTCTCAGAAAACCCCTATTAAAATTTGATGCAGAAAATAATCGTGGAACATTTTAACCCTCTAAAGTGCCAATTTAGTATACTTTTATGTGGAAGTTAAAAAAAGGACAAAAATTACACCTTAAAATTATTCTAAGCAAAGGATCGCCATACAATTCTACTGAAGACATCTGAAATAGTATTTTAGCTCAGAAGTACATTTAGTATATTGTTTTTGACTTATATCAAACACCTTTTCAAAAAATTCAAAAATTTTAGGGGCCGATATTTCGGGAACCCGAGCTAACTTTTGAAAACTCCTTGGAAGATTTGCTCTACCAATAATTTAGTTCGCGTTGCAAGTATTGAGGCTGGCGGCGATGACCCGAATTTTGTTGCACAATCTAATAAGCTATAAAAACCGTTTGAAAATTTTGGACCCATGAATACAGGATAAGGGTTCAAAGATAATCCAATTTTGACAAACAAATGGTTTCGTCTCTTTAATAAATTTCTTCTATTGTATATCATCATATGGACGATTTTTTTAAACAAGTCCACCAAACGGTGTTTATTTATTGTTTAAGCGAAAATCTTCTGAAAACTTTATGACAAGAAATTGCTAAGATTCTGTTAACACTTGTTTATTAATTTTATTTTGAAAATCGATTTATTGTGGAAGAAACCTCTGATGCATTTCATTTCTTTTTGGTTTTAATTTATTTTAAATATTGATTTTTTTTTTTGAAATAGAAATTGTTAAGTTAAATTATAACTGCCGTATTCATAAAAAATTAAAATGGGTTTGAAATTTATTTTAAGAAAAATTTGTATGAAACTTTTGCCTTAAAACACATTTCAAACTTTTTTTTTATTTTTTATGAATACGGGGGTAAATTTATAATATATGTGTTGATTTATAAAGAAATTAAAAATTAAATCAAAGTAATTTTTGGGAACATAAAATTTTAAATTAACAAAATTTTTTTTGTCGTGCTTAATTCCCAATTTTTATTCTTGATAATAAGATGTTTATCCCATTCCTATGCGCATTTCACTGGTTTGATAATAAGCTGGCAAGTGCACGGCTAAAAAAAAAAACTAAACTGGCAACATGCTTTATTTTTTGCTAAAACAATAAAGCAAGTTATTTTGATTTTGTTTTTTTCTTAACCTACTTACAACTACAATTTATGTTGGAAGAACTACAACCAATTGTAGTGGGGAATGTAAGAAAAGATAAACTCACTGTTTATTGTTGTTGTTTTTGTTTAAGCTTTGATCTTGTTACAAGTAAAACTGTTGCTTGTAATTTTTATTCGCTTAACAGTTTTATTTGTTTAATATTCTTAGTTTTTCTAAAATCTTTGGATGAAGTTTCTTGATGATCTGGCCTAAGCAACCAGTGGAATGCGCTTATCCCAGCTTATCCCATCAACAATAAATTTCAGTGTTTTTATCAAGAATAAAAATTGGGAATGAAGCACGACAAACAAAATCTTGTTAATTACAAATTAAAAAAAAAAAAACATGGGCTAAACATTAAGAGATAGAGAATTCCTTCAACGTGTTATGTATCATGTGGTCGAGCTGGCCCATCAGTAGTTCTTTACGTGTTTTTGTGGATCTTCTACAATTTTTTCAAAATATGTTTGATATGTTTGTTTACTGGATTATAATTTTAACTTTTATGTTTCTAGTAAGAAATCTGAGACTTAAACCTGCCGTAAGATATAAAATATTGTATGTAGAGCGTTACACACTTTTATAAAAAAAAAATATATCAAACATCAGACAAAGTATGTTACATAAGTGTATAAAGTATTTTGTTACTACATATTCTTATTTCTCGCTGTGTGTGTGTGTGTGTGTGTAGGTATGTCGGCATGAACGAGAAAATTAAGAAGGAAAACTTTTTAAAGCCACACATAAGCAGAAACCATAAAAAGAAATATTATGCAAGTCTCGTTTAACTACAACCAGATACGAACATATAGCGTGCCTTGTTATTTTAGGATTCTTAGATAAGTACTTTTTCATTAGTCCTACATATATCGCTATTGTGCAACAATACTGTATTGACTCATAATTTAAAAATTTTAAGTAGAAGCAAAACAATTTTTAATTCACATTTAAGGCGTATGAAAAAGAATTTTAAGACCAATCGTTTGATTACCAAAAAGTAAGCAAAATAGCACGATATTTCTACACCGGTAAAATACGAATATTCCGTGTTGATTTTTTCCAAAAACTAAAAAAATAAAAAAAAATTTTGAGTTAGTAAACTATTGTTGAACTAATTCATTATGGGTGTTGGGAGATGTAGGATGAATTGAAGGTAATATTTGATAAATATATTTGTCTAGTTCAAGAAAAATGTGTAAGCTCATTTGAAATTACTCAAGTGGTAACTTAAGAATATTTTTAAGCAGCGGGATTCATCATAAAGTAAGAAAATTGGTTACCACACGTGCTGAAGCCGATAGATGTCGTTTTAACATCAACAAGCAAAAGTTTAATCTTTTTCTGAGTCGCTGAAATCAGCCCAAACAATCACAGTTGACCTTTTTTGAACACAATTAATTCGTTTAAAGCGACCACTGGCTAAAATATGATCGTGACAACGCTAAGCCACATGTTGTTATATCAGTAAAAACTATTTTTTAAAAATTGTTTTTAGGAAGTTTGGCCTCTTTCGCCGTATAATCAAGACCTTTCCCCGTCCGACTACTATTTGTTTCGATTGATGCTAAACGCTCTCATTGGAAGACGTTTCACTTGAGGAAAAGTATGCAGCAATTGCTTCCGTCGTGCAAAAAATAACACATTTTCAAGTAATACACGCAATAAAAATTTATTCACTACTTTTGAGGTTATTAATTGGTAATCTAGTAAGTCCCCGTTGCAATTTTTACCTTAGTGGCGAGAGGAGAGAGAGGAATTAAAAGAGGTACTCTTCGATTCGTTTGCTCATTCGTTCTCTCATTTGACGAAAAATATATTTAAGTCGGTGGCACAGAAAAAGTTGTAACCAGTGCTGCCAAAACCAATACAATTTTTACAACCAAAATTTTTGAAAAAGTTACCAAATGTAAAAAAATATAACCAAATTTAAAATGTTTTTTATTAATTGAGAAAATCATTAAAATCATTGTAATACATTGTAACTAAAGTTTTTGTTTTCCCGGACTTTTTCGATTCCCGGGAAAGCGGGAAATTTTTTTAAATTTCCCGGGATCCCGGGATCCCGCTCCATATAAATAATACAAAGTAAATTTTGTTATTAATTAATGAAAAAAACTTTTATAAAAAAACGTAAGGGAACTTGTTTACAAAGAAAGTAAAAGAAATGGTTCAATACTAAAAAATTAATTGAAGATTGAAATAGGAACTTGAATTATTATCACCTCACGCCTTTATTCCCTATTATTATGCTTTTATTCAGTATTATTATGCTCTGGATACAAGATAAAAAGATAACATAAGCATAACAATTTAATTCATAAAATAATAATAAAACAAAATAAAAATTAAGGTATCCAAGATATGAGATCAAAAAGTTAATTAATAAAATATATAAAATATTTTAAAGAAATATGTAACAATTTTTAACGGCTTAGGAAATAACTTTCTGACACACTCAAAGCGCTTGGTAACTCGTCAAAAAGTATATTCCTGATTTTATTTACTAATTATCATGTTTCCGAAAAATTTCGTTCATTTTTTACCGAGGTTGGACAAATAGTTAAAAGTGCACCGTTGTAGCAATTTTTTCTTTTTTATAAACAACGTCTATATCAGTCAAATGAATGTCAAGGTTGATGTAAAAATAACATCAACCGGACTGCTTCTTACAAACCTTTTCATTGCAATAGGTCCATTTGTAATCTTTAGGACAATGTGTTTTTCAAGTTGTATGTTGTAGTATCTTACACGAGTTTCCAAAATGTTATTTTATTTCGGTTTCCCCGCAGTTCATGGGTATATAAACCAACACAAATTGAAATTGAAAATGTTTGTTTATCACCTAATATACCTAAAATATATCTAAATTTGAAGGAACTTTAGCAAAGTTTTCCTTCATACCTTCTTGTATTGTATCTCAAACTGAACCGAAGTTATGGCAAAATATATCTTTAAATCGGTACATTTGGAAAACTCTAATCGCTTTTTGCCAAGATCGTTTGCAATAAAGGAGCGATATGTTTAGGTATCTCCTATTTTTAAGACTTGTTCATGGACAATGAAAGTTTACTGCCTGCATCTTATTTTGAATTAATATACTTTGTTAACTCTTCACTTCACTAAATGTAATAATTATCAACTGTTGCACTGCCCATTCTGCTTTTAGTAGATTTATTGCATCAGGAGACATTGATTTAAATACATGTACTCACTTCTTGTAATTGATCTAATTTACAACCCATCCACAGATGCTAATTTTTAGAGAATAGAAAACTAAATTTCAAAGTTTAAATAGCTATTTTCTGAAATTATGAGGAATTTTTTATTTCACGGGATCCCGCAAGAAAAATCCCGAGAAAACGGGAAATAAAATAACTGAAATTCCTGAAATTCCTGAAAAACCCTAGAGTTGGAGAATATATATAAAAACAAGTTAGAGTGCTATATTCGGCTGTGCCGAATCTTTGATACCCTCCACCGACAGTTCGAATGTTTAAGGAGTAATATCTGTATGATGTCTTTTTATTATTATTATCTTAAACTGTGACGATTTGTTATTAATTATGGTTTTAGGAGACTAAACTGTTTTCCGGGAGTAGGGCATATATGGGGCCTAGGGTAAATTATGTACCGATCTTCACGAAATTTCACAGTATCATTTATAGTCCTATAAAATTGTGACGAGCCAAAATTTGTTATGATTGCATTATTTTTTACGGTTTTAGGCGTACTAAACTGTTTTCCGGGAGTAGTGTTTATATGGGGCTTAGGGTAAATTATGGACCGACCTTCGCGAAATTTTACAGTGTCATATCTAGTCGAATAAAACGGACTTGTACAAAATCTTATGTCATTCCGTGCATTTTTGCATCATTTATGTTAGTTTTTGTAACAAAATTATCAAGTTTTTGCAGGTGGTGGTTCCACATTTTGATTCATAGCTCTGGTCCTACTGAACCGATTTTGCTGAAATTCAATCCCAAACTGCTTAGGATAACTACAAGCAATTTGACACCTAGTTTGTTTATTTCTTTTGAGTTTTTCGAAAGTGAGCGTGTTTTCAACAGACGGACAGACGGACAGACGGACAGACGGACATGGCTAAATCGACTTAGAATTACTCAAGCAGCCAGAATATATATACTTTATGGGGTCTGAGATGAATAATAAAAAAGTTTCACACGGAATGACAAACTTAGTATACCCTCTTCACAACTAATTGTGGTGGAGGGTATAAAAATAAATTGAATATTTTTTAATATGCCAGTTATAAATAACATAAATGGAAAATAGTTTTCCGCTCTTTAGCTGTTATTGGCAGGACTGTAAAATGTGGCGATTTCTTAATCCTTTTGTCGATGGAAATTTACGTTTGGCGATATGGCGATTATTTTGGCGAAATTTAAAACGATTGGCGATATGCATTTTATGTAAATATTTTCTAATTTACATATATCTAAAATATTATAAAAACTTTTTTCTCTTTTGTGTAAATTTTATTTCAAATTTATAATTCTTATTATAAAAAAATTTTTCAAAATTGTTCTAATATATCAAATATTTTGTAAATAATTGCAAAATATTACTGCCTTTCGCCTTTCGCAACGTACATTCAATGGGGCAAAGTATATGACTGACAGTCAAAAGTTTTTTTTTACCAAATAATTATCTTAAAAAACATTAAATAAATATCCATTCCGACAAGTTATAAACACTAAAATTTCAAATTTCTTTAAACCTACAGCCGTTTCATAAAGAAAATTCTATACATTTTAAAATTATATTGATAAATCAATGTAATTTTAAAAAATCTTTAAAATTCCTGTATGTATTTTCAAATATGTATATAAATATACTTCTGGAAATTACCTAAATTCAGAGCCTTAAACTTATTTTCAAGTTTTTAAAAACACTAAAACGACTTTTGTGTAATTTTCTAAAACCGATTCCGGATGATTTTATGCACTTCCTACTTTAAGTACTAATTATCTTACTTCTCTTAAAATCAAGAAAAACAACGCTCATTAAGAAAAAATAATTGAAAATCTCCATTAATTAAAACTTCATTTGTTTACGATTTCAGATCATGGCGTTTTTAATATAAAAATCACAAATGGCAATATTTTCTTAGCAAAAATCTTATAAAAATTATTTGGTTGCTGTTTTGAAAGGGATTTTAAAAAACTTCCGTTCATTGGTAACAAATAATGAAAAAATCGTAGTACACAGTACAAATTATTCGAGCTCGTAAATAATTGTACCAAGAAATACATATTCGTTCGTTATTAATTTTGTTTTAGAAAAAAGTAACCAAAATGAAAAAATATTCACATCTCCACATTGAAAAAAAAAAATATAACCAATTTTGGTTAGAAATAACCAAAAACGGCAGCTCTGGTTGTAACGACAAAAATCTAACAATGTAAAAATAAGAGGGACTTCAAAGAAGAAAACGCCATAATTGCAACGACAAAAATCGTAAAATGTAAACTGGGACTTATGTGTAGTTTATGGAACACGAATTTCGTAATTTTGTTTTTGTTTTAAATGTAAGTTGAACGAACGAGTGAGGCGCAAATTAAGTAAACAAAACCTTTCAAGTTTTAAGTTGTAAACGAATGAATTAATTTATTATTTTACTTTTCATTTTTAAAGTTAATTAGCTTAAAATAGTTGGGTTAAAATAAAATACCATTTAAATAAAACTAGAATACAATTTATGCTTACATTAAGAATAATTAATATTTAATACAATGCGGAAATTAATATTGCTGACGTCTAGGAAGTATGAACTTAATTTAAATTGGGTTGTCTTTTTAGGTTTAATAGTTATTTATGTGGTGTTGTTATTGTTGTTGTTTATACGTTTTGGTTTGGGTGGTGGTTGTTGTGTTAACTGTTGTTTACACGTTTTGGTTTAGGTGGTGGTGTTTACATAACTCGCTCGTGTTCTATAAACTACACATTAGAATGATTTATTATCGGCAATTCAACTTAAAATTTATATTATTGTGGAAAAATGTTTTCACTTTTTTTTAAGTTATAACAACGTTTCTTTAAGTCACTTATATTAACAATTGTTGGCTCTTTAATATTTCTATGTAATTTTTTTTAGTATTTTATCTTTAAGACTTTTCAAAGACTTTTTTTAAAGATTCTCGATATTGTACGTGGCTAAAGGTTTAAATATTTATTTTCATTTCTACCATAAAAAAGACTTCTCTGTTTGTGTACCATAATATGAGATGTTGCTTAAAATTTTAAAAACCTTTGCAGCTCCAAATGCATCTTTAGTATCATCGACCACATACTACAAACTGTATAAAAAAAAGTATTTTTCTTCTTTGTATTTAATTTGGCAAAATATTACAAACTCGTGATATTACTTTACAATGAAAATTACAGAAAAAGTAAGAGGATATTTTAGATATACATTTACGTTTTACTTTAAAATTTGCAATGAAAACACAAACTGAATGCAAATTGCTTAAAATTCTCTCAAAGAAATTTAGTTTATTAAAAAAAAATAAGAACAAGAAAGAGTGCTATATTCGGCTGTGTCAAATCTTTGAAACCCTCCACCTACAGTAAAAATATTTCCGGAGAAGAGACCGAATTTTATTATAAAATCATTATTCGTTACAATTTTACGCGTAATAAGATGTTTTCGTAGAGTACTGGTGTTTTCTTTTCAACAGAAAATACCACCTTCTTAAAAGGTGCATGTCAAGGGTGTTTTTTAGAGTGTCACAACTTTGAGTTGACATCACTGCTTTATTTGAGCACCCATTTAACAGCTGATAGTTGCTCTTTGTTTAGTTTGCTTTGACATTTCATTATGAATCGAATTACATCAGGGCAACGCGTGCAAATTATAGGGGCCCTATGCTCTTTATAGGATCGTCGGGAACATATATAACGCGTGCATGTTGTTGAAATTTTCAATCAAAATAATTCGGCGAATGGGTTGAAGCACAAATTGATCTTGATTTTGAATTTCCATTAACAAGTTTATTTTTCGATGAATCCCCTTTCTGGTTGAATGGGTACGTAAATAAGCAGAATTGTCGCATTTGGAGGGAGGAGAATCCACAAGCTTTTGTCGAAACACTATTTCATCCACAGAAAATAACTGTTTGGTGCGCTTTATGGGCTGGCGGAGTCATTGGCCCATGTGCCTTTAAAAACGATGATGGTCAGATTGCGAAAAGTTGTTAAAAATTGGTGTTCCAGATTGCGCCTTCTACGCGCCAGCCGTGGCGGCCAAATGACAGAAATCATATTTAAACATTAGTTTCATAAAATTTCGTTTCCAATAAAGCCCGTTTCATTGACATTAAGAATATGTTTCTTGTTTTATTAGGATTAAAACTTGAGTCACTCTATGAAAAACACCCTTTATAAAATGTCTTGCCAACCCTGTAATAATGCAATTTGTTATTTGACGAGAACAAAACACAATTTATGAAAAAGTGAAAATCCCTGTTTGTAAAAGCTGACAAAAAAATTTGTTTTTCAAAATATAAAAATGCCTGCTGTAAGATCCACAATTTAAACTATTGTCTTAAAATGCTTAAAAATTTTCTTTAGTTTGTTTTTCATAAAATATGTAAAAAGAAAATGCCTTTGCCGTACGTGTTTTTTTATAAAAATTTTATAACACCGAATCCACTTCAATTTTATATCATTGACAACTTACAATTAACAATGTAATGCTTTCTTATGTTTTTTATTATAAAATAATAGAAGAAATAACTATTTAAATTAAAAATTTTTACTGACCTGTTAAGATGCGATTATTTCCCAACTTCGTCTGGTAGCCCTATAAATAAACAGAAGTCAACTGATTTACAGGTCATTACAATACTGTCGATTTATACGGGGCGTATGCCATTAGCAATGGTGAATTACTTAGAATAAAACAAGCCACCCTTTCGAGAGCAAAGCAATTTTAAGAAACGAACACCAAATTGCATTTTTTTTTTTTTTTTAATAAAATAAGACATTGTTTTATAGAAAAGAAAACATTGGGCATAGGTTAATTAGGGACCGCTCTTCACAAAGTTTGACTGTGTGATTTCTCGTCATATAAAACTTTGACAGACCAAAATAAATTGCCATTATTCCTTAGGGTTTCAGGCTTATTAAAGTGTTTTTTATATGGGGACTATGATATATGACGGTATGATTTGTAATCATATATGACGAACTGGTGGAAAATTGGATATCAATATGTGCATTCCGTCACTATTTATTAGAGTATTCATTCGCTTAACCATTAACCGGAATTACTACACAGAAAAAAATTTTTGCGCCAGTAAAAGAATTAATCAAAAATAAAATCAGTTTTAATTAAATATTTAATCAGGTGAATTAAAATTTTAATCAAGTGAATTAAACGTTTAATTGAAATATTGTCAAGTTTCTCAGTTTGTGCTTTGTTGTGAAACGGACGTGTATTTTCAACACCGCATACGATTTTAATTTATTATTAATTAAATTTGATTTTGGAATATAAACACTAAGCGAATGGACGCTGGAAAATATATGATATTTTTTATTTAAATTATTTAACATAAAAGTGAACAATTAAAACGAAAAATTAAATAAAGATAAATAAAGCAAAAATATATACATATGTACGTATGAATGTTCATACATGTGTATGTATACATATTCTGTGCACAAACATTTTAGTTTAAATTTCTTATTTTTGGCGTTGTTGTAAAATACAATAAATAATAAAAACATTAAAAGCACAGTAAAACGGTGAAAAACAAAAACAATTTCTTGCATGAGTAAAAACAATGTAACAACAATAAAATTAAATGATAAAAATGCTTATGTGACAGTGCATGCCAACGAAAATAATGTTGAAATAAATAAAACAAAACAAAACAATATGTATTAACTACCTAACGGCTAAGCCAATTTTTCGTACTCGTTCCCTCTCACCCTCTTTATTTACACAAACGGTGGATAGTGACTCATTAAAAAAACTAAAACTAGACCTGGTAACAAGTGTTGCCAGGCCAACAAGTATTGCCGCGACGTCAAAAATAAATTTAGTGGGAAATGATACCATGACCCAAAACACTAATGCAATGGAAAACCCCCCTGTAAAAAGTTGCCAAAAGCCTCAAGTCCAAGTTGGTATGGACAGGTATATAACAGTCCTTAAGCGGGGTCGCAGCCCTACCTCTTCAGCTGTTGCTTCGGCATCAAAAGTGCCATCTTTTGACAAAATAAATTCCCAAAATCGCTTTGCAATTCTGGAGGATGAATCCTCTGAAGCACCAAACGTCATAAGATCGCCCAAGCCTCCCCCGATATATCTTAGGGAGCATAACTCAAATGATCTAATAAAGAGTTTAATTTCGTTGATTGGTGAAAATTCGTTTTATGTAGCCGCAATAAAGAGAGGTAGCATAAATGAAACGAAAATTCAAGTGAATCATGAAAATGATTTTCGCAAAATTATTAACAAATTTGAGGCACTTAAAAAAAGTTTTTATACATACCAACTCAAGAGCAGTAAAGGTCTCCAGGTGGTGATTAAGGGAATTGATTCATGCGTAGACCCAGAGGAAATTAAAACTTTCTTAGAAGAAAAAGGCTTCAAGATAAAACACGTGGTAAATATTAGAAATAGAGACAAAAATCCACAACCACTATTTCGAGTAGAATTAGAGCCCGGCGACATTAAGTTAAAAAAAAACGAAACGCATCCCATTTATAGTTTAAAATATATTCTACACAGAAAAATCACAATTGAGGAGCCGCACAAAAAAAATGGACCTGTTCAGTGCTTAAACTGCCAAGAATTTGGCCATACAAAGGCATACTGCTACTTACCCCCTGTTTGCGTAGTATGTGGTGAGCTACACGGTACAGTTTCTTGCGATAAGCCTAAAACCGACCCCAACGTTAAAAAATGTAGCAACTGTGGCGGTAATCACACTGCCAATTATAGAGGATGCCCTGTATATAATATCGTCAAGCAGACGGTTGGACCAAAAACAAATGCCCCTCAAATGCAGGTTGCAAATCAAGTTATCACAAATGCAATTCAAGCCCCCCAGTTTAGTAATAACAGAACCTCTTATGCTAACGTTCTAAAATCAAACCATGAGCCAATGCAAGGTGCCTCGCCAAGTAATGATGAAACTCCAGTTTCTAATTTAAGTCGTTTAGAAAAAACCATGGAAACATTAGTGCAAACAGTAAATAATTTTACGAACACAATGGGTAATATGATGCAGGAAATTCTTAGAATGCAATCAATGTTATTGCAAGCTGTACTTAACAAGCCATGAACTGTATAAAAATTTGTTTTTGGAACGCAAACGGCATCCGCCAACATAAAAATGAACTAGAATACTTTCTTAAAAATAAACAAATTGATGTCATGATGGTTTCTGAAACTCATTTGACTTCAAAAAATACGTTTAAAATAAATGGTTATATACTATATGATACAAAGGACCCTCGATATAGAGCTTGTGGAGGTTCTGCCATTTTAATTAAAACCAGAGTCAAACACTACCTAATGGGTGATCATCGTGAAGATTATCTTCAAGCAACAAACATTTGCGTTGAAGAACTAAATAGAAACGTAGTAATCTCATCGTTATACTCCCCACCTAGATATTCAATATCAGAAGGCCAATATTATAAATATTTCAAATCATTAGGACCCTGTTTCCTGGCCGCTGGCGATTATAACGCTAAACATACCTTCTGGGGGTCCCGACTTATAACACCAAAGGGTCGTGTTCTATTTAATACTATTACTAAAATGGATTTGAATGTGATAGCGAGCGGACAACCAACATATTGGCCTACTGATCAGCAAAAAATACCAGATGTCATCGATTTTGGCGTGGTTAAAAACATCCCCTTAGAAACGATTTATGTTGAAGCTTCCTTAGAATTATCTTCCGACCACACACCAACAATTGTTACTTTAATGAACCCCAATAGAACTGTATCTCCAACTGGTTACTTAGCGACGCCAGCTACACAAATCAATTGGCTAAAATATAAAAAATATCTCAGCACCCATTGCACAGAAAATATTCCGCTTAGTACACCGGAATACGTAGATCGCGCTATTCTTAATTTTGACAGTTTTCTAAAGCTAGCTGTACAACATTCCAGTATTACCCAAAAAAAAACTAAAAATATTAAAATTTATTCCACAGATGTTGAGCGTCTCCTGTCTGAAAAAAGAAGAGCCCGAAGAGAGTGGCAATTGCACAGATCCCCTCAACTTAAGAGTTTGTTAAAAGATTGTACAAGAAGGCTAAGAAAGTTACTACAGATACAGAAAACGGATTCTCTGCAAAAATATCTTAAGGAACTTGATGCAACTCCGCAATCAGACTACTCATTATGGCGTGCAGCTAAAAATCTAAATAGGCCAGTTATCTCTAAGCCACCATTAAGAAACTTGAACGGAAGTTGGGCAAGAAATGATAACGAAAAGGGAAATCTGTTTGTTAATCATTTAAAAAACGTATTTACCCCAAATATATCTCACGATACTGCGGTCGAGTTACCACCTGTTCCTGCTAGAGCAGCTATTCCCCTCAGATTTGAGATAAGAGAAATCGAACAGGCTATTTGTGACTTAAACACTAAGAAGGCACCTGGTATTGATAAAATCAGTAATAAAATGCTTTTAGAGCTACCTCGCACAGCAAAGAAAATTATTCTTTTTATTTTTAATGCTATTTTACGCCTTGAATACTATCCTCAAAAATGGAAGGTTTCCTTAGTTACCATGATACCAAAGCCAGGTAAAGATCATACAAAAGTTGAGTCATATAGGCCAATTAGCTTATTATCAAATATGTCAAAGCTGTTTGAGAAATTATTAGTTTCAAAATTAACACCGATTTTAAGTGAAAATAGATGTATTCCAAACCATCAGTTCGGATTTCGAAGAAAACACAGCACAATCGAACAGACTCATCGAATAGTAAATGTCATAAGAAAAGCATTTGAAGAAAAAAAATATTGCTCAGCACTCTTCATCGATGTTTCGCAAGCATTTGATAAAGTCTGGCATGAAGGCTTATTACATAAATTGAAACAAAATTTACCAGCAAACACACACAAGCTGCTAGAAAGCTACTTAGTCGGTCGTCAATTTATTATTAAAGAAGGAAATTTCTTAAGTTCACCTCAGCCCATTGGCGCTGGAGTCCCACAAGGCAGCATCCTGGGCCCTCTATTATATTTAATTTATACTTCGGACATGCCAACAAGTAACTACACCCAAACTTCAACATTTGCAGACGATACAGCATTTCTAAGCGTCCACGAAAACCGTTATGAAGCATCTCGTTTCTTACAGCATCATATATTTCAACTAGAAATATGGTTAAGACAATGGAGGATAATGGTCAATGAGCAAAAATGCGTGCATATAACATTCACCTTGCGCCGGGAATCTTGCCCCCATATAACAATCAACAATCAAATAATTCCTCAACTTTCGCATGTAAAATATCTGGGTATACATCTGGATCGGCGATTAACGTGGAAATGCCATATAGAGGCAAAATTAACTCAAATGAAACTAAAAGCCATTCAAATTCATTGGCTTATTGGTAGAAACTCTGTCCTTAGTCTCGACTGCAAACTTCTTCTTTACAACTCCATCTTAAAGCCAATCTGGTGCTATGGTATTCAGTTATGGGGCACTGCCTCGGCCTCTAATATAGAAAAGATTCAAAGGCGCCAAAATAAAATTCTTCGAATAATCACAGCTGCCCCTTGGTATGTAAAAAACTCAAATATTCACAGGGATCTCAATGTTCCATTAGTCAAAACTATGATTACGAAATATGCAGTAAAATACTTAAAAAGGCTCGAATTGCATCCAAACCCACTAGCACGAAATATTTTAAATGATAGCGGCCACACTCGCTTAAGAAGAAGAGACACTGCAGCACTTATCCAATTAGATGAGCGACAAACACCTAGATAAGTGAACAGAACCCGTGATGAAGAAAATTTTTGTCTGGCACTGGCAGGACATAAAATAAAGTATTAGGTTAAGATTTGATTAATTATTGTTAGTTCATATTTAAATGTATGAAGATTCAATAAATAATATTGAGAAAAAAAAAAAAAAAAAAAAAGTAAACATTTAATACATTTGATTAAAAGTTCACCTGATTAAATATTTAATTAAAACTGATTTTATTTTTGATTAATTCTTTTACTGGCGCAAAAATTGTTATCTGTGTACCATATAAAGCCATCTATCGAAAAACTATTGAGTATGCCAAAAAAGCAAAAAGAAGAATAAATTGGGACGAAATTTAGTTTTGCAAGATAAGAAAGCACTACATCAAAATTCGTGAAGACCTGTCCGTAATTTACCATTGGCCCTATTTTGAGCCCACTCTGGAAATTTATTCAAATACGCTTAAAGCCGTAGCAACTATAGCCAATGTGGTAAAATTTGGTATAATTTAGGTTTGAATGGCTAGAAATTACATCCTGTAATTTTGTGATAATCGGTCTAGTCCATGATTAACAGAAGATACCATGTAAAGTGGTCTCCTGAAAAACAATTTAAGAAGAATTAAATTCTAAAGAATTCTGTTATACACTGAAAAAATTTTCGGCAATTTTTTGTTTTTCAATTAAACCATTTATCAAAAATTAATCAAGTGAATTTAACATTTAGTTATACCAACGACATTGCCAAAAACGTTATTAATATCATATTAGAATATTAAATTGATACTTTTAATTTGTTTACTGGTGCAAATTTAAGTAATTATTAAGTGAATATCACAAATTATTTAACTGAAACCAATTTTTATTATTCATTTTACCGAATTTTGTGATGAACGATTAAGATAGCACCAATAAAGGATCTTCTCGTGAAAGTCTAATATTATTTCTGAAACAAATCACCATATTTTATTTAAATTAGGTAATGCATTTTATTTCTCTGAGGTCAGCATTTACAGCGTTTAAAAAACTGCAGTCAAAGTAGAAAAACTGCCATTTCTTCTTCTTCATCATTTGTCATTGACTTTTACTTATGATTCATTAAATGCAAAACAGTCGCTGTCAAACCAACTCCAAAAGCGAAAAGTTGTACACAAATGTTCGCTTTTTGTTCGACAGTTTATGGTTTCGACTGCAGTTGTTTAAACCCTGAGCATTTGTATTTAGATTGGCTTATATTTTATAGATACCATATAAATCCCGCTCCAGCCGATTAGAGCACTCTTTCTCCTTTTTACTAAAAAACCAACGAAATTTGCAAAACTTTTATCGGAATAACTTCTTCTTGTTCCATACTATAATTATAGGATCTATGTCTTGTTGTATGGAAATGCAGATAAATAAATAAAAAAATAAATAAATAAATAAGTATATCCTCTTTTTAACCAAAATATATTACATTAGAAAAAATCATAAAATTTTCTCTCAAACAAATTTCCAGAATCACAAATTATTAAAACATTTGCTAGCTAAAACTTCTTCAATATCTTCTTCTTCTTCTTTATTTGCTTTATTTGCTTCTTTATTTGTCTTTCTTATCACAAAATTTCTAAAATAAAAAAACCTGAACACGATGTGTACGTACATACATGTATACAAATATATTTGAGTTGTATCGATTTAAGTGACAGGCGTACAGGTAAATATAAAAGTTTTTCATAGTTAAGTGAAAACTCTCTATAACAAATTAATAAAGAAAAAAAATAATGGGGGTATTCACGTCACAAGTTGCACCCTTGCGAAAAAGCAAAAGTGCAAAAATATAGCAACAACCACACAGACAATAAGTTGTGCGTAAATGGTTGTTGTTATGTTTTTGCACTTTTGCTTTTTTGCAAGGGTGCAACTTGTGACGTGAATACCCCCAATAATGATAAGAACGAAAAAAAAAAATCCGCTGAAATAAATATCAACATGAGTAATTTATTAAATCACTACGCACATTGTGAACATGGAAGGGTAAACTTTTTTTTCAAGACAAGCCTCATATTCATTCATAAATTATATTGAAGTGGATCTTATCACTTTGATTTTAATTGTTTATATTAGCTCGTTTTAAAGTAACTTACCTACATAAATAGAAATAAGTAAGAAAGTATAGTCGGCCAAGCTGCAACTAGTGTTTTTTCATACATGATCCGGGATCCCGCAGATTTTTCGGGAAAAAAATCTCGGGAAATTTGTGCGGGAATTCCCGGGATTTTTTTAATTTAATTATGGCTGCAATGATTGTAAATAAGTTGTTTCATTAAATAGATCCTAGCCGTTAGACAATAATGTCTTAAGTCAAAAAAAAAAAAAAAACGCATTTTGATTTTTTGATTGGTTTTAATTAAACTTTTTTCTCTTTTGTTATGTTTAAATCACTTTAGTATATTCCTTATCATCTGATCTTAGGAAAAAAGTCTATGAAATACACCAAATAAATATTTTACAATTTAACATTACGAAAAACTACAATTTCTTTCTGACTTAAGACATTTTTGCCAAGCGCCAAAGAGATGTCAATATCAATTCATATCCGTTAAGTAAGGCAATGTTTAATGCTCTGAAGGTTAGAAAGAAAAAGAGTTTATAAAAACGAAAAAAATGTTGTTCCCACTTGCTTCAAAAAATTTAATGGTTTTATATGTATGTAGAGACAAAAGTTATTAAAGCCCTTATGACACTACATTTTTTATTCATTAATTGATATAGAATTGATAGAAAGAAACAGTAAATGTTAGAAAGAGAAAACTATAAAAAACGTAAACAAAGTTTTTTAGTTTTTTTTTTCTCTTGTTATGGTTTTGTTTCAGGGATAAGGTTGAGAATTTTTAAAATTGTACCAACAACCTTTAAAAATTGTACTTTTTTACCCTAATTGTACTAATAGATTTTTTTAGTTGAAATTAATTTTATTTATGTTCATAAAAAATACCACAAAAAGGTATTATAAATCTTAGTTAAAAAAGTATCAACAAAAAAGTACAATTGAAACAACTAAGCCATCCCTGTTTTGTTTATTTTATTTAATGCTGCCAACTTTTTGTTTATGAGAAACCCAAAAACAAAAAGCGGTAAATCGCTGAATTTGCCCATAAACCGCTGATTCAGCAACACTTTTAATATTTCAAGCTGGAAATGTAAATTTTAAGTTAAACAATTTTACATTTTTTTTGACATAACTTCATTTTTTATCGATAACTTTAGTAAAATTTTTGACAGTTTGCCATTTATCTTAATACAGCTTAACTCTTTGCACTTGGTAAATTTTTGTATTACATTATATTTGTACTGTTCACCAAAACTTGAACAATGCATTAAAAATGTAGTGTCATAAGGGCTTAATATAGAAAACGCTTATTCGATTCGAAGAAAATATTTTTTAAAGAAGAATTACAAGTTTTTAAGGATGTGCTAAGAAAACTGAAAGTGTCTATGATTTTATAAATTAAATTAAATAATATTTTTCATATTTGTGCCGAATATTGCATAGATATCTACATTTATGTACGATTTTTATGACCTAAAAGTGATTTTATAGACAGGATTTATATGGGACTTATGGTTCATCCTAGCTGTAATAGCCCAAACATAATAGCCGCGATAAAGTAGGTATTTTAGTGTCATCGTTGCCAAATTGAATTTATTTCAATACCAACATTTATACGGAAGTTATGGCATATAAAGCTGTTTTTGGAAATGTTTTTTTGTTTTAGAGCTCTGGTCAGTTATTGACCGATTCCCAATAAACATCTCGAAACATGATTTGAATAACAATATAATGAGTTTGGACCAACTTTAGTGTTCATACCAACCCAATAAGGTGATTCATGGTTACAAAGGCTTAATTTAAAAAGAAGATTGCATGGGGGCTGTGTAAAATAATGGACCAATTCCCACCATTTTCGCAAGGCTTTCCCTTATGACAATTACAATTTATGTACAAAATTTAATCAACTTTTAACTTTGGACCTGCTACCCGTACTTTGCGCACAAGGTTTACATGGGCAGACACCAGCCAGCCAATCGGACTAAAAAGGGAGATCTAGCTAGAACCAGTATGCGCTACAAACACATATAACCCTCGCCACTGTGGTGCTGGTAGGTGCAGAATTGGTCATAGATCCCACATCCAAACAAAATTTGTCTGTATGTACCTTGGTGAAGGGTATGAAATAGTCGGCCTTGACAGACTATGCTTTCATATTTGTTTTTGTACCCTTCATTACAGCTGGAATATATCTTAAGTAAAATTTAAAAAGTTCAAAAAAATGTTGTTAATCATACGAATTTTCATTCAAAAAATTAAGCACATTAAAACTTAATCTTATTAATGAAATTTTTTGACTCCCAAGAAAACATTTGATAAAAAATATTTTATTTTACGTTTTAAAGAGTTTGTATTATAAACGAATTTTTTTTTTAATTTAGGTTTATTTGATTATATCATAAAAATGATTTTTTCGCCGAATTTTTTTTTAAGCATTTTTACTATCTTGTCAAAATGCCACAGATATACAGGGTGGGCCAATAGTCACACCTGCGTGTATAAATTGTTGCCCAAATTCGTCTTCGATAGTAGGCAACTGGTAAAAGTTGCTGGGCCAATTGGACCTTGTATGGATGCATGTGTAAATGACTTGATAAGATGCGTCGAAGTGATGTTCTAGAGGTGCCCAAGTGTCGAGAACGTGTTCGCGTTGAAGTATCTGGATATTCTTCAACACTGTCCCGTACACGATCAATGTTCACTTGATTCTATACTGTTCTTGGTCTTCCTGATTGTGGCAAGTCTGGCGCTGCACCTTGTTGTCAGAACCGTGCAATTAACCGACTATTTGCGGTTTGGTTAGGTGCATTTCTGGTGTTGAAATAATTTCGATGTGTTCGTTGCGTCAGTAAAATTAAATGCCCATTGGAAAAATAAAATTCTACCACTTTGGTTCGTTCCTCGGTCGTTAAATTTTGTATGGTGGTGTAGCACCGTTCGATGAATAAAATCTAAAAAAACAACAAAAAATAATAGTAAACAAAAAAGTTATTCAATTTTTTTGATTGACCAACGTCCTTCTGTCAGTCCTTCAGTTTGTCTTTCCGTGTGTATGTTCAAATGGGGTTTCCGAAGACGCCAGATTCGATGAGGACTAGATTGTTATATATTTATATTGCACATAGTCCGAAATATGTTGCTATTGAAATTTAGCCAGATCGGTCCAAAAATGGCTGAGAAACCCAGGGCTGCCTCTAATTTTTGTGCTAGAAGTGAAAATCAACAAAATCAGTTTAGATATAACTCGTCATGCATGCCTTCCTTAAGCCTGGTAGTACTCTGTTCAACATTTCACGTGATAGGCTGTCAAAACGCATATGAAAAAAACTTGTGCGGAGTATCTATGACAAAATGTTGATAGAGTTGTACTTTGTTCATTTTGTGAAAAAGTTCCTAAATGTTTCTGGCAACATTTTTTTACAACTGCGAAATAATGTAAGCTGCACTTACTTCAAGTCGAATTTTAAGCAAAAGCAAAAAAGTTTGAACTGATTATAAAATACGAAATAAAAAATTAAAATAACACAACCGGTAACAGTTTCTTATCCATATTTACTTTCTTTTTTATTTAATTTTTTAATATTTTTAGTGAAATACATGTGGGGTTTGTTTACATACGCAAAACAATGTTGCATACTTTCATGTAATTAAAACGTCAAATTGTGCAATCTGGCAAGATAGGTAACATGTCAAAATTTTTGTTTGAAATAATTTATGTTGCTCAACACTTTTCACAAATTTGAACAGAGTACTAGGCTTTAAGCTATATGGTTAGCGAAACTTTTACATATCTTCCTTACAAACCTGTTTCGTTTAAAGCTCAATTTTTTATTGGTTTTGTAAAAGTTGGGAAATTTATGATGGACACACTCTGCCAAATTTGAATTTAAAATTAAGTATTCGATTAACGATCAGCCCTTAATTTCAATTGTTTCAAAATTAAAGAAGCAAAATTGCGAATGTGGCACAACCAAATCCAGTAATAATTGCTGAAGAAACAATTCACCCATCTGAATGCACAGTATTTATTAGATCACACAGTGCAACACGAAAAAAAATAACCATATACAGACAACCCTACGTGATAAAAGACCAAAAAAAAAACACTCGTGTCTACCAGTTTTGCCCAAAGTCATGCACTTTTTTTGTGGGCCCCCAAAGATTTTGGGCCTTGGTGTCATTTTTGCAAAGAAGTGATAACTTTCTCAGGCTCATATCTTGCAAACCGTTCGGAATTTTGATTTACCCTCTGAGACAAAGTTGTAGCTCTTGCTATAACATATAAAATCAAAAAAAACTTTATCTTCAAGATCAAAATCGCAAAAAACTTTAAAAAAATTGTTTTTACCTTTTTTCTCCTGTTCATGTCCATAGTTTGCAAACCGTTCAAAACTCAAGGAAATAATGCACTACAAAAATGTACCTGAGACCTCAATAAGCAATTTTCTAAGGCATATTAACTTTCTAGGAATGATGCTTAACACCGTTTAGGTAGCCGCAAAAGTGAAAAAATTTCGCGAAAATTTTTTAATTTAATTGGTTTTTTCTTTACGTCAACTTTGGTATACTACGTTATCCATAACCATATACGGACACCACAACGTGATAAAAGATCAAAAAACAAATGATCACTAGATCATATTTTTGAGAAAACTTCAAGCATATTGAGGTAAGTGTAAACCGCATTAAGTACTATTTATTTTATTTATTTATTTGTAGCATTAGAAAATAATTATAAATTATAGACTAACGTAGGTACATGGCCATGGCTTCAAGGCCTTAGGCTCAATAAAATTGCTATACATACTTATGTTATTATTTTAACAATTTTTTTTTTATATAAGATTGTACAGATTTGTTGTTTTCAGGAATTCTATTATTTGGGATACATTATCTTTATTTGGATTCGATAGTAAGGAGATGGGATTACTGGAATTTTTAAAAATTTTTAGTCGTTGCTTGTTGAATTTTGGACATGACGAAATTATATGTTTTAAGGTGTTTAGATAAGGGGTGTTGCAATTGCAGACTCGTGGTAATGACATGTTGATTAAATTTCCGTGAGAGAGTTTTGAATGTCCCAGTCGTATTCTTTCAAATTTTACTATGTCTCTTCGGTTTAGGTTTCCTATACTACCGTGAAGAAATTGATTTATCGTTAGCTTGTTATAATTAATTGTTTTATACCATTCGGAAGTAATTTGGAAAATATTATTGTTATTGTGGTGGAGCTCTTTTAGATATTTGTTAATATCAGTTTTATTGTAGTTATATGAAGTTATTAGCGGAGCTTTCATTGCCTCTTTCGCTGCATTGTCGGCAAATTCATTACCTTCTATTTTACAGTGACCTGGCGTCCATATTAGAATTATCTTCGGGTATGTGTCAATTAGTGTATTTCTTATCACGGATGCATATATATTTCTGTTATTTATATTTTGTATGGCATTTAAAGAACAGAGGGAGTCGGTACAAATTGCGAAATTACCACTTTTGTTTTTTACGAAGTTAATAGCTTCCATAATTGCAATAATTTCCGCGGTAAATATAGAGGTAAAGTTGGGTAGTAAAGTATTTTTTATTGTCTTTTTGTTTGACGTTACACTGAAGCTTATTAAATCATTTGTTTTAGAGGCATCTGTGTAGATGAAAGAAAATCTTTGATATTTTTCCTGGATTTCATTGAACAATTCTCTGTATACAATTGGATCCGTATTAGCTTTTGAAAATTTATAGAGTGTGGTATCTATTGATTCTTCCTTAAAGTGCCAAGGTGGCCTACTTGTTTGTCTACAGAGTTTATTACTTAGTGGTAGTTCTAAGTCTTTGCAGTTTTTAATAGTTCTAAATACGACTGATTGAATTATCGGAGTTTTTTTAGACTTTATGCATTTTTTTATAATGTCATTAAGAGGCGTGTCCTGACTGTTTAGTAGGGATTTTAGTAATCTTGATGTAGCTAAGTCCCGTTGTATTTCCAATTGTTGTATATTGCTTTCAAACAGCATGTTTGAAATAGGAGTAGTGCGAAAAGCTCCCAAGGCAGTTCGAACTGCTGCGTTGATTTTGGTTTTTACTTTATTCAGTGATGATTTTGATGAAAACCCGTAAAAGGGTAGAGCATAGTTAATTTTTGATAGTATTAATGTTCTAATGATAGATACTAATGTTAGGGTACTACAGTTGAATTTGGGGTTGGATAGACATTTTAAGATATTGAGTTGTTTAGTCAATGAGGTTGATATATAATCTATTTGAGTGTTCCATTTATATTTTCTATTAATGTAAAGTCCAAGAATTTTAAGGTAATCTACCTCAATCAGTGGAATATTACTACTCAAGATTCTGTGAAAATAGTTCCTTTTCCTGCAGATATGTAAACTTTTGCATTTTGATTTTGATAATACCGCACCTGAGTACTTGCACCATTCTTGTATATCGTCAAATACTGCTTCAACATTTATTAAAGGATTTTTTATACGGTCAGATCTTATTATAAGATTAAAATCGTCAGCATATGCAGAAAAGTCTATGGTTTTATACATTGAAATCCTTGAACAGAGCTTATTGTAGGCTATTAAAAACAGTATTACCGACAAAGGTGAACCTTGTGGAATTCCATTTTCAAGTGGCTTACAGTGGGAGTAGAAGTTGCCGACTCTTACCATAATCTTTCTATTGGACATAAAATTTTTTATATAGTTGATAATTTTTGGCCCAACTTTCCATGCGATCAATTGATCAATTACCGTGTGTGTACCAATTTTGTCAAACGCTTTTTCGAAGTCTAGAGATATTATTGTGACATGTTTTTTTAAGGAAAGGCAGTTTGCAATTTGGTAATCTACATATAGCAGAGAATCAATTGTTGATTTGCCTTTCTTAAATCCGAATTGTCGACTATCTAGAAGCTTGTTGGCCGTGACAAGCCACCATAGCCTATTTGCTATGATTTTATCAAGGACTTTAGATAAATAAGAGTTTAAAGATATTGGCCTATATGAGTTGGCCTTTGTTTTATCTGATTTTGGTTTTGGGATGGGGACTATCACACTTGTCTTAAATTGTTGTGGGATTATACTATTAAACACAATGTTGTATAGTTGAAGTAATCTGAGTTTCATGCCATTTGGTAGATGTATTAGCATTGGGTATGGGATTCTATCCATGCCCGGAGATTTACCTTTCAAGTTGTAAAGTACGGCTGATAATTCGGTAAAGATTATATCGTGCTCAATAATTTCTGCTTCAGGTGATGGCATTGGTAACGATGCTGGGTCGGATAAAATTTTCTTCTTTTGGACTCGAAATTCGTTGGGGAAGTTGGTATCATCCGCCTTTTCAGACCAAAATTCACATAGTGTATTAGCTATATCAATTTTGTTAGTGGTAAAAGATGAATTATTGTTTGTGCATAAGCTATGTATATGGTAATTTGATTTATAACCGGTAAAGTTATTTATATTTTTCCAAAGATATTCTACTGAGGTTGATGGGTTGATAGTGGAGGTTAATTCTTCAATTGATTTTCTTTTTGCGGACTTTATTTCCCTTTTAAATAAAGCGTTTATTTTTTTAAAAGTTATAAGGTTTTGATCATTGATATTTCTTTTAAATCGGTTCCATGCCGTGTTTTTTTGTTTTTTTAAATTTTCTAAGTTTAAGTTCCACCAAGGAACGCGCTTAACCAAAGTGTTTGTAGAGGTTTGGGGAATAGATTGATAAGCAGATTGAATAATAATTTTCCTAATGTTTGCCGCTTCTCTATTGGTATCAGTGTTTACCGGTCGTTCTGTGTTTAATTTTGAGCAAATTTTTTGATATTTTATCCAGTCGGCTTGTTGTATTTTAAATTTTGGTTTGTGTTGAATATTGGATAAGTTTTGGCGATATATTAAAGTGGTGATAATTGGGAAGTGATCACTTCCAAATAAGCTATTTTCAACTTTCCAATTTGCCATTGTGGCTATTGAAGAAGAACAAAATGTTAAGTCAACATGTGTGAGAGTACCATGGGTACTCAAGTGAGTTGGTGTTCCATCATTAAGGATGATGTATTCAGAATTTGTTATGAATTTTTCTATGATTTTTCCCCTTTGGTTATTTGTTGGAGAGCCCCATGTTCTATGCCAACCATTAAAGTCTCCTGTTATTTTAGCAGGAGTATGTAAATTTCCAAAAACGTTATCAATATTAATTGTTCGTAGTTTGGTTTGAGGTGAAGGAGGGATATACGCACACACTATGAGGAATTTTATTCCAGATTTTACCTCAAGACATACTGTGTCAAAATCTTTTTCAAGAGTAACGACTTTATGTTCTATTGTTTTATGTATCAAAATTGCTACACCTCCATATCTGGTGGTGGAAGAGTTTGTGGAATAGAGGTGGTAATTGATTGGGATAGGGGTATTTACTAAGGAGTGTATGTGGGATTCTTGAATAGTGATAATCTTAGGGCTATACTGTTTAATCAGAATTAGTAATTCATTATAATTATCGATATAACCATTTATGTTCCATTGTAAAATATTAAACATCATATGCTGTTAAAGTTATAGAATTTTGTTTGGTTTTAATATTGCTACAAGTGCTAGACGGGATGAATTGCAAACAATTTTGATATACAAAGAGTGTGTGATATAAAGTATTGTGATTTGTTTTATAAAAAGATATTGTTTGCATCATTGAGAATGAATTGAAATAAGAGATAAATTTTTTTGTTATTTTAGAGAAAAAAATTAATAAAAACTTGGGGAAAGAGAAAAGATATGTACAAATTATAGAATAAGAGATTAATTTTATTATTGCTCTGAGAATAATTAATACGTTAAGAGTATTCAGTATATTTTTATAAATAGAGATATTGAGTGAGCTGATTATGGAATACATTGTTAGGTATAAGAGATTTTCTACTTCTTCCTTATATTACCTGCTACGCGCTTAAGCTTTTGTTTGTTTTTGTTTGACGTGTTTTTGGGAATGAGAGTTATTTGTTTACTGGTTGTTGGTTTAATTGAAAAGCTTTCTGCTGCTGATAATGATGATGTTACACTTTCCAGTTCTATATCGTTTACTTCATTCTCCGATATTTCTACATCAGAGATTATTGTAGAATAATCTCTTATAGGGCGATTTGGTATTTTTTCTGTTGCTAGGTGGGATGAATTACATTGTGATGAGATTGTGCTACTATTGTTGTTGCTTAGTGTTGAATTTTGAACTGTTACATTATTGTAATGAATTTGATTTTTTAGTGTTGAAAAATATGACATATGTATGTTTGGGTGTCGTTCCTTATGTATATTAATAGCTTTCTTTTTACTAACTTTTTCCAATGTAATGATCGCTTGAATCTCCTTTTCTTTTAGAAAAATTGGACAAGTTTTGTCTACAGTGGCGTGACTACATTCGAGATTTTGTTCCTTGCAATTTATACATGATTTTGTTAAAGTGCATGTGTCTTCAGGATTCTCAAGGTGGAATTCTTGAGAACATTGTGGACAGAGTTTTGTAAGTTCACAGGTTTTACCAATATGTCCGTAACGGAGGCACGTTTTACAACGTAGAGGTAGTGGTATATAGGTGCGGACTCTCACTCGCTCGTATCCTATTGAGATATCAGATGGAAGTGTTGTAGAGTCAAATGTTAAAATAATTAAGCCAGTTTCTTCCAGCGTCGAACCCGTTTTCCTCTTGATTTTTTCCACTTTGAAAACATTTTAAGACTTTAGTTCTTCCTTTATTTCGTCTTCGGGAATTCCGCGCAGGTCATTCGAATAAATGACCCCTTTGGAGAAGTTAAGCGAATTGTGCTCGGATACTTCAACTTCGATAGAAGGAGCAAGGGACTTAAGTTTAATTAACTTACATGCTTGTGTAACATTTTTTGTTTTTATAAGGATGGTTCCGTTTCTTAACTTATTGCAAGTTGTAACTTCACCTCCGCATATGGTATCGATTACCTTTTTAATTAAAAAGGGCGATACCTTGGAAAGTGAGTCCTCACTTTTTATTCTGGACATAACCACACGCAAAGAAAAAACATGGTTGTGGTAAACATATTCTAAGAGCAACATATTATGATAAGAATTATGATTGTAGCCACCATATTAAGATTATTATTGAAACATATTATGACTCAATATACTCGTAATATGTCATCATAATATTTTTCCCTTAATCATATTATTATTCTGTTAATCATACTAAGTTAAGAAGTAATCAAATTATTGTCATGTTAATCATAACAAGCTAAGAAATTAATCATATTATTGTCATGTTAATCATAATAAGCTAAGAAGTAATCATATTATCATCATGTTAATCATAATAAATTTAGATGCAATCATATTATGATACAGCACCTTTCATAGCTGTCATAAAAATACAAAATAAATTTAAATATTTTTGAATCGATTTTTTATTTTGTGGCTTTTTACAATTTTTCTTAATGTTAATCAAATAGCGGAGTTCAATATAAGGCTTGCAAAAGAGCAAATAAAAAATCTGTGGTTTTCATGGGCAACCGCGTGTGTCCATTTTTTTGATTTTAAGATGTTGATGCCATATTGCCTAATTTTGAACGCTCTTTATATTTTTTTGAAAAAAGCTGGATCAATTCCGTTTTGTAACGTAATGACAAAGTTTAAAATGTGCAATACCTAGCCCATAGTTTGATCTAGAATGGGTCTTCGGCTTTCCTGAACAATTTGTTTTAAGACATACGCTGTTGCCCATGAAAACCAAAGAAATATCGTAGCACTTTTATAAAATATAACGAAATCTCTGTGTGTTTTGTTGGATTTTACAAAAAACTATGATATTTTGCATTTGCACTATTACATCACTAATACTTGAATGAACTCCGCTAATATTTTAATTTCTTTAACTTATTTTTTTTATGGAATTTTATCTTTTAATTGTTTAACCGCTCACAAATAAAAAACACGACACAACTTCTTCAAAATTATTTTACAAATGGCGCTAACATAATATGATTAGAGTAAAAATAGTTTGATTGCATCTTTAACATAATACGATAAATGTATAGAATGTTATCATGTTATGGCTATTAAATATCATGATATGGTTGTGAGAAATATAATATGTTTAGAAAGTTATCATAATTAAGTTGTTAGAAAAATAATTATTTTTCGGTCAACAATACTCAAATTCATAATTGCGATAAACATTGATATGTTTACAGTAACTATAATATTGTTGATATTAAATAAAAATAACAATTATTTGTGTACGACAACAATATATCGTTACATTAAACATAGTGTTGTTGCCGTAACCATGCCCAACCATATTTTTTCTCTGCGTGCAGGTACTTAGGACCTGGTGTTGTTAGTTTTAATGTTTTGTCTTTGTCTATTAAAAGCGGTGGTTGGAATATTCCACCACTATTAGGTGGAGTATTCATATTGTTTTTACTTTACGCACTTTATGCAGAGAGAGATCACTAGTAGAGATTACGTCTTTACACTACAACGCTCAAAGTCGCACTGAGCATTAAGTACAAATTTTATAATAAACCAGCAAAAACTTCCATTGCAAAGTAATAAGTTAAAAAGCTAATATAACTACTCTTCACTACTTATACAATGGCATTTCAACTCATTATTTTAGCACGGTGATGTCATTGGAGACAAGTACTTACCATCCTCGCAAAAAAGTAGGGAGTTATATAAGCCATTAACACATTCGCTTACAAATAGGTAATTCTCATTGGTATCAAGACAACTGAACTTGTCAAAAATTGGTGTTTTAAATTTTATTTACTATCTTAAGCAAAATTTGACTACCCTGCGTTAAGGACATATCCATACCCAACCAGAGAACGATACAATATTTTAATGAAAGATACAATCCCACGACAACACATATTATATTTTATATCACCTAGACGATAGCGTTATAATATCGTTTATTGAAGTTTTTATTAAAATTTTTAATTTTAAAATACATATCAAAATCAATTAAGTATTTAAATTTTTCATATTTAAATCTATTACAAATTGTAGTTCATGTATAACGAATTAAAAATAAAACAAATTGTAAGAACAAATATTAAATATCAAATTGTATAAGATTTGAATATGCATAACATGCATTTTGTTATAAATTAATTATAAATTTCGTTAATCAACTCATAAACAAGAACTATGTATCAGATTTTATGTCAGCCATTACTAAACTTTTTATATGTAATGCAGATGGTATGAAGTAGTCATTGAAAAGCTTTGGTTTCCCCTCTTCGACAGCTCTGTTCTAAATAGGGATGCCAATCCCGAAATACTGATCCCGAAAATCTCGGGATTTTCGGGTATCCTGGATCCCGGGATTTTCGGGATTTAATTAATACCGAAATTGTTAACAACATTTTCTTGTTTTACCATTTTTTATAAAAAGAAATTCATCATGACATTCCCCCTTGAGAGCATTGCGAACAAAATACTGATCTTTAATGTTAACTTGATTAACTTTGTTAATACTGTCATGGAAAACAATTATAAAGACATTTTAACGAGAAGTGAAGAAAATAATTAAAGAAGAAAATTAATAAAGGAAAAAAATGTCTTTTGAAATGCACAAAACATTCCACTGGTGCACCAAATTCGACATTAAAACTTTACTCTTTACTCTTTACAGGGTGAGAATTATTAAAGTATTTTACGAGAAAAGGCATAGGAACTACGGCAATTTATGGAGCGATTTTACAAAATTAAGAAGTGTATTTTAAACTCTACACAATTCCTTCCGCTTTGTGGTGGGTATAAAAATGTGTTTTTGTTAAAATAAGATTTTTATAGTTAACTAAATACATTTATTTTGATAATTAAATTCGAATTTGAATTATTCATTCTAAAGCTTCGTTCACAATCAGAGCAACAATTTCGTTTTTTCTTCTATATTATTTCTTCACAAAGTATTTCATATATTTTCCATTCATTTTTCAAACAAAAATGTAACTAAAGTTTTTTTAAAAAATTGGTTCAACTAGAACTTCAGCAACATTTTGTATGAAATTGTTTCTGACCATTAAAATAATTTTATTTAGTTTTGAATGAAAATTTGAACATAATGTTGTAAAAAATAATAATAAATGCATAATATTGTTGTGAGTAAAATTTGCAAACGGTTTCTTAATGCAAAATGTGTGTGGTTGCGAAAAAAATGTAGCTTTTATGAACACCAAGCAAAAATGTTTCAGGGATTGTGGACGAATAAAAATTTGAATAGAATCTTACAAATAAATATATTACAAGTTTGTTCTATTCAATTACAATATTACTTCTTTTTTATTTAGTATGAATCAACAGAGGTAATTGAATAAAATATAGATTTTATTGTAATTATTTTTTAGTTGAATCAATTAACACATTGTTAGAAATCGTACGTTGTTTTTTTTTATCATATTTTTAATTAACCCTTTCACGCACAAAACTGCTACGCAAAACTTTTTAAGATTCTTAATATATTATATAGTGTTTTGAGATCTATTTTAAACATATGGGCATTTCCCCAGAATGGTCTACCAGGATGAAAAAATAAAATGTTGATAATCTTTGTCTTTTATTGTTTATTATTATAAAAAAAGTCTATGTTGTTATAAAATAATGGTTTCAGAGCATGTGTCAGCTGTTTTACTTGAGGAAATTACACTGGAAACTGGAAAATTTTATATTTTCTTATATTTTCTACTTCTAAAGACATTTTTATATACTTATTTTCATGCAAAAAATATGTTATGTTTACACTCTTTCTTCATAATCTCTCCATTACAATCAGTTGTAAAAGGAGTATTAAGTTTTTTTGTTAAGGAAATTTAAGGATATTTATGGAAAAATGCATGGTGATAATAATAAAAAAACATATGGAAAAATCGTACGTTCGCGACCCGTACGTTCGCGACCGGTACATAAGCCAATTGAACAAAAACCAAGAGAGGTATTTATTTTTATAAATACTGGATGGAGACCTACATCAATACACTTTTAAAATAAATTAATCACCTTTGAATATTCCGTTCCGTTACGCAGATTTCTACATTTCACTACTGTTAGCCAAAGTTGACTTCTATTTTGCGTACGTTCGCGACCACATGTTTATAACTATTATTATAAAAACTTAAACTCGATGAAATCCATATTTTGCACTAAACATAGAGCTACCCAAATGCTATCGAATCGTAAAAAAAAATTCTAGGAAAATTTTTGTTTTCTATATTATTTGCACAACAAAAGCGTACAAACGTACGTTCGTGACCCCAGGAAATGCCCATATATATTAATAAAAAATTAAAAATGTTATCGGTTTACAAGATATGGCTTGGGACAAATATGTCCCAATGTGCGATAAGGTTTGACATTGTTTGCACTGAAGATTAATTTTAAGTATTAAAAACAGTTAGATTTTTTTGTATAAAAATAATTTTTATTAGTAATTTTGTTAATGAAATTCTTCAAAACAATTTCTGTTAGCTGTAAAACATAAGTGAACATTACAGATTGCACATATATTTTTGGTTCGATTCTCTATTCCACTCTTAGCACATTGAACACATCGTTTACGTGATGGCGACTTTCATTATGTGAGGAGGTATTGACCGCTTGAGTCCTATATTTTTAAATCGTTTTTCGCATGGACGTTGAGGGCAGGAAGTGTTTCCAAATAGAAAACCTTCCTGAATTCAAGAGATGTAAGATTTTTACCAACAATACATTTTTCAGAATACAGTTTTTCATATGTAAAGTATGCATTGTTCATTCCAATTCTTATAAATCGAAAAAAAGACACTAATAATATTTGATTTTCTGTCCACTTCGTATGTGACTTTCTTCTGGTCCATGAGATCTACACCACCCATGTTTTAATTTTACTTATGGACTATTTCGGGACACGTTATCTCTAGACATTGGGCTGATCCTACTTGTCTACGTTTTATCTATTACGCCACATTGAGTCTATTTCACTGTTAGTCAAGTGGAATATTCTTTCAATTTTATGAGCCTAGATATAAAAAATAATTTTATGAACAAGGTAACTAAATTGTTAAAAATGCTTTTTAAGTCTTCAGTAATTGCGGCCTTTTATGCATATTGGGGCACCGGTGTTTCTTGACAAAAATTTCTTTGTTTAGTTACTTCAAAATCACTTTTTATAAAGAAAAACACTAAAACTAGAAGCAATTCTTGCAATTCTAACAATATGTATCGAAATCCAGTTTGAAAAATACAAAATCGTATCGAAAAACACTTTTGAAAAAATTAAAAAAAAACTTTGAACTTTACCAAAAAACAAAATAGCGATAATAGTCTTAGCTTTCTAGATAAGTGGTACCAACCTTTGAATAAAATAAAACCTTGTTTACATGTGAGCGATTGGTGTATCTAGAGATGCGTTATTGTTTTCAATATGAAAAAAATAGTTTGTTTAAATTAAGCTACACCGGTGTCCCACATGCGTCAAAGGGTTAAATCAATCATTAATTAAGGAAAAGTCACAATTTTCAATATTTTTAAATGTAAGTAATTAATATAACATTATATTGAACTTTAAAATAACAAATTAATATAAAACTTTTGCTTGTAAACCGCTTTTAAAGACGTTTTTTTTTGTAAATATCTATAAAAAGCATTTAACTTCTAATTTTCAAAAACCCCGTAAAATCCCGGGATCCCGAAAAATTCCAGGATCCCGGGATTTGATTTTTTGAGATCCCGAATCCCGTGATTTGCGAAAACCAGTCCCAATTGGCATCCCTAGTTCTAAAACATGCTAAGTCGAAAAAGTGAGTTTTGCAGGAGAATATATTAAAGTTTATGGGCGATTAAAAAATTCAGTTGTATGCTTAGTTACTTTTTTGTCAAATTTGTTTTAAAATTATTGAGCTTAAAATTTCTCGCTACACTGTGTTATTTTACATTGACGCTTTGAGTTCCCTGTTGCTTACAGACATTTTAAGCATTATATGTTTTTGTATTAACAACTCAATAAACGTATTTATCTTAAAATTCGTTATCTCATCTCATACATAGTGGTTGCGATAAAATTTATATTGCTTCTGCTCAAATATTTAAAAAGTCAAACTACTACTAATTACTTCTATGAAAAATATGTGCGGCATTTTGACAAAACATCTTAAGTCGAGATAAGATAGCAAAAAAGTTTTAAAAAAAACTCAATGAAAAAATAATAAAATAAATACATACCACATTTTAAAAACGTAAACAAAAATCTTTTTTAATAAAAATTCGTATGATAAGGAACACGTTTTGTCAAAATCCACAGATTTTATTGCTTATGTGATAAGCAATTTGTAAAAATAACTTAGATTGATATATTTGGCATTGCCGACTCCCTAGTATCATCCACCAAAGATGTAAATCTCTTTTGAAAGTGGCCTTCGGCAGTAGGATTTGTGATAAATTGCGATTAATCTTCATAAAATCTAATATCATAATTCTCAACAATATGAGTATTATTGAAAAGTGCTTCGAAATGCATTTCACGGTGTATAAAATTTTTTACTGAATTATTTTAAAAAATTGTCGCTATTTTAAAATTGAGTCGATATTCCGTCATCTTCCTACTATTATATGCAGGGACAAGGACTTCATGCACTAAAAAAAAGGTACTTTACGCACCTAAAATATGCCATTAAAAACGCGAAATATCCACCAAAATCAAAAAATTATGCACTTATTTTAAAAATGTTATTGAAACAAAAAAATAACATATTTATTCCGTCTCATTATAAAAATAAAAAAATTAAGGTACAGGATATAAAAATATGATAAATGTATGTAAATAGAAATTTTTCTTATTTATTTAGATGTAAAAATAACATTTGCTTTATATTTTGAAATGTAAAGTTTAATCTATTTGTTCTTAGAAAGCTTTTGTACTTTTGTGAAAAAGACCTTTCAACATCTACAGATTTAATCGACGCATGTTCAAACGATTTTAATACTTTCATGGAATATACGTATTTGCTTTACAGAATCAGCACAAGGTATTGAAGCAAAAACACCTGCTATTTGTTTAATTTTTTGAAATCCAATATTCTTTTTAATAACCGTATCTATTTTGCTCTGAATTTTTTTGCTAATTTTGCCTTCAACCGCATTAATTTTGATTATAGCTTCGTCAATTATTTTGATTTGGCTGTGCAACGAAATAAATTGTTGCAACTTATCAATAGTTATAATGAGAAACGCATAATTTTCTTTAACAAAAACCAGTTGATCATTAATTGAATGCAGATTTAAATATTTTTTTATTTTCTAATCCAAATTTTCAATAATTTTAATTAGGCTTAAGTTCATTAAATTTAATTTTCATTAAATTATTTTTATGAAGAAAGGAATTTTACAACATGAAAATTAATTAAAATTGTTATTGATAATCTTTCATTCTTGACCGTGGCCGGGGCTCGAACCCGGGCTGGCAGGTAGGTTACCATGACATGTTTCGATCGCAACCACTCGATCTCCTCAGATGGATTTGCCGTTTTACACCCGCAGCCATCGACGACTGCCGACGTCAACAGTTAAACATCAATCCTTAAACCAAATTGTATTTTTAACCTTTGGTAGATCGAAGTTTGCTTTTTTGAATGATAATCCATTTTAATTGATTTTACATGTTCTTCCTTACTTCTGTTTTTTCGTACTTTTGTCAAGAATTTTTCTTGAAGTCCAAAGTACATTTCCTGTTCTTTCATAAGCCTAATTAAAATTATTGAAAATTTGGATTAAAAACCATAAATAAAGGGTGGTTAAATTGTAAGGGCCGATGTTGAATGTGAACCACACCTAAACGCCAAGTGTAGTGTATGATGTTGACAGGATGTTTGCCCTATAGCCCAATATAATTTTATGCAGCTGTAGGGTACCAGCTCGATGGTCAGGCGTTCTTAGCGAACTGCCAAATTAGGAGACTAAAAATAATTCAACTAGGCAACAAGTGCCACTTTATGTTTTCAAATCTAAAGTCTGCTTTATTTGTGGGCTACTGCCCTTTTTATACTAATTTTACAATATTGCTTACTTATTCTAACTTTTAATATTAATTCTTACAATCTATACATCTCTTTCAGTACCATGGAATTATTATGGTTTTTCCTTATGCACAATGCTATGACCAATCAGAATGCATGAGTAAGGAATGTACTCATTTTCGTTAGACAATCCAAATTCATGTCACTCACATTCTGATTGATCTGCTTTACCATTATATTGACTCATGTTCGAACACATTGAGTCATTTGGGTAAATGCCGTTATTTGATCTTTTATGTATGGCATTTACCCTACAGTAATTGGGGTGGCATGTATGCATTTTAGATTGGTTATTGGGTAAGCAGTGGACGCTTATAAGGTACACTACACCCTCACCGTTAAGAGAAAAATTAGGGGAGTAATTTTTCTTCATATTTTCATAGTACTGTAAAAATATTGTAATAATTATAATCTGTTGTTTTAATTAATGATTCTTAAAATCTATTTACATAATTAATTCTTATATCTCTATACTTTTATTTTTACATAGTTTGTTTTATTTATTAGTCCTTAATCATAAGTATGGTTATATATTTTTGTTTTTATATAGTTTTATTTTAATCATTAGTTCTTAATCCTAGGTATGGTTTTAATTGGTTATTGTGCATTTCTTTTTCTACTCCGTTATAATCTATAATAGTATTTACATTATTTCTCCTAATTATCCTATATGGGCCTTTGTACGGGCTTTGGCTTTTCTTTCTATTCTCTACTTTTATTAAAACTAAATCTCCTATGTTTAAATTTAATCTATTATTATATTTATTGTCTAGTATTCTTTTTTCTTTTGTCTTTATTGTCAGTTCCTTGGCTCTTTCTAAAGAAAACTTTAGTTTTTGTTTCAGCTCTTTTGCATAATCATCGTAATTATAGATTTTAATTTCCTCATTGTTACTTATTTCTGATGGTAAACATGGTAATTTACCATAAACTAGTTCGAATGGTGTGTAACCAGTGTCTATGTGTGGTGCCGTGTTATAGGCGAAAGTAAAATAGTTTATCCACTTATCCCATTCATAATCATTTGCTGTTGTTAGCAAGAATTCATTGAGAACTCTATGATTTCTTTCTACCGAACCTATTGTTTCATGATGGTAAGGGGTTGAAAATGTCTGCTTGATTTCAAGTAACGAGCATATGTTACGCATCAGTTCGTTTTTAAATTCAGTCCCGTTGTCCGATTTGAGCACTTTAAATTTTCCGTATTTTAAAATTAATTGTTCTACTAATGTTTTGGCAGTTGTAAGTGCATCTTTTGTTGACATTGGGTGCGCAATAACGAATTTTGTTAGTTCGCATTGCATTGTCAATATGTATCGGTATCCGTTTGAAATACGAAGAGGTCCTACAGTATCAATTGATATTATCTCAAAATTGTTGTTTGGGGTGTTTGTTAACGTAAGTGGTTCCTTAATGTTCTTTGTCTGTTTGTTTATATTACACTTGTCACAATATCTTACAAATTGTTTAACCATCTTGTTCATGTTTTTCCAAATGTACCGCTGTTTCAACTTAATTACCGTTTTTCTAATTCCTAAGTGGCCTGCGTGTGTGGCATTGTGGAATTCATCGATGAGTTTATATTTCAGAATGTCATCTGTTATTCTTGTTGGGGCATTGTAAATTAATATTTTTAGTAGAGGACTTTTGTTGTTTATTCTTATCTTTGCATATGCTTCTTTTAATTCTTTCATTGTATACGTCTTAAATATTTTATCATTCTTTGCTAGCGCTAATTCCTTTATATTTTCTTTCTTCATTTTAGATATCAGTTTTCTCAGAATCGAATCTAGTTTCGCTGAGTTATCGCTGAATCTTGCATGCATATTATTATCATCTTGTACGTTCTGGGCATGTAACTTCTTCATAATCGAATCTTGTTTCGATGAATTATCATTACATCCTTTCTTCACATAACTATTATTTTGGGTACGTGATTTCTTCATGATCGAATCTTGTTTCGATGAATTATCATCACGTCCTATGTGCACAATATTATCTTCAATTCTTATGTCGACGTCTTCTATATTTTCAAACTTATTAAATTGCAATTTTTTCATATTCTTAATATCATTTATGGATGTGCATTCCCATATTAGAAGTTGATCAGACTCCTGAGAAATGCATCTTCCCATATTACTTCTGTTTACACGTGCTTCATTCATATCTATTTCCTCATTGCCATTAACTTTATTTGCCTCTTTATTTGCTATTTTATTTGCCTCTTGTAACTTTATATTATCTTCATTCTTCTTTTTCATTGCCCTTGTGGTTATTAATATTTTCTTTTCTGTTTCATCATTTTCCAATGGTATCATTTGCTTAAGTATTTCCGAGTCTATTTCAATTCTTGACAATGCGTCCGCATTCGTGTTAATTTTTCCTTTCTTAAAGATTATTGTAAAATCGTAATCGCTTAGATCTAACCTAATTCTTGTCATTTTTGATGATGGATTTTTGTGTGAGAACAGGGAAATTAGTGGTCTGTGGTCTGTTACCACTATGAACTTTCGACCGTATAAATATGGTTTGAAAAAATTTATTCCCCAATGAATTGCGAGCAATTCCTTTTCAATTATTGGCTTGTTTAAGTCGTGTTTCTGTAGAGATTTACTTGCATAAGAAATTGGTAGGTCTTGTCCAATTTCACCTTGAGACAGGACTGCTCCCAGTGCGTAGTTTGAAGCATCAGTCGTTAAAATAAAAGGTTTGTCAAAATTTGGGTATTGCAAAATTGGGGGTTTCATTAGTTTTTCTTTTAAAGTGTCAAAAGCATTTTGGCAGTCATTTGTCCATAGGAATTTTACTGATTTTCTTAATAACATATTTAAGTGTTTCGCAATGTCTGCAAAATTTGGTATAAATTTCCTATAATAATTGCAGAATGCAACAAATCGTCGTACATCGTCAGCGTTTCTTGGTATTGGATAGTTTTTTATTACTTCATATTTTGATGGGTCTGTTTTCACACCGTCTTTTGTTATTAAATGTCCTAAGTAAACTACTTCAGGTCTTAGAAAACAACATTTCTTTGGATTCAATTTAAGATTGTATTTTTGTAGCCTATCAAGAACTTTTATTAAGTTTTGATTGTGATGATTTAAACTGCAACCGTATACAATTATATCATCTACATAGAGAAATGCTTCGGATTCTAGTCCGGATAATGCTATTGTGAGCATTCTTTGAAAGCTGTTAGATGAAATTTTGAGTCCGAATGGAAGTCTTTTAAATTGAAAGTGTCCTTGTGGTGTTGAAAATGCAGTTAGTGGTCTCGAGTCTTTATTTAGTTCAATTTGATGAAAAGAACTCGTCATATCGAGTGTAGAAAACCATTTTGCTCTACCTAATTTGTCCAAAATATCTTCTAGTCTAGTTAGAGGAAATTTGTCGTTAACGATTTTATCATTAAGTTTTCTAAAATCTACAACAAGTCTCCATTTCTTTTTATCTTCCATGTTTTTCTTTGGTACTAAAAGGAGTGGAGCATTGTATGGACTAACGGATGGTTCTATTATCTCGTCATCAAGCATTTTCTGTACCTGTTCATTTATTACGTCTGTATGTGAGTGTGGTAATCTATAGTTTTTTATATACACAGCTGTATTGTCTGAGGTCGTGATATTCTGTTCATAAAAATTGTTGACACTTAATTTTTCGTCTTCTAAATGAAAAACGTTTTGATATTTTTTAAATATTTCTTTTAATTGTGTTTTTGCATATTCGTCATCATGGTCTAATTGCAAGTCATTCAAAATTTTGTAAAAACGTTCGTCGCCGTTTATATTTTTGTAATTTAATATGTCGTAGTTTTTAAGTGGGTCAGTATGTAGTTTAATGCCCTGTAAAGTTGTTGTTTCATTTGTTGTGTTTAAAATTTTGACGTGTGTCATACCGTTTTTAGGTGCTATTGAATTACTTAAAAAAACTCCGGCTTTTAATTCGGTATTAAATATGACGCAATCTTCAGTGAGGTTCAATTTTAGTGGTTGTATTATTTCTGTTCGCGCTGGTATAGTAATTTTTAAGGTGTCGAATGCTTTTGTTTGCATAGGAAGAATTATGGTTTCATTGTTTGCAAACAAAGAAATTGTAAATGTCTCGTAATCTATTTTGCAAAGGTATTCTTTTAAAAAGTCTCTTCCTATTATCCCGTCTGTTTCTATTGGGAAATCATCATCTACTATATGGAATTTGTATTTACATATCTGGTCTGCTAGCGATAGTTTAAGTTCGCTTGTCCCTAATGAATGTATCTCTTCCTTAGTGATGCCTGATAATTTACATCTGTTCTCCACATTTAATGGCTCATCATCAAAAATTTCTCTAGTGCGACATAATGATACGTCGGCTCCTGTGTCGACAAGAAATGTTAATTCTTTATTTTTGTACTTAGCGATTATGAAATTTGTATTATTGTTTGAAACTTTGTATATCTTTAATTTTGGCTTTCCGGAATATCCCTGTATTCCGAGCCTTCCTCGTTTCCCTCATCTTGTACCGTGCGTATATACCTTCTGTTGTCATTGTTATTGTTTCTGTTTCTGTTAGAACTGCTGTTATTATTTCTACCATTATTGTTGTTACCTCTGTTGTTTTGGTAGTTGTTATTCCTAGAGAAGTTTGTATTGCTTCGTGTATTATAATTATCATAGTTATTATTTCTAGCTTGATTATTGTTGTAATTATTGACTCTGTTGGAATTTGCATTGTTGCTATTGTTTCTATTATTAAAGTTATTGTTTCTGTTAAAGTTTTGATTGTTATATTGCCTGTTATTGCTGTAGTTAGAAAATGTGTTGTTATTTCTATTGTTATTTTGAGGTTGATACCGTGGTTCCTCTCTTCTGATATGCAGAATTTCGTTATGCGTTGCCTTCTTTTCATTTTCAATTTCAATTGCAAGGTCGGATGCTTCTTGTAATGTAGTCGGTCGGGCCGCGTATATGGTCGACTTGAAACACTCATTTAAACCTTTCTTGAATGTATCTAAAGCAAGTTTATTATTTAATCGAACTATTACGTTTTTCTCAGCTTCTGAAGCTTGATTTCCTAACTCTTCTATGCCTAACTTATTTAGATTGTCAACTATACCCATTATTTTCTCCTTATACGAATTAATAGACATTTTCCCTTGGAATAATGTATTAAGTTTAGTTTGTAACTCTGGAATTGTTTTATTGTTTCTATATCTTTGCTCTAATAGCTTCTTGAGCGCTTCGAAATTTTCAGGTTTTGCATAGCTTCCAATTGCTGTTCTGACTTGTGAGGATAATTTAGCATGATAAACATACTGAAGAAAATCTATTTTTGCTGTGTCTGATAGGGTCTTATTTATTAATTCTGCTGTTATTATAAAACTTTCTAACTCAATGTAATTACCTGTAAACAAAGGTAATGCTTTTGCAACTGTTTCTAAACTAAACGATGCCATGTTTATATGTTTTGTTTCTAATGGTTTCTTTATACTATTCTTTAGGTATTCTTCCACGAGTTTGTAAAGATTATGAAACTCCAATTTTAACGCTAATTTTCTTTCTGTATCTTCCTCTTCTAACTCTATTAGTTGAAACTCACTTTCTAAATTTTCTATATATTCTAATTTATTTAATACCGTTGACTCGGTATAGGTTCTCCCTGGACTTTTCTTTAAGTTCCTCCAAAATTCCTTTAAGCTACCTAACTTCTCTTCCATATATGTATATTCTAGATTTATTTATAAGTAAACATTAATTGATTTATTATTTTCTTTATAATTTATACATTAGTTGTACTTTTACTGCTATTACTATTTCTATATTTTAAAAGTTTTAACATATTCCGGCACTAACTCTCTGTGATTCTTGCATTTACATTGTTCATAATATTTTACTGTATTCATTTCTACATTATTTTTAGGTTTGCTCATTGCAGGATTCAAAAACCAAAAACTTGTATAAACGTCCATTAATATTTATTGTTGTTGCAATAAAGGGAAAGTATATTTAATTATTTTTCTATAATTGATATTCATCTCTTCAATTATTGATTAGTCTGAACTTTTCCTTTTGTCTTAAATTAATCTATCTTTTTATATAAATTTATTCTTTTGCTGACATCTAGATTTCAGCTTCAGCCTCTTCTGTATTAAATTATACAAATGCTGTGAAATAAAAGTCCGTTGGTAATTAAATTTATTTTTGACGACCTCTCTTTTTCTTCTCGCGCCATTTAATGCTTGACAGGAAACGCATCATTTAATCTTCTTGGCCTAATTGTAGAATTATCGGTCCTAGATTGGCAAAATTATTGGTCCTAGATTAGGACAGGATCTCAAAATGTGGTGGTCCGAGTGGGCAGGATCGCCATGTAGTGTATGATGTTGACAGGATGTTTGCCCTATAGCCCAATATAATTTTATGCAGCTGTAGGGTACCAGCTCGATGGTCAGGCGTTCTTAGCGAACTGCCAAATTAGGAGACTAAAAATAATTCAACTAGGCAACAAGTGCCACTTTATGTTTTCAAATCTAAAGTCTGCTTTATTTGTGGGCTACTGCCCTTTTTATACTAATTTTACAATATTGCTTACTTATTCTAACTTTTAATATTAATTCTTACAATCTATACATCTCTTTCAGTACCATGGAATTATTATGGTTTTTCCTTATGCACAATGCTATGACCAATCAGAATGCATGAGTAAGGAATGTACTCATTTTCGTTAGACAATCCAAATTCATGTCACTCACATTCTGATTGATCTGCTTTACCATTATATTGACTCATGTTCGAACACATTGAGTCATTTGGGTAAATGCCGTTATTTGATCTTTTATGTATGGCATTTACCCTACAGTAATTGGGGTGGCATGTATGCATTTTAGATTGGTTATTGGGTAAGCAGTGGACGCTTATAAGGTACACTACACAAGTTTTTTTCCGAATTTTATTTGACATTTCTTTATTTCAGACTAACTCAATTTGAACCATGGAGAGATACACAATCCAACAACGTGTTGAAGTTATCCAGACTTATTATGAAAATGAATGATAAATTTCGAAGAAAATCATCTTCAGTGATGAGGCACATTTTCACCTCAGTGGATTCGTCAAAAAGCAGAATTTCCGCATTTGGGCGAATAATAATCCAAGAGTAATTGTCGAAAAACCAATGCACCCACAAAGAGTGACTGTTTGGTGCGGTTTATGGGCTGGCGGCTTCATCGGGCCGTATTTTTTCCAAAATGAGGCCGGTCAGGCAGTTACTGTGAATGGTGTTCGCTATCGTGAGATGATAACGAACTTTTTATAGCCCGAATTGGAAGATATGGATGTGGACGATATGTGGTTTCAGCAGGACGGTGCCACTTGTCACACAGCTAACGAAACAATGGCTCTTTTGCGCAACAAATTCAATGGCCGTGTTATCTCACGTAATGGCGATGTCAATTGGCCGCCAAGATCATGTGATTTGACACCGTTGGACTTTTTTCTTTGGGGTTATTTGAAAGAAAAGATGTACGTCGATAAGCCAGCAACAATTCAAGAGCTAAAGGATGAGATAATTCGGCACATTAACGGCATAGAACCTCCATTATGCCTCAGGGTCATCGAAAATTTGGACCATCGGATGGAGGTGTGCCGCCGTGGTCGCGGCGCCCATTTGGCCGATATTTTGTTCCATGCATAATTGAGTAATACCAATATATCATAATAAAATAAAATTACAATAATTTCCTAAATAGTTTGTGTTTTATTCAAAATCAACATCGGCCCTTGACATTTAAACACCTTTTAGTTCAACAAAATAACTACAATGATAATTATTTTTTTATTTTCTTTTATTGCTGTAGCGTCTTCGATCAATGTCATCAAATTGATTTCTAATTTCTTCTGCCACTCTGTGTATTGCATGTGACATACAATGGACATGAATAATTTTGGGGTAAAATACGTTTAAATATTTATCAGATTTAATATTTGTTTTTTATTTTAGTTTTCACCTAATATTGCAATTGAGTCATTAAAGGCTCTAGGAATTGTAGCACGATTTTGTGCTCTAATTCTGCCACGTTAAGAAGGATTTTAAGTTTACTTCGTTCTTCGTCTGCATCCAATATACCAACAATTACATTGAGAACAAATCGCCCATTAATGTCTGCTGTCTCATCGATAGAGACGCACAAATAGTTTTTTTTTAATAAGTCTACAATTTGGTGAAGTTTTGTACAATACAACTTGCTAACATACATATATTTTTCTTAACGTAGTTTTAGACGGAATAGTCTCGTTAGTATATTTTTTTTTAAATATTTGTTAAATCACTGTTGGTTAGTTTATATAAAGGAATGTCGGCAGAGACAAATGCCTAACATAGCTCCATGCTAAACGCACTTGTTTTCCCCTCATTCGATCTACTAGTCTTCTGAGCCCCAAAATTAAAATAAAATAGCAGCGGGGGAAGTGGAATCCCCCATAGGACGCCAATGTTTAACATCGCATATCTAAAGAACTGTAATAGTGAGAATGTTCAAACTTTCTAGAAGTCACTCTTATGGTATACAACACTTTTGAAAATAACAATAAAGCGGGTAGGCGCAGGGGGGGAAATACCTCCCATAGGATGCATATATTAAATATGGCTCAACTGAAGAATTATTAAAGGGAGAGTCTTCAAAAGTGGTTAAAGCTATTATTATAGTAAACTATAAATTTCAATATACAAATGGGCGGGGTAGACGGGGGAGGAGCAGTACCCCTCATATATAGAAATATTAATAAGAGCCACTGCACGCATTTTGTTGAACTTTTGGTAGTAGGATCTTCAGAGCCCAGAAATTGAAATAAAATAGCAGCGGGGGAAGTGGTACCCACCATAGGACGCCAATGGTTAATATCGCATATCTTAAGAACTTTTATAGTGAGAATGTTCAAACTTTGCAGAAGTCTCTCTTATGGTATACAACACTTTTGAAAATAAAAATAAAGCGGGAAGGCGCAGGGGGAAATACCTTCCATAGGATGCATAAATTAAATATCGCTCAACAGAAGAACTATTAAAGGGAGAGTCTTCAAACATGGTTACAGCTACTACTATGGTAAACTATAAATTTCAATATAAAAATGGGCGGGGTAGACAGAGGAGGAGCAGTACCCCTCATAGATAGCAATATTAATAAGAGCCGCTGCAAGCAATTTGTTGAACTTTTGGTAGTAGGATGTTCTGAGCCCCAAAATTTAAACACAAAAGCAGCGGGGGAAGTGTTACCCTCCATAGGACGCCAATGTTTAATATCGGATATCTTAAAAACTATTAAAGTTAGAATGTTCAAACTTTGTAGAAGTCACACTTATGGTATACTACACTTTTGAAAATAAAAATAAAGCGGGAAGGCGCAGGGGGGAAATACCTTCCATAGGATGCATATATTAAATATCTCTCAACTCAAGAACTATTAAAGGGAGAGTCTTCAAACGTGGTTAAAGCTACTATTATGGCAAACTTTAAATTTCAATATAGAAATGGACAGAGGAGGAGCAGTACCCCTCATAGATAGAAATATAATTTAGAGCCGCTGCACTCTTTTTATTAAACTTTTTGTAGTATGATCTTCTGAACCCCAAAATTGAAATAAAATAGCAGCGGGGAAATGTTACCCCCCATAGGACGCCAATGTTTAATATCACATATCTTAAGAACTGTTATAGTAAGAATGTTCAAACTTAGTAGAAGTCACTCCTATGGTATACTACACTTTTGAAAATAAAAATAAAGCGGGAAGGCGCAGGGGGGAAAACCTTCCATAGGATGCATATATTAAATATCTCTCAACTGAAGAAGTGGTTTAAGCAGTGTAGCGAAGCGCACCGGGTTAAGCTAGTTTTTTATAAAAAGAAATTCATCATGACATTCCCCCTTGAGAGCATTGGGAACAAAATACTGATCTTTAATGTTAACTTGATTAACTTTGTTAATACTGTCATGGAAAACAATTCTAAAGACATTTTAACGAGAAGTGAAGAAAATAATTAAAGAAGAAAATTAATAAAGGAAAAAAATGTCTTTTGAAATGCACAAAACATTCCACTGGTGCACCAAATTCGACATTAAAACTTTACTCTTTACTCTTTACAGGGTGAGAATTATTAAAGTATTTTACGAGAAAAGGCATAGGAACTACGGCAATTTATGGAGCGATTTTACAAAATTAAGAAGTGTATTTTAAACTCTACACAATTCCTTCCGCTTTGTGGTGGGTATAAAAATGTGTTTTTGTAAAAATGAGATTTTTATGGTTAACTAAATACATTTATTTTGATAATTAATTTCGAATTCAAATCTGAATTATTCATTCTAAAGCTTCGTTCACAATCAGAACAACAATTTCGTTTTTTCTTCTATCTTATTTCTTCACAAAGTATTTCATATATTTTCCTTTCATTTTTCAAACAAAAATGTAACTAAAGTTTTTTTAAAAAATTGGTTCAACTAGAACTTCAGCAACATTTAAATAATTTTATTTAGTTTTGAATGAAAATTTTAACATAATGTTGTAAAAAATAATAATAAATGCATAATATTGTTGTGGGTAAAATTTTTATGAACACCAAGCAAAAATGTTTCTGGGATTGTGGACGAAGCTTAATTTACTTAATAAAAATTTAAATAGAATCTCACAAATAAATAAATTACAAGTTTGTTATATTCAATTACAATATTACTTCTTTTTTATTTAGTTTGAATAAACTGAGGTAATTGAATAAAATATAGATTTTATTGTAATTATTTTTTAGTTGAATCAATTAACACATTGTTAGAAATCGTACGTCTTAAACATACCCAGTAAAAACTTCGCCTACAAAATAATGTGTTAAGTAATCAGAAAAACTTAAAAGCACTGTTTACAGTTCTACGGAAAGAACCGATGAATTTTACAAGGGATGTCCCAAAATGAACGCATTAAAAAGCAAGTCATTATTTTTTTACTTACATACATTCAGAAATAAGTAGTTTTAGAAGTTGTTATAGAAGCAGTTATAGAAGAAAGCTACTAAATAATGAGTGAGAGAAGCTATTCATTTTGAAAAAGTAAGCGAAGTTTTTACTGGGTATATATAAATAAAAAATTAAAAATGTTATCGGATTACAAGATATGGCTTGGGACAAATATGTCCCAATGTGCGATAAGGTATGACATTGTTTGCACTAAAGATTAATTTTAAGTATTAAAAACAATTAGATTTTTTGGTATAAAAATAATTTTTATTAGTAATTTTGTTAATGAAATTCTTCAAAACAATTTCTGTTAGCTGTAAAACATAAGTGAACATTACAGATTGCACATATATTTTTGGTTCGATTCTCTATTCCACTCTTAGCACATTGAACACATCGTTTACGTGATGGCGACTTTCATTATGTGAGGAGGTATTGACCGCTTGAGTCCTATATTTTGAATTCGTTTTTTGTCAAGGACGTTGAGGGCAGGAAGTTTTTCCTAATAGAAAACCTTCCTGAATTCAAGAGATGTAAGATTTTTACCAACAATACATTTTTCAGAATACAGTTTTTCATATGTAAAGTATGCATTGTTCATTCCAATTCTTATAAATCGAAAAAAAAGACGCTAATAATATTTGATTTTCTGTCCACTTCGTATGTGACTTTCTTCTGGTCCATGAGATCTACACCACCCATGTTTTAATTTTACTTATGGACTATTTCGGGATACGTTATCTCTAGACATTGGGCTGATCCTACTTGTCTACGTTTTATCTATTACGCCACATTGAGCCTATTTCACTGTTAGTCAAGTGGAATATTCTTTCAATTTTATGAGCCTAGATATAAAAAATAATTTTATGAATAAGGTAACTAAATTGTTAAAAATGCTTTTTAAGTCTTCAGTAATTGCGGCCTTTTATGCATATTGGGACACCGGTGTTTCTTGACTTTGTTTAGTTACTTCAAAATCTCTTTTCATAAGGAAAAACACTAAAACTAGAAGCAATTCTAACAATATGTATCGAAATCCAGTTTGAAAAATACAAAATCGTATCGAAAAACACTTTTAAAAATATTAAAAAAAAACTTTGAACTTTACCAAAAAACAAAATAACGATAATAGTCTTAGCTTTCTAGCTAAGTGGTACCAACCTTTGAATAAAATAAAACCTTGTTTACATGTGAGCGATTGGTTTATCTAGAAATGCGTAATTGTTTTCAATATGAAAAAAATAGTTTGTTTAAATTAAGGGACACCGGTGTCCCACATGCGTCAAAGGGTCAAATCTATCATTAATTAAGGAAAAGTCACAATTTTCAATATTTTTAAATGTTAGTAATTAATATAACATTATATTGAACTTTAAAATAACAAATTAATATAAAACTTTTGCTTGTAAACCGCTTTTAAAGACGTTTTTTTTTTAGTAAATATCTATAAAAAGCATTTATCTTCTAATTTTCAAAAACCCCGTAAAATCCCGGGATCCCGAAAAATTCCAGGATCCCGGGATTTGATTTTTTGAGATCCCGAATCCCGGGATTTGCGAAAACCAGTCCCAATTGGCATCCCTAGTTCTAAAACATGCTAAGTCGAAAAAGTGAGTTTTGCAGGAGAATATATTAAAGTTTATGGGCGATTAAAAAATTCAGTTGTATGCTTAGTTACTTTTTTGTCAAATTTGTTTTAAAATTATTGAGCTTAAAATTTCTCGCTACACTGTGTTATTTTACATTGACGCTTTGAGTTCCCTGTTGCTTACAGACATTTTAAGCATTATATGTTTTTGTATTAACAACTCAATAAACGTATTTATCTTAAAATTCGTTATCTCATCTCATACATAGTGGTTGCGATAAAATTTATATTGCTTCTGCTCAAATATTTAAAAAGTCAAACTACTACTAATTACTTCTATGAAAAATATGTGCGGCATTTTGACAAAACATCTTAAGTCGAGATAAGATAGCAAAAAAGTTTTAAAAAAAACTCAATGAAAAAATAATAAAATAAATACATACCACATTTTAAAAACGTAAACAAAAATCTTTTTTAATAAAAATTCGTATGATAAGGAACACGTTTTGTCAAAATCCACAGATTTTATTGCTTATGTGATAAGCAATTTGTAAAAATAAGTTAGATTGATATATTTGGCATTGCCGACTCCCTAGTATCATCCACCAAAGATGTAAATCTCTTTTGAAAGTGGCCTTCGGCAGTAGGATTTGTGATAAATTGCGATTAATCTTCATAAAATCTAATATCATAATTCTCAACAATATGAGTATTATTGAAAAGTGCTTCGAAATGCATTTCACGGTGTATAAAATTTTTTACTGAATTATTTTAAAAAATTGTCGCTATTTTAAAATTGAGTCGATATTCCGTCATCTTCCTACTATTATATGCAGGGACAAGGACTTCATGCACTAAAAAAAAGGTACTTTACGCACCTAAAATATGCCATTAAAAACGCGAAATATCCACCAAAATCAAAAAATTATGCACTTATTTTAAAAATGTTATTGAAACAAAAAAATAACATATTTATTCCGTCTCATTATAAAAATAAAAAAATTAAGGTACAGGATGTAAAAATATGATAAATGTATGTAAATAGAAATTTTTCTTATTTATTTAGATGTAAAAATAACATTTGCTTTATATTTTGAAATGTAAAGTTTAATCTATTTGTTCTTAGAAAGCTTTTGTACTTTTGTGAAAAAGACCTTTCAACATCTACAGATTTAATCGACGCATGTTCAAACGATTTTAATACTTTCATGGAATATACGTATTTGCTTTACAGAATCAGCACAAGGTATTGAAGCAAAAACACCTGCTATTTGTTTAATTTTTTGAAATCCAATATTCTTTTTAATAACCGTATCTATTTTGCTCTGAATTTTTTTGCTAATTTTGCCTTCAACCGCATTAATTTTGATTATAGCTTCGTCAATTATTTTGATTTGGCTGTGCAACGAAATAAATTGTTGCAACTTATCAATAGTTATAATGAGAAACGCATAATTTTCTTTAACAAAAACCAGTTGATCATTAATTGAATGCAGATTTAAATATTTTTTTATTTTCTAATCCAAATTTTCAATAATTTTAATTAGGCTTAAGTTCATTAAATTTAATTTTCATTAAATTATTTTTATGAAGAAAGGAATTTTACAACATGAAAATTAATTAAAATTGTTATTGATAATCTTTCATTCTTGACCGTGGCCGGGGCTCGAACCCGGGCTGGCAGGTAGGTTACCATGACATGTTTCGATCGCAACCACTCGATCTCCTCAGATGGATTTGCCGTTTTACACCCGCAGCCATCGACGACTGCCGACGTCAACAGTTAAACATCAATCCTTAAACCAAATTGTATTTTTAACCTTTGGTAGATCGAAGTTTGCTTTTTTGAATGATAATCCATTTTAATTGATTTTACATGTTCTTCCTTACTTCTGTTTTTTCGTACTTTTGTCAAGAATTTTTCTTGAAGTCCAAAGTACATTTCCTGTTCTTTCATAAGCCTAATTAAAATTATTGAAAATTTGGATTAAAAACCATAAATAAAGGGTGGTTAAATTGTAAGGGCCGATGTTGAATGTGAACCACACCTAAACGCCAAGTTTTTTTCCGAATTTTATTTGACATTTCTTTATTTCAGACTAACTCAATTTGAACCATGGAGAGATACACAATCCAACAACGTGTTGAAGTTATCCAGACTTATTATGAAAATGAATGATAAATTTCGAAGAAAATCATCTTCAGTGATGAGGCACATTTTCACCTCAGTGGATTCGTCAAAAAGCAGAATTTCCGCATTTGGGCGAATAATAATCCAAGAGTAATTGTCGAAAAACCAATGCACCCACAAAGAGTGACTGTTTGGTGCGGTTTATGGGCTGGCGGCTTCATCGGGCCGTATTTTTTCCAAAATGAGGCCGGTCAGGCAGTTACTGTGAATGGTGTTCGCTATCGTGAGATGATAACGAACTTTTTATAGCCCGAATTGGAAGATATGGATGTGGACGATATGTGGTTTCAGCAGGACGGTGCCACTTGTCACACAGCTAACGAAACAATGGCTCTTTTGCGCAACAAATTCAATGGCCGTGTTATCTCACGTAATGGCGATGTCAATTGGCCGCCAAGATCATGTGATTTGACACCGTTGGACTTTTTTCTTTGGGGTTATTTGAAAGAAAAGATGTACGTCGATAAGCCAGCAACAATTCAAGAGCTAAAGGATGAGATAATTCGGCACATTAACGGCATAGAACCTCCATTATGCCTCAGGGTCATCGAAAATTTGGACCATCGGATGGAGGTGTGCCGCCGTGGTCGCGGCGCCCATTTGGCCGATATTTTGTTCCATGCATAATTGAGTAATACCAATATATCATAATAAAATAAAATTACAATAATTTCCTAAATAGTTTGTGTTTTATTCAAAATCAACATCGGCCCTTGACATTTAAACACCTTTTAGTTCAACAAAATAACTACAATGATAATTATTTTTTTATTTTCTTTTATTGCTGTAGCGTCTTCGATCAATGTCATCAAATTGATTTCTAATTTCTTCTGCCACTCTGTGTATTGCATGTGACATACAATGGACATGAATAATTTTGGGGTAAAATACGTTTAAATATTTATCAGATTTAATATTTGTTTTTTATTTTAGTTTTCACCTAATATTGCAATTGAGTCATTAAAGGCTCTAGGAATTGTAGCACGATTTTGTGCTCTAATTCTGCCACGTTAAGAAGGATTTTAAGTTTACTTCGTTCTTCGTCTGCATCCAATATACCAACAATTACATTGAGAACAAATCGCCCATTAATGTCTGTTGTCTCATCGATAGAGACGCACAAATAGTTTTTTTTTAATAAGTCTACAATTTGGTGAAGTTTTGTACAATACAACTTGCTAACATACATATATTTTTCTTAACGTAGTTTTAGACGGAATAGTCTCGTTAGTATATTTTTTTTTAAATATTTGTTAAATCACTGTTGGTTAGTTTATATAAAGGAATGTCGGCAGAGACAAATGCCTAACATAGCTCCATGCTAAACGCACTTGTTTTCCCCTCATTCGATCTACTAGATATTAATACCTGAGAGGCCTTTCCAATACTTTGTGCATGTTTTTCTTTGTGCTTTTGACTTTTAAGATGTTGATCCACAAGAAACTTTTTTCAAAAGATATTGATCTGAAAAACATTTGTTAACTTCTTAGGAAAAAGTCTTCAATAATAAATATTAGTTTTAATAAATCGCCAAAATGGCAAATTATGTTAAATCTGGTATTTGTATAATCCTGTACTTTTTTCTTTTTGTGGGCGAGAGATGTGAAAAGTAAAGTGTGTCGCGCATACAGCGTTGCCCCCTTACCAACGAACTTTTTCTGTCCGGCAAGAAATATCCATTGTGTAAATTGCGACATAGATGTAAGCGTCATTAATTTAAATTGTTTTTTGTAAATATTTGAATTTTTCACAAAATATTATACAATTTTAGTTTTATATGACTAGAAACAACACCGTGCAATTTTGTGATAGTCGGTTTAAAAATTCCTATAGGTATTATATTGTTACGTTACTGCCTTTCAAAAACGTTTTGGTTTATTTCCTTAATAATAAACCGTTTCGAGTTCTTTATTGCAACTTTAATAAAATAAATAAAACACAACGCTTTAAACACTGTTTACAATTTACACAGCTTTATTTAGTACTAAGTCACTTTAACAACCGTAATTTATAGCTTTTATTCACAACCAACTATAATTTTCTCAGCGTTATACGTTATTGACAAAGTCTGAACTAGGAATGGGCAAAAAATATCGATATATCAAAATATCGATATTTAAATAAAAAATAATCGATATATCAAAATATCGATATTTAAATAAAAAATAATCGATATATATCGCCGATATTTAATATACCGATATATCGATGTATCGATATTGAAATACGACTATCGAATTCGATATTTTTTAAAGTCAGTCTTCATTAAAAACTCCAAATTTTAGCCGTTTTTCAAACAATATGTTTTTTTAAGAATTGGCATCACTGCATGCATCATATGTTTTTTAAACTAATATGAAGATCTAAAATGATTGGCATTTATAAGAAGCAGTGCCAGATACAAGAAGCAGATTGACAGGAGAGCACATAAAACAGAGAGTGATCCTGATGTCCATATCTGATGATTACTGGTTTACCTTAAACAATCAAAAACATTTCAAGTTAAAGTTGGTACTTTTGGGGTGCAATACAAATTTTAAGGTACGTTAGTACTTCCATGACTTATTTACATACTTCCATTTAAAATTTTCGTAATATACTTTTTTTAGATTTCATATGGTTTTTTTGTATTCTTCCCTTTTGTTTTTGTTATAATTGAATTTTTTGTTTTGATTGAATTTTTTGTTCTTATTAATTTTTTGAAAGTAACAATGTAATTACATATATTATGTTTGTTCATAAATATATATGTATGTACAAAGGTATACTAAATGTTTTAATTTGGTAATAGTTTCAGTAAAAAACGTTTGATATATCGATATTTTTTAAATAATAAATATCGATACTCTTAAAGAATATCGATATAATTTTTCAATTTGCCCATCCCTAGCCTGAACTTAGAATGATCTTACTATGCTAGCCGCCGCAAGTATTTATACTGCCATTCGGCCATCTAGAACATTCGAAATGTTTTTCGAAGGTTCGAGGCTTAACTATTCACCACTCTATTTGATTTATGGCTGCACTTATGTTTCACGACTTATACTGAAGCTTTTAATTTCACGACTTATACTGAAGCTTTTTTAACGGTCATTTCGAGGCCTTTCTGCACATTGGGATTGAAGTTTACTAAATTATAACAATTTTTAATAACAATGTAAACTAATAAAATTACTTATGAATACAAGATAACTAATAAATACCAATAATTACAACTAATTCTTATCTAAAGTTACTTTCGTAACAATATGTATACGTATATTTAAAAGCAAATTATTTATGTTAGATTTCAAGAAAACTTTCCCTATCGTTTGATACCCTCTACCCAAATGACAGATTTTTTATAACCACACAAGAGAACACACTATTTGTTGCCCAAGAACTGAAAGTTGTTGTTTATGTTATTTAAGATACTGTAGTGCGGTTCACTATCTTTTATTATGATAATCGTTGAAATAAATATGAGCAAAATTTATCGATAATCGGTTTCAGTTGTAGTTACAGCAGTTACTTTAACCCATAACTACCCTGTACCGGAAAATGTGAACCAATTTCGTTGAAACTTTCCACATTTTTTTTTTTTGGTCTAACTAAAATATATTTTGAATTTCAAGAAAATGAAACAGTTGCATTCTGAGATGTGAGTCAGTAAGTTTACTTTGTATGAAATACTTATTAAAAATGCCGAATATGCCGAATCTTATATACCCTTCATTATGGTTTAATAACAAAAAGTTTATAAATAGCGTTCTTTAGATATAAACAACTCAATTTTGTGCCATGCCCACTTGTCTAATCCCGCCCACATGTCGTCGGACGCTGTGAATTGATAACCTAGATGCTTGTGCCTAATTTGTGCAGTTTGGCTCTTGTAGTTCTTCTGATATACAGAAATCTTTAATGTCCAATCTCGTTCAAATTTTGTCGGATGCTGTGTATTGAAAACCAAGATGCTTGTATCTTATTTGGAAACTTTGGCTTTCCGTTCTCTGGATATACAGAAATCTTTAATGTCTTTGTCCCATGCCCACTTGTCCAACCCCGTCCACAATTTGTCGGATGGTCGGACAGACAGTCGTGTTTTTTTGGTAATATTTCAGCCATTTGTGGACCGATCTTGCTGAATTTCAATTTAAATGTATAACCACCTAGCCACCATCATATCTGTTGTCTTCGGAAAACCAATTTCAACGGACAGACACATGGACAGACAGACAGACGGACTTCGTTAAATCTACTTCGCTACTTATAAGGCCCAGAAGATATATTCTTTATAGGCTATTACATCAATATTGTAGAAATAACATACGGAATGACAAACTTATATATACCCTTTTCCACCACCTGCGGTGAAGAATACAATAAGGAAATCATTAAAGAAAATTGGTAAAATAAAAAATAATGTTTGGTTTCCAGAACGTTTTGAAATTTAATTTTGGCTACACAAAATTTTGGATAATGGATTAATTTTGGATAATGGATTAATTACTGTCAAGCACGGTACCCAGGGGTGGTTAATCTAATTTGAGTACGCGAAATCTAATGGTGCTAGCTCTTGTTTTCCCAGCATACCGTTATTTCAAAAATGGAGGAGATTGTATGACATATATTCGCGTAACTCAAAAACGGGTTAGTTTATTGAATACAAAAAAAAGTTTAAAATTCGAGCACAGTGTTATTAGCTAATGCGTTGTTATGTAGATCTACTCAACCCATACAATTGTGATACTGGGCAATATCACCCGATACTTTAATGTTAATATGCGTTAAGGCCTCTTTTTTTTAATAAAAACAAACGTTAAACTTGATTAAATTTTTTAATTAAAACTGATTTTATTTTTTTGATTCATAAAGTTGCTGTTGCAAGGTGTAATAATAAATCATTTTTTAACACACACCCTGCTCAGACAAACTATCAAGTGGAATATATTAAAAGTCAACACTTAGCGGAGTACGGAAATCAATTGGTCAAATAATATTTATTGTTACTTTTATCGGGCTACAAGCTCCAGAGAATAACCTTCAGCTGGCCATAAATTGTGTTTCTGTTTTGTTCTTAATAAAAGAAAAAATAAAAACCTACAGTGAATGAAATTTTTTTAAGGTGTTATCAGAACAAAATATTAGATTTCAATGAAAAAAAAAACAAAAAACAAAACAATAAAAAGAGCATAAACAGAGGAAAGTTTATTCATTGATAATTGTACATATTTGCCTTTTTTATGGATCCGAGGTGGTTTTGTAGTTTTTAAGAATATTCTGATCCATTAGCTGCAAGTAAATCGTATCGTTTAGACTAGTTTTTATTTAAAAATAGAAACAATTTAAACTAATGGAAAAATAATAATCAAGAAATAAGAAGTGTTTTTAAGCCAACCAAATAGAGAAAAATGATTAAAAAATATTCTTTCAAAACAATTGTAAAAATAAATTTCTAAGAAATAATAAAGGATATAAATATAAAGTGTTTAAAATAATATCTTTAAGAAAATTTTTTTAACAATGCAATCTTTTAAAGCCGATGAATTGCCGGAAAATCCGCGCCAACATTCAAATCCTTTTTCGTCTTCCATGTTTTGGTGAGTTTTTGTTTGTGTGAGTGGTCACCTTCCGAGGATCCGAGGTAGTTTTGTAGTTTTTAAGAATATTCAGATCCATTAGCTGCAAGTAAATCGTATCGTTTAGACTAGTTTTTATTTAAAAATAGAAACAATTTAAACTAATGGAAAAATAATAATCAAGAAATAAGAAGTGTTTTTAAGGCAACCAAATAGAGAAAAATGATTAAAAAATATTCTTTCAAAACAATTGTAAAAATAAATTTCTAAGAAATAATAAAGGATATAAATATAAAGTGTTTAAAATAATATCTTTAAGAAAATTTTTTTAACAATGCAATCTTTTAAAGCCGATGAATTGCCGGAAAATCCGCGCCAACACTCAAATCCTTTTTCGTCTTCCATGTTTTGGTGAGTTTTTGTTTGTGTGAGTGGTCACCTTCGGTTGTGTAGGGTATAACAAACGCATAATACTCATAACACATACAAAAAACAGTTCTACCCCCTTTTTAACTTTACAAATCGATACAGAATCAAGTTTAGAGTTGATTGTAGCATGTACGTCCGTCTGGTCTGCAATTCTAAAGATAATAAGATGATATTTGATATGAGTAGGTGAGTTGCAAAACTCGTTCGTTATTAAAAAAATACGAGATGAAAATCTATTCTAACAGAATTAAAATTTAAGAAATTTGATCATAATCTTTGTACCCATTTTGCTCAATTTTTACACATTACATCTAAGAACAGTACGAAGTATTTGAGTAAAAAATCTGGCATCTCGATTAACGGGTGTGGGTGTAATCGAAACTTTTCTAAGCGATAGACAGGTGGTTTCACATTAAAAATTGAATTGCGAGTAAAAACGCGAAATGAATTGATCAAGAAAAACTGAGAGATACGTATATTTTTTTTAAGCTATTTTTAGAGAATCTGGTCAGTTTGATCATGGGTGAGGGCAAAAGTTGAAATTTGTCGTACAATTGTGAAACTCAAATAATGCTTTACAACACTGAAAAAATAATTCCGATTCGTTCAGTATGAGTGAAATAATTAGATATTAAATTGCTGTCGAATCGAGAAAGTACTCGATCACGACAGCCAGAATCAGGTCTTATAATTTATATAAGATCCAAAAGCCCGCTTCTGATATATTCGAAATTTCGGAGGAGGGCATCAAAGATTCGGCATAGCCGAATAAAGCACTTTTATTTGTTGCGTTTTTTTTTTTTTTTTAATTTTCACATTTTTTTATTATTTTAGTTTTACAATACCCATTTTTTGCAAAGGACGCAAAAGAGTGCTGAATGAAAGTGATCTTTATCGTGCTTTAAATGAACATAAATCAGGTATGAATAGTTATTAATAGATCCGCATTTTCCGCCCCGTTTTTATTGACCTCTACAAATTCGATACATTCCACGCCAATATTTGATTGATATATCTTCTTTAGAACGATGTTTGTTATTATTTTTTTTTTTTTTTTGCAAATTTTTGGAATTGGAGTCTTTGAACAAATTTTTTGTCATTAAATAAATTAAAACGATTGGGCGGGCCCTGGTCTTATTGCCCTTTATTTACTTATCATTGTTCTATTTAATTGTTCGAATATTTTAAAGTCTTCCCCTTTTTTTTAAAAAGTCTTTTTTTATTAATTTTTTACAATAGCTTTTAATTAAACATAGCACTTAATCAACAAGAGGATATTAACTTAAAATTTTCAGTAGAAGCCAAACAATTTTACGTTAACGGCACATGAAAAATAGTTTTGAAACCAACCGTTTCATTTACCCTTATCGTGGTTGTCGAATTTAATATACGCCCGAGACTGTTTGATAATAGATTAAAGAGAACGTGAACTTCTTTTCTTCAATCTATTCCAAAGTAGTCGCAGGCGTATTTTAAAGTCGCCAACCACGATAAGGGTGATTACTATAGAGCAGACAAAATATCGCGATACTTTTACAGCGGGTACACCCAGAGAAAAAATATGTTTTAATATGGTCACCTCCAACAAAAATATTTTTTATATAGTCACCACAAACAAAACCATTTTCAAAGAAAATTGAAAACATATTATATTTAATTTAACCATATTATTGTCACCGACAACCATATTATGGTTAAATTAGCCCTCCATTGAGAAGCCAAAACTTTATTATGATTACCTCTGAACATGTTATAGTTAATAATAGCTAAAATGAGCTTAACACTTATACTAGCATGGTTGTTTTTCAACCATAGCATGTTGTTCTTTGAAATGAAAAGAATACTATTGTTAATTCAAAAATAAATTATTGTCGTATGTAAACATAACATGTTTAGAGACAAACATATTATGGTTGTGGCTTCCTGATGGACGTTTAATTCAACCATAATATTATTGTCACAATATGGTTAAATTAAACATAATATGCTTAAAACTTTCTTTAAAAATAGTTTTGTTGTTCGTAGTTTTAACAGTTTTTTTTTCGCAAGATTAAACCGCCAACTTCGGGCGTTTAAACTAGCAAGCAAAATTAAATTATCGACTTCTCAAAACCTAATTTCAAAGATTAATTTTAATTTAGTCGCTGATCTTTACGTCAAAAACTGGCTCTTAAACCTTTAAACTATAATCAATAATTTAAAAGTAGGAAGCACAATCTTTTCAAACACAATTCCATTTCAATTTAATCATATTATTACACTTTTTTTAATCAAGACTACCGGGCATGTTCTAGAAATTGTATTGAAGTGAAATTAAAATCGAACGAGTTTTCAAGTTCGATTATTTACAAAACGGCCGTAGATTCGTCTGATTTTAAAAGTTATTGTTGCAAAAATTATTGGTGCTCAAAGAATGAAGTACATAAAAATGAATATTTGTATGAACTTTCATTACAAGGTCCTTTTTAAATCCACTTCATTTCGATCTCTAGAACATGTCCGAATAAAACAAATAAACAAAATAATAAACAAAAATGCTTTAAATTTTAATAATTTGGTTATAAACATTATTATCGAAAAAAAAAAATAAAAAAAATCTTACAGACTTTGTGGGCAATAAACTCAGCTTAGCCTGGGAAGAACAGTGTCAAAAACTCAAGGGCACCAACAAAAAACCCAGTTTATTAAAGGCAACCTTGAAAGTGTTCGGGTTCCATTACATGATCTTGGGCATTGCATTGTTTTCCATCGAAGTCGGTTTGAAGTAAGTGATTTCGATTTTCAATGAGATTTTTTTTCTAAATCTTTTATTTCGCAGATCTATGCAACCCTTCTTTCTAGGAAAGTTAATATCTTTCTATGCCAGTTTAGAATCAACTAAAAAAGATGAAACCGAGGCCTATTTATATACTATGGGAGTAATACTTAGCATTGCCTTTAGTGCACTCCTCTTCCATTCAAATATATTGGGTATCCAACACTCGGGAATGAAAATGCGTGTGGCTCTGTGCAGTTTGATTTATCGTAAATCTTTGCGTTTGAGTAAAACAGCCACGACTGATACAACTACAGGTCAAGTTGTGAATTTAATGTCTAACGACGTGGGTCGTTTTGATTCATCCATTTTGCATATACACTACCTGTGGATTGGACCAATATCTATAGCAGTTGTGACCTATTTAATGTATACACAGGCAAGTACGAGAACATGGTTAAAAAAGACAACTTAAATGAAAAAGTGACAAAATCAACTTAGTATTAAAACAAGAGCGGTATACCCTTTCACCATGGTATAAATATATATTAGGGACGTAACGAATGCCAATGCCAATGCCGATACCGTTCAATAACACATTTAAAAGCAGATCATAACATCAAAAAGGATAATAAATGGTTTATTTTAATTCTTATGCTGGAGGGCCACATCACGCGTTCCATGTGTATGCTTCTTTTTTGACCTTTTTTTGAGTCGAAGGTAGGCCTTCTTTATGCTTTTGATGCGCATATACATTCTACGAGTTTGCTGTGTACTTTTTGGACAGATGCATAAACGCATTGAACGCTTGGTGTGGACCGGTACCTTCACAGAAAAAATTTTCACCAAAATTTTTTCAATTAATTCTATAATGCTGTTTTAAACAATTTTTTTAATTGTTCCAATTAATTTGCCTTAATTAAAAACAAAATTATAATGTTTGTGTGTTTATTTGCAAATAAGAAAACATACACACAAACTTCAAAATATTTTAAATTCTAAAACAATTTTTTAATTGTTTCAATTAACTGTGTTGATTAAAAAAAAATAGTTTGATTTGTGTTTACGTTTTATATGGCCTCTTTTACTGGTGGTCAAATTTCAATTAAACCTATTGATTGAAACTGAACAGCAAGAAAAGCTCAAACTTACAAATCCGTTAATTGATATGATCAATTTGGTTGCAGGCGGAAAATCAGTAAACAATTTAATTAATATTACAAATTTCTAACAAATACGTTAATTGAAGTTGGTTTTTCATTTTTTCTGTGTTTAGCCGTTTTGCTTACTAACAAAACACTAAATGTGCAAAGCTGATAGCTACATTCACCAGTTTTTATATGCGTTGAATAAATAGTTTTTTTACAAACAGGCTTCTTGGAAGCTCCATTTTTGTATGTGTATGTATTTGTCCGTTTTAATATTTTCTTACTTTAATTAATTTTTGTAAGAATTAAAATCATTTTTCAAGAAATTTTGGGTAACTTCGAAGAGACCATAAAATCCGTAAGCAAAGCCACTGCTACAACGATATTCCGCAAATTAACAGTCTTCGAACATTACACTGTGCTAGTTGCAAAATTAGACAAGCCGGGCACATGGCGTTTTAGCATAATTCGGGTACGCTGAATCCAATGGTGCCCACCGTTTTTTTATGTTTATTTTTTTATGTGAACGAAAACTTGTTTACTTTATTGTGTTACTAAAAGCCGTTACACACTATCCCACAAAGTCTTACGTATTTTTCAAAAATGCTTCCTTGATCTAATTATTCTTGATCTAATTATTCTTGATCTAATTATTCTTAAAAAACAAAAACAACTAATCATGACAGAGTTGCATTTTCGTAAATTACTAAAGACTTTGTGGGATAGTGTGTATAACGGCCTTAAATAGTTATATCCATTTCTATTTAGGATAAAAAAAAAATGTAACTCGATACTGTATCATCAACATGAAAAGAAAGTGAGCTAAAAAGTAAAATTTGGGTCATAATGACCCAAGGAATGCAAAAGGGTAACAGTAGTAGTGGCTTTTTGTGCAAAATGGTGACATTTTGTAAAGATAACTGACTTCTTAAGAAAATAGCTTTAGCCTTAACTCTTGGAAACAATCATCCAACTATATCGTACATTGTTATTAACACAATTAAGACTGGACCATAGACTAAACTATTTTATAGAGATTTGATAAAAGTCAAACCCATTAATTTTTTTTTTTTTTATCTTATAGATTGGAAGTTCGTCCTTTTTTGGCATAGTTATTATAATGCTCTTTATTCCTCTACAGGGGTTTTTAGGAAAGAAAACCTCCATTTTACGTTTGCGCACTGCTTTGTGTACCGACGAACGTGTGCGAATGATGAACGAAATCATCACCGGCATACAGGTAATCAAAATGTATGCCTGGGAATATCCTTTTGGAAAGATGGTAGACTATATAAGACGGAAAGAAATGAAAGCTATTAGAAATGTAAACTACATACGCGGCATGATGGCTTCTTTTATAATGTTCTTAAATCGAATTTCTGTTTTTACCAGCTTAGTGGGCTACGTACTGCTTGGAAATTTTCTAACTGCAGAAAAAGCTTTTGTCATTACATCGTATTACAATATTTTGCGAAATACCATGGCAGTGTTCTTTCCTTTGGGTGTGGCTCAATTAGCTGAGACTTTGGTGTCGTTTAAGCGTTTGCAGACGTTTATGATGTTGGAAGAGGCTTCACTGACTGTTAATAGAGATAATATAGATCATGCCACGCTTAAGCCAACTGGTATTGCTGGTGAAGATGGCAAAGAAGTAGGAACACCTGTGAATGAAAACAATCTTTTTAGTATTGATATACACAACTTAAAGGCCAAATGGAGTTTGAAATCAGACGAATTCAATTTGAACGGTATTAACTTAAATATTAGGCCCAAAACATTGGTAGTAGTTATTGGACCAGTAGGATCGGGCAAATCAAGGTATGTTTTAAAACTAAAGAGCTTTTAAAAATCCAAAAAAAATAATGTCAACGGTCTTTTTCTCTTTCTATCTGTAGTTTAATACAAGCCATACTGGGCGAGTTGCCACCTTTATCTGGTTCGGTAGATGTCAAGGGCGTCTTATCTTTTGCCTCCCAGGAACCTTGGCTTTTTACCGGTACTGTACGTCAGAATATATTATTCGGTTTGCCCATGGATAAGAAGCGTTATAATATGACTGTAAAAAAGTGTGCTTTGACACGGGACTTCGAACTTCTTCCTTACGGCGACAAAACTATTGTGGGAGAACGTGGTGCCTCTCTTTCGGGAGGACAAAAAGCTCGCATTAACTTAGCTCGGGCTGTCTATCGCAAAGCTGATATTTATTTACTAGATGATCCTTTAAGTGCTGTGGATGCACATGTCGGACGTCATCTTTTCGATGAGTGTATAAGAGATTATTTAAAAGAACATATTGTGATATTAGTGACTCACCAATTACAGTTTTTGGAACAAGCTGATCTGATAGTTATAATGGATAAGGGTCAAATAAGTGCTCTGGGGACCTTTAAGTCTATGCAAAAAAGTGGCTTGGACTTCGCCAAGCTTTTGACAAATAGTGAGGAAGAGGATAAGGCTGATCAGGGTTTAAATAATGAAAAGAAAGCTAGTTTAGTACAGAGAAAAATAAGTGAGATCTCACTTGGTTCTAATGTGGAATCGATAGAACTTAACGATGCTCCCACACAAGTAAAAGAAGCAAAGCAGGAGGGCAAAATTGGTTTTCGATTGTACCAGAAATATTTTGGCAGCAGTGGTGGTTTTCTGGTATTAACGATTATGGCTTTCCTATGCTTGGGAGCCCAGGTTTTGGCCTCTGGATCCGATTATTTTCTATCATATTGGTAATTTTGTTGGCATTTAACTTTTTTTGGTTTACTTATTTTACCTTGTTTCGAGATAATGTTTTTATGAAATTGTATGGTTGAATTTTTAGTTGAGTCGGATACACCAGATACTCTTTTTATTTCTATTTTTTAGGGTCAGTAAAAATGAAAAAAGTTTTCCTGCCTTAGCCCGTGGTGATATACAAACCGATCCTGTAGATATCTATATATTTACGGCTCTCAATTTGGCTGTCATTGTTTTATCCATGTCCCGAAGTTTTCTGTTCTTCAATTTGGCCAAGAAATCTTCGACTGCTTTACATAATGCCATGTATTTAGGAGTGACCCGAGCTGCCATGTATTTCTTTAACACAAATCCCTCTGGACGCATTCTGAATCGTTTTTCAAAAGATATGGGCCAAGTGGATGAGATTCTGCCCACTGTAATGATAGATGTCATACAAATATTTTTATCTTTATTAGGAATTTTAGTGGTTTTGTGTTTGATTAACCCCTGGTATATACTGGCCACTGCGGTGCTGGTGATAATTTTTTATTATTTGAGATCATTCTATTTGAAGACTTCCAGAGATGTCAAGAGGATTGAAGCGATATGTAAGTACAATTTTAAGAAGATGATATAAGATGAAAATGAGAGTGAAAAATTTATTATTTTCTATTTCAGGCCGCTCTCCAATTTACTCTCATTTGGGAGCTTCCCTTAATGGCCTGGCCACTATTAGGGCTTTTAAGGCTGAAAAGGTCCTGATTGCCGAATTCGACAATTATCAAGATCTTCACAGTTCCGGTTTCTATATGTTTCTGGCCACAAGTCGTACTTTCGCCTACTGGTTAGACTGCTGTTGCGTAGCTTATATTGCGATTATCACTATCAGCTTCTTCTTTTTCTCTCCCGCAAGTGGAGGGGATGTTGGATTGGCAATAACTCAAGCCATGGGTTTAACTGGAATGGTTCAATGGGGCATGCGCCAGTCAACGGAATTGGAAAATAATATGACTTCTGTAGAAAGAGTAGTGGATTATGAATCTATAGAGCCAGAAGGAGAATTGATGTCGCCGCCTTCTAAAAAGCCCCCTAAATCATGGCCCGAAAAAGGACAAATTGAATTTGAGAATTTATCTTTGCGTTATAATCCAGATCCCAAAACAGATTATGTTTTAAAGTCATTAAATTTCATAATAAAGCCCTGTGAGAAAGTTGGAATTGTGGGTAGGACAGGAGCTGGAAAGTCCTCCCTCATCAATGCGCTTTTCCGACTATCCTATAATGATGGTTCGGTAGTTATAGATGCAAGGAATACCAATGAACTGGGTTTACATGATCTAAGAAGTAAAATTTCAATTATACCCCAAGAACCAGTTTTATTTTCAGGTACTATGCGCTACAATCTTGATCCATTTGATGAGTATTCGGATAGTAAATTGTGGGAGGCATTGGAAGAGGTTAGATTTCACGTTATTTAAAAAGAACATTCTCTTTAATCTTTCAACTTTCCAAAAAAAAGGTCAAGCTCAAGCAAGTAGTGGCCTATATGCCTCATGGGTTACTTAGTAAAATCTCCGAGGGTGGTACCAATTTCAGTGTAGGCCAACGTCAGTTGGTTTGCTTGGCACGTGCCATATTGCGTGAAAATCGCATTTTGGTTATGGATGAGGCAACCGCCAATGTTGATCCGCAAACAGATGCTCTAATACAAGCCACTATTAGAGTCAAGTTCAAAAACTGCACTGTTCTAACAATAGCCCATCGTTTGCATACCGTCATGGATTGTGATAAAGTTTTAGTAATGGATGCCGGCCACGCGGTAGAATTTGGTTCGCCTTATAAGCTGTTAACGGAGTCTGAGGTCAATGTATTTTATGGCATGGTCAAACAAACGGGCAATAGCAGCTTTGAGGCTTTGCTTAAAGTGGCACAAAAGGCATATGAAAATAATTTGCTGGAAAAGAAAGAGGAGAAATAAAACTTGTGAAACTTGTAAGGTTGTTTACATAGATGTGGTGTTTCAAGTGCTAGGATTTTTGAACCTTACACGAACTGCAGAAAAATAAAGTCATGTAGTTATTCAGTTAAGATGAACTTGTGAAACACGAATAGGATATACAAATTTTTTTAAACAACAAAATAAAGCTTTATGTTTTGTTTTTCATATGTACATTGTCAAGTCATATGTATCAAAATTACAGCACCTTTTTCTAATGATCAAATTAAAATATTTTTAAATAAAAAATTTTCTAAATTAATTGAAGAAGGTACTAACAGAACAATGGGTCTTTTGCGCGAGAAATTCAATGGCCGTATTAAAAGAACGTAAAACGCACGTAAACAAGCCAAGAACAATTCAAGAGCTAACCCTGCAGATAACGAGACTAGTCCATACATGCATGTAAAGAGTAGTCCATAAAGGAGTAGGAGTACTCCAAAACTTTTCCAAATATATGGGTAAAAGGTGGTCCATTTCACATTACGATGTCCTAGGAGGGCACCATATAACCCACCGAAGTAGTCCCTAAACTACTCCATGGAGTACTAAAGTGGGTTAGTTTTAAAAGTACTCCATGTCATTACAGTATGGAGTAAACTAAAGCGGTTGTTTAAGCATTTTTCATTTTTTACTAATCGCCTTTTATGGCGTGCCCTGTAGTCTATTATTGCTATTATTAAATATATTTACTTGGTATTTTTAATTTGTTAACCTTTTTTCACAAACTTTCACTTTTAAATAAACAATTAATAATGGACACCATCAGGGCTACCAATGTGTAATACTGTAAACTATAGAAAAGTATACATCATGCAGTTGTTGGCAGCACTGCATGTTAATTTCTTTTAACATGGTCCATATTACAGTAGATTGGACCATGTTGTAAGTAGTCCATTTAAGCCACAATGGACCGCGTAACCCAATATTATCTGTAGGGAAAGGATGAGATAATTCGGCACATTAACGATATTGAACCTTAATTATATCACAGAGTCAATGAAAATATGGACCATCGGAAAGAGGTATGCCACCGAAGCCGTGGCGAGCATTTGGCCGACATTTTCTTTCACACATAGGTGTCATTGATCCTTCTACAATAATAAAAAATTTTAAGGTGGGCCACCCTTTACAAAATCACTAAAAACGTATAAGAATAAATCAAATTCTAAGCTTTTATTTAATAAATTTTTTTGACGAAAAAAATTGTTCGAATAATCAACATTAATTGGTCGATTTATTTGTTATTCGAAAATCGCCATTTTAAAATTATTCGAACAAGAGTTTGGTTTTGTTTGATCGAATTTTTTTCAGTTTTTCTTTTGTTCATTTTATTAAGTGTTGTAAACTTTTTGTTTATGAGAAACATAAAAACATGGACGTCAAATATTTAATAGGTGTGAACATAGCTTTAGAAGTTTTGAAAAACTTTGGTTTCAAAAAATTACAGAAATTTAATAAATTTATTATTTGCGATTTTTCCCCAAATTTATTTTAAATGAGTTTTAAATTGTGGTTAATTTTGAAAATTTGCAAAGAAAACCTCTTTGCCAGGATTATATTTTTCAAATTATTGTGTTTCAGCATAAAAGAAACGAATTTACGAATGAAAACACAAAGCGTGCTGACCAAGTACAGGCATCTATGTACCAAACCCCTTTCTTCTTTCTTCTCTCTCCTTAAAACACAAGAGTTGAGCATCAAAAGATGAAACGTGTGAAAGCTGACTAATACAAACATACTTTTTGCATGAAATATCTGTCAATTTGTCGATCACAATTCAAAACCTTCCATGACATTGTTTAATTCCTTTAAGTTTGTTTTAACTTCTTGGAGTTTTAATAAATAAAACTGATAAATTTTCTCATATCGTTGATTCTGCCGACAGTTTTAAGCATGAGATTTAGTGCCTTAACAGGCATTCCGTCCTTGGCAATACAACAAGCTAATATTTCACCAATGATTCATTTTTGGCAGCATATTTTAGTAAAGTATTATTTGCAGTCTCTTAAGAACTACTTCCCTAGAGGGAAGCGAACTGACACCAAAGTTGTCCCGTGATAGGTCTTTGGTGGTAGAGACCGGTTCTAGTTCTAACACTTTATATGAATAAGACCTATCACTTTTACATGGCGTTGTTATATTTGACCAGTCACACAACTTTTCTCAATGAACGTGTTTAGTGTAAGTTACTACAATGTAGTATTATTTCGATACAATGTAGTATTATTTCAATAAAACAAGTCCAACAACTTAATTTAAGGAACAAATTTAAGAAAGTCCCACCAGTGAAGACTGTACTGTAATTCATTACTTTTTCTGCCGTTTTGTTCTTCATATACCAGTTAAATGATTGGTTCTCCTTTCACTGGTCATGAGTTCTTTGTTTTGGTACCTGGCCTATTTTTACAAATCCCAGGACCAGTCTATTGGAACATTTGACACAAATTTCCCGCAGGGTTGAAACAGACTCAAGTTTTACTTGGCGTATACTTATTTCAAGCTTGTGGACGTTGAAGAACCTTTGCAACTTATCAAATTATTACGCACCTTTGTCTTTAAATCAGTTCGAAATATCACCAGAGATGACATCTTTATAAAAATAAATATATGGTATTTAGGATACTGTCAAATTGCTAATTACTTTTTAAGCTGAATTTTTTTTTTTTTTGTAGTATCTTGAATTGGTTTTGGTTGTTGCTACAAGAACACAAGTTTATATGAGCGATTTGTATTGTATTGTGTTTAACTTTTGTTACATTTTGTTTCGACATTCTTCATAAAAAGGTTATGGTTGTCCAACATTACAATTAGAAAAAAATTAAATTGCGGGTACATTACTAACAAAAGTAAGGAAATCGTATAAAAATTACACATCTGTAAAATAAACGGTTTATTTGACCAAATAACCGGTTTATTCGATGATCGAAAAATGGAAATTTTTAAATATCCGAATTGGGCAAAACTAAAATAACCGGTTAAAGCCGGTCAAATACTAACAGCTCCATCTCCCTTGTGTATAAACATCAGAGAATGGCAACAAGTACCCATAAGAAATATAAACAGAGGTATCTTCATGAATGTGTTTTGGTTATCTGCCATACATATGAAAGAAATATCCATGTTTAAAAAAATACCTTTAGTATTTTTAACACTTTTGTGTAAAAATTAAAAATTGTTTAGCAAAAATGTGCTTTGATAACGCAGGTGTGGGGCTATGTAAATAGTTTTAATGATACATAAAATAAATTTGTCCGTAACATCAGCAGTACCTATGTAAAACTACCCATAAGATATACATTTTTCTAAAAAAAATAGGACCACGAGGGGTGGGAAGGGGCAATTTCTGCTCTCCGAAGCTATCTAACAGATCCTAATGAAATTTAAAACATGTATCGATGGATCCATATTTATATGGACACGTAAGCTATGTATTTTTAAGAAAATAGGACTAGGAGGGGGATAGGGGGCAATTTCTGACACTCCAAAACTATCCAACAGATTTTAGTGAAATTAAAAACATAGTTAGATGCTTATTTATTTGGACACAGTAGCTATGAATTTTTTTTAAACTATGACTATGGATCGAATATACAAAGCTTATGTGTCTACATAAATATGGATGCATCTATGATTTTAATTTCATTAGGATCTGTTTGATAGTTTCGGAGAAGCAGAAATTGCCCCCGACCGCCCCTCGTTGTCTAAACTTTTTAATATTGTTTTACACTATCAGTTAAAGTACCCCATTTTTAATGCATGTATTGATTTGTAAATAGGTTGTGTAGTTTTCGAGTTATAAAACAGCTTTAAAAAATAAGCTTACCGCCTTAGTCAAATCTTAAGAAGCTTTAAAATTATCTTGATATTTTTCTGATTAACAACACAAAAAAATTTTGCCTAGTTCCAAAATTTTTAAAATTGCATTTGCCATCTCTGCTTTCTTTCTCGCTCTGTATATTTACGTTATACATACGTTAAAACACATACTTATATGGGTATTGCAGATAGCTAACAGAAATTTTATTTATATCTGCATGTACATTCAAAAAGAAGAATGAATATACAAATACACATTAGTAGCGTATACCTGTACATATAAGCTTAAGCTTGTTATGGAAGTGTGTATGGTTTCGATCTTTAAACATGCATGTCCGTACATGTTTTCTCACTAATATTGAAAGAGTACTTAAAATGATACTTTTGTCATTCTCTGATAAACATGAGACTTTTCATCAGTCTATAATGCTGCTGGAAAAGAAAACATCTTTCTGTGCATTTCTTAATCAATATTTGTATAGAAAAAATTGCTTTGCGAGTGCCCATGCCTGCTTTTAAATCATACTGAGACGCTCCCATAACTTTCTCGAATTTTTAATAAGTTCTGGGGGTCGATTCTGGATCTGTGAAACTGTGAAATGAAAACGTTTTTCACATTTTCATAGAGTTTCTGATTCTCGTTTAGTGAAAAAATTATAAATAAATTCGAATGTTTTCATATGAGAAGAACAAATGGAATGAAACAAATTGTTTTCACATTTTCACAGTAATGTGATTCTTGTTCTGTGTAACAATGCAAAGAAGTGTCACAAACTTTTCATTTATGTCATATTTTTACACTTTCATTTTAACGGTGAAAAATAATTTTAAATAAATTATTTAAAAGAAAATATGGACATTGCCAACGATAAATAATAATTTAAAGAAATAAAAATAATTATTTCCTAAAAAGATGCATATTTACAGATTTTTAACTTAATATATTTATATAAAATGCCAATTTTTGATAAAATACAAAACATTACTGACGAAAAACGTTAATAAAGTTTTCTTACTTTGGCTCATTCCGAATTTCTTGCGATAATTCAGTTAAAACCAATAATCCTAACATTTTTTTAAATCTATATACTATCGGTCTAATTTATAAAAATTTCTTGTTTCAGCTTTAATGCTTACAATAGTTATCAAACACTTTTTGTTTTATAAGCCATTAATAAAAAGTCAGATTTATAAACGCTTAATAGGAGTGGATTAACAATTAAACGTTTATATTACTTTTGTATTTTTATGTTGGCAACAACATGTTATTTTAATTGTAATTTTTGTAATAGTGATGCATACAACTGGGGATTAAACAATACGAGATCATACAACGAACGAATTTTAAGTGAATTTCTGTTTTGTTTTCAATTTAAAATGAATTTCTGTTTTTTTAAAACGTAATATTTTAAATAATTTTATGTTTTTTTTTTTTTTTGTTAATAAAATACATACTACATATTGAAATAGAAGCGAAATATGTAAATCATTTATTAGCAATATCAAATTTTTACTGCTCAAACTCTGTTGGTTCCACAAAAGATTATACAGCTTTATGTTTAATGAATAATTTAACCAATTTTTATTATACATTTTTTATACGCAGATGATTTGAAAATAAAACCTCCTAAGTTTTAACAAAACATTTTTAGCCACATATAACTGCCAAAATATTTTAGGTTAAAATGTTTTTACCTGGAACAATATCATTTTCCTCAATAGCAATGTTGTGAAGTACTGCTAGGGCGATAATCAATGTTTTCCCTTTTGCCAGATAAACTGTCAACCCATCTAACAAGCAGCGAAATCGTTGCTTCCAAGCCCCAAAGCAACGTTTAACAGAGTTTCTAGTGCTTATCTGTGCAGCATTATATTTGTTCTCCTTTTCATTCTGTGGTTTGGATAGTGGGGAGAATAAATAAGTCTGCAGCTTATATCCTGAGTCTCCCAACAAAATACCTTTGAACTCTCCGCTTTCAAGTTTAATAGTTGACTCATTTAAAATACGGCAGTAAATCTACAAATTGTTTTTTTAACTTCAATTTAATTTGTTATAAGCGCTTTTTTGGTAATTGCTGAAATAAATTAATAAAGTTATAAATTTAATTTCGTCGGGAGGTTTCTGGTGGACACATTTTTACAAAAAATTAGTTTTAAATCAATTCTATATAACAATAATAGCGCCCTCTTTTTTTAACATTTAATCCCTTTTTTGATAGCTTGAATATATTAAGAGATTTTGAGTTCTAGCATTGCCTGATATCTTTAATTTTACAGTTCTCTAAACATTGTTTTGCTTCTTTCGTCACTTTTTGTGCTATGAAGCAAATTTTTGATGCAAAATTTAAAATATTATTGTTTGTAATTGCTGTGCTGCATGTTCCATTCAAGGCATGTAGAACAAAACATTTTTGTTTCGTGCGGCAAACAAGTAACTAACAGACGATACAGTATGTGGTTTCTACTTTGTGTTTGCTTTAACAAATACTTTACCTATTTGAAAGACATTTTAAAATATAAGTGTAATGAATGGTTAAAAAAGGTTTGTAATATTTGAAATAAATCTTAATAGCTTTTTATATTTTATGCAAAAAGTTATAACGACTTTAAGTTTCAACAGAAAACATATCTAGCGACCCACATTATTTTAGCAACAAAATCTATCAAGCAGTTTATATTTAAAATTAATTCAAACACTAGTTATCGTTTTTCTAGAGAAAAAAATTTTATGCGTATTAAACTTTTTTATTAAAATAAATAAAAAGACAAAAATGTTTAATTTTTCGTGCAATTATTAAAATTTTATTTTAACAAACATTGAAATGTCAACTTATTAAACGCTTAAAGTAGGGTAAAGGCTACAATAAATATTTCAAATTTATGATATGTTTATTAAACGTTTAATAGGCTATTAAACATTTATAAATACTCTTTTATCGACTTTTGCTTATTAATGACTTATAAAGCTGCAATGATGCGTTTATAAATTAGACTGTATATATATAAAAAGAAGTGTACACTTTGATGTCACCACTAACTGCGAAAACGGGTAGACCGATTTAAACCAAAATTAAAGGGTACTTTGGGGATAGTCTGTAGATGGTTTGTGTGAAGTTTGCACGAAAACGGCACAGTGGTTCCGGAGATATAGCATTTAGATTTTCTTATATATTATTCAAATACAAATATCAACAAACTGCCTTTCATTTTCCATATTATGATTTTTTATTGTCACTTAAAAAGTTACCAAACCATGTATCGTAATGTCTTATGTATACAATGACATTCGAAATAGATCTTAATATATATTTCAAATCGCTAGAGGGCGTAAAATAGGGCAAAACAGTTAAAAGCTCCTTCTTCCAATATCTTCTTAACAAATCAACCGATTTTCTTGAAATTTGGCAGGCAAATAGTATAACATCTAGACGAAACTATAGCCTTTAATTTTTATTTTTCAGGGCGTGAAATTAGGCAAGAGAGGTAAAGGTTCCCCCTTCCTATATCTTCTTAACTAATAAAAGGGTTTTCTTAAAATTTGGCATGTAGACACTGTAATAAATAAAGTTACTCTAAGATATAAATTTTTTGGAAATTCCAACAATTAGGGCAAAATTTATTATTTATTATTATATTATTATTATTTATTAATAGATTAAATATGTTGTATATACAAATTTACAAAAAATTCATTTAATATATTTATCTATATTGGGCTGAACGTTTTCGTTGTAAGCCCGATTGGCATTGTAATATTGCATTTATATAATTCATTGGTATTTACAAGCTTATATTTATATTTAAAAATCAAAAATCAAATTCATTTGTTAGCAGTTTTCTATATTTTAAACATACTTGAATGTATTTGTATAAAGCAACATAATTGTGACCATTCAAAATATTAAGTACTTCGCTTATATTAAGTTGTATTTTTCCAAAGAGATTTCTCCTATATACATTAAAAATTGGACAAACTCCAACAAAATGAAAAGTATTCTCAGGTTCATCAAGGTTGCATATTGTACATGTGGTAACAGTGTTATTTCGGAAGCTTCTGGCATTTAAATTGAGCAATCCACCTCTTGCTTTAATTATCAAACTAATAATATAGGGCGATAAATTTGTCGTGAGTGCTGGCTCGACATCAAAACTTAGTTGCGAGTATAGATCGTGATGCTGGGAGTTGACTGCACTTCTTAAGTTATCTTCACGTTCTTTAGTTTGCAGTAATTTTAAAATGGGTTTCCAATACGTACATAAAGGTCTGTTAGAATTAGCTGGGGTAAATTGTAGATTTTGACAGAGATTTAACCATTCTCTTGCCCAACACACATTTCGAGTTATAATACACTCTGCTAAAATACGTGGAAGTCGTCGTTGACTTAAATTTAAAACTTTATTTATATAATTAAAGTGCAGTTTCAACGTCGAAATATAAAGTGAGTCAAGGTTAGTTTCCAAATGTAGCATGTAATTGGGTGTTGTGGGGGGCAGGTACAACATTTTTTTAATAAAAAATCGAAACAGCTTCTCAACAACATCGTGTTTTTCATATCCCCATATTTGAGCCGCGTATAACAAAATAGATCTACAGGCTGCGTTAAATATTTTTAGCTTATTTTTGATCGATATTTGTGGGTTTGTTATATATTTTGACCAAGTGGAATTTATTGCCAGCTTTGATGTCGTTAATTTGTTATTTAAATGTGTTTTAAAGGACAGGTTATATGTGATGGTTATCCCAAGATATTTGTAGCTGTTCACTATTTCCATATTTTCTGTACCATATTGCCAATTCAAGTTCGCAGACATACGTGATCCTGAGCGAAATACTAATATTTTAGACTTTTCTAAATTAACTTTTAAACACCACTTAGTACAATATGAATGCAAGGCATTAATCATGTTTTGCAATTCAGTAGGTGATTCCGATAAAATAACTATATCATCCGCATAAAGCAAAAGTTTAATATTATTGTCTGCAACGTTAACACCACCTGGCAACACATAGGTCATTAGTATAAAATATATAATGAAAACAATAGTGGGCTTAAAATGCAACCTTGTTTTACACCAAGTTCCACAGTAAATGAATTCGAGAGGGAATTGCCGTCCCATATTTGACTTTTAGTGTTCTCATACGATTTCTGCAATATTCTTATTATCTTAGATGACATACCAAGACATGATAATTTATAAAAGAGGCTATTTCTGGGTATCGCATCGAAAGCACACGAGAAATCGACAAAAAAAAGCATACGTTCTTTTACCATTCAATTTATTCAAGTTTACTATGCTTATCAAATTAAAAATATTATCAACGGTTGAATAATGTTTTCTAAACCCGGCTTGATATTCGCTCAATACATTGTTGCTTTCTGTCCATTCTGTTATTCTATTTAGCAAAATTGTATTAAAAATTTTGCACAAAGTGTTGATCAAGGATAAACCACGATAATTCGTTGGCAAGTTTGGATCGCCTTTTTTAAAGAGTGGAACTATAATTGAATTTCTGAAGCTAGATGGTATTGTTTCTTGTAAAAATATTTTGTTGAATATTGTTAATAACTCAGTTAAGAAGCATGCGGGGGCATATTTGTAGAACTCATAGCTAACACCATCTTGTCCTGGAGCTTTGTTTTGTTTAAGGGATTTAATAACTGTATACAATTCACAGAATTCAATGGGCGAGTCTAGCAGAGCATCGGTAAAATACGGCATGGACCAGCTCATTGCATGTAAAGTTTCATTATTTTGTAGTAAAGTACTGAAGTGAGAATAAAAGTCATTTGTATTCAAAATTCCTTTGACAATGTATCTAGATGGTATCAATGATTTAGACAGCTTCCACCATTCGCTAGAACATCTAACTGTATTTAGTCGCTCAAGGTTCTTGCTGTATAATTCTAATTTCTTTGTATTACAGAGTCGCAAGTATTTATGTCTAGCTGTAATATAACGGCGTCTATTTCCAGTGGTGTAAGTCATTCTATAGACTTTCAGCTTCACTAGCATACATTTACGGGAACGCCAACACGCCCACTCAAACCATTTTTGCTTAGGCTCGAATATACTTTTATTGCTAGGTTTTACGTTTGCCAGTTTAATTTTTCTCGTTACTGCTAGTACTAATTCGTCTACCGTGACCTCCGTATGTAGGTTAATCTGAGTAGATAGTGCCCTAAGGTTTTCTGCATATTTTAGTGAGTGTTTATTATGCCAACGTAGTTTTTGTAGCGACCGTTCATCACTTCTACCATAGTTATTGTTTGTGGATCTAATTTGAAGGCACAGTGGCATATGGTCAGAGTAAGGCTTAGATGCTACAGAGAAATTATCAACGAATTGTAGTAAGCTGAGAGAACAAATACAATAGTCAATTAAAGAATTACCCATCGCACCACAAAAGGTCAATTCACCCAATGCATCATTCACCGTTCTTCCATTAAGCACAATACCACCAACATTTTCAACGACTTCTAATAGTTTTCTACCTTGAGTATTGTAAATATTATCCTTTGAGCATCTAAATTTACGGATATGTGGCAAACCCTCTAGTAAATTTGTATCCAAGACCTGCTCATTTGCAATTCTAGCATTCAGATCACCAACTATACAGAAGTTTGTAGGGTTAAAATCCTGTAAAAATTCTTCAAAGCTTTCCATATCAGAATTCCAATTGGTACAATTCAAATATTTGGGTATGAAGTAGAAAAGAGTTCCATCTAATTTAGCAACCATAACAGTGTTATTGTATATATTTATATATTTGAATTCATATATTTTCTGTAGAGTTTTCCGAAAACCAAATAAACATCCACCACTTGCACGACCAACTGCTTGAATTCTCTTCGCTTCAATCCAGTGTAAAGTAAAATTTTGAAAGTAAGACGAAAAAATATATTGTTTGCTAGCTATTACGTGAGTTTCAAATAAGAAAAATACATCAAATTTATTAACATATGATATGAACGTGCCAAAGTTTATTGCTCTTGATAAATTAGCTACATTATAGGATAATAATTTAAATAAGTTAAATTGCTATTGGGGTGATAATTCCGTTGTAGTAGTTCTATTGTTATGCGCTTCTCTAACACATATGTCCATTGGGTAATTACATTGGGCCAATAAACCATTTAAAAACTGTGCATCCATCTCAGAATTTGCCAAAACTTTGCCTTTTGACCATATATATTTCATGTTATTTAAGTATATACAAAATTCACCAAGCCTTACTTTGACATTTGAATTGCTTCTCGAAATTTTTTTACTAATTTGCCGTAGATTATAACGAACATTTTGCTCTTCTTCTGTGTAATCTTTTTGTATATATACAGATCGACCCTTTAATTTATTTTTAGCAGAAGTAACGTTATATGCCTGCGTACTCGACTCTAACGTGAAACATACCGTTTTACCTGATGAAATCATACGAGTTGAAATAATGTTTACATTCGTTTTTAAAACTTCTGTGCATAACTTAACAAATTCCGACTTTGCTCCATTCACATTACTATTACTAAGTCCGGAAACAACCACATTTGAAGACCTTGATTTGCGATCAATAAACTCAAGCCTTGATGATACTTTTTTCAGATCGTTCTTCAGTTGCATATTTTCCTTTTTCAGCTCATCTATTTCCGCTTTAAGGTCTATTAAATCAGCCTTTCTTGTGACATCTTTCAATTTGTCGTCCAACAGAGCGCATAACTTTTTCCAAGAAAAAACATCTTGAGTGGAATTTTGGTTTACTGAGGACATATTATTGTTACAGTATAGACGCTTTTTGATACAAGATTTATTGTCCGTGTAGTCGGGTGATGTTAGATCTATTGTTCGCTTATTACTCATTAGTTTTTAAAGCATACCTTTAGGCATACTTGCAAATATAAACAATGAATGGCAGTATTCTTGCAATAAACAGCTGACGCTTACCAAAGGTTAAATGTAAGTACAAGCACACCAACAAACAAACAAAAACAAATGAATATAATTATGATTTATAAACAAACCAAAAGACTTTCCCTGCACAATACCAATTGAATTCTTATGAATTACAATAAATTTGCCATTCAAAACAGGACTACAATTATGTTATTAAGACCTCCGCTTCCGTATTCTTTTCGAAACAACTTCAAGACTCCGCCGCCCAGTCAAAGCACCATAGACGAAAAATTCTTCAACATCAATGGTTACACCTTCACAAAGCAACACTCCAACAGACTATTATTCCGGTCACCAATGTAAACGTTTATAAAGTGATTTAGCAATATTTAGTTGATTATTTTCAGATAGTTTTAACAAATAAAATAAAATTAGCGTAATTGCAAAAAATTTAACTATTTGACACTTTGAGTACAGGTTGCCAATCAGGGCAAAAAGGGTAAATGCTCCCTTTACCCATGTCTTCTTAATTAATTATCCGATGATAGTTTCAAGTCTTGATGGAACTAAAGGCTATTGATATTGATAAAGGCTATACATTTTAACATTTACGGAGTAAAATAAAGCAAAAAGGGTAAAAGCACCCCCCTCCTATACCCTTTTAAATAATTAACCGATTCTTTTGAAAGGTTTAGGTTTTTTTTAAATTTTTTTCTCCGGTTCTTTTACTTCGGCTATGCAATGGTACTCGATTGGTCGTTAAAAGTTGATGAAAAACGTTATCGAAGCTACCGTTTTGAATGTTTTGCTTTCACGAACTTCGATGATTGCTACAGACGTCCTAAGTGAATTCAAACGCGTTTAATTTCCTTTTAGATTGGCATTTGCAATGATAATCAATAAGTCACAAGGCCAAACGATGTCTGTTTGCGGCTTAGATTTGGGCACACCATGTTTTTTACACGGACAATTATACGTGGCAAGTTCTCGCGTCGGCAAGCCATCGAGCTTATTTGTGTTGGCTAAAGACGGACTGACAAAAATATCGTACACGCAATTGCTCTTCTTAACATGGGGTCTTTACCTGACAATTTTTTGTCATAATAAACGTCAAACTTCACATAAAAAAAACGCTGATAAAAATTTTAAAATTTTTTATAGAGATTGACGTTTGGTATAACAAAAAATTGTCTGGCGAAGACCCCATGTAATAAAAATTGATTGTCTCTGTTTGCTTTTCATATTTCCGGATAAAAAATTCATCACTTTTTTATGTTTAACTTTTGAATATGTAACGATCAGAAATAAAGAAATAAATAGCTATTGTTTTTTCATCGCATCATGGTATAAAGCGCTTTATTCCTCTTTCTTTCACTTGAAATTAGGTTTATGGCAAACAGTGTGACCAGATTTTTAAAAAACTTAAAGCTTAATCATCCTTAAAATAGAGCTAAAAAGAGCTAAAGAAGGAAATTTTAAGCCAAAAAATAAAGCTAAATTTCGGTATAGCTTCCTGTAGTAACTTTTGATTATTTCGATATTTTTCATAGATTAAATAGTGTTTAAGAAAGACGAAAATAGTTTTTATAAAAAATTTTAATTATATTTAGCTGAGAATAATTCCAAGCTTTACTTATCAACTTTGACTAAGACATATAATAGGTGTGCTTATTTACTAGCAGAAATATGCAAGCCGAAAATATTGTTCTTTAATTTAAAAATTTTAAAGACCTCAAGCTTAAATAATTGAAAGGGATTATAAATAAAGGTCAAATAAGAAAAAAGAAAATTTTAAAAATTATTTTTTTTAAATAAAAATATGAAACAGGTTAAATAATACTATCGGAGATAAATAAAAATTTTACTATCAGAAATTTTCAAAAAAATAGTTGACGAGTCGTTGTCGTGATCGAAGTCGTTTGAAATTTTTGTCGATTTCAAAATCACGACAACGGCAATGTAAAACACATAAGTAAAAAGTTCGTCGTATATATATGTGGTTTTCATGGGCAACCGCGTATGTCTTAAAATAAAATTTTTTAGGAGAGCCGAAAAACCATTCTAGATCAAACTATGAGCTAGGTATTGCACTTTTTGAACTATCTGTTTTCAAAAAATTTTAGAACCATGTAAAGAGCGCTTAAAATTAAGTAATATGCCATCAACATTTCAAAATCGAAAAAATTGACATACGCGGTTGCCCATGAAAACCTTAGATATGTCGTTTGCGTCAATCATAATACCAATTTTTAAAAACGGCTAATTTTCGACCACGACAACAACACTCACTCATAAGAAGGCCAAACAAGATATTTTTTGTCTTGCTATTATCAAATAGAAATATTTATTTGGTGTTTTTAATTCACATAAACTTACTAATTATTCAAGAAATATTGAAAGTGTAACTTTTGAAAAAAATTCTTAAACTTTTTGAAAAATTGCGTACCTTTTTTTCTTCGCCTGGCAGCACTTGTATGTATGTAGAGCAAATCTGCAACAGCGATTTCTTCTCCGCTGCTAGATTATTATCCTTTTAACTTAACCACACATAAGTTTATTTGGATAAACTGTTTTATTTATTTTGAAATATAAATAAACACGAAATTGAAATTAAAAAAGGCTAGGAAAAGCTAAATGCATTGTTGAAAAAAGCCAAAAAAAAAGCTTAAAGCTAAATGAAATATCTTAAGCTAAACACGAAAAAATAAAGCTAAATTTAGCTCGAAAAAAGCTAATATGGTCACACTGATGGCAAAACAACGTTTGCCGGGACAGCTTTTACACTTCATTAAAGGACAAAGTAGATGTGTAGTTATCATCGGCGGTGAAGAATTTAGGTTTAGCGACGGCTTAAAGTAAATTTAGTACCGCCTATAATATTTTTATGTTTTATAATAACATATTATGAAATTAATCTTTATTTGTCCTTTTATTTTGTAATGATTTCACCATTTTTTGGGCTTATGGTCGTTTTTTAACGCTTTTATTTAACTTGCAATGTATGTATGTGTGGGTAAAACCTTGCAACTCAATTTGAAGCAGATATCTTATATTGATTAAGCTGAAATTTTGTAAACACGTTCAGTTTTGATGACAAAGCATTGTTAACTATGTGGCGTCATTCTAAATCTAACATAGCGGCACAGCCAAGATGGCGGTCTAGCTATTTTTAATGCACTTCTATAACATGGGTATCAAATGAAAAGAATAGCTCGAAAAATAAAATTCCGTCACACCAAATCCAATATGGTACACTTCTGAAGCTGAAAACTAATTGTTTTGAATGCATTCCAACAATATGGGTATCAAATGAAAGGACTTACTGAGAATGCAAATGCGAGTTTAAAATCAATTAGAAGAAAGAAGGTTTTATTTCAATGCGCTAAAAAGAAAAAATAAATTAAGAGTAAAAAATCTTTTTACAAAACAAGTTTTTATTTAAATGCGCTAAAACGAAAGAAATTTACTTTTACTTTAAACTTTTACTAGCAACTAATAGAGTCATTGCCTAATTTATAAGTCATTGTCCGGATTTGCAACTTTTGTTGCAGAAATTCTTGATTTTATTGGTGAGAAGAGTACCCCTTCCAAATTTTCTCACCCCTCTCACCAATAAACTCAAGAATTGCTGCAACAAAAATTTCAAGTCTGGACCGGCACTATGATGTAAAAGCTTGTCAATTGTCATCACACAATTAACACGATGTTAAAACTTGTCGCGAAATTTACTTGTGTAGAAAAACAAGTAAATAAATTAACTTGATGTGAATGATTTTAACTAATGAAAATTAATTTAAAAGTAAAAAACCTTTTTAAAAAACAAGCTTTTATTTAAATATTTACCCTTAAAAGAAACTTTTACTTAAAGTCAATAACAACATTATTTTCGTAGATGTCATTTTTATGCCAAAATTATTATGTTACTCAAGGTTTACTGCAATTAATATTTTGGGGAAATCGCGTGGGCTAGATTCGATCGATTTTACATTTTTATGACCGCTTTTGTTTTTTGAATTAAAATTTTTTTCAGGTAAAGAATTGCATTTAATGTAAAATTTTTTCCTTTACTATTTTTTGTGCGCACTTGGACAGGACATTGGCGCCAACCTCTTTCAGATGCAATATCGTTCATGAAAAAACCCAAATGCAACAAATTTGCAGACAATTAAGGAATTTTCGGTTCACTTATTATTTATTTTGAGTTAAAAATATTTACCATGTATGTATGAATATGGAAAAACAATAACAATTCTTTTACTGAAAACATTTATATTGTATAAAACAAGAGGAGTCATAAAAATGTGTTTTTTTCTTTCTTCAAATAAACTCGAAGAACACAGCGCACAATAACAATTTTGATTTACTACCTACAAATGTGAACAAACAATTATACATACATATGTACATATAAAGATTGAGTTGAAATCCTTTACGAAAAGAATAACATATCAGTAATTTTTTTTAACATAAACAAGACTTTTTCATGAAAAAAATTTACTTAAATCAACGACAATGTGTTATTTGAAAATATATTTGATTTAGTTTAGTTTATTTGAATAAAATATAGCAAAGTATTATATATATTTTGTCAGACTAAAAACAGAATTTGTTCGTCGCAATCGAATCAGCTCACAGGAAAACTGAATTTTTGCAAAAATAATTTTTAGATGAAAGTTAAGTGCTTGAAAATATAACAACTCGGATTCAATATTTCACTTAACCCCATACAAATTCCTTTCATAATAAAACTTTTTACACTTAGCAAGAACATTAACCCTAGAAAACTAACGCACGTAAATTTTAAGTGTTGTTTTTTATTATTGTTGCGACCCAAGTATCCAGTGACCTAACGGTACCAAATTCAACAAGTGCCTTTTTCAATAGTTTTTGAGCAAATGCAAAAACATTAACAAAGCATTTGTTGTCGTTAAAGTGCTTTTTGAGCGAGAACGTTAAAAGGCTATACGTGCAAATGACGTGGTATAAGTCTTAAGAGTAAAATTTTTGCACGTATATTCTCGCTCTAAAAGCACTTTAACGACTAAAAATGCTTTGATTATGTTTTTACATTTGGTCAAAAACTATTGAAAAAGCACTTGTTGATGCTTGTGTAGCAACAATAATAACTAGCCACAGTCTTAAAAACATTTATTGCATTAAGATAATTCAAAATTTTCATCGATCTTATGGAAAATTTCATTAACTGGGGGCAAGTGAAACATTCTTCATTAATTCAATAAAGCGTTGCAAAGGTTGAACTTAAATGTAATTTTTTATTGGATTAATGTCAAAATCCATTTGATCTATGAGAAAAATTCTTTCATTGTAGGTCATTCTTTTTGGTTTTCATTTTCTTAATCCCTTATCCATTTGGTATGCGTATTACGTGAGAAATTGATGATTTAATTTTTATATAAAACAGGCTCTTTTTTAATATAAAAGAAATGTTTCTGCCATAACACTTCCTGTTAATTCATGTTCAGGTCCGCGAAGATCTTTATCAGCATTCTTTTCATTTTACTGGTTTGTAGTGCTACGTAAATTGTGTGTATTTAAATTAACAATTAAAGAAAAGAAAAAATGTAAGAATTTTTTGATATTGTTGTTTCTCGTGGTTAGTCTTTGAACCTTTTACTAAGATTATAGTAAAATCGCTATTTCTATATCGTACTGAATTTTTTTCATTGATATTATGAAACATTAACATTTACTATTTTATTCACAAACTTTCATGTCTATTGCCAAAAATTTAATTAATTAATTTTTATAACAGTTATAGGAAGAAAATATTTTCTATTTAGTTATAAGATTTTTGTAGTTAGAGAACTTTATTTTGTTTTCATTTATTTAGTGAAATTTTTCATTAAAAGTCTCTTTTTTCGTTAATGTAAATATATTTGAATATTGAATTAAATTTAATTTCTTCGAACTTTTTAATTTTTTAAATTTTAATTAGTATGTAGTGCATTTTAATTTTAAGAAAACTTTTGGAATAATGTATTACAATTAGTTCGATTTTTCTTAAAAAAAAGAGATATGAAGTTTTCATTAATCCAATGAAACGTTTTATTGAAATAACGAAAATCAATTTCATAGTTTAAATGAAAATGCTGCATTAAATTTGTAAAATTTTATTCCCGTAGAAAAAGTATTCATTTGATTACAGAAAAAAATTTAATTAAATTGATTCATTAAATTTATAAAGCATAATTCTTTCAATGAAGTGCAAAAAAATTTTTCGCCAATATTTTGCATTAACGAAGTTTATTTAACATTAAAAATGGACCCAGTCGATCAATTTATTAAACCTATACAAATTATATACAACACATCACCTCACCTTACCCTCGTACACCTGAATTTTTTCATTCCTTTTTTACGAATTCACAAAAAACCACTTTTCTTTAATACCAACTAACTGTCTTGAAAACATTTCTTATATCGGGTGATTTTTTAGCTATTATCTTTTTGGCAACACTGGTTTAAACAGCTGACGCACGTTTCGTGTTTTGTTTCACTGTTCAGTGTTTTGTTTGTTTTGTTTTGTTTCTAGTTCAGTTTTTTGTGTGCTCCAACAAAATTGTTAAATAAACAGTGTTAAAGTCATCAAAAACTTCTAAAAAACCTTATCGTATTAATATTTAACAAATTTGCTTAAAAGTGATGAAAAAATTAAGCAAAATTATTTATGAATTGTTGCGTTTTATTTACATAAAAAACTAAATGTAAACAGTAAATATAAAAAAAAAAATAAGAAAATCAAAAAACATACAAGAACTAAAAAAAAAGAAAAGTGTCAAAAATGAGTTTATGTGATAAATGCAATAACAATTTGCCAACGAAGTTTGTAAAATGTTACTCTTGCAACTCTCAATTTCATTTCTCAACTTGTTGTCCTCTGCGAGAAAAAACGTATGCTACAATGAATAGCGAGAGAAAATCTGATTGGTGATGTCATAAGTGCAAGCCACGTAAGGGATCCGCCAGCAGCAACAATGCGTACCATATTGTTTTTGATGGAAGCTCTGATCAAGGGAACCAAAAAACACAAAGAGTAGAAGAAAATGAAGAGATAGCCAACGTCAAACGTTTTAAAGAGGCTCTGTCAGTAAGCGATGCAAATAACAGTTTATATACGGTCAAAACCGACGTTAAGGAACTAAAAACAGATGTCTCATCTATGAAGAGCGACGCGAATGACTTAAAAACAACAATTCAAGAACTTGCATTAACCATAACCCAAAACAACACGCAGATGAATACTAACTTGCAGACAGCTCTTGGTACAATAACAGCCGCACTTACTACTCTTACCGCGCAAGTAAGTGATCTTTGTGAAAGTAACAAAGAAAAAGAAAAACAAATTAACGAGATGGATAAGAGAATTAATGAATTAGAACAACAATTACTTAATAAAAATATTGAGATTAAAAATATAACAAACACAAATATGCAACCGACAGAGGTTGTCAAAACGATTGCGAATTCAATAAATGTTGAAATTAACGATAGCGACATCAGTAATTCGTATAGCTTACAAAAATCACAAAAAATTATTATTGAATTTACTTCTCTCAACAAAAAAAGAGAGGTAATGAGTAAAATCAATCGTCACAGAGTTGACTCAAGTCTTATTAACGAAGACAACTCTAACAACAAATATATCTACATAAATGAACACTTAACCCCATACAAACGGAGATTACTGTGGTAAGCAAAAACAAAAGCCAGAGAATCAAACTGGAAGTTAATATGGACTCGTAGCGGAAATATATAAGCCAAGAAAAACGAAATTGATTTGATTACTTCAGCGATTTGAATAAGCACTAAAAACAAAAACTTACATAAAATTCCCCCCTTTTTCAAATGTTTTTCTCTTTTTTTATTGTAAAAAATGAACTTTAATAAAACTTCCATATTAGATAATTTTAATCAAATTAATAAAAGCCCTTTAAGTTATCCTGTATGAATATTCGCTCACTACGGTTAAATTTTACACCACTACTAGCTAGTCTCCATAATGTTATAAATAATGTTAACATAATAGTTATTGTTGAAACAAATATCGCAAATGAAGAACAACATACATTTAATATAAATGGTTTTAATTCATATTTCCTTAATAGAGACGGTAGAGGTGGAGGTGTAGCCGTCTTTATTAGAGAGCACTTAATGCACACAAATATCAACATAAGCACTATATCTTTTGAATCGATACTAATAAACAGCGTTGCCATTTTGGTGCCTTTCGGGTATTTTTTGGTGCTTTTTTGCTTATGCAATACCCGAAAATTTGTTAAACACCCGTTTTTGAAAAGCGGGTATTTATAGTGCTTTTAACAATTTCTCACAGTGCTTTAAGGTGCCTTTTAAGTAATCTACATATATTTTTAGCACTGAACCATTTTGCTTCTATTCTGTAAACACAGCGAATACTTTTTAAACCAACTGCGTATTATTTGCATTTATGTTTTGAGTAGTATTCTATCACTATCTCTTTTGAATCGATACTAATAAATATTCAAAACCAAGAAAAAACATTCTCACTGCTCGCAATATATCGACCGCCAAAAAATAATGTAAACAACTCCATAATAGAACTCGATAAAACAATAAATGCGGTAAAAAATAAACAAGGCATTATCATTATTGGAGATATGAATATTAACATCTTAAAACAAAATATTACAACAACTAAATATGTAGAAATGATCTCGTCAAACGGATAACAATGCGTAATAAATGAAACAACAAGTGAAGATGTAACAAATAGATCAAGCTCTTGCATTGATCATATGCACATCAGGCAAAACACAAAAAACACACAAACCCATGCAGCTACTGCTAGAATTAATATCTCTGATCACTTTGCACTCTTTTGTTGTTTAAAAGAAAATAGAGAGAACGACCAAGAAATTGTAACCCCGGGCACGGAAATCGACAGTGTGCAAATTTAACTTTAAGTTATATCAAAGTTAACAATAATATTAAAAGAACAAACTGGAATAATTTAGTTAATGAAATAATGAACACTAGTGAAATATTTAACAAAATATATAAAACACTAGCGGGCCCGTTGCCTGCTTCGCACGGCAAAACAAAATAAGAAAAGAAACACACATGCGTTATCGGTTTGGTTGAAATCGCACGACGCGTTTATGATTAGTTCGGCGACGTACATATACGGACTTATTATTACATATATATATAGATTTAAAGTAATCTATGAAAAATCGCTCTGTAATAACAACAAAAAACGAAGAAAAGTGAATCCGTGGATGAATGACGAATAAATAATTTATTGTGAAGTTCGGGATAAACTTTATATAAAATGGTTAAATAATAAAAACTATGAACATGACTACAAAAAGTTTAGAAATTGTTTAAATAAAAAGTTGAATTATGCAAAAAACAATAATATAAAAAAAAAAATTGTAGAAAACAGAAGCAATATAAGAGCTACATGGCAAACAATTAATGAAATAACTGGCAAAAAAAACATCAAATATTGATATAACATTGTTAAAGACATTCAAAAATGATAACATTACTAACATCGCAAATAAGTTTGCAACTAATTTTAACGAAAATGTTCAAAAAAATTTACACAAATGTGATATAAAAACGTGTCTACGCCAAACAACAACAATACAAAACTCGATGTTTTTGTCTCCCATAAGCGAGGAAGAGGTATGTAATATTTTATCAAACTTGAAAACATATAAAGGAGCAGGAGCTGATGATATCAGACCTAAAGACCTGAAACGCAATTCATTACTCTTGACACCTATAATCACACAGTTTATTAACTCCAGCATAATCAGTACTAATATACCAAATCTGTTGAAAACTTCATTAATACGCCCAATCTATAAGAGCGGACTGAAAAGCGACTTCAATAATTATAGGCCCATTGCTATATTACCAGTAATCGAAAAAGTGCTAGAAGAAGTGCTTGTTAGAAAACTGAATGGTTTTCTTACAAAATATAAAATCATTAACCCTAATCAATACGGGTTTCAAAAAGGGAAACACCCCAGTAAAAACTTCGCCTACAAAATAATGTGTTGAGTAATCAGAAAATCATAATAGCACTACTTACAATTCTACTGAAAGAACCAATGAATTTTACAAGGGATGTCCCAAAATGAACGCATTCAAAAGCAAGTCATTATTTTTTTACTTTAATACATTCAGAAAAAAGTAGTTATTGAAGTTGTTATAGATGTAGTTATAGAAGAAAGCTACTTAATAATGAGTTAAAGAAGCTATTCATTTTGAAAAAGTAAGCGAAGTTTTTACTGGGACATTAACAAATTATTAGGAAACTTTTCAAACCACATACATGCATGTTTAAGCAAACAATTACACTGCCTTACACTTTTCATTGACTTTAGTAAAGCTTTTGATACACTCTCACATAGTAATCTTTTAATCATGTTAGAACGAAATGGAGTAAGAGGCAGTTGCTTAGAATGGTTCAGAAACTACTTGAGTCTTAGAAAATATCGAGTCAAAATATGTCAAACTCTAAGCGACGAAATCATTACGAGTAATGGTGTACCTCAAGGTTCAAAGCTTGGACCAATACTCTACCTGATATACGCAAATGATATGTTAAATATCCTCCAGAACTGTTCGACGTTTGCATACGCTGATGACACAGCCATTGTTGTTTCAAATCAAAATATTGAAATCGCGTGTGAAACTATGCAAATTCAGCTAAACGAAATCTCAAAATGGTGCCATGATAACGAACTAGTGATTAACGCATCCAAAACCAAAATCATGCACATTAAACCACCTCATCTCACTAATACAAATTATAATATAATATTTCATGACTATAAATGCTTACACGTCAATAACCAGAGTGGTTACTTGGATGCATGCAATACTATAATAGAGTATGTTAAATCTTACAAATACCTAAACGCCTAGGTAGATCAAAATTTTAAATGGTTAACACATATACAACACCTTTCGAAAAAACTGCGAAAAGCAGCATACAGCCAATATCACCTGAGTAATTGCTCAACCTTTGATGTCCTAAAGCAAGCATATCTTTCGCTTGTCGAATCATACATTAGGCACGGTATAACAGCATGGGGAAACTCTACATACTGCAGGACTTAACAGCAAACCCAAAATCAGATTCTTAAGATATTATTAAAAAACAAGCTGCATAACCAACAACAGCTTCATATGGCATATGTGTATGAGAATATACCCGATGATCAAAACACATTAGTGAACAACCCAATCGTAAACAACATTATCGTAAATAACAACACACACGCAAACCACACACTAAATAATGCACTCGTAAACAACATACCCGTGAACACCACGCTCGTCCACAACACACACGCAAACAATACTTTCGTAAACAACAACATACTCCTAAACAACAACACACCCGTAAACAATACACTCGTAAACAATACACACGTAAGCAACACACTTATAAATAACACACTCATAGACAACAACATAACAGTGAACACCACGCTCGTAAACAACACACCCGCAAGCAATACACTCGTAAACAACACGCCAGTGAACAATAATCTTGGTAATAACGACCCACATGTTAACAATAACATATACGTTAACAACAACACATACACAAACGCCAACAACAAACACGTTAACAATAACCCACATATAAACAACAACACACGTGTCAATGACACTAACGTAAACAACAACACAGTCGACATCGAGAACACAATCCCAAACGGCCACGTTTATGACAACCCACATGTTAACAACAACATACACGATAACATCCCACCTGATAACAACAACACACACGTTAACAACAATATTCATGTAGTTAACAACATACACGTTAACATCAACACACATATTAACAATAACAGTAACAGTAATATTAACAACAACACATATGTAAACAACAACCCACACGTTATCAACAACGTCAATATCATAGGCATAGGCATTAAAGCTCCACTCATGTCTATACACACATGCTCGCTTCAATTGACGCATTGGAAGACAACATTGAAGCATTTATTCATGAGATAACGGCCGAAATGTTGGAAAGAGTATGCCAAAATTGGACTAAGCGGATGGACCATTTGAGGCGCAGTCACGGTCAACATTTGCATGAAATAATCATCAAACATTAAATTATATGGACCGTACTATCGATTCAAATAAAGGTTTCATGCATTTTTCTGAATTTTCTGTGTTTTTTTTTAAACTTTCCTATAGCTCTTAAAAAATCACCCATTATAATTTAAAAATATAACTGCGTTAATATTTCAAATTCAATGATGCTGTTAAGAAATTCTAGCTTCATTTTATTTATTTCTCTTGAGTACTGGGAAAAATAATTTTATTTCTAAGTATCATTGAAAAGTCCTGCAATATTCCATTAACAACAAGCAAATATTTTATTTATTGTAAATTATTTTGTTACCTTTATTTTTGTTCTTTGGTTGAAAAATCAACAAGACAATTCTTATTGTCTTGAAATTGAAACTAATAAAAAGGAACAAAGAATCATATTTTTTTTTTATTGTTAAAACAATGAAAAATAAATACGAAGAAAAGACTTATGGAGGAAAATGTAATTGGTGTTTATTTTCAAAAATTTTAAAAATAAATGTTAAGATTTAATAAATACAAAAAATTCTTTAAGGATGTAGAATAAAAGAATGTCAATCATTCAGTAATAAATAGAATCTAACTTTGAAAAATTTTCAAAGTTATTTTTAGGGAATACAAAATTTATTAATAATAAGATTTCCGTATCACGTGCTAAATTCCCAAAAATTTTCGTATTTGAGAAATACACTGAAATTTATTGTTGAGGGAAAGCTAGCTTCTATGCTCATTTCACTGGTTGCTAAGGCCAGATCGTCAGGAAACCTTTTCCAAAGATTTAAAAAAAGCTAAAAATATTAAACAAATAAAACCATAAAGCGAATAAGAATTATAAACACTTAAAGTCTTACTTGTAACTATATCAAAGCTTAAACAAAACACCAACAATAAACAGTGAGTTTATTTTTTCTTACATTCCCCTACAATTTTAAGAAACAATAGGGCGGTATCGAAATTCAAATTGTGGATAATGATATTATAAATAATATTAAATATAAATTGCACAGATTTAAGTAAAGCTAATAATAAAATAAAACATTTTTAAATCATCGTCAAACATTCCACCAGCCTTGAACAGAATTTATGAAGTTCAATCATCTTTCGGCAATGGATATAATTTAGTCACAGGTCTTTGAAACGCCGAAGTTGCAGTTTTTATAGTGGCCACTCTTATTCGCCCATCGGAACCAGCATGGGTTTCTGTCACACCACCAAGCTTCCAGCAAGCGGGGGGCAAGTTTTCTTCGCGCAGGATTTGGTTTTTCGTTTAGTCATTTCGATTTAGGTTGAAGAGACAGCAAACCAGCGCGACCAAAAGTATAGGAAATAGCAGTCGTCTTTAAGTGAGTCACATCAATCTCAGGCAAAGCATTCAGGGGTCTGCCAATTAAAAAGTGGCCGTAACTGATATATGGTAGATCATCTGAGTCAGCTTGGACCAGCGGTCGTGAGTTGAGAATAGCTTCGATTCTTGTTAACAGCGTAGTTAGTTCATCATATTAAGGGTAGCAAGACCAATGGTTCTCCGTAGATGGTGTTTTATACTTCTTACTGCGGACTCCCATGCACCGCCAAAGTGTGGTGCCGCAGGTGGTATAAAGTGCCATTGAATGCCTTTAGTGGATAGAAAATTTGAGAAAATTCAAAACTTGTTACCGCTTTGTAGATTTCCCCCAGTTTCTTGGCAGCGCCTTGAAAATTAGTACCGTTGTCACTGTGAATGTGACCACAAAGTCCTCTTCGGACTACAAACCTGTCTAGAGCAGCTAAATAGGCATCACAACTTAAATCCGTGACCAGTTCGAGATGCACGGCTTTGGTGGCTAGACCAATAAATACAGCGATGAATGATTTGAGAACAAGAGACTTCCGACCATTATGTTGCCTATACATTATGGGACCTGCCTAGTCACAACCAACTTCAAAAAAAGAATAAGCAGCATTAACACTAAACTTGGGAAGATCGCCTATTAGCTGTTTTGTGCAGTATAATTTGATGCTGACTATCATATGGCAAGTTAGCTTTGTTAAGTCTGCCACCTACTCGTAAAATACCACATTTATCTAAACAAGGAGATAATCTTTTAAGTTTTTTGCTAGTCACAGATGCCTTTTTTTAATGGATGCTATGACATGCGCAAATTCCAATTCTTGATAGTATTAAAAGAGTTCATTCTCAGCATTTCTTATTTCATTCACCAGAAGTGGCAATTTATTTTTAGATTTGAAACGAAAATTGTTGTATGCTCTGTAGACGTAAGCAAGTGCTCGGACCATTCGAGTAAAACGAGAAATTCGATTATTTAATTCCTCAATTATGTTGATAGTAATTGTTGTAGTTAAAACGATTTGTTCTTTTAAACGCAAGTCTTCATTAGTTTTCAATTCTTTAATAGATTTTGGCCACTCAGTTGGTTCCCCTAACAAAAAGGATGGACCTTGAAACCACATTGAATGAGCAATGAATGAGCTTGATATAATCCCTCTACTAGCACAGTCAGCTGGATGCGATTTACTTGGAACATACCTCCAGCTTACATCAGGAAGGGTGTCAAGAATATGCCCAGTTCGATGACCGACAAAAGGTTTCCATTTAGAAGGATGTGATGAAAGCCACGCCAATACAGTCTTGCTATCTGACCAGCATACAACCTTCTTTTTGTCTATATGCAACACGGGCATCAGATACTCAAAAAGTTGTGCCAAAAGGTAAGCAGCACACAATTCCAGCCGGGGAATTAACACCACATTTATCGGTGCCACCTTTGTTTTTGCCATCACTATATTAGAAGATACATCACCATTTGGTGATGTTTTACAACAATAGACTACTGCTGCATAGGCGGCACTGGATGCATCACAAAACCCATGATACGTAATGTTGGTTTCTGTGGAATAAATAATTCTAGGAATCATAGGAATAGCTTATCCCATCAACAATAAATTTCCAATGTTTTTATCAATAATAAAAACTGGGAATTAAGCACGAATAACAAAATCTTTTGAAATTAAAATTTTGTATTCCCAAAAATTTAAATTACTTTTTGATAATAAACAGGCAAGTGCACGGCCTAAAAAAACACTTAATTGTCAACATCTTTTGTAAAGTTGTTGTTGTTTTTATTTTGTTTTTCTTAACCTACTTACAACTACAATTAATGTTGAGAGAATTTCAACTTATTGTAGTGGGGAATGTAAGATGAGATAAACCCACTGTTTATTGTTGATGTGTTTTGTTTAAACTTTGATATTATTACAAGTAGAACTGTTGCTATAAGTCTTATACGCTTAACAGTTTTATTTGGTTTAATATCTTTAGTTTTTCTAAAATCTTTATGGATGAAGTTTCCTGATGATCTGGCCTAAGCAACCAGTGAAATGCGCATAGGAATAGCTTATCCCATCAACAATAAATTTCAAGTGTTTTTATTAATAATAAAAACTGGGAATTAAGCACGAATAACAAAATCTTTTGAAATTCTAGGAATATTAATATTATTCAATAAATGAAATTCTGAAAACAGATTTTCAGCCATGGTTTTAATGTCAGTAGGAAGCTGATCGTCCCAATCCAAACTGATTAGCCATAGCTTTTGCATAAGGATTTTAACTGCTATGATAACAGGTGAGATCCATCCAAGAGGATCAAAGATTTTTGAAATTTCTGATAGAAGCTTCCTCTTAGTGTCAATGCAGTATTGCCTTGTTTTAACATTACAAGAAAAGCAATCGGTAGCCGGACTCCCAACAACCCCTAAAAGACAGACAGTCATGTCACCAGGAATATTCACTATACTATCAATTTTATCATCTTCTGGAATATTGATCAAAATCTTTCTCTCGTTAGATGCCCATTTTCTTAACCGAAAGCCGCCAGCCGTAAGAAGTTGGTTTAACTCTTCTGCTAATTTTTGAGCATCTGCTATTGTGTTGGAGCCAACCATACAATCATCAACGTAAAAACAGGTTTTTAGTGCCGTACATGCTAATGGAAAGCGCTCTCTCTCATCTTCACTCAATTGTAAAAGGGTACGTGTTGCCAGATATGGAGCAGACGTAGTACCGTAAGTCACTGTAGTGATTGGGATAATCTAGCCACAAAACTCTCTGATAATCGCGATCACACTCTTGCACATCGATCATGCGAAACATTTGTTTAATATCAGCAGCAAAGCAATATTTCTTACACCTATATCGCAGTAAGACTGCCATGAGGTCTTGCTGCAATATGGGACCTCTTAGCAAGTTATCATTTAAAGATTGCCCGTTTGATGATTTGCTAGAACCATCAAATACTACTCGAAGTTTTGTGGTAAGGCTTGTATCTTTTACCACAGCGTGGTGAGGCAAAAAGTACAACTCCGCAGTGGGGCGATTATTTGGAGGCACAAGTTCATTGTGCATTCATTCATAAATTCACAATAATCATTTTTTAAATTATTATTGTTTTTAAACTTACGTTCCATTGAGTAAAGTCTCTTTAAGGCTTCGGTATAGGATTCTCCGAGCTCAGAGGTGTGCTTAAAAGGTAATCTTACAGCATATCTTTTAGATCGGATTGTTGTAGAACAGTACAAATCTTCTGTCTTTTGATCCTCCGCAGCTAATGACGGTTTTTTTAAATTAAGGCTCTCGACTTCCCAAAACAATCGTAAGGCTTTATTAAGGTCTTCTTCATCTCTAATTTGACTCGTGATGTTGCACACCGTGACAGATTCGTCCATAGTACAACCACTGCAAATAACCCAACCAAATGCAGTGTTTTGAGCCAATAAGTTGCCGTCCTTCAAAATCCTATCTTTAGGAGAATAAAATTTATTGTCAGCTAGGGGGAGTATTTTAACGTCATCCCAGCAAGTAATTTTTAATGTTGTACAAGGTAATTTTGAAGTTAAGTTAGGAAAAATATGAGCAAGTATATATATTATTTAATTTCCATGGATGGATTTAATTTCCAGATGGACAGTTCCTCGTGTAGCTACAGCTTTACTGTCACCCAGTCCACTTACAAAAATTTGTATTGGCCTCCGTACTAGCTTTAATCTTTGAGCACATTTCTCTGAAATTAGAGTGTTTTGACAACCAGAATCTAATAGTAAATTACAAGTTTGATAATATCCCATATTATCTTTTACCAATACCCTGGCCGTTGGCAGTAACTTCACCTTAGTATCACCAGCAATAGTAAAGGTTTCATTCATGACGTTGGAATGAGTTGAACGAGGAGCAGATTGTACGTTGGTGTCTGGCTTCTTCGACACTGTAGGCAATTTTGTAAAATTTGTTGACGGCTTTCGGTCAATATGGATTAACGAATGGTGTTTTGCTTTACTTGATTCGCATACATGTTTCGAAGGGCAGCCCTGCACAGTATGGCTAGGCTTTAAGCAATTAAAACATAGGCGTTTTTCCTTTATAAATTATACTCGTTTAGTTACGTTTAAACGGTTGAAAATCGGGCAGTAGGACAGATGATGATTTTGTTCACAAGCAGCGCAGTCCTTTTTCATTGTACTAGTAAAAGAACGAGAAGATTTTGTACCCTTTGAAGACGGTTTGTTATATTTTTCATCATGAGATGTCAAGCGCTCCAAAGCGTCACAACGTTCATTTACAAAGGCACAAAAGATTTCCAGCGAAGGGAAAGGTATCTTACCACAGTATTCAGCCCAGGCTTGTAGGGTGGGTTGATCTAATTTTTAACATAATAAATGAATCAGCCAAGGATCTCTTTTTACGGCGTCTGGGCCTTGAGCTCAAAGACCTCGTATTACTTCATCAGCAACGTTTGAAAGTTTACGTAATTCTTGAGAATCTTTAGCTCTCGGTATTTGAAGGAAAGTCTCGATTAACGACTCAACAACCAGCGATGGTTTATCGTACCGCTTCTGCAATTTTTTCAATGCCTCTTCATAATTTTGATCGGATACCTGTATATGGCGAATGAGATTGGCCGGATCATCCTTTAAAAGGCCCTTTAGATATTGTAATTTTTGGGCGGCAGACAAATATTTGTTGTTGTGGATGGAACTGGTGTACAAATCGAAAAATGATTTGAATTCGGAATATTTATTCTAATTTTTTTTTTATTTTTTAATCTTAATTGGCCTTTAGTGCTCTTATCATATTGTAAAAGTTTTATTATGGGACCTCTATTAGTTTAAAAGTTATGGAAATTTTTTTAAACTCGTATATATAAGTATTACAATGTTGTGCCGTAAAAGAGAGGAAAGAACGAGCAAAAATTGAAATTTGTCTAACTTCCACCTAATTTTTGATTCTATTTTTACCGAAATAAGCCTTCGTTGTAAAACTAATATTATGTGCTCTTCATTAGTTTAAAAACACTCTTACATACATACGTATCGGCTATGCATATAAAAAACTCAAAGGGGGGTGTGCTGGAAATCGCAAACGCAAAACGCAAGAATTTGGAGGCTGTTTTTAATACACTTTTAATCTAATTTTGATAATTTTTGTTATAAATTTCTGTTTAATAGAGCAATGTTTGTATAATATTTGTCATAAAATTCTTTTATTACAGAAATCTTACTAAAAAACCACTTTTAAAATTCTTGCGATTTGCGTTTGCGATTTCCAGCACACCCCTGAAAATAAAACAAACTATAATGATTATATCAGTGATGCATACTTGGTTTAATTAAAAAACGGTAAAAAGCTTAAAAAACATCTAAAATTTCAAAACCCGTAAACATTTAAGAAAAATCATTAATTTAAAAATCGCATAAATTTTAATCCGCATTAAACCATACCTGAGTGTATAATTATTACTTATTTAAGATATAATAATAAAGTTATTATTTAATATATAACTAATAATCCAAAAAGTGCCGAATAAATCTACAAAGTAATGAATTCAGGAAGTCATTCAAATAAGGATCATAGTAATGTTTTTGCTGGGTAATATCAGGCCCGTCACAGAAATCAATTCCGATCGAAAGTGGAAGTGATTTCGTATTTTGTTTCTCAAAAAAAAACGAAATCACAATATCTTAAAAAATGGTTTTGCTGGAGGTGACCATATTTAAACGTTTTTTTCCTCTATGTGTATACATATACAATTCATGTTAAAAATATTATTGCTGTTATTTTATCATAAAATCACGGAACGTGTAAAGGTACAAGATTAAATTGGTTATTATCGCTTTGAATTTAATTGTATGTTATCTGCTATAAAAGTTACTTACTGAAATAGAAACAAGTCAGTCAAGCCCGAACATATGATACCCCACATCACAATGTTTACAAATAAATTTTCATAGGTCCCGCAAAACAAAATTATGTTTTTCAGGCTAAGATTTTTTGAGCGGAGTATTATTAAGATATCAACATATATTCTTCAGTCTTAAGCAGTTTTAGAAGGGGTTTAAATGGAACCTGTACTAAGTTCGGGGCCTCCCTGTACAAAATTTTGCCTTGACATATCGTCAAAAATTTTTATCAATACCAACATTTATGTAGTGTATTGGGAGCAATAAAAGACAGGTGCTTCAGTTAAGATTTGAGTCAACGAGTGTCACTTTTATGCTTTGTTTCTTTTTTAAAACAATGTAATAAAAACTTAAGAATGACAGTAATTCAATTAAGGTGGCCATATAACTTATTGTATTTATAAAACTAAAATACTCTACATGCTCCTTCTTGAGCTGGATAATAACCAAAATGTTAAATTAATGACAATATTATTATAGAATAGAATTTTAATAAACATCTTACATTCTATTTGACATGTATGTACATGTTACTAAATTGTATTCATAAACAATATAAATACATATTGAGGAGCCGCAGAACAAAACGTACTTTTTCGCATTTTTTGACAATTTTGTTTTTTTTTGATATTTTTATAATATTTGGGTTAAAATCTTTAAGAAAACATCTTGTTAGCATATTTTTTTCTTTTTTTTACCAAGAAAATGGGTTCTAAAAAAATTGGTGCATAACAAAACGTACTTTTTTAATTTTTTTTTTTTCAAAACGTGCTTTTTCATTGTTTTTGCCATTTCTTCGTGAAGTTGTTTTAATAACAAATCATTTCTTAATGTTCTTAATTTGTTTGACGTTTATTACATTTTCGTTAAAATTAACTGTTAAATAATGGTGACTATTCTTGAAAACGCGTCGAAAAAGTAAAAATTTTCAGTAAAACAAAAACAAAGTTAAAGAAATTGTTTTTGGTTTGTCATACAATTTACCGTTTTTTAAAGAGAGAGAAACGAGTCAAAATTCTCACGTTTATTTAATTTTAGAAATGTATGATAAACAAAAAGTATTTTTTTAACTTTTCTTTTGTTTTAATGTAAATTTGTTCGACGAGTTTTCAAGAATAGCCTCCAATAATTGCAATAATTTAACTATTGTTTGGTGAATGAGTGTTATGAAAACAATAACTAATGCAATAGTATAATTAAACATGGAATAATTACAAGAATCTGTAGAAAATTTAAATATTTTTTTAAACAAAACGTACTTTTTTCATTTTTTTTTAGCAAAACGTACTTTTTTCGATATAAAATTGGTTTGATATTAAATATCCTTGACATCTAATGTATTGACTTACGGCAGTTTGATTCATCTTTTGGTAAGCAAAAAACTTGTTTCCATTTCCAGGTTCATACAGTTTTTTAAGGGGTCGAAAAAAATAAACCTCAATTTCCCAAAAATTTTAAATATGTGAAAAGTACGTTTTGTTCTGCGGCTTCTCATATGTATGTACATTAGCGTGGCCGTTAGTTGTATGAAGAACTTTTTTTTTTGATTTCTTATACTCTCCCCCTCCAAATCGGTTCAGTTTTATGTAAAAAAAAATACAAAAAAATTTCGTAGCAATAAGTTGTGTTTTAGGGAGGGCGTTCGCCCCTCAAAGTTTGCCATCAAGCCATTTATTCAAATGTAATTTGTTTGCGTATGACTATCTTCTAAAAACAACATTTTACAAGAATATGATATATGGCAATATTTTAGCTCTTCTAGTCAACTACATAAGCCTCCAAAAAAGTTTTTTACTAAGACTAATATCTTAGAAAATAATTAAGAAAATAACAACAAAATACCAAACATTTTATATACGTTATATCTATATAAAAAGGCGATTTAATGTCAAGTGACACAATTTTGAAATCGATGTCTTCCGATTTGAATGAAATTTACACCAAGGTTAGTCCTAGTAGATAGTAGTTTACACACAAATTTTCAACAAGATCGGTCAAAATGTTTCAGAGGTAGAGGGGGTCAAAGTTTGCCATACAGGTGTTCTTTCTCATCCATGTAATTTATTACCTATTGGTGTTAGCAAAATTTGTCCCAAGTAGCTTAGATAGCTATTTAATCAATCTTTTTTAAAAAAATTTTTTTGTTTTTTTTTAAAAAATTTTTTAATTTTTTTTTTAAATTTAAAACTTTTTTTTTTATTTTTTTTAGCCAAGTGTTAAATTTTAAAAAAAAAAATTTTAAAAATTTTTTAAAAAAACAAAAACTATTTTTTTTAAAAAGTTTGATCAAAAAGCTATCTAAGCTACTTGGGACAAATTTTGCTTACACCAATAGGTAATAAGGTACATGGATGAGAAAGAACGCCTGTATGGCCAAAATGTCAAACTTTGACCCCCTCTTACTCAGAAACTTTTTGACCGATCTTATTGAAAATTTGTGTCTAAGCTACTATCTAACAGTACTAAAATTGGTGTAAATTTCATTTAAATCGAAAGACATCTATTTCAAAATTGGGTCACTTGACATTAAATCCCCCTTTTATATATATAAAACGTATATAAAATGTTTGGTATTTTGTTTTTATTTTCTTAATTGTTTTCTAAACTATTGATTTTAGCAAAAAACTTTCTTAGAGGCTTATGTTGTTGACTAGAAGAGCTAAAATATTGCCATATATCATATTCTTGTAAAATGTTGTTTTTAGAAGATAGTCATATGCAAACAAATTACATTTGAATAAATGGCTTGAAGGCAAACTTTGAGGGACGGACGCCCTCCCTAAAACACAACTTATCGCTACGAAATTCTTTTGTATTTTTTTTTACATAAAACTGAACCGATTTAGGGGGGGAGAATATAAGAAATCAAAATAAAAAAAATAACGGCCACCCTAATGTACATATACAGTAAAAATTCGATAATCCGGATAATTGATTGCAGACCCCAATCCGGAGTAGCGAATTATCCGGATTACCGCATGTATGTATTTATTAAAAATTATAATAATTCATAGCAAAAAAACGCATTTGAAAACATACTCATATCACACTAATCCAAGGCGAATTTATTACAGGTGGTCTTAAAAGCCCTGCTGATATTAGCTAAAATCACTGTTGGATGTCAAAATTTTGTTTATTCTCTTTTATTATCTTTGTTTCTGTTTTGTTTTATTTCTGTTTTTGACATTGTACAATGATTTTACAAAAACAAATTGCTTGTGGTTTTTGTACGAGTTGTACTTGTTGTAGTACCGAGATTACCTGGGATGAATTCGCCTTGCACTAATCTAACTGCATTTTACAAAGCATGCTGTGATTTGAATAAAAAAATAAATAAAAACGGGTGTTATTCAATCCGGATTATAGAGTTGCAATCAATCCGGATTATAGAATACGCAATGACTGTATTTTTCAAAGCATGCTTTGATTTGAATAAAAAAATAAATTAAAACGGGTGTTATTCAATCCGGACTCATAGTTGCAATCAATCCGGATTAGATTAGATAGTTGCAATCAATCCGGATTATAGAATACGCAATGAGCTGCAAAATTCTGTCCGGATTACCGAATATTCCGGATTAGTGGAGTCCGGATGATCGAATTTACACTGTATTTATTTTATTGTTTTTTTTTTTATAAATAAAAATGCTTTTACTTCAAGTTCGAGGCCAATATTGAAAATAAATTTTATTTTAATAGTTGCCGATATTTCGATACTCTTTGAGTATCATCATCTGGGCTTGTCTATAAATATAAATACAAGTACAATGTAAAACTCATACAAAAAATAACAATCATAATAAACGACATAGAAAAAACAACAATAACCATACATGTACAAATTAATACTTAAACTTACAAATAAATAATAATTTATATTTATCACGGAAAATTAATGTTCATTTCCTTGCAGCGTCTGATGTTAAACTAAACTCAGGGCTGCCAGGTACTTTTTGTCCTTGTCCCCAAAAAATTAAAAAAATATCCCCAAAAATCCCCAGATTCCCAAATCCCCAAAAAACAAAACCTTAAAAAATTAATATTTTTTGTTTGTTTTTTTTTCTGACCAAATTTAAAATTTTTTTTAAAAAAAAGTTAAGAAAAATGTTAATAAGAAATCCCCAAAAATCCCCAAATAAAAATTTTTAGTCAAAAAAATCATTTTATTTTGTTTGTAGGGACTGGTTTCTGTATGTTTTCTTAAATCCTTTTTATGCGATTCCAGTGAGGAATTACAAGCAGAACAATATGCTGTTTTTGAAGACGAATGAGCCAGTTTATAAGAATTTGGAGCTTGTTCAATCGGTTAAAGTCATCCTTATAATCAACAATTAAAATACATATATCCAAATTTATTTAGTACTTCGATCCATCATATTGTATTGTATATAATGCGTCATAACTACTAACCAATAGCTTAGCATTTTTTTCCCAATCGTTATTATATGATTTTTCATATTTACTTATTTTTGGGGAATACATTCATATTTGCTTCAAAATTGTCTTTAAAAAATCAAAAATTTTATGTGTTTTCAACGATTTTAGATTCTATTTTAAAATTATTTTTTTTAAACACTTACTCAAGAAAAATAACAAGTTTATAAAGTACCTTTTACACACTTAATAAAAATGATAATGTTAATTAGGACCCTTTACACTATATAAGAGTAAGATAAAAGTTTTGCTATTTTTATTCATATATAATAAAAAATAATAAAAAAGTGTAAAATCCCCAAAAAATCCCCGAAATCTTTTTTGAAATCCCCAAAAAAATCCCCAATCCCCAAATGACTTTCCTTGTCCTTTTTGTTCACATGAAATCCCCAACTTTGGGGATAAATCCCCAAGTCTGACAACCCTGACTAAACTTAAAAAACTACATATTGCTTACTCTCTTCCCCTTGTTAATCAAATGTTTGTAGCTTTGAGAACAGTTCTCCACATCAATTTTAAAATTCATTTTTATAGTTGGTATATTAATGATGTGTAACATCTCTATCAAGGCCCATTGAAAAGGTCTGCGCAAGAAGCCTGATGATCATTGTTTATGTTCTTTTTAGTTGTCAAAAGTTGTTTTGATTTTGCTTACATGTGCATTAGGCTTTTGCAAAAGTAAAAAAAAACAAATACTTAAACACATTCTCTTTTTTTCGTGTATTTGTTTTATTATACCTTCTCTTTATAAAGCAAATTTCTGTTCTCTATTATAAGACACAAAAACAATAAATATTGTTTCTGGACGAAATAAATAAAGCAATATTTAAGCATGGTAAGAAATAAGCATGGTAAGAAGTAAGCATGGTAAGAAGTAAGCAAAATAAAAACCAGCACATGCAAATGTTTGGAGTTGAGACAAGAAGTTCTTAAACCATTTACTAAAATACTTAAGTATTTTTGAAGTTTTATTTTGTTTATACCTATGAAATTTCGCGTTTGTTTAATTTTATTTTAAGAACAAATTATCAACATATCAATAGCTACATATACCTTAATAAGTTTGTTTGTTAGTTTTTTTGGAAAATTGTTGTCAGATAATATGTTTTGGATTTTCTTCTTATTACGCTTGTGAAATTCCACATCACTAAGTTGTAACACTCTCCGTATCATATTGTTGGCAGTATTTATTACAATTCGCTTTGGATGTTTAGAGAAGAAATTAATAATACTGCCCGACGCTGTTGGTTTTTGATACCAATCTGTTTTTAATATATTACCTTCTCTTATAATCACAATGTCTAAATATGGTAACTTTGAATCGAGTTCTAGTTCGCTCGTGAATTTAATCCTATTGTTAAAACTATTTAATTTGGTCAACATCTCCTTGATTGCACTTTCCCTTACAATACAAAAAAATGTCATCCACATATTTCGTCAATATTTTCGGTTTTTGAGATAAGTTTTCAATTACGGAGTCTAAAAGTTTTTCCATAACTATGTCTGCTATTATCGGAGATCCCATAGGTAGCCCCTTTTTTCGGGTGCATATTTTTTTGTCAAATGTAAAGTACCGGTTGTCCTTAATGCAAAATTTTTCAACTCTTAAAAATAATGATTTTGATATATTTGTATATCCTTCAATTTCTTCCCATTATCCTCAATTATTACTAACGCTAAATCAACTGGCATTATTTATTTATTTTTTTTTTTTTTTTTAAATTATATTTTATTAATCAATAATTTCATAGATTAATTTTAATTCATTTCAATGCCTACTGAATCTATGTTTTCTATGTTTGTTTTTACTACTCTACCCTCTTCTCTAGGTCTCAATACTCTTTCTGAAATTTGTGGTACTGTAGTTTGTAAGTTACTAGAGATGTCGAGGTCTGATGCTGAAGTTTGTGACTCTGGAAAAGATGTTTCATTAACTATGATTTCATCAGAAACATTTTTTTGTTGAGGATTTATGTTTCTTATTTGATCAGTGTGTCGTTTGATCTCACGGCTGTTGTGTGAGATTATGCAACAATATGAGCGTGGTCCTAACCGTTCCTTGACTATAGCTTTCTGCCAACTTGGCTTGTTGACGTTTCTATAGTCACGAATGAGCACTTCTTGCCCTTTACTAAATTCAATGTTTCTTTTGCCATTGTAATCGAAAATATTTTTAGTTTGAGATTGAACAATAATGTCTCTAGTCATAAGAGGTTTGAGCATACTAAAGCGTGTCTTCAAAGTGCGACTAAAAAATAGTTGGGCTGGTGGTTGTCCGGTACAACAGTGATTTACTGTATTTAGATTGGTTTCGACTTTTAAATTTGCATAAATTGATTTTTTTTTTTTTACGTTTTTATGAAGTTTTCTGCCTGACCATTGGTGGCAGGGTGTCCAGGAGATGTTAAAACATGTTTAATTCCGTTTTTTTTTTAATAAACTAAAGTTGTCAGACGTAAATTGTCTACCGTTATCAGTGACGACAACATCCACTAGACCATAACGACAAAACGTTTCCCTTAATTTGTCAATAGTAAAGCTGCTCGTTATCTCCTTTGTTTTAAACACCTCTACTCACTTTGAAAAAGAATCAACAATAGCCAAGAGGTAAAAACCACTAATAGGGCCAGCAAAATCAAAATGTATTCCGCTCCAAGCCGAACTTGACGGGTTCCATGGAATTAGAGTACTTTTTTCAGGGCTACTCTGGAGTTCCTGACACGCAGTACAATTACGTACAAGTCCCTCAATATCCCCATCTAATTTGGGCCACCATACGTATGAACGCGCCAATGCCTTAGTTTTCACGATACCCAAATGAGACTTGTGTAATTCTTGTAAAATCATTGGTCTTAAATTTGATGGCACTATTACTCTATAACCCCACAGAATGCAATTACATTCAACCGATAACTCAGTGTGCTTATTATGGAATGGTATGAATTCGTCCCCAACTAACTGTAAAACTACACCCTTTTGGATTGCATCACATAATTTGGATAAAATTTTGTCCCTTCGCGTTTCACGAGCTATATCCCTGAAATTTAAATTTAATCCATTGTCAGACTTAATCAAATTAATGTACGTGGTATCCCCAAACGTGTTCCCTATGTTTGCCTGTGGCATTCGAGATAAGCCGTCAGCCATATTCGCAGTTCCCTTTATATACTTGACAGTGTAATTAAATCCCGAGAGTGTCAATGGCCATCTCTGCATTCTTGCAGATGCCATAATCGGCAATCCCTTATTTTCACCAAATAAAGCTACCAAGGGTCTATGATCTGTTTGTAGCAAAAATTTGTTGCCAAGTAAATATTGTTTTAACTTAGTTACACAAAATATTATTTCCAGAGCTTCTTTTTCTAGTGTGCTGTAGTTATTTTCGCTTTTACCTAATGACCTAGAAATGAATGCTATTGGTTTTAGACCATCTGAAAATTGATGTGATAACACACCAGCTACTGCATGACTACTCGCATCTGTTGATAAAACAACTGGCAAATCTGGATTGAAGTGAACCAACGTTTGATCAGATGTTACTTCCCTTTTAACTGTTTCATATGATTCTTGACACTCTTTGGCCCATTTAAATGGAACTCCCTTTTGTAAGAGATTGTATAAAGGTGAGATGTTCTGAGCAAAATTCTCTATAAATTTTGAGTAATAATTTACCATTCCTGTAAATGCTCTTACCTCCGATAGGTTTTCTGATATTGGGGCAGAAATAACACTTGCAATCAGGGTTGTGAACTATTTTTAATCAAAAAGCGCCGTGCACCCAATCAAAAAGCGCTAAAAAGCGCTAAATAATATTTAAATAACAAACTTAATGAAATGTTTAAGAACCAAGTTTTATTAATTACACTGGCTCTCAAAAAAAAATCGTTTTAATTAAAAATATATAAAATACAAGATATTACAGCGTTAAATTCAAATCCGTTTTCAGTTTTTTCTATCATGTCTAGTTTTTTTATGCGTACCTGCGAAATGCAGGTTTATTATGAATAAAATATGACATGAAATCATGAAGATCCGTAAACAAAATGTTAACTAGACGTGATTGAATAAACTATTTGGATTCAGCACGGTAAAGTCAATTAAATCAAGTTCTCTACCCCGATTTTTTTTTTTTTTTTTGTTTTTTCAGAAAAAGTAAAGTAATATAATTTCAAATATACACGGAAAAAATTATTTACTAAATCACCAGAAAATATGACTTGAACCAAGAAAGTCTTGCACCATTCTCATCCAAGCCAAAATTTTCTTATTGTAAACATGTGTTAAAGCAAAAAGTTATAACTCAAAGCGAACTAAAATTTACTTAAATACAACTAAAAAAAAAATCCATTTTAATTCTTTAGTTACTTAAATCAAGTTTTCGTTGTTTTTTAAAAAAAGCCTGAATTTTTTCATAAAAACGTGTTGCGCTAGTTAGTTTAAGAAAACTTAATATAAAAATAAGAAACTTTTGACTGATTTGTAACCATGTCGTACCAAATAAAAATTTATTGAATCAAACCAAGTGTTCTTGCGCATTTTCTGAAAAATTTAAAAAAATCACTTGCATTTGTTTTTTGATGCAAGAAATTCGATTCTATTAAAAAATCAAGAAAATCAGACTAATATTAAATAAATGCCGCTTGATTTCAGAAATATCTTTATTGTTTTTAATAAAAATAAGCTACTTTTCTATTTCTTGTTTTAAGAAATTTTTGATCATATATTAAAAACGCGAATTTTTTAATCATGAGAAAATGTTTCTTTATTTAAGAAAATTTTTCTAAATACGAACAAAATAATTTAGAATCAAGAAATTACTTTTGGATTTTCTTCTTTTAAGAAATGAAATGCAACAAGGAAAAGTTCTTTCCTTGTATAGTATGCATTTCAGAGTAAAGAATTTAATAAACGGAAACAAAATTTGGTTTAATGTGTCTTGATTTTAATGTATGCAAATAAAAGTACAAAAATGTTGGGTATCAATAAAAGCGCTAATTTAGCGCTCTTTTTAAAAAAAGCGCTAAGGAAAAAATATGCGCCTTTCCGACAGGTAAAAAGCGCTAAATCTAGCAAGGCGCTAAATTGGCAACTATGCTTGCAATTCTTTCTGAGTTTTTCTCTTAACCATGTTTATCAATGGTAAATCCTAAGTAAGAAATTTGTTCTTGAAAGAATGCACATTTTTGTATGTTTAACTTTAAACCAGCTGTTCTCAATTTGTTCAAAACAATTTTCAAAGTGTTTACATGCTGTGCATATTCATACCAGTAATAGTTATGTCGTCTTGATAAACAACTACATTAGAAATGCCCTGCAATAAACTTTCCATAGTTTTTTGGAATACTGCAGCAGCAGTTATGATGCCAAATGGCAAGCGTTTGACTTTAAATAAGCCAATGTGTGTACTCCATGTACAAAGGAGTTGTGATTTATCATCTAACATTATTTGATTGTACGCGTTGGATAAATCAAGTTTGGTGAACAATTCACCACCTTGGAGAGACGAAAATATTTCCTCTATTCTTCTAAGTGTTTATTTATTGTGACTTTATAATCACCGCAAATTCGAATTTCCCCGTTTGGTTTTAGAATTGGTACCAGTGGCGTGGCCTAGTCAGAATTGTCAATTTGTTCTAAAACTCCTATTTTAATTAAATTATTTAACTGATTTTCCACCGTGGATTTCCACGCAAATGGTATGGGTCGCGGTTTGAAGAAAACCGGTTTAGCATTATCATTTAATTTAAGAGAAATTTTTGCTTCATTATACGTTCCAAGATTCTCTTCAAAAATTTCTTTAAATTCTCTCTTAAATTCTTCAACTAAAACGGAAAACGGCTTATGCTCTTTTGCAAAATTCACCTGAACCAAATCAAATTTAAATGTTCTTAAAAAAGAACGGCCGAGTAAAGGGGGACTATTCGAATTAGCAACAACAACAACAACCTTTTTTATAACACCGCGATAACTAACTGAAGCATCATACTCACCCAACACACAAATTCGTTTACCGTTGTAGTCAACATAAGGAATTTTACAAGGTCTTAAAAACTTAAGGATGTTTTTGTTTTTATTAAATGAAATTGGTATCAGTGTACATGGAGCTCCAGTGTCACAAGCAGCATCTAGCTTAACTCCATCAATGGTAACTGAAACGTAGTATAGATCAGAGGATACATTATTCATTAAACTAAATATCGATTTTTGAAATAAATACTCAGACGATTCCTCACTGTCTGAATCATTTGCTACATAGTTAACGTTGCCTCGGGTTTTGCTGCGGCAAACAGCAGATAAATGTCCAGTCCTACCGCAAGTATGGCATATGCTATCTTTAAACCTGCAAACTTGACTCTCATGATTACGCCAACCACAATGCTTGCATGGACTTTGTTTTTTTTCCACATTATGGTGTGCCAATTGTTGGTTGGGGTATTTGTTTTTTTGCATGTAATTTACAACATCTGTATTTTTTGTTTTTGAGGGAATTTTAGTCTCGAGAATAATGGCTTTCCTAAACATGGCGTTTATATTTGCCAGTACTGGCAAGACAGTAGCAATTCATTCACACTTTTTTACTAATATATAAACATTTTTACAGCTATTTTGTTTTTGCATTGTTTTGCCAACTAATATGTATATGCTTACGCAAATATGCGAAAAGGGGAAAAATTACGAGGGAAAAAATTATTCACGATAGGGGTGAATATGTTTAAAATGACCACAACTCAAAAACTAGCCATTGGATATAAATTTACGTCAATAATATTTAAATAAACTTATATTTGAAAATGTTGGAAATTTCTTTTCACCAAAAAAATGTTTCTTTGATATTAGAATTACAAAAAATTGTGCAAAATGATTAAATTTTTTTTTCGCTTTGAAATTTATAACACACAAGGGTTGGCATAGAGGATTTTTTTTTAATTGAAAACTTATTTTGACCAAATTTGTACCATGTCAATAAATATTGAATTAAAAACAAAATAATTCCGTTCGTAAACGGAATTCATTCCGTATTTTGGTACTTCAGAAAATGACGAGAAAAATTTTCGGAATGAAACCATTTTTGTTTTCCTGAACGGAATGGGAGTTTTCTGTACCTGAAAGGTCAAAAAACTATCAAAATACATTTTTTATTAATAAACAAATATGTTTTCTTCGGTACCAAACGGAATCATTCCGAACGGAATCGTACTCTGTGACATGGCTGTATATTAACGGAAAGAAGTTTATTTTTTAATTTAGTAACATTTTCCTGAATAAAGAAGTATTTTGCTTAAACCAAGCCACACATGTATTTAAAATTAGACATTTTTGGCTTGGATGAGAATCATGCTACATTTTCTTGGTTACAGCCACATTTAGCTAATAAATCTTTCCGTGTTATACATACATATATTTATCTTATAAAAATATATGTTAAAAGCTGCAGCCTTAGAATTAAAATAATTTCAGAAGCTTTTAAAACGCAACTTAGAAATATAAGAGCCGTCGAATTTTTGGCTGTAATACAATCACGTCTCTGGAATAGTATAATTAGGGAAGTCAGTCGCAAAGGGATTATCACGTTTACCCCCTAATTAAAACTTGAATAGCAGAGGCCCGAAATCAATTGGTCTAATAGTATTGTAACTTTTATCGGACTTTACAAATACGTTCTAAAAATAATCTTCCATTCTAATCAATCGGTCCATAATTAATGCTTCTGCTTAACCCTAAAAAAAAAATAATAATAAAAAAAACGAGAGTAATAAATGATTAGATTTTACTTAAAATAAGACGAAAATACTGGAGTAAGAATAAAGAAAAATTTTATCTTTTTTAACTTTATTTGGCTAATTTATGGATCCGAGGTGGTTTTGTAGTTTTTAAGAATATTCAAAATCATTATCTTGGAGTAACTCGGATCGTAAAGACTAATTTGCTTTTAAAGTAGAAAAAATCTGAAGTTATAAAATAAAAGAGTTTCAAAATAAAAAGTGTTAAAGATGTGAAAAGAGAAAACAAATTATTTTTTAAACGTCATTAAAAAAGATATGTGAAAACAAATTGATTAAACAGTTTATAAAGTGTTTAAAAGAAAAAGAAAGAAATTCTTAAAATGCAATCTTTTAAAGCCGACGAATTGCCGGAAAATCCGCGCCAGCATTCAAATCCTTTTTCGTCTTTGTTGTTTTTGTGAGTTTTTGTTCGTTAGAATGAGCGGTCAGCGATTTCTCATGTTTGTTACAGAGTTTTTATACCCTACACACCTAAACGCTTGTTCAGAAGCTTGTAACGCATAAAAATAATAAATTTTGTGAAAGTAGATCTTGAATTTAACAGTCCCATATGGGTACGGTGACCATCCGTTCTGTATAATACAGAACAGTACAGTATTTAAGAGCTTAGTTCTGGGAAAATTATTTTTTAGTAAAAAACTCAAAAAAGTTCTTTACATTATTAAGTATTCTGTTGTTGTACTGTTAAAAAGAAATTGCTGAAACAAATAGTTATTTTTAAGATGCTATCTGACAGATAAATAGTTGTTGGTTATTACAAGTTAACATTAACCTAAAAAGTGACTGATAAGCTAACATCAGGTTTGTCCTCATGGTAACTTTACAAGTGAACTTTAAGAACTTGAAGATGCCATATTTTCTGCTGACGATATGGTATGATAGTCTGACATTACTCAACTTTTTCAAAAAACACAATTTAACACAAAAAACAAAACAATTTACCATTAAAACCATGGTGAAATAAACAGGTGGCAGCACTACGCCAGATGACGATTTTTTGCTCTTGCATTGTTTGTCTAGGTTTATCTCAAAGTTTTGTTTATGTTTACAAAAAGTCCATGTTTTGTGCTGTGATTATTGTATTTTATTAAAGTTTTTGATAATTCTAAATTAAAATAAATAAGATATTGATCATAATTAAATAAAAATTGGCTAAAAATTTATTTATTTCATCACGTTCAGTGGCACGCTGTGATTTTTCTTAAATGTATTTTTTGACGTAAACGGTGATGTAATTTCCATTTTTGTTGTAATGTTGTATTTGTTGCCCTAACGATGCCACCTGTTTATTCCACCATGATTAAAACCAAAGATAAAGCACAAAAATTTACTTTTGTTTTTAATTAATAAATAAAACAAAACTAAGTCGTTGCCACTACGTATTTTAAACAACCAAAAGTAGTCGGTATATACTGCAATGTTGCCACAGTATATAAATAACGTTTTTTATTTTATCGGACAGTTGTAATAATGGAAAAAACTTATTGGTCCCTTTATCGTTCAAGATAGCTATTGTTCACGTTAACTATCAGCAACTTTATCATTAGGTTGTAATAATGGCCCTAAAAAGCATAAAATTTGATTAAATTTAGGTTTTTTTAAATTATTTTATTTGCCATAGATCCCGTCCTGAAAACCACTTTAATAGTTGATTATTGAAACAAGATCAAGTTCGGTTTTATATGAGTTTTTTGAATAGACTTTGTAATACTGTGAGGTTATTTTTTAACCAGATTTGTTTATATTTAATATGCGATCTATAAGTCTGCTCCTGAAATATTCGAACTTTAGGTGGAGGGTATCAAAGATTCGGCACGCCCGAATATAGCATATTTATTTGTTGTTTTTTTTTTAATTATTTAACATTTTTTGCTATTTAAGTTTTACAATACCCACATTTTGCAAAGGACGCAAAAGAGTGCTAAACGAAAGTGATCTTTATCGTGCATTAAATGAACATAAATCAGGTATGAATAATTTTTAATAAATAAGCTATTTCATTCTGATTTTTTGACTTTTATGTTATATATGTTATACCTCCCATACCAATATGTGTTTTATATTTTTTGTGAATTGTTATCGCGTAAATTTATTTAAGCTTTATGTGTACTGTAGGTTTCAAAGTTTTGGTACCAATGTAACCAGGGCTGTGGTGTCTAAAAAAACTAGTTCTAAGTGCGACTGCTGAAATTTTTCAAGTGCGACTCCAACGCTTACTTCGACTCCAACTCGGGCTCTTATCTTACCTTGATGCTAAATGTATATGAGACTGGTCCTTATTTGACTTTAAACCGTTTTTTTTAATGCAGTACCCAATGGCATGAATAATATTACAGATCAGTGTTGAAAAATTCAGTACTTTAGTACTTTTTTTAGTACTCTTTCATATTAAAAATACCGCAGTACACCCACGTTGTTTTTAGTACTTTTTAATCCTTTGCGCTTTTTAACTTTTAATATATTTGCAACATTCCAAACTCAGCGTTAAATTAAAACTGTGTTTGGTAATCATGTGTTTGTTGCAAAATTTATGTTGCTGTTATATGTTCAAAATAATTAACGACGTTAATATAGGAATGCAAAGCGAGGAAGCCGGGATTCGTATTTTGCTACCCAGTATGGAATATTTGTTATTATAAGTGGCAAGAAATTGTATTAAAAGGGATACGTTGGATAATATGTCAGTGGAAAATTTCAATTTATATGAAAACCATTTACCTTTAAATTAAATTTATTTTGGAACTTGATTTGACATTTTTTATAGAAACATGCAATGTTAACAAGAAAATTGTTCATAAATGGAAAGAATCTGCGAAATTATTTTATTTGAGATTTTGCGAATCATTAAAAACTAAATTTTGTTTTGCACCTACAAAATGATAGGCAGATTCACTCCAGAATATATTATTTCCGGGCAAACCAATAGCAGAATACCATTGTTGTTAATGCTATTTGCAAACGGGAAAGAAAACAATGAAAATATCACTTCCCAATCCCGTGTACTAGCGGATCTTCCAGAAATAAAGTATTTCAGAACTAAAAATATTTATATTAGTTTGTTATTCGTGCTTAATTTCCAATTTTTATTTTTGATAAAAACATTGAAATTTTTTACTGATGGGATAAGCTGTTCCTATGCCTATCCAAAAAGATTTTAGAAAAACTAAAGATATTAAACCAAATAAAACTGTTAAGCGTATAAGAATTATAAGCAACAGTTCCACTTGTAACAATATCAAAGCTTAAACAAAAACATCAACAATAAACACCTTGTTAATAAACAGTGAGTTTATCAACTTATCTTATCAACAATAAATTTCAGTATTTTTATCAAAAATAAAAAGTGGGAATTAAGTACGAATAACAAAATCTTTTAAAATAAAATTTTGTATTCCAAAAAATTACTTTGATAATAAACGGGCAAGTACACGGCCTAAAAAAACTTAACTGGCAACATGCTTTTGCAAGTTGTTTCTGTTTTTTCTTTACCTACTGTAGTTGTACAATTAATGCTGGAAGAATTCCTATCAATTGTAGTGGGGAATGTAAGAAAAGATAAACTCACTGTTTATTGTTGATGTTTTTGTTTAAACTTTGATATTGTTACAAGTAGAACTGTTGCTTATGATTCTTATACGCTTAACATTTTTAAAAATATTAACAAAAAGTACCATTTGGTGAAAAAAGTACTCTTTTAGACTTAAAATATCATGAAACGAAATGTCTGCACCAAAACAAATTACGCGACCTTGTATGCGACAATGGCCAATGTTGTACTACAATCGAACTTGTAAATAAATACAAATATCTAGGATTGCATGTCGATCACAACTTTACTTGGAATGTACATATAGATGAAGTAAGAAGGAAATTGAGGAAAGCTGCTTATGTGCTATACCAACTAAAAAACTTTTCTAGTATTGCTGTGTTGCGGCAAGCTCATTACTCGCTTGTCGAATTACATATACGCCAATTAATAACGGCATGGGGGAACTCAAAACGTTGTAGAATCCTACAAGAGACCCAAAACAAACTCCTTAAAATACTAAAAAAAAAGAAACACATAAACGATACAAACCAATAATACAGATATACAAACTATCGCTTCAAATATGAACAACATCACAACAAATATCGGAAACTATATACATATCAGAAAACAACACAACCAACAATATTCACCAAACAAATAACACAAACAATGAAAGCACCGATAACAACACAAACAGCAATGCGAACAACAATAATAACAGTTCAAATGCTCTATATATTAACAACAACAACATCTCGAGAAACAACCCATCAACATCAAGCGTCAACAACACAAAAATAGCTACCGAAGAACATATATTGAATGTTAAAAGCAGAGAACTGCAACAGTACATAATACTTGCGAGCGCACTCGCTGTTTACTAAATCATTTTTAGTCTCGAAAACTTTTAAGCACTCGCTTTTACTGATATATTGGCTCGTTGGCTCGTTCTTCATACAAAGCGAGCTTCATGTATGAAAAAATTACACAATAACTTTTTACTTGTGCATGTGTTAACTACATAAAGCAGTAAGAGCCCAGAAAAAAAGTATGAACAATATCACAACCACTCAAAGCAAAGTTTCGTGTTTTTTTTCTATTTTCATATTCGGTAACTTCTTTGTATTTAACTTACACGACTAAGGTGTTACAACCAGCTCGTAACAACCATAGATGGGCATTTTTCAGTACCAGTACTTTTTCAGTATTTTCTTTTTTTTACTGATTACTGAAAAAAAAAAATCAGTATTTAGTAAATTTTACTGGTTATTGAAAACAAAAATCAGTATGCAGTAAAAAGTACTGATTACTGAAAAAAAAAAATCAGTATTCAGTAAAAAGTACTGATTACTGAAAAAAATCAGTATTCAGTAAAAAGTACTGATTACTGAAAAAAAAAAATCAGTATTCAGTAAAAAGTACTGATTACTGAAAAAAATCAGTATTCAGTAAAAAGTACTGATTACTGAAAAAAATCAGTATTCAGTAAATTTTACTGATTTGTGTAAAAAAATGCAGTAATCAGTAAATGATTGATAGTAGATACTGTCTGCCTTAAAAATAATACATACACATTGTATGAATAGTGGCGTGTTTTCACTTTTTTAAATTATTTAAAAAGGAAATGTGTTATTGGGTAAAAAAAATTTATTAACATAGTTAAAACAACGAGTTATTTTAATTTACAATGAAAAAAAAAAAAAATTAGAATACAAGCTGTGCTATATGCTGTTCGCTTTTCTAAGAACAAGCATTTCAAAATTTTTGTCGCTAAGTTTTTGTCTTCTAGAGCGATTTACAATGCCAGCAAAAGAAAACAGTCGTTCTACAGGTTCTGATGAGGGTAGTGGGGTATTGTATTTTATAAAAACGTTTTTTATTGCATTGTGCTTATGCAGGCAATTTGTTGTTGTATCCCGTTCGGCCAAGTATAAAATTGTTTCCTCGAGATAATTCCCCACATAGCTTAAATTGGACTGTACATCATCATCTGGTTAAGAAAATTGGATAATCAAATATACATATTAATATAAATATCAAAGGAAAATAAGGTGCAAAAGTTAACATCACCTTCTTCTCCAAAATCTAAAAATGAATTTTCCGGCGTTTGAGGCACAATACGGGTTTCAGTATCCGGTATCTTTCCGTATTTTATTATATATGTATTTAACATTTGTTTTACATCTTCCTCTGTTTTTGATGTAGCCGTTCCCAGTAGAGGTTTTAAAAATCGGAGCTTTATTTCAGGTATAGTTACCGCCGCAATGATAGCATCCCAAGCGTCTGGCTGTACTTTGAAATATTTTTCAAATCTTATCGATAGAGCTAAGTATTTTAACTTCCATTGCTCTAAACGCCAAAATTTTACCCTTAACGAAACTATGGTGGGGACAAAATATTCGAAGTACATAGTCTTTTCTCCCTGAAGGTAGTCAATTGCCTCTGCTATTTTCATTACCAATAGGAATTCCTCCAAGTACTCTAGTTCGTCTGCACGAATGGTGGGGATAGAAAGCCGTTATCAAAGTTCCGGCGAATTATCTTTATGCTGCAACAACCTTTTTACGGAATCATAAAGAGAGTTCCACCTTGTTACACACGGAGTCAACAAATTGGCGCTTAAAACTCCGCTGATGACTTCTGCAGACTTCGGTCTATTGCATTTGTTCCAAATCTATAAGCATAAAAGTAAAATATAATTCGAGAAGGTTAGAGTACTACAGGAAGAGAGTAATTATAAAACGAGATTTACCTTGGAAATGTTACATATAATAAATATTCCAACAAACACACGACTTTATTATAAGACAGATACAGACAATTGCGCTCAATTATATCGACACATAATTAATAAACATAATAAAAAAATGACAACTAGTTGATTAAGTTTGTTTGATGTTATAGGTTTGTGGAAAAAGACGCGGTAAAATAGATTAACGAATTATGTACGTAGTATGCCAATTATAAGTCTTAATTTTTGTAATATTAAAGAAAATCACTTGTTGTGTTTTAGATTCCTTGAAAATGGTTGAAGAAGTTAACCGAAATATCGGAGAAAATAAATTGTTAAAATAAAATAAAAAGTTGTTGTTATTTTTGTTTTATGATCCAAGACCGAAGCAAATAAATAATCTCACATAATAACACAGGCCAACAAAAAAGAAACACCCTACAATTATAAAAATAAATAAATGTATAATAAAAAACAAAAAAAAAAAAACAAAATTATTTAATATAGCAAGAAAATGATTCTTTAAACATTTCAAATCGATATTTAATTCTTACACGTGCCGCATTCAGCTATAAAGGCCCAGTTAGGCGAACTTTGCTGTATCCGTAATGTACCGCACCGTACTGTAAGTACGTTTGTGCACTTATAGAACATTTAAAAATGTGTTATATATATTTCCCATACATAAACAAAAAGCAATAGTATACATAAAACAAAACACACAGTGATGGGAATCAAAAATGTTTAAATGGTGACCGCTGTGCAGAAAAAGTACCAAGTGATTTAAATGGTATTAAAACAGTATTAAGTGTATGTAAAAAACGTTAATAATTTAATATTTATATTATAGATTTACAATAAACAAATTTGTATTTTATCATATATATTTTTAGCATACATATTTTGTATTGTGGTGTACGCAACAAACAAGGTTTTGATACCATTTAAAGCCTTTTATTTCTTTCACATTCCCATTGTATGTGTATATGAGTTTGTTTATTTTTTACATCTAAACATAAATATATTTGTTTATATGGAAATATGTTGTATTTTAAGTTGTTTTGTCTCAATTCCATAGCTTTACTGAAAAAAGTTCCAAAAAAAGAGCAAAAATACCCACATTCAATTAAACATACAAGCAGCCCATCACTGCTTTACAACTGTCACGTAACAACGGCATAAAAATCTGTTTCATACAGATCGAGACGTTCCGTCAACGTGACATTTAAATTCAGTAAGCATTTACATTGTTTGCAAATAACATAACGAACCAGACGTTCCGTTAGGGGACGTGGACGTTCGGCTAACTCTGCCTTAACTCTTATGTAAATGGCAAGGTACCCGGTACCTTTGGTGTTTTCAGTTAATTTTTTTTATAGATGATCCACATAGCTAAAACTTCTTAAGAACTCCTTTCATTAATACATTTTAAATTATCATTATTTTTAGCATAATTATTATTTCGAAAGGGCGTGGTGGACCAATTTTCATCGTACACTCTTAACGGCATGGCAAGGTACCCGGGTACCTTCATACATTAAATAGCAAAAAACAAGCATTGCAAGTATATTTTTTGTGAAATGGTACTAAAATAAAATTTAAGAAAGTCGTTATGAATATCTTAAATTAAAACTTTTATTTGGTGAAAGAAAAACCAACAAAAACCAGAAATTAACCAGAAATTAGCTGCAAATAAATTTTCATTGATCGCTTCGCGAACAAGTTGTGCATATTAGACAATTTGTAAATGCCTATTACTAAAAGATTTGGAATATCTACTGCAAGTCTTATGTGTTTTTCTTTGCTTCAAACGTAGTTCCGAGCACTTTTCGTGACAACTCCCTTCTACAGAAGTACGGCCGCTTTTATTATTTTTTTGCTGCAATGTGTTCAGACTGAAAGTGTTCAAAAATAAAAATATATTTCATTTAGGCATATTATAAATAAAAGGAGAAAGGATCAATAGTGCAATTTTACATGTGAACGCGATTAGTCGTTGTGTGTTTTTAATATTGTTACTCGTCTTTTATTGTGAGTTTTTTCCTTTTTTCCTTTTTTCCTTTTTTCCTTTTTTGTTATTACTGTTGTTATATATTTAATTTTTTTTTCTGTACAATAATTAGTAGTGTTACAGGGTGTTTCAATGATTTATGTTTTTTGTTTTAATTTATATTTTTAAGATTCCTGAAGATGCCATCCAAAGGATGGGGAAATATTGAAAAGAAATAAATAATAAAGAATAAAATTTATTATAATTGTGGCCTCGAGCTTGTTTTATTAACATAGGATTATTTCACAAATAGTAAAAATGAGCGCAGAAGCTTATTTATTTGTTTTATGCTGTGGAGCAGCATCTCTTATAGTCTTATAACAGGAGATTGCAAAAGAAAAAAAAAACTTGAAGACAATGGGTAACGTTAACGTGGCTAAAATTTGCGAAAAACTGCAAACTTGGAAACAAACCCTAAGATATATTTGAAATCGCTAAATCAGTTTAAAACAAAATGTCGAGAAAAACAAAAAAAAAAATGTTGCAAAAATAGCGAAAATTCGCGAAAAGTTTTAATATTTCAAGCAAGCCATAAAATTGATTAAAAGTCCCTAAAAGTATAAGGAATGGAATAAATTCGGTAAAAATTTCTAAATTACCGGAAGTTCGCAAAAATTTGCTAATTGCGGCATGCTAGCAAAGTCTAATAATTATTAAAAATCTTTAAAACTGTAAAGAATCCGAAACCTTTCAGGAAAAATTGCTTCTATCGGAAACATGGCTAAAATTATTTGTCGTTGTTTGCTCTTACAATTTTTTTGTAATATCAAATAAATGTTTGCTCAAAAATTACTAAAATATTTGATTTTATGTGTTTACACTATGTTCACATTGGACAAATATTTGTTTGCCTGCAAATACTTTTATTTGCTCAAACTCAGCTTTTATTTTATTTGACACTTAAAAATATTTTGTGTTCAGACTACACAGAAAAAAATTACGACAATTCAATTGTCATATTGAATACTATATTCGTCAATACAATTAACTTTTTAATTGAAAAGGCACCAACAACTAAATTTGTAAATACAAAAAATTATTTTGTTAATTAAAATTGTTAAAACTCAACAAATATTATTAACAATGAGTTTGTAGTATTGAATACGATATTTGTTAACAATTAAATATAATTTTTTATTGTGAGTTTAACATATTAACAAAATATTTTGTTGCTAACTAAGTTAAAAAAAAAGTTGCTTTTAAAATGTGTTTTTATTATTTTTTTTTAGCAAAGTACATAATATGTACTACATATGCATATTAAAAATAACATCACTAATAGCATTGATTATTTATTAACACCTGGATGCACTGGGAGGTTCATACATCAGCACAAAACGGAATCTTGGCACCAATATCAGTAATATTTTAAAATCTAAAATCTCTAAAATAAACTTACCGTATAGATTAATTCAGTTATCATCATATTATTTGTTCTTTTAAAGATTTTAGATCGAAAATCCAGATTTTCTTATTTTATATTTTTAATTTTTTGACACAAAATAATTTCTTCTAAGATATACATACTTATTAATTTTCAACAAATGAAACAAATTGTTAATATGACAATTTACAAACAAGTTAATTAAAAAAATTGTTAAAAATATTAGAAAAGTTTTAACAAATTTTCCTTAATTACTAAATAACATTTGATATTTTTTTCTGTGTACGTTAATAATTTGATTCTTCGAAACAAATCAATTTTATTTAAACTAAAAAAAAATTTGGAAGCATTTCAAAAAGGCGTTGGTAGATGGATCGCGAACGGCATGCATGCTCTTTGTCAGATTTTTTGATTTTATACCTAAGCAAATCTGATGCATTATAATGATAAGGTTATTGCAACAATAAATCAGATTTTGCAACGGAATCCTCATAGTTCTTTATTTTTCATTTTAAAGTTTCACACTGCGTGCATAAATCTAGTTAAGGTTACTTAAGTTAATTTTTAAGGTGTGAAATATTTCTTAGAATTTAGTTTCTGACACTGCACATTGGTCTGGCGAGCCACATTTTTTGGCTAAAACTAAAATATTCACTTCAATTTAATTTAGAGACACAATGAGTAACACAAAAGCATAAATTTTATTAAGTTTTTAATAATTTAGGTCAATTTTTTAGCCCATCTAGAGCCAAAGGAACATTTTATTTACTTAATTTTTATATATTATTTGTACTTTTTTGTTGATTAGAATGATTTTTTTTAATTAAATCTTCTATTTATTTTATTTAAAAATTATTATTCAAGTGTAATTCAAGTTAAAATCAAAAAGGGACTGGAAATTGGGAATTGATTTATTTTTGATTTGTACTTGATTTTCAATAAACGTTCATGTAGTTATTAAGGTAAGAGGTATTCTGATAACACGCTCATTTGCTGCAAGACCGGCATAAATCAAAAAAACACAATTTTGGAGTCAGTGTTCGCTATGTTTTTCTTTATATTGTGTATAAAATTCATCCTTATATCTTTTATACTATCCCCTTTTAAAGAGAATGTTTCGTTATTTTTGTGATTAGAGTGATTAGAGCTAATCAAAAACTTTAAGCGCGTTTATCTCGAAATTTATTCTTTTGAGTTATGCCGGTCTTGCAGCAAATGAGCGATATGTAAATTACTCAATTAATTCGTTTTCCAAAATTAAGTTATCTTCTTCATTTTGTTCTTCAGGTTCATCGTCTGAATTTTCTTCACTATCTATATTTTTTTCATAAGCTGAAATATCAGGAATATCCTCGCAGCTTAATAAATCAATAACTGCTGGTGGAAATGTTAAGCGCTTTCGTTGATATATGAGCGTTTTTTGAAGACAGGTTTCAATTTTTGTATTTAATTGGACAATTGATCTTGACGATTTCAGCCATTTCACATCCAGTCTCCCGCAGTACACCCGATTTTTTTTAATAAGATATTTCTTATATTCATCAGAAATATTTGTTTCTTCGATTTTTTTTTTAAATATAACTAAAAACACGTTCGGTTTTTTCTTATTTTTTACTTCCACTCTGCCAAACTCTGAGTAAATCACAATTTTTAAAGCAAAAGCTTCCTGAAACAAAAATTGATATCTTAAAAATAAGCAAAAACTAGCAGAAAATTACTAATGATTTGTAAGCACTAAATATAACTGTAACTTTGTGTATTTTTAGTTCGTTGAAATCACTTGAAATTTTTAAGTTTTATAATATTTTTTTTATTAAGAGCTTAAATCACTGATTTTGAGGTTATGAAAGTTTTTTATGTTATTTTTTTATTTTCATAATTTTTATTTTATATTTCACTATTAAAAATTTTAATACTTACCATCGTTATTAATATCCATAACTAATATATTTTAAAAGTTTTCTTATTTTCGTGTAACCTGTGACTTAAATAAAACAAAAAACTACACCACGAGTTTCACTTTACTACTGCACTTGAAGCATTGAACTTCCTTACTTCATAGAATAACGGTTAATTGAAGTTTGCAAAAACGAATTATTTTATTTGTTTATCTGAGGTGTTTACTACAATATTCAAACAACAAATATAGGAAAAAGTTTTGAGTTTTGGCCAAAAAAATGGATCTTGGAGACCATTGTGCACTGGTTCAGTTGATTTATATTTGTACAGTGTATACAATTGTGATAGATTCAGGCAAAATATATCTGGCTCGTTTGACGGCGACTTTAATAACTTTCATAATTCGGAATTTTATTAATAAATTGGAGTACTTCATTTTGTCTTTCAAGAGACAATTTGTGAATCGGCGCATGTTTTCCACGCCGCCCAGAAACTGTGCTACTCCCGAATTCTTCTTGTGTCTTATAGTGGCAAATGGTCTTAACACGTTTCACCAAATGCCATTCATTTCAAAATTGTAAAAATATCATTTATTTTTTTTGCCTTATTTCAATTAAGTTTAACAAAATTTGACGCCGTTTATTATAATCCCTCTTACCCCAGTAAGACTCAAATATCTTTTTTGGTGTCCGTTATTTATTTATGTTTGGCATTTTTGTCTACATTTGTCTAATTTTTGCATTCCTCTTCCCGCCTTAGTTTGATTTTTGTATGCTACGTATTGTAATCCTTTTTTCTAATTATATTAATTTTCTTCAATGAAGAAGAACTTGGTAAAAATAACTCAACTTGGCTTACTTCTGGAGAATCCTTACTAGCCAAGTTGGATTTTAACGTACTTCACCCATCCATGATGCTCTCTGATGTAGAATTTAAAACTGATTCTGTATATTCTCTGAAGGAATATAATCGGCATCATTAGATTCGTTCGGGCTATTTACGGCGTTTCTGTTACAACCGATTATTACATTTTCATTTTGGCGAAGTTTTGATAAAGCTACATCAATCATACCTACGTCATCTGATGTTAAAGTTTCATTTGGAACTGGAGGCCAATCGAGCTGGTTTTCAAGATCTTGCCTTACAACTTGTTTGTTGCTATTAATATTAATTTTAACTGAAAAGCTTTTTTCATACCTGATATATTATTTGCCATAGTTGAAGAAACTATGTTTAACTTTTCTTGTAATATACTTCCGACAAAAACTCTTACGTGGAAATAAAAACTAGTATTTTTTATTTTCAATTCAGACAAAAGCACTAATATTAACATGAGATGATTTGTCGATTTATAAAACCATAGTAAACTAATATGAAAAATTAACTTATTTTGATTAAGGAACCACATTTTTTTTATCAATTTTTGTATATACGTTTGACATAAGCACTTGTTTTGTTAAAAGAAAATTATAAAAAACACCTGCACCTGTTTGAAAACAGGACTAACTTAGTCATTCCAATTGAATGTAAATGGATGTTACCGTTAGGGAAAAAATTTGCCTTGCCGATTAACAGAGCTAATTTTTCACCTTTACACATAATTGCGGATATTGAACAGTGAGTTCAGGCAATAGAGGACAACACGGATAGAGAAAAAGAAGTGGTCAGATCCAAGCTGGCGAATAGAATCTCGGAATTTAACAGAAGAATGGGAAATTCACCTGGGGAAAAACTGATTCTTACAGCGTTTGAGAAGACGAGAAAATTTCTGAAAAGGTACAGTGACATTATAATAATACAAGCAGATAAGGGAAATAAAACGGTTGCGATGTATAGAACTGATTACGAAAGTAGGATGCAAACGTTATTAGAGGACAAAAACACATACCGTGCATTAAGAACCGACCCAACACCAAAATTACAAAGAGACAACAATAATATCATAACGGACCTATACAAGAATGAATACATCGACTCATGGCAAAAACGACATCTTCTCTGTTCAGCGGCAACAGCCCCAAGAATCTACGGATTACCGAAAATCCATAAAACTGGAATCCCTCTGAAACCAATTGTTTCCTCAATACAGGTTCCATGCTACCAACTTTCCAAACACTTAGGACAAATTTTAAAAAAACTTAATTTCGAGCAACTACAATATAAAAAATTCGTCACATTTAACATTACAGCTAGAAAACATAAACATCTGCCCAGGAGAGGTATTGGTATCTTTTGACGTCATATCACTTTTCACAAACATCCCAGTTCAAACCGCAATTAAGAACATAATGGCAAAATGGGAAGTTTTAAAAGATTTCATAAAAATTTACAGATCTAAGTTTTTAAATATACAAAAATTCTGTCTTACTGATAATAATTACTTCATATACGATAAAAAAATGTTTAATCAAATAATTGGTATGCCGATGGGTAAACAATTTACACCAACTATCGCTGATATAGTCCTAGACACTCTAATTGACGAAGCTATTAAGGAATTGCAAGATAAAAATATCCGCATAAAATACATAGCAAAATATGTAGATGATATTTTGGCAATAGTAAAATTTGACAATAAAGATGAAATCCTAAAGACTTTTAACAAATACCATGAGAAAATTCAGTTCACAATTGAGATACAAACCAACACAGGAATTGCTTACTTTGATACAAAGCTACGCATTAGTGGAAATAGAATAGTTTTCGACTGGTATGCAAAATAAATATCATCGGGAAGAATCATGAACTTTCATGCAACACAACCACGGAACTAAATAATTAATACTGACAAAAATTTTATAGACAGAGTACTCAACATTAGTGACAGACAATATCACCCAAAAAACACAGAAAAGATAAACAATATTCTAACAAACAATAGCTTTCCAAAAAATCTTATAAAAACTTTAATAACAAATACAGTGAGGAAAATGAATAACAAAACATCTGGCCACCCTAATGCCGACAAGGAGAAAAACAATTTTATAGTGTAAAATACATACCTGTACTTACTGATAAACAGAATATCAAAGACACAATAGAGAAGAAAAACATATGGTTTGCTAACAAACCTAACAAAACTTTAAGCACAATATTTACAAACATAAAAACACCAATAAAAAAAAGCAACAAAACAATATTGTTTACGAAATACCATGAAAGGGAAAAAAGATCAAAGCTGCGATTTGATTTATATTGGCACCACAAAGAGAACGTAGGAAACAAGAATAACAGAACATAAAATGGACATAAACAAAATTAGCCAAGGAAAATTCAATTTTCAGGTGGCGTTGAAAGCGCAGCTGTGCTACTTTTTTTTATTAATTAGAGAGAGAAATGTCAAAAGTTCCTTGTGATTTTGACATATGGATCAACGAAAGCAACAAAAAAATACATTGTTGTGTTTTTGGTGTTGTTACTTGTTTTAGTATCAACACTACCGTTTACATGAATTCGCTTTGGCATTAGCTCAACACATAAAAAATACAAATCATAGAGAAAAAATCGAAAAGAAAAGATTCACAATAGAGACGTTAAGGATACAACAGAAAATAAAACGGACAATGAACTTAAAAGAAGACACACAAAACATTAATGCCAGTTACTCTGTTGCAATATCAAAAAATAACTAACCTGTGTTATAATTTTTAAGATTGTGTTTAATTAAATTTTCATGTTTAATGTTTTTTATGTTTGTCTACAACAAATTATTGTTCAATGTCATAAAAAATCATTTCTCTTATTGTAAGTCATAATTAATTCCTGAAAAATGTTTGTTGTAATAATATTGTTAAACATATTTTCTTTAATATAAATAGACGAATCCGTTAATAAAGTGAACATAACATTCACGAAACGTTGGAAAAATATGGATTAAATGCATTTTTAATTACATATAGAATTTTAGGCCGTATTAGCTAAAATAAAATTTGATTTAACTGCACGCCTAAGTAGAAATAAGATGTTTTGAGAAAATATGTTTTTGAGAAACTTTTTTTTAAAATTTATAGAATTTTAGAAGAAATTGTTTTTTCAAAAGCAAATCAATAACAACTCTTTTTGTGTGATATCTCAAAAACTAAAATACCCATAAAGACGCTGATTAGTGTAAACGAAGCTTAATGGAAATAATAAAAAAAATTTAAGAAATTTTTTTATTTCGACTAAAGATTTTTTGTCAAAAATCCACAGATATTAATTTATCGGGTATGTTTTACACTGAAAGAATTTTCTTCACAATACCAATGAATTTTGACATTAATTCCATGAAAAATTGCATTAAAAAGGAACCTATGCAGCGCTTCGTTGGATCAATGAAACCTGTTTCAAAAAAATTTATTAAATGAAACATTACAATAAATCTATGAATATTATTCATTGAATGAATAAATTGGATGAATACTTTCAAAAAAGTAAAAATTTTTTTTTCAATGTTATTTTTTTAAATTCTTTTTTTGTATTTTTTTTTAAATTCCCTTAACTAATCCCGCGAAGCTTTACGCTTGTCTGTAGGAACCAGTGTCTCTGGCGGGAACCGATCCCGCAACCTCGGTGTTGATAGATTAGCTCACTACCAGCTTGCCGGTAGTGCGTAAATATGAGAATAAATTTTATATTTTATAATAATTAGTATTGTGGTTATTTTGTTGAACTATTCATAGTTTTTAATTCAAATTTTTTATATTTTTAATAATATGATTTAATTTTCATTAAATTATTTTTATGAAGAAAGGAATTTTACAACATGAAAATTAATTAAAATTGTTACTGATAATCTTTCATTTTTGACCGTGGCCGGGGCTCGAACCCGGGCCGGCAGGTTACCATGACATGTTTCGATCGCAACCACTCGATCTCCTCAGATGGATTTGCCGTTTTACACTCGCAGCCATCGACGACTGCTGACGTCAATAGTCAAACATCAATCCTTAAACCAAATTGTATTTTAACCTTTGGTAGATCGAAGTTTGCTTTTTTGAATGATTATCCATTTTAATTGATTTTACATGTTCTTCCTTACTTCTTTTTTTTCGTACTTTTGTCAAGAATTTTTCTTGAAGTCCAAAGTACATTTTTTGTTTTTTCATTTTTTGTCTTTCTTTTTCTTGTTGACCTTTTTCAGCACAACTTGAAGGACAAATGAACACATAGAGCTCGTGCCTTAGCTTTAACAATAATTAGTATTGTGGTTATTTTGTTGAACTATTCATGGTTTTTAATCCAAATTTTTTATATTTTATTGTAAACAAATATTGCATTCAATATTACAAACTCGTTGTTAAAAATATTTGTTGAGTTTTAACAATTCTAATTAACAAATTAATTTTTTGTATTTACAAATTTAGTTGTTGGTGCCTTTTCAATTAAAAAGTTAGTTGTATTGACGAATATGGTATTCAATATGACAATTGATTTGTCGTAATTTTTTTCTGTGTTAAAACGTAAAAATATTGTTTAATTAATAAATTTTTGATTAAAAGAACAGCGAAAGCGTTTAAAACAATAACGCTAAATGCTAAAATTAAAAAAAAAAGTAAATTTTTTTAAAAAATATTTAAAATTGGCTAATCAACAAATTTAACAGAAACAAATAAAGGATTAAGTTTAATATCTGTTTCTCCTTTTGAAATTTATAGGCATTTTTGTTTGAAATTTTTCATTTTTCTCAATAAATATCCACACTCAAAAGAAAAATCAATCTATCCGTACTCAAATCAATCCGCAGCGGTGTTAATAGTATGGTGAGTACGGGTTTTCTTGAATCAATTACAGAAAGATTGATTTAAGTACGGATTTTCAATCACAAAATACTTAAATTATCCATATTCAATCCCGTTTCGTACTTGAAATAATCCGAAAATGAGATTGGTTAAGTAAAACTAAGATTAAATCAATCTCAAAATACGCTTGATTAAGAATTATAAAATTGTTTTAATCCGAATTCGTACTTCAAATTATCCGAAAAATAGATTGATTTAACTAAAACTAAGATTGAATCAATCTTAAAATGCGATTGATTCAAGTATTATAAAGTTGATTTTATCAAGAAATTAGAAAGAAAAAGTTATAATGTTTGATTAACTTACCCGTATTACACCTTACAGAATGATAAAACACCAATATCATGCCCGATGTGGTTTTTATTTTAGAAATCTAATGTACAAATTAAACTAGAAATATAAACTAAATGAGAATCAAGAGTTCAAATTTACTTTTTAACCCTTAGTGGTGCACATGAGTCTCGCCAGACCTTTTTTCAATGTGTAGAGAAAATTAAAACATGCGTAGGCCGGGTTAAACACAACAAAAAGTTAAATCTTTTTTTACTTGATTAAAGAACTTCATACTTATTTCAAGAAATTCCGGGATTTATTTTTGAAAGTAATCCCATTTAGGATTGTTTTGAGTACGTTTAAGTGTTATTCGTACTTGAATTTTTGAGTACGACTCCTACTTTAATTAATCATAAAAATCTTGATTTATCCCGAGTGTTTTTCTTTCTGTGCGATATTATCAAAAATGTTAATTATTCCTTTGTTATATTTTAATGGTTAAACTCTAGTTTCAGCAAATTGGTTTATGACCACTTTTAAAGGCCCAACTTAAGCATATTATAGTTGGGTCTTAAGTTTTAAGTTTAATTCAATTGGTTTGTTCACGTAACGCTGGTTATCAGGTGATATGGCTATTTAGTTTTATTAAGAACAACAAAATAGATTTTTTTATAACTATTTATTCTGTTCCTGTTTATAAAACTAAATAACCATATAACCTGAAAATCCTCCTTCCGTGGACAACCCAATTAAGTTTTAATGAGGAGGCACAATTAACCAAACTTAATTGTAGTCGGGACCAGTGTTGCCGTTAGGATACGAAAGATACATTTTTCGTATCTTTTGACTACTTCAAGTATCATGTATAATCCTGACATTTTTCGTATCTTTTGAATCTGTACGCAAAATGTACAGAAACAAAACATTCGAGATTTTTAGCCAGCTAAAACTAATTAAGACTGATCATCGTAACCGACTCAATACTAATACTATAGCAGCCAAGGCGCTAGATGTGAGAATGTGAGGTCAACTCTACAACAACACTGCTTCTGTGGTCGGATTGTCAAAAATATTGCTAGTAAAAAAAGGTTAGTTTACATAAAAAACTAGTTTCCATACACACTTTGACAAGTCGACCACCGAAAAAAAAACACCATATGTTGACTTTACCCCAACTTCTAGTGAATTCGCCTTGATAGCAGCTTCAATAATGGTGAAAGAAAACTTTAAGGGGTTCCAACATACGATCCACCTAAATCGATGATTACTAGTATTGCGAAGTTGTTCTGAGGAAATATGAAAATCTTTTTTATTTTCAGGAAATTTATATGAACTTTTCAATATAATCGCCTTAGTATAAACGCCTTAACTCGTATATTAATTTTTACAAAAATGAATTTGTTTTGATAACAACCAAAAATAATTACATATAATTAATTTTAAAGTTTGCTTACTGTATTTTTTAAAAATTACATATGTACATAATATTTATGACTTAAATAAATATAAAAATGAATTTATACGAAATCATTTTCTTCACAATATTAATTTAAATTTGAAATAAAAATGTAATGTTAATAAATGTTAAACGTTAAAAATGGATTTTCAAATTTTTTTCAAAACGTATCTTTTTGGGTAAAAGTGTATCTTTTTGGAAACTAAAATGTATCTTTCTCGAAATTTCACTGGCAACACTGGTCGGGACTGTAAGAAAAGATAAACTCACTGTTTATGGTTGTTGTTTTTGTTTAAGCTTTGATATTGTTAAAAGTAAAACTGGGGCTTATAATTATTATTCGCTTTACAGTTTTATTTGTATTATATCTTTAGTTTTTTAAAATCTTTGGATGAAGTTTCCTGACGATCTAGCCTAAGCAACCAGTAAAATGCGCATAGGAATAGCTTATCCCATCAACAATAAATTTCAGTTTATCAATAGTATGAAATGGGAATTAAGCACATTTAAACTAAACCTTGAAAATTCCATTTTATTTTGATCAAATAATTTGACTTTTTCATTTATTTTTTTAATTCAGATAAAATCAAATTTTATTAGAGTTTTGTCCACGTTAAAAAAAATTTAATCAAGGCCCGTTTTCACACCTTACCGATAGCTAAAAGAAGACTTTAATCGGCCTTAAAAAAATCTTCCATTACATTGTAAAAACGGACCTAAATGTGCTTTTAGTTTTAACAATTTTAATTATTTACCTATAAACATTATTAAAAAAACATCTTTTTATTCAACTTTATAGACTTTGTAGGCAATAAACTCAGCTTAGCCTGGGATGAACAGTGTCAAAAACTCAAGGGTACCAACAAAAAACCCAGTTTATTACAGGCCACCTTCAAAGTGTTCGGGTTCCATTACATGATCTTGGGTATTGCATTGTTTTCCATCGAAGTCGGTTTGAAGTAAGTGATTTCGATTTTCAATTAGATTTTTTTTATAAATCTTTTATTTCGCAGATCTATGCAACCCTTCTTAATAGGAAAGTTAATATCTTTCTACGCCAGTTCAGAGTCAACTAGAAAAGATAAAACCGAGGCCCAACTATATACTTTGGGAGTAATACTTAGCATAACCTTTAGTTCACTTCTCTTCCATTCCATTAAGTTGGGCATACAACACTCGGGAATGAAAATGCGCGTGGCTCTGTGCAGTTTAATTTATCGTAAATCTTTGCGTTTGAGTAAAACCGCCATGGGTGATACTACTACAGGTCAAATTTTGAATTTAATGTCTAACGACGTGGGTCGTTTGGATACATCTATATCGCATATACACTTTCTGTGGATCGGACCATTATCTATAGTAATTGTGACCTATTTATTGTATACACAGGTAAGTACGAGTACAAAATGACAAAATCGACTTTTAATAAAAAAGTTATCGCAAAAAGTTTTTACACAAAAAGGTTCGTTCCGTTCTTTCTTCTACTATATTTTTTATTCTCCTAAACGACCTCCAATGTCGAACTTTCTTACCTATCTACTCTTTTGCAGATAACAGCAACGTTTGCCATTCGTGTTCATTAAATTAAAGAAATGGCTTATTAGATGTTGGTGCTTGAGGCGAAACACGAACGATTAGATTCTTCGAGACTATATGAGTAGGGGAGACTGGGGCAGCTTCGGCACTTTTTTTTTGAAGCCCTGAATCTAAGAATGTATGCAACAGATTTAAAAATTGTATCGCTTGTTGTTGTCCTTGGATATTGAATAATAAAATATTCACGCAAAGAAAAAACATGGTTGTGGTAACCATGTTCTAAGAGCAACATATTATGATAAGAATCATGATTGTAGTCACCATATTCAGATTATTATTGAAACATATTATGACTCAATATACTCGTAATATGTCATCATAATATTTTTCCTTTAATCATACTAAGTTAAGAAGTAATCAAATTATTGTCGTGTTAATCATAATAAGCTAAGAAATTAATCATATTATTGTCATGTTAATCATAATAAGCTAAGAAGTAATCATATTATCATCATGTTAATCATAATAAATTTAGAAGCAACCATATTATGATACAGCACCTTTCATAGCTGTCATAATAATACAAAATATATTTAAATATTTTTGAAGAGATTTTTTATTTTGTGGCTTTTTGCAATTTTTCTTAATGTTAATCAAATAGCGGAGTTCAATATAAGGTTTGCAAAAGAGCAAATGAAAAATCTGTGGTTTTCATGGGCAACCGCGTGTGTCCATTTTTTGATTTTAAGATGTTGATGCCATATTGCCTAATTTTGAACGCTCTTTATATTTTTTTGAAAAAGATGTATCAATTCCGTTTTGTAACGTAATGACAAAGTTTAAAATGTGCAATACCTAGCCCATAGTTTGATCTCGAATGGGTTTTCGGCTTTCCTGAACAATTTGTTTTAAGACATACGGGGTTGCCCATGAAAACCACAGAAATATCGTAGCACTTTTATAAAATATAACGAAATCTCTGTGTGTTTTGTTGTTGGATTTTACAAAAAACTATGATATTTTGCATTTGCACTATTACATCACTAATACTTGAATGAACTCCGCTAATATTTTAATTTTTTAATTTCTTTAAACTTATTTTTTTATGGAATTTTATCTTTTAATTGTTTAACCGCTCACAAATAAAAAAAACGACACAACTTCTTCAAAATTATTTTACAAATGGCGCTAACATAATATTATTAGAGTAAAAATAGTTTGATTGCATCTTTAGCATAATATGATAAATGTATAGAAAGTTATCATGTTATGGCTATTAAATATCATGATATGGTTGTGAGAAATATAATATGTTTAGAAAGTTATCATAATTAAGTTGTTAGAAAAATAATTATTTTTCGGTCAACAATACTCAAATTCATAATTGCGATAAACATTGATATGTTTACAGTAACTATAATATTGTTGATATTAAACAAAAATAACAATTATTTGTGTACGACAACAATATATTGTTACATTAACCCTTTGAGGACCAAACTTTTTCTGCCGAAGCGATTTTTTATTTTTTCATATTTTCATAATACATGGCCCAATGAGATCGACAACTCCCATTCCCTTGTTGTAGTGCTGGACAACCAACGGGCAATATATATCAATTTTACCTGCTTGTATAAAAACTTGCAATTATAAATACTTACCTTAAAAATTACATGTGCATTTACAATGGGTTTTTAGAACTTGCGAATGTTCATATATGCAATTCTCCTGAAATCCGGTGAAAACGGGGTTTTAATAGGCAAGCGTCTCTCTGAACCAGAAAGTCTTCTCTGGTGGTACAAAAAGTGCTGGCTTTTCTGGTATTACTGCAGCATTTGAAGTCGATGAAATTGGCTCATACTCTACAGCAACTTGTACCTCTTTACGACCAACTCTAGCCTTTTTAATTACAGAAGATTCTATAGGATTAGTTCCTTCATTAACAACTTCTATGGGCTCATCCCCTTGGATTTCCAAAGCGTAATTTTCTAGAAAAACGATGTCGTATTCATCCATATACGCAGCAGCTTCTTCGTCATTGTCACTGGTGTCGCAAAACCAAAGGTGCTCAATTTCGTCCGGATAAGGGAAAAGAAAACGATCACGGACTGATCCACTCATTTAATTTTTTTTATTTATAATAACCAAATAATATTACACTATTTGATCAAAAATTACACTCGAAATACAGCACTAATACACTTTCAAATGGTAATGCACGAAAGACGTATGCTCTGATTGATTTCGAATAATAAATGAATAAAAAAACAAACAATCAGCGCAAAAAAAACTTTGAACTTAAACAATAACAGACAAGATGCGTTTTGTTCAATTGACTATAAAAAAAACAACGTAAAACTATGAATATACACACATATGTACATACAATGATGAAAATAAAAAAAAATATTCAGATTATTTTTAGGTGCGTTTGTTTCCGTTTCAACCAACAGGCAAACATACTTGCCAAACATATTTGGGGTAAATGTGGGCAGGTTGAAACTTACACATACTTCCCCCATATATATTTTGAAAGGAAATAGGCGCCTCCAAAATATTCCCGAGTTTTATCCAGGTGCGCCCTACGCTCTCCCCACAGCACCCCCCTGAAGTAAGGCGACTTTTTGGCCAAATTGGAGGCCTCCTAGCGGGCAAATTGGGCCAGATAGGCCCCTACCACCTACCACATTTTTGTTACCCCAACCCTCCGCTACAAATCCGTTTTTAACATATTTACTCTATTCATTGCGTGAACAATTATATGATGAAAAATCCCCTGGGCAAGTATGTTTGCCTATGGTCGTCAAAGGGTTAAACATAGTGTTGTTGCCGTAACCATGCCCAACCATATTTTTTCTCTGCGTGTTAGTACAAAATTTTATGAATACTGGGTATTTGTTATGTTTTTTTGAGAATTAGTAAAAAAGTAATTTTCGCTGAATGTGCCCCACGCCGGGGTAGCTTCGGCATTTGACGGAGCACATTCGTCGACTATATTCTTAAAGGTAGTGGTTTAATAAAAACTCCATAAAAAATAAAATTAGATGCCAGTTATAAACGGATTAAGCATTTTTTATTGGATGGATACAGTTAATGAAAAATCAACACATTTTTTGGAATTAGTAACTTAAGTTTTATTTCTGCCCATAGAACTAGCGAAATATTTTAATTTTCAGGCTTAACAAATAGAGATCAAAAAGATATCAAGCATCCGAAGGAAGTTTATTATTGAGATGCAGTCGTCAAGAGTTCAAGTAATCTCAGTAACTTGATAAATTGGATTATTACTATAGGTCTGTCTGCGTACTTTTCCAGTAGCAAATACTCAGTAAATTTTTTTGGGAGAGTAAGATCAATATCTCAAAAAGTACGCAGACAGAATCCAGTGAAATCTTGCAAGAAAACAGCTGATCGGTTCAATTTTTATTTTCATTTCACAAAAATTATTTACGTGTGCCAAGATAGCGTCGACGAAATAGCGACTTTTGGGAATTTAAAAACCGGGAAACAAAAATACCCAAATAATGGGATTTACCGAATGAAATCAAAAAGTTAGCGTCGAATTTAGGAATTTAAAAGGGGAAGTATAAATATTTAATATTTTTAACAAAAATACAAAAAATAGTTAAAAAAAAATGCGTGCAAAAAATCGTTCGTTCCGTTCCCGAGATTTCTGGGTTCGATTTTTTGCGGAATATATACAGTTTGGCTGAGTTCCAAAACATCAATATACTTTGCAGCACAAGTCAAAAATGTATATTCAAGTTTAATAATGCACAGCTTTTGTATTATGTTCTCATTAAATACTTTTTTGGTGCACATTGGGACAAATAGAATTGTAATAACCTACACGGTTGCATTGTAGCATGCATTTAAAAAAGATAGTTGCTTTGCAACCGACGTTTTGGAACTCAGCCTTAATACCGTGCAAAAGCTTGTGTTCAAAGGGATAAATCAGTAAAGCTTTGTACTGACCATTTTGGATGCACCCAAATATCTCGGGAACTAACCGAACGATTTTTTGCACGCATTGCTTATTTTGTTCCTAAATGTGTATTTTTTTTATTTGTGCTAACTATTTTTTGTATTTTTATTAAAAATATTAGTTATTTTTACTTCCCCATTTTAAATTCCCAAATTCGACGCTAACTTTTTTTTACTTTTGGAAATCCCCCTAAATTCCTAAATTCGACGCTAACTTTTTGTTGTTATTCTGCAAAAGACCATAATTTGGGTATTTTGTTTTCCCGGTTTTTATATTCCCAAATTCGACGCTATTTCGTCGACGCTATCTTGGCACACGTAATAAAAACAGCTGTTCAAACTAGTTGCAAAATCTTGCAAGAGGAAATTTCTCCAGTAACATCTTGTAAGTTCTCTAACTTCCAACTGTCAAAAAATTCTCTTTTTGGCTCTCTCGCTGCAAGAGATTTGGAGTACACAGACAACATTTTGTAATATTTTGCAACATTTTTCACAAAATGATGCAAAATATGTGTACGCAGAACAAGTTTGACTAGGCCGAATGTGCCCTATGTGCCCTATGTGATGTTGGTTTGTAATTTTTATTTTAAATATAATTTTCAAATACAAAATACTTACGAAATAGAATCAAAATATTACAGAAACGCTTGGAAAAACACTTAAACACGTGTAGCTTTTTCAGTTGGTGAGCTAGAGATGACAAACTTTGCGGGAGTAATTTATTTTGATTTTCGGCACATTTAAATAAATAGTTAGTGATATAAAATAAGTGCATCATATCGAAAACGTCATTGACGAATGTACCCCAGTGCCGAAGCTGCCCCAGTCTCCCCTAAAACTAATTTTAAATTTTTTCCAATTTTTTTTACCAAAACATAAAGCTATACGTATAATTAGATTTAGGAATATTACAGTTAGTTAGATTTAAGTTAATTAGGATTAATTAAAAATAATTTTAATGAACTTTTACTTTCTAAATATTATATGTATTAATGGTCTAGTTATGTTATTGTCCATTTAATATAATGGCTAAAAACTTATTTTATTTGTTGTTAATTGTTTAAAGGAATAGAGATGTGATATCTCTCGAATTTAGGTTAGGCCTCCATATAACCTTACATGACCTTCACTTCCACATGAGTCTTGATAGATTACCCAAAGTTTTAGGTTATGCGATGTGTTCTTTTTCCTGACTCTTGGAAGATTGGTTGTGGGCATAGAAAGAAATTTATGTATTTTCCAAGATTTCTAGATTATGAACGTCCTGCGGGCTTATATGGACCCACACCTAGACTGGTTTTTTTTTAAAAAAATGCGGATTCAGGAAATAAATTCCAAGTTCCTCCAAAATTTATCATGTGCCTATTAAATTAAATTCTCTTATAATTTCCTTTTTTTTCACACAACTATAACTTGTGCTCACAATTAATTTTACAATTTAGTCAAACTTAAATTGTGAAAAACCACATGGAAACTTATGCAAAATTATTATATTTTTTCATATATAATAAAAACTTCCTTTTTCACTTTTTCTCGATTAGGCACTTCTTGTTCTGACAACTTTACCTTTTGAAATGATTTTATTTTGTCTAGATATGTGTAACCAAGTAAGCGTACCAGTTGCGTAACTATTTTTGTGCAATGTGAATTTTGTGCAATACTCAAATTAGTTAAAAGACCATATGTTAAAAAAAGACAGAATTACTCCGCTTTAAAACTGAGATTGAGATTTAATCCATTTATGTATATTAACGTGTGAGAGCTAGGACCGTAAAGAAAACATCGCAAGTTGCTTATTAGGGAAGGAAACCTCATAGAGGTTTATTACAAAATTTACTTGTGGGGAAAATATATGTTTATTATACCAATGGTAAAATAAATAATGTAAATGTAAATGCCATTTCAAAATAAAATCTTTTTCATTTTTCTCAAACGAAAAAAATCGCAACAACTTTTACCTTTTTTATAAGAAAATAAATAAAATTTGTCTCGATTTAACTTACAGATTGGCATTGCGTCCTTCTTTGGCATGATTATTATGCTGCTCTTTATTCCACTCCAAGGGCTTTTAGGGAAGAAAATCTCCATTTTACGTTTGCGCACTGCTTTGTGTACCGACGAACGTGTGCGAATGATGAACGAAATCATCACCGGCATACAGGTAATCAAAATGTATGCCTGGGAATATCCTTTTGAAAAGATGGTAGACTATATAAGACGGAAAGAAATGAAAGCTATTAGATATATTAACTACATACGAGGCATACTGGCTTCTTTTGTAATGTTTTTCAATCACATTTCTGTCTTTACCAGCCTAGTTGGCTACGTCTTGCTGGGAAATTTTCTCAATGCTGAAAAAGCGTTTGTCATAACATTGTATTATAATATTTTGCGAAATATTATGACACTGTACTTTCCTTTGGGTGTGACTCAATTAGCTGAGACTTTGGTGTCATTTGATCGTTTGCAGACGTTTATGATGTTGGAAGAGGCTTCACTGATTGCTAAAAGTAATAATATAGATCATGCCGCGCTTAAGCCAACTGGTACTGCTGGTGAAAATGGCACAGAAGAAGGAACACCTGTAAAGGAAAACAATCTGCCTAGTATTGATATACACAACTTAAAGGCCAAGTGGAGTTTAAAGTCAGCCGAATTTAATTTGAACGGCATTAACTTAAATATTAGGCCCAAAACGTTGATAGGAGTTATTGGACCAGTAGGATCGGGCAAATCAAGGTATGTTTTAAAATCAAAGAGCTCTTAAGAATCAAAATAAAATGTTTTCGGTATTTTTCTTTTTCTAGTTTATTACAAGCCATACTAGGCGAGTTGCCACCTTTTTCTGGTTCTGTAGATGTCAAGGGCGTCTTATCTTTTGCCTCCCAAGAGCCTTGGCTTTTTAACGGTACTGTGCGTCAAAATATATTATTCGGTTTGCCCATGGATAAGCAGCGTTATAATATGACTGTAAAAAAGTGTGCTTTGAAACGAGATTTTGAACTTCTTTCTTACGGCGACAAGACTATAGTGGGAGAACGTGGTGCCTCTCTTTCGGGAGGACAAAAAGCTCGCATCAGCTTAGCTCGGGCTGTCTACCGCAAGGCGGATATTTATTTACTGGATGATCCTTTAAGTGCTGTGGATACCCATGTCGGACGTCATCTATTCGATGAGTGCATGAGAGATTATCTAAAGGAGCATATTGTAGTATTAGTGACTCACCAATTACAATTTTTGAAACAAGCTGATCTGATAGTTATAATGGAAAAGGGTGAAATAAGTGCTTTAGGGACCTTTAAGTCCATGCAAAAAAGTGGTTTGAACTTCGCCAAGCTGTTGTCAAATACTGAATCAGAACATAAAGGTGATCAGTATTTAAACAATGAAAAAAGAATTAGTTTTGTGCAGAGAAAAATAAGTGAGGCCTCAATTGGATCTTATGAGGAATTGGTAGAACTTAATGATGATCCCATACAATTAAAGGAAGCAAAGGAGGAGGGTAAAATTGGTTTTCGATTGTATATGAAATATTTTGGCAGCAGTGGTGGTTTTCTGGTATTAACAATGGCCGTTCTATACTTAGGGGCACAGGTTTTGGCCTCCGGATCCGATTATTTTCTATCGTACTGGTAAGTTTTTTGCCATTTAATTCCATTCATTCATTTAATTAAGCTGTGGCAGCAAACCAAATACTCATATTAATTCTATTTTTTTAGGGTCAATAAAAATGAAAAAAATGTCTCTGTCCGTGGGGATATGCAAGCTGATCCTGTAGATATCTATATTTTTGCGGCTCTCAATGTGGCTGTAATTGTTTTTACCATGTCCCGAAGTTTTCTGTTCTTCAATTTGGCCAAAAAATCTTCGACTACTTTACATAATGCCATGTATTTAGGAGTGACCCGAGCTGCAATGTATTTCTTTAACACAAATCCCTCAGGACGCATTTTGAATCGTTTTTCAAAAGATATGGGCCAAGTGGATGAGATTCTGCCCACTGTAATGATAGATGTCATACAAATATTTTTAGCTTTGTCAGGTATTTTAGTTGTTTTGTGTTGGATTAACCCTTCGAATATATTGGCCACTGCGGTTCTGGTAATAATATTTTATTATTTGAGATCATTCTATTTGAAGACCTCCAGAGATGTTAAGAGAATAGAAGCGATATGTAAGTAGAGTTTCAAGTAGTTGATGCCATTTAAAATTATAGCGAAAAATGTATTCTTTTTTATTTAAGGCCGCTCGCCTATTTACTCTCACTTGGGCGCTTCTTTTAATGGCCTGGCCACTATTAGAGCTTTTAAAGCTGAACAGATCCTGATTGCCGAATTCGACAATTATCAGGATATCCACAGTTCTGGGTTCTATATGTTTGTGGCCACAAGTTATGCTTTTGGATGCTGGGTAGACTTTTGTTGTTTGGTTTATATAGCCATTATCACTATCAGCTTCTTCTTTTTTACTCCTGAACGCGGCGGTGATGTTGGCTTGGCAATAACTCAAGCCATGGGTTTAACTGGAATGGTCCAATCGGGCATGCGGAAGTCATCAGATTTGGAAAATATTATGACTTCTGTAGAAAGAGTAGTGGATTATGAATCTATAGAGCCAGAAGGAGAATTGATGACGCTGCCTTCTGAAAAGCCCCCTCAATCATGGCCCGAAAAAGGACAAATTGAATTTGAGAATTTATCTTTGCGTTATAATCCAGATCCCAAATCAGATTATGTTTTAAAGTCGTTAAATTTCATAATAAAGCCCTGTGAGAAAGTAGGTATTGTGGGTAGGACAGGAGCTGGAAAGTCCTCCCTCATCAATGCGCTTTTCCGTCTATCCTATAATGATGGATCAGTAGTTATAGATAAGAGAGATACCAATGTACTGGGTTTACATGATTTAAGAAGTAAGATTTCCATAATACCCCATGAACCGGTTTTATTTTCAGGTACTATACGTTATAATCTTGATCCATTTGATGAGTATCCGGATAGTAAATTGTGGAAGGCATTGGAAGAGGCAAGATTTCACGTTATTAAAAAAGTGCATTCTCTTTAATCTTTCTACTTTTCTAAAAAAGGTCAAGCTAAGGCAAGTAGTGGCCGATATGCCTCACGGGTTACTTAGTAAAATCTCCGAGGGTGGTACCAATTTAAGTGTTGGTCAACGTCAGTTAGTTTGCTTGTCACGTGCCATATTGCGCGAAAATCGTATTTTGGTTATGGATGAGGCAACCGCCAATGTTGATCCGCAAACAGATGCTCTAATACAAGCCACTATTAGAGTCATGTTCAAAAACTGTACTGTCTTAACAATAGCCCATCGTTTGCATACCGTCATGGATTGTGATAAAGTTTTAGTAATGGATGCCGGCCACGCGGTAGAATACGGTTCTCCTTATAAGCTGTTAACGGAGTCAGAGCTCAAAGTGCTTTATGGCATGGTCAAACAAACGGGCAATAGCAGTTTTGACAGTTTGTTAAAAGTGGCACAAAAGGCACACGAAAATAATTTGCGGTAAAAGAAAGAAGAAAAATAGAACTTGTGAAACTTTTAAGTCGTTCACATAGACGAAGCGTGTCAAGTGCTTAGAGTTTTCAACCTGATACGAAATGTAGATAAAAAAATGTCTTTTTTTATTTGTTTATTTATTGAAGTCCTGCTCAACAAAACAGAATCTCATAATTACAGGATAATAGTATTAATATTAGAGATTTCCATAATATATTCTTAATTAATTAATAAATGAATTACAACAAAACTAATAATTTAAAATTAGAAATATAGAAATTAAATTTTTAATTAGAACATACTTAAGTAAACGGAAAATAGAACAAAAAAAGAAAAAAAAAGTTAAGGAAGAGTAGTATGTTTAGGGCGGTTCTAATCCACTTTATTCATACAAATTTGGAAGCATGCCTGGATGGGAGTATGTATACATTTCTAATAGGAAGTAGTAAAAATATGTTGTAAAAGTACAAAATAAATTGGATCCCTACAAAATATGATTAATGTCTGGATTTGAGTAAGTAATTATAATTGTATAAGAAAAATAGTTTTGATGTATCCGTCCGTCCGTCTGAATGTTTGGTTTAAAAATAAAATAATTTGTGTTTGCATCGTTAAAAATTTTTTTTGCATGTAACAAATGAGAAAAAGTTAAAACCGTATTTCCATTCCTGGGATGAAACTTTTTTTGTAATATTAAACCTTTTTAATTTTCGAATGTGGGATGATGCCTAAGTTACAGTCGGCATATAAGTTTGTCGATTGGTACGCTACACTGAGCCGTGTATGTGTGTGTGTGCGTAAATGTGATTGTTGTAGCTGTGTGTGTGTAAATGCCCTGTAAATATTATTGGATTACCTGATCCATTTTGATCAAACGGACTACTCCCTGGACTGGTCTAATGTAATGCAAACATGGACCATGTCATTGTTAAAAAGTGTTTATAGTGAAACGACATGTCTTCGTTTTTTTGACGACATGTTTTCGTTTTTAAACGACTTCCAAACTTATCCTCTTGAGTATACCATGGAGAAGTTTTAAGACTACTCCTTTGTAATCCAAAGCTGGGTTATATGGTCTTGCCCTACGACATCGTAATGTTAAATAGACCACGTTTTTTCCTTACGTTTGGGTTACTTTTGGACTAGTCCTAGTCTCTTGCGGGCTACATTTTACACGCGTTTTTGAACTAGTTCTATTATTTTCAGGGTGTGACTGTCTTGGTTGAGGTGCGGGGGTCTTTGTTAGATGTTCGTAAAGAATAGGTTGTGTGTAAATATGACTGTCGTGGTTGAGGTGCGGGTCTTTGTTAGATGTACGTGATAAATTTATATTTAATAAAGCTTTTTATTTGAATTTGTCCTCATCTCAAAATTCTTGGAAAAACAAAGAAATGTGGGTATTAGTTGAGCAGATGTGTAGGTGTTTAGAATTCTTGGAAAAACAAAGAAACCGCTGATGCTGCGGTTTTTGATTATACGAAATAAAATAATGCAAGAATTTAAACTTAGAAGAAATAAATATTTTATAAAATCTGCTAATTGTTCCTTTTCATAAGTGTCTTTTTTTGTAATAAGAAACCTTTTTATTTTCGAATGAATTCGACATTTGTACGTGATAAATTTATTTAATTTTTGTATGGAAGTATGATTTAATAAAAAAAAGAAACCATCAGGTATGTGATGGAAAACGATTTTAAAAACAATACGATTTGAAAACGATAATATCGTTTTCAGTATCTTTAAAAATTGATTACTAATACATTTTCCTCTGTCTTCCTGTATAAATTCTTTTAAATTCTTTATTATATATGTAAATTGAACTGTATTTTGAACAAAAATTTAAGAATTTACTGTACAAATGGATTTTAAAATCGGTCGGAATTCATCACACCTGCTAAAGACGATCATTTTGAAAACGATCGTTTTTCATCACACACCTGTATGTTTATGAATTAGAAAATAAAACAAATAGTTTGATAGATGTATATGTAAATGTTTACATTTTATTAAAAGAACAATTTTTACATTTAGTTAAATAATATACATTATTATTATAATATTCCATGATTTCTTTAGCTTCTTCTATGGCAGATTCTTTTGTTTTCTTAAAGCGGGAACACGAACAAGTATCTTGACCACACGTATTATTTTCATCTGACCAAACATAATTATTGTAATGTTCACCATATCGATTAGTTATTGTTTGGAATTTATTTCTATCCTCCAGATATTCTTTTTTTTTATGCGTATCAAAAACATGATTGCTTACACCAAGATCAATAGAATTGATCTTAGTTTTGAATCGTTAAATTTATATTTAGGTGTTGAGCTTTTTCCAAATTTATTTATAAAACTCATGTTTTTAATAAATTATATTAGCCTCTCTAAGTTCCTCAATAATTGAAATTAACTCGTTTTTATGATTATTATGATCAGCACCTTGCGATGAAAGGAGCAAACTTAATCTGTCGACTAATTCATTAGGTTCATTACAATATATATATAGTTTGGTTTACGTTTTTCTACTAATTTTAAGGATAATCCACTACCTTTAGTAAGAATATTACTCTTTGTATTGAATAATTTTTTTATAGTACGTTTATATTTAAATTCTTTAGTTCCTTTAATTTGTTTATTAGACTGATAGTTAAGTCTGTGTACATTTGTATTAGCAAGAATATCTTAATATTTTTTAAAATCTATTTTATTATATTGTAAAGGTTTTATGTGGAACTGTAGTTCAAATAATCCTGGTTTTATTTTCAATTTTTTATTATATATATATATAAAGTGTTATCGTTATTAAATTTTAATTTGTTTGTTCCATATCGCCAATTTCCATCATGATCTATATTAAATCCATAGACTCTATCAATCATTTTATTATTTGTTAACAACAAAATATTCTCGTATAGAGGTGATTCATTTGATTTAGAATTACTTAATTTAATTCGTTTCCTTTCGGTATTTAATTGTGTTTTACTTTTACGTTTGGAAAATAAATGTGTGGTTTTGTTGCGTTTTCTGTCACCATCTACATTTGAAAGCAATGAATAATTCTTTCGTTTTAGATTTTTTTGGTTTTTATCATTTTCGATTGTACTGTGGATGTTGTTGTTGATGTTTTTAGTGAAATAAGTTTTTTAGTATTGTTAGGTTTTACTGTTGTCGTTGTTTTTGTTGTTTGTAAAATTTTCATATTATTTTCTTTCTCTTTATATGAGGTAGATCAGATGTGTTGTTGCTAAATGTTCTTATTCTTTATAAGTTGTTTGCATATTGGACTTTGGTCATCATCATTAATATTTATATCATATTCAGATTTATTTTCTTCATTTAACCTCACCAAACTAGATACATTATCAATATCATCATTATCATAATCTTTATTGAAATTAGATTTATTTTCTTCATTAAAACCAGCAAAACCAGCTTCGTTATTATCAATATAATCATCATCATCATCATCATAATCTATATTGGAATTAGATCTATTTTCGGCCGGCACATGAAAATCCTTCTACTGAACCCTCCACGGGGGTGCTGGCTGGTAACGGGTACTAGTGGGTACGCGGCTAAGATCAGGACTTGAGCATAGGGTCACAATGTAATGCCTATTGCCACATTACTGTGATGAGTCTTGATCAAAGGAAGAAGGTAATCGTGGGGCTTGATTCGGTCCGGGCGTCTGTTTCCCACATAAGGCGGCTTGCGGGTCGGAGATGGCTCCAAGATTCTTGGAACTATGGTGCGATAGTGCTATCGGTAGTATCGATAGATTTATTTTTGGCGGGCTATCGATAGTTTTTATCACTTCGATACTATCAAAAAATTTTAAAAGTAACTGCATAGTTGATTAGATGTAGTCAACGAAACATTTTAAACAACTCTTTCGATGCAAGTTTAAAGCAGTGCACAAACTTTTTTAATTCGTTGGGAAAAAAAGTAAAGTAAAAAGTACTTAAGTAGACTTATCCTAAATTTGAGTTTTTTTATATCTTCATATTCGAAAGTACACATGCAACAACAACTAGAAACAATGGCACTGTTGAGATCTTCACAATCTTATTTACACACGGGTAAAGTTTAAATTATTTTGATCCACTTTTCAGGAGGTTATAGAAAAATTCCTCTTTGCGTATCTTTCTTTCAAGGTTTAATATTATTTGGAATAAAAACTTAAGTTAACTTCTGATCTGTGACCTAAGGAAGGTTAAGGAACAAAAACTTTAAAGAAAATATAACCGCAGATAAGTAATGGTAATATAAGAATAGGAGTAAATTTTAAAAAATCACCTTTAAAACTTCAAAAAAAGACTTAAGCACTTTTTCCTTATTGCCTCAGAATTATTTACTAATTTACATATTAAAAAAAATGTTAATCCTACCTACCTTAAAGAGTGTTACCTTGTTTATTCAGTTAAAATAGGTTTAAAAAAAATTTTAAATGAATAAATTTTCAACGTATGGGTTACGAAATAACCTTTTAAATTCCTAGACTTAAGCTTCGTTCACAATAGGCAGCAACATTTTCACTGGTGTTCATAATAAAGCAACAATTTTTTTCACGACCACACACATTTTAAATAAAGAAACCGGTTGCAAATTTCCCAGAACAATATTACGTATTTTTTATTATTTGTTGGAACATTTTGTTAAAATTTTCATTCAAAACTAAATAAAATTATTTAAAACGTCAGACACAATTTCATACAAATTGTTGCTGAAGTTCTAGTTGCATCAACTTTTTAAAAAAACGTTCGTTACATTATTGTTTATAAAATAAAAGGAAAATATATGAAATACTTGGGGAAGAAATAAGATAGGAGAAAACACCAAATTGTTGCTCTGATTGTGGACAAAGCTTTAAGTTGAATATTTTGACGTCGAAGGTGAAAAAAATTGACAACCCTGATGACAATTAACCGTCTCTATATATCTATATAAAGTTTATACATATTAATTATAAACTATACATGACACTAAATTTAAAGGGAAAATGCTGGTCTTTATACCTGAAAAACTTTTTCTGTAAATGAAGTTTTAAAACTTTTTAATTTTGAATTTCATTGAAAGAAGTGGCACATAGAAACTTTTCGATACTTTCGATAGTATCGATAGTTTTTAAGCTAACTATCGAAACTATCGATTGGGCCGACTATCGATAGTTTGCAGCTCTAGTCTGTTATCCAGTGGATCGGCGTTATTATGAACATGGCAGTATGTATAAAATGTACTTAAAGGTAACGGAAATGGAAGAAGATAAAAATAAAAGCCGGGAGGTAATATACGCCCAAGCGTCGGTGTTAGCAGTGACTGCGACTACCGGCGGGCACGGTGGAGTACCAGTATCTCCTCTGCGTTTCGCCAGCGGTCACACATTATCTGCCGTGGTTAAAGCTGCTAAATTCGCCTAGCACATCTCGGGGATTCTAATAATAGGAACGGGCCCAAGAGAAGCAAGGAAGGACTTAGAGCTCTATCGGAGTATAAAGCTGCGGTCCAGACACCTTTCCAATGATGAGAAAGAGCGGATGAAGTGGGCTACGGGGCGATTGCAGAGGGCCGAGCTCACTTTTCCAAGAACCCTAAATATGCTGCAAAAAATCATGGTTTCCACAATTGCATTGAAGAAGCTGTGATTAAGAGCATGCAGGGAAAAAGACAGCGGTTAGTTGATGAGTCTCCATCTGCCGCAAATCCGAAGGAGTCAAAAAAATCCAAGAAATACCCCGAAAGCTACCACTGAACCGTTGCCAAAGGGTGCAAAAGTCAGTAAGGTGGCCAAACGTCCTCTGAGCGACCCCTTTGGTCAAATGTCCACAGAGCGGTTCAACGAAATCGTTGCTAAGATGGAAGCCGAACCAGGAAGACCGCTGATGGGGCTGGATGGTTCAACAGAGTGAAGCTCATCAGCTGAAAGGATGAAATGACTCTGGAATGGCTTAAAGGAGTTATTAAGAAACTCAAGGGCCTGTGGTCGGATGCACAACTTAAGATTGTGGATCGATCGCACATTCCTGCTGTTCCGAAGGCGAAGGTGAAATTTCCGCGTATTGTCAAACCGGAAGTCGCTCTTCGTCTTCTACAAAATCAGAATCCCGACACTCCCACTAAAGAATGGAGGATTCTGCATGTACAAAAAGGCAATAAAGACGGGCAGAACTACATACTCCAGATTACAAAAGAGGCAGAATACCTTTTGAATCCTCGGTATGGAAAAATGTTTTAAGGAGTGGGAAGTGTGTTTATTCGATTAAAGAAAGGACATCCACAGGACTCCAACCACAACACATTAGAGGTCGATGAAGTGGAGCGTGATCTGGCTGCTGCCACTGCGGCCACTTCTGGACTGAGTCTGGGTGAGACGGCCAAGGAGGGTGATCTTAGTTGATGACGCTTAAGATCCTGCAAGTTCACCTCCAGCATTGTAAGATGGCTTCGGCTGAACTTCTCATCACAAAAGAGGAGTTCAGTTTGTGCTTTGTTGTGAAACGGACGTGTATTTTCAACCCCGCATACGATTTTAATTTATTATTAATTAAATTTGATTTTGGAATATAAATACTAAGCGAATGGACGCTAGAAAATATATGATATTTTTTATTTAAATTATTTAACATAAAAGTGAACAATTAAAACGAAAATTAAATAAAGATAAATAAAGCAAAAATATATACATATGTACGTATGAATGTTCATACATGTGTATGTATACATATTCTGTGCACAAACATTTTAGTTTAAATTTCTTATTTTTGGCGTTGTTGTAAAATACAATAAATAATAAAAACATTAAAAGCACAGTAAAACGGTGAAAAACAAAAACAATTTCTTGCATGAGTAAAAACAATGTAACAACAATAAAATTAAATGATAGAAATGCTTATGTGACAGTGCATGCCAACGAAAATAATGTTGAAATAAATAAAACAAGACAAAACAATATTAACTACCTAACGGCTAAGCCAATCTTTCGTACTCGTTCCCTCTCACCCTCTTTATTTACACAAACGGTGGATAGTGACTCATTAAAAAAACTAAAACTAGACCTTGAAACAAGTGTTGCCAGGCCAACAAGTATTGCCGCGTCGTCAAAAATAAATTTAGTGGGAAATGATACCATGAACCAAAACTCAAATGCAATGGAAAACCCCCCTGTAAAAAGTTGCCAAAAGCCTCAAGTCCAAGTTGGTATGGACAGGTATATAACAGTCCTCAAGCGGGGTCGCAGCCCTACCTCTTCAGCTGTTGCTTCGGCATCAAAAGTGCCATCTTTTGACAAAATAAATTCCCAAAATCGCTTTGCAATTCTGGAGGATGAATCGTCTGAAGCACCAAACGTCATAAGATCGTCCAAGCCTCCCCCGATATATCTTAGGGAGCATAACTCAAATGATCTAATAAAGAGTTTAATTTCGTTGATTGGTGAAAATTCGTTTTATGTAGCCGCAATAAAGCGAGGTAGCATAAATGAAACGAAAATCCAAGTGAATCATGAAAATGATTTTCGCAAAATTATTAACAAATTTGAGGCACTTAAAAAAAGTTTTTATACATACCAACTCAAGAGCAGTAAAGGTCTCCAGGTGGTGATCAAGGGAATTGATTCATGCGTAGACCCAGAGGAAATTAAAACTTTCTTAGAAGAAAAAGGCTTCAAGATTAAACACGTGGTAAATATTAGAAATAGAGACAAAAATCCACAACCACTATTTCGAGTAGAATTAGAGCCCGGCGACATTAAGTTAAAAAAAAACGATACGCATCCCATTTATAGTTTAAAATATATTCTACACAGAAAAATCACAATTGAGGAGCCGCACAAAAAAAATGGACCTGTTCAGTGCTTAAACTGCCAAGAATTTGGCCATACAAAGGCATACTGCTACTTACCCCCTGTTTGCGTAGTATGTGGTGAGTTACACGGTACAGTTTCTTGCGATAAGTCTAAAACCGACCCCAACGTAAAAAAATGTAGCAACTGTGGCGGTAATCACACTGCCAATTATAGAGGATGCCCTGTTTATAATATCGTCAAGCAGACGGTTGGACCGAAAACAAATGCCCCTCAAATGCAGGTTGCAAATCAAGTTATCACTAATGCAATTCAAGCCCCCCAGTCTAGTAATAACAGAACCTCTTATGCTAACGTCCTAAAATCAAAACATGAGCCAATGCAAGGTGCCTCGCCAAGTAATGATGAAACTCCAGTTTCTAATTTAAGTCGTTTAGAAAAAACCATGGAAACATTAGTGCAAACAGTTAATAATTTTACGAACACAATGGGTAATATGATGCAGGAAATTCTAAGAATGCAATCGATGTTATTGCAAGCTGTACTTAACAAGCCATGAACTGTATAAAAATTTGTTTTTGGAACGCAAACGGCATCCGCCAACATAAAAATGAACTAGAATACTTTCTTAAAAATAAACAAATTGATGTCATGATGGTTTCTGAAACTCATTTGACCTCAAAAAATACGTTTAAAATAAATGGATATATACTATATGATACAAAGGACCCTCGAGATAGAGCTTGTGGAGGTTCTGCCATTTTAATAAAAACCAGAGTCAAACACTACCTAATGGGTGATCATCGTGAAGATTATCTCCAAGCAACAAACATTTGCGTTGAAGAATTAAATAGAAACGTAGTAATCTCATCGTTATACTCCCCACCTAGATATTCAATATCAGAAGGCCAATATTATAAATATTTTAAATCATTAGGACCCTGTTTCCTGGCCGCTGGCGATTATAACGCTAAACATACCTTCTGGGGGTCCCGACTTATAACACCAAAGGGTCGTGTTCTATTTAATACTATTACTAAAATGGATTTGAATGTGATAGCGAGCGGACAACCAACATATTGGCCTACTGATCAGCAAAAAATACCAGATGTCATCGATTTTGGAGTGGTTAAAAACATCCCCTTAGAAACGATTTATGTTGAAGCTTCCTTAGAATTATCTTCCGACCACACACCAACAATTGTTACTTTAATGAATCCCAATAGAACTGTATCTCCAACTGGTTACTTAGCGACGCCAGCTACACAAATCAATTGGCTAAAATATAAAAAATATCTCAGCACCCATTGCACAGAAAATATTCCGCTTAGTACACCGGAATACGTAGATCGCGCTATTCTTAATTTTGACAGTTTTCTGAAGCTAGCTGTACAACATTCCAATATTACCCCAAAAAAAACTAAAAATACTAAAATTTATTCCACAGATGTTGAGCGTCTCCTGTCTGAAAAAAGAAGAGCTCGAAGAGAGTGGCAATTGCACAGATCCCCTCAACTTAAGAGTTTGTTAAAAGAGTGTACAAGAAGGCTAAGAAAGTTACTACAGACACAGAAAACGGATTCTCTGCAAAAATATCTTAAGGAACTTGATGCAACTCAGCAATCAGACTACTCATTATGGCGTGCAGCTAAAAATTTAAAAAGACCAGTTGTCTCTAAGCCACCATTAAGAAACTTGAACGGAAGTTGGGCAAGAAATGATAACGAAAAGGGAAATCTGTTTGTTAATCATTTAAAAAACGTATTTACCCAAAATATATCTCACGATACGGCGGTCGAGTTACCACCTGTTCCTGCTAGAGCAGCTATTCCCCTCAGATTTGAGATAAGAGAAATCGAACAGGCTATTTGTGACTTAAACACTAAGAAGGCACCTGGTATTGATAAAATCAGTAATAAAATGCTTTTAGAGCTACCTCGCACAGCAAAGAAAATTATTCTTTTTATTTTTAATGCTATTTTACGCCTTGAATACTATCCTCAAAAATGGAAGGTTTCCTTAGTTACCATGATACCAAAGCCAGGTAAAGATCATACAAAAGTTGAGTCATATAGGCCTATTAGCTTATTATCAAATATGTCAAAGCTATTTGAGAAATTATTAGTTTCAAAATTAACACCGATTTTAAGTGAAAATAGATGTATTCCAAACCATCAGTTCGGATTTCGAAGAAAACACAGCACAATCGAACAGACTCATCGAATAGTAAATGTCATAAGAAAAGCATTTGAAGAAAAAAAATACTGCTCAGCACTCTTCATCGATGTTTCGCAAGCTTTTGATAAAGTCTGGCATGAAGGTTTATTACATAAATTGAAGCAAAATTTACCAGCAAACACACACAAGCTGCTAGAAAGCTACTTAGTCGGTCGTCAATTTATTATTAAAGAAGGAAATTTCTTAAGTTCACCTCAGCCCATTGGCGCTGGAGTCCCACAAGGCAGCATCCTGGGCCCTCTATTATATTTAATTTATACTTCGGACATGCCAACAAGCAACTACACCCAAACTTCAACATTTGCAGACGATACAGCATTTCTAAGCGTCCACGAAAACCGTTATGAAGCATCTCGTTACTTACAGCATCATATATTTCAACTAGAAATATGGTTAAGACAATGGAGGATAATGGTCAATGAGCAAAAATGCGTGCATATAACATTCACCTTGCGCCGGGAATCTTGCCCCCATATTACAATCAACAATCAAATAATTCCTCAACATTCGCATGTAAAATATCTCGGTATACATCTGGATCGGCGATTAACGTGGAAATGCCATATAGAGGCAAAATTAACTCAAATGAAACTAAAAGCCATTCAAATTCATTGGCTTATTGGTAGAAACTCTGTCCTTAGTCTCGACTGCAAACTTCTTCTTTACAACTCCATCTTAAAGCCAATCTGGTGCTATGGTATTCAGTTATGGGGCACTGCCTCGGCCTCTAATATAGAAAAAATTCAAAGACGCCAAAATAAAATTCTTCGAATAATCACAGCTGCCCCTTGGTATGTAAAAAACTCAAATATTCACAAGGATCTCAATGTTCCATTAGTCAAAACTATGATTACGAAATATGCAGTAAAATACTTAAAAAGGCTCGAATTGCATCCAAACCCACTAGCACGAAATATTTTAAATGATAGCGGCCACACTCGCTTAAGAAGAAGAGACACTGCAGCACTTATCCAATTAGATGAGCGACAAACACCTCGATAAGTGAACAGAACCCGTGATGAAGAAAATTTTTGTCTGGCACTGGCAGGACATAAAATAAAGTATTAGGTTAAGATTTGATTAATTATTGTTAGTTCATATTTAAATGTATGAAGATTCAATAAATAATATTGAGAAAAAAAAAAAAAAAAAAAAAAAACAAAAGAGGAGGGTTGCTACGACGTGGCCTTCATCCACAGAAACCGGGTATCTGGATTGAAGTCACGTAACATTAACACGTATTTCTCAAAAGTGGTAGGTAGAATACGACCTGAAATATTTGCTAGGATGAATTTTTACTCAAATATTCAGAAGTGGCCTTGGAAGATGGCAGGGAAGACATCATACTCCTTGAGTCATCCTATAAGCCACACGACAGAGATGCCCCACCAGTAGAACTCCACAGACAAGTCGAAGAAGCTTGTAGAAGGAAACAAAATCTGATGGTGGGTACGGATGCTTACGCTCATCATTCAATATGGGGCAGTAGGGATATCAACAAGAGAGGTGAGGATATTATTGCTTTTATATTACAAAATAATATACAAATTGCAAATAGAGGTGAGGTCCCGACGTATAAGGGTCCCACTTCTGAAAATGTGCTTGATGTGACGCTTTATACGGATTATAAAACAGTGATAGATGATAGATAAATCCTTCTCTGATTCATTCACTCCTATATATCTTTTTTATTAAATTACACTATACCCGACGAAACAGTGTTTAGGAACCAAAGAAATATAGATTGGGCCAAATACTCTTCACTTCTAAATAGGGACCTAGGTCACTCGGGAGCACTGGTTAGTTCAGGGGACATAGATCCTGCTATAGACACATTGGTATCTGGCATTATTAGATCCTATGAGAGGTCGCGTCCTCCGACACGGGCTAGGCTTAAGTCCAGACCACCTTGGGTGTGTTCCTGGACATCGCTGGAGCATTGAATAATGTGTCCACGGAGGCAATTTTGGACAGTTTGTCTCGCACGGGGGCACACTCACATGCTAATAACTGAATTGGTAACCTGCTACGGTGCAGAACTATATCTGCGACGTGGGGCAATTCCGTGACAATGAGGAGGGCACACCGAGGAACTCCCCAGGCATGGGTGCTCTCACCAATGCTTTAGACGCTTGTCGTCAACGAACTGCATACGCGGCAAAAATAACTGCATACGCAGATGACGTGGCGGTGATAGTTGCTGGTAAGGATCTGAATACCATAAGTTCTGTATTGGAGGCTACACTGGCGATGATCAACCAGTGGGCAGCCGGAGTAGGACTGGGAGTTAATCCCGAGAAGTCGGACCTAGTACTATTTACAAAAAGGTAGAAAGTTGGTCCATGAAGGAAACCTTAACTAGGGGGTACTAGCCTAGAACTTAAACACCACACAAAGTACCTGGGAGTAATACTGGATAACAAACTGTCGTGGAGATTGAATGTGGAAGAAAGGGTGTAAAAGGCAACGAATGCGCTCTACGCAAGTAATGGAATGCTGGGCAGAACGTGGGGTCTAACCCCTGCTCTTACACATTGGGTATACACAGCGGTGGCGAGACCAATCTTACTCTACGGGATACTTGTGTGGTAGACGGCCTTGGATAAGATATCGTACCGGAATATGCTAACGGGCGTACAGAGACTCGCCGAACTTAGTATCACTGGTGCTTTGCGTAGCACACCGACTGCGGCATTAGATGTGATCCTGGACTTGCAACCGATTCATCTAGTGGCCGAAGGAACTGCAAGGAAGTCTGAGATCCACTTAAAGGCGACGGGACAATTTTCATACAGACCTTATGGTCATGGCAGTATTATAAGGGGAATAGATTGTAGCAGTGACTACACCATTCCGAGACTGACATTTGGAAGGAAACCGCGAGTTACCTCGGAGGAAGACGGTTGGTTGGCAGGACTCCGATCTGGCCATAGGACCTTCAGTTTCTACACTGACGGTTCCAAAATGGAGGACGGAGTTGGAGCTGCAGTCTACTGCCAGGAACTGGGCATTCGGGAATCTTATAAGCTTCCCGACTACTGCAGCATATTCCACGCGGAGATATTTGCGGCCAAAATGGCTGCTGATTTGGCACGTGATTCCAGTACTAGGAACTCTCACGTGAATTTGTTCATCGATGGTCAGGCGGCGTTCAGGGCGATATCCGCTGATTATTCATACTCTTCGATCGTCCAGGAGTGTAGGGCCTCGTTAGATAGACTCTGTGCTAATAGGAGAGTTCACATCTACTGTGTTCGCGGACACCAGGGCATAGAAAGCAACGAGGAGGCGTACGGATTGGCGAACCATTTCACCATATGATAGGGTGATGACCATTCCAGCTCCAATTCAGAATATTAGAAGAGACACGGACTCTGCTATACGGAGGAGATCAGAGTCGTTTTGGGAAAACACCAGAACGTGCAGGGGTTCCAAGGTAATATGGGGATCCTATGATCCAGAGTCGACGAAAATTCTTCTGTCGCTAACGAGAAGGGACTGTAGACTTCTGGTAGGTTTCATGACGGGTCTTTGTTGGACTGCGGTATACAATTGTAGATTCTGTGGGGTACTAGGGGAAAAGGAGACAGTAGAGCATTTACTCTGTTACTGTCCGGAACTCGTGCGCCCTAGGGTGAACTGTCTGGGAGCTCATTACTTCCAAGGTCTCGGGGAAGTCTCTGGGATTGGGTTAATGAGAATCCTAGCATTCGTCAAGAGAGTGTGGGGTACTCTAAGTACCATCACATCGGAATAACCTTTTTCTGACTTTCTTCTGCGGGTTATCGTACAACGTGGTAACGCTAGGGACCTATTTGGTCTATGCGGGGTCTTTGTGACCGTCCACTCTAACCTTACCTAACCAAGATCTATTTTCTTCATTAAAACCAATCAACACATCTTCATTATGATCATCACCATAACCCATATAATAAAGAACATTACAAGAAGCTTTATCCTGATTTAAATTAGATCTATATAGTGATGGAGATGATGGTGTATATAGTGATTGATATTATGGGGATCGTACTGTTCCAGTAGATTTTTTTGTCTTATCATGTTTTTTATTATATGTTTTAAAGGTTTTGTTATAGGCTTAAAGGTTTCTTCTAACATATTAACTTTCTCTATTTCACGAAGTTTAATATTTTTAAATTTTTCCTTTAATACCGCTCTGGTTTCAACAAAATGTTTTAAAAATTTATTATTCTTACTCATGATTGTTGTATGCATGTGCTTGTATTTTAAATTATAAACGATCTGCTTTGTATCTGCTTTTGATCTGCTTTATATCTGCTTTCGATCTGTTTTATATATAATCTTACTTATAATTGAATAAAATTATTAAATCCCTTTCTATAACGACCACCATTAATTGGATCGTCCTAACTGACAACAACAAAACCATAATTATCTTTCCAACATTCCTTAAAAATTGTTATAAACTGTTTAAATGGCATATCCTTATATACATGCTTTAACCTTCATAAGGTCTTCGGGTCAAATCTGACCCATTTTGAAATAAAAATACAATTTTTGCTAAGAGTGAGTGACTTATATTTTTCATATTTTATGACTTTTATTTAATTTTAAATGCCAACAACTACATTAGGTTTTCAGAAAAAACATTGGCAAAAAAAAATATTTATACAATTTTTTGCACTTAAGGTATTTGGGTCATATTTGACCTGTAGCAAAATTCTTGAATTTTCGTTAGAAATTTCCAGTTGTTATTTGTTTTTTTCACCTCCTGTGACATGCGTTATTTTGAAGTTTACTAATAATGAAAGTAAATGTGTATATGGTATTGATTGGACTGAAGTTGCCGACACCAAAATTTCGCATTTATTGGTCCTCTAGTTAGCTGAATTGTATAGATCAAATAATGAAAGTACACACAGTTTGTGGGATGTTGTGGAAGGAAAACCTATTTTTAGAGCAATCTTGCTGTTGACCAGATTCAAAACCTTTCGAGAGTACTAAGATTTGACAACAAGGATACTCGCAGTGAACGCCAAATTAAAGAGAAGTTTGCGCCGATAAGTAAGCTATTAAATCTATGGGTTGATTATGCTTGGAATATACAATCATACACAGGCAAATAAATAGGAGCTTTGCCTGAAAAAAACAAATGTATTCATGTAGTTCTTGATTGGACAGTTGGTTTGAAATGTCACAGTATGACTGCAGACAATTGTTTTACATCGTACTAATTGGGACAAAAATTGCTAGAGTATCAAATTACTTTAGTAGGAACTATATGTAAAAACAAGATTGAAGTGCTACGAGAGCTTTTGGCAACTAAAGGCTATCATTCACATGAGCTAAACATGGCTAGAACAAAAAATGTATTGCCAAACGTCGGCCTTTCTTAGGAAATTTAGGTTTTCAACTTGTCGCGCCCTATATCAAGCAGTGAAAAACCTTACCCAAAGACTGATTTTCACTAAAAATTGCAAAAAAAAGCATTTAGGAGCTGAGCAGGAACAGCATTCTTCATCTTCAAAGACCTAGGAAAAAATATGTTTACCAGTCGAAAATAAATTGTTATCAATCATGTCACAAAACATATACAACCACTTTATTTTAAATGTACTTTTGTATTCGCAATAAATGTTAACAATATATTTATTCAGCTTCAATATACTGAATACTACCTGGCCGTCCCGGCTTCGCTCGGTAGCTGATTACTAATGTTCGATGGAGCCGTTTTCTGATTTTAGGTAAATCGAAAAAAGTGGGCTTAAAAGTGGGCGGGGAAATATTTTCTTTCCTTAAAAACCTGAGTTGGACCATTCCGACCATTTTAAAGAAAAAATCGTCCAAATCGGTCAAATAAATAGAAAAGGGGGCGCAAAAGTAGGCATGGTAAATTTTTCTTTCGATGAAAACTTTAAATGCATTAATACGCCCATTTGAAAGAAAAATTTGTCAAATCGATAGAGCCGTTTTCTGATTTTAGGTAATTCTAAAAAAGTGGGCGTAAAAGTGGGCGGGGCAAAATTTACGTATAAACCTAAGTTGGACCATGGCGATCATTTTAAAGAAAAAATCGTCCAAATCGGTCAAGCCGTTCTCAAGTTATGCGATCAGCAACAGCCAACATTTCATTTTTATTATATAGATTTTCTATTTGGGTCAAATTTGACCCGAGGACCGTTAACGTTAGCAAATGTGAAGACCTTATGAAGGTTAAAGCTTATTACATAAATTAAAGCAAAATTTACCAGCAAACACACTCACTGGGCCATCTATTATACTTTATTTATACTTCGTACATGCAAACAAACAACTACATCCCAACTTCACCTTTTGCGGACGATACAGTTTTTTAAAGCGTGCACGAAACCCGTCATGAAGCATCTCGTTACTTACGGAATCAAATATTGCAACTAGAAATATGGTTGAAACAAAGGTAGAAAATGGTCAATGAGTAAAAATGCTTACATATGACAATCACTTTGCGGCGGGAATCATGCCCTCCTATAAAAATCAATAATTACCTCAACATTCGCATGTAAAATATCTCGGTATACATCTAAATCGGCGATTTTTTTTGTGGATCATTTTGATCCATGCAATTGACCTCGCATTTATTTGTGTTGTAAAACAGAATTGCGTCAGATTTCAACGCTTCGTCTTCACCAGTATTTTGTGTAATGGAAAGTTAATTGGCACATTTGTTCTTGTTTGGTACATGCATAAGTAGATACAAATTGCAATAAAATTTTCATGGAATATGGCGAGAAGATTTCTTTTTAATTTGCTTAGAAAAAGGGAGTTTTTTTAGATCGAATTGTACCAACGAATGTAAGCCCAAGTTTTGTAAGACGCTTTACACCTTCTAATATTTGAGAGATAAAGCGTTATATTTTCGTGTTGAATGATTTTAATTTAAAAAGATACACATGTACATAAATTGGCGCGCTTTATTATAAGACAAATAGTGTCAGTGCAATATAGCGGTGATAATGTGTTGGGAAACATGCCATAAAAAATCCGATTTACGCATCTTATTCACTCGCGTTCAATTCTTCCCAAATTTTTGGTTTTTTATTTCAGTTTTTGATTTAATTTTTTCCATATCAATTTTTATACCAATATCTGGTTCCTGCTTATTACAATTTGTTCCATAGTTATCATAGAAATTAACATCGGCAGAGTTTTCTTGGTCTATTTGTGCATGTAGTTCTTCTTTATCGTCCTCAGAATCACACGATTCATTTGGTTCTTTGACCAAATTATTTCAATATCGGATGAATTATTCTCATTTTTAGCATAATACACATCATCATTCCGTTCAGCTGCAAACGGTTCAATTTCAACATCGTTCTCAGCAGAACTTTCATGTTTTAAGTCGTTAGCCAAAGCTTTCGCCATTCACAGGTAAAAAGCCGCATTTGAACACAAATAAACTATCTTGAGCTTTTTCCATATTGAGAACTAGATAAATTAAATAAATAATAATAGTAATAGATAACTGGACAAAAAATAATAAAAAACAGCAAGAAAACTTTCAAAATACTTGCAAATATTTATATGATGTAAAGACTCAGCACGCAACACTCATCGAAAGGTGTTCAATTTCAAATTCTGCATGCGATTTTACAGAGTTTATCTGCAAACTACATTTTTACCGGAATGGTCACTTGAATAAACAAAGTTGCATAATACGGCATACCCAAATCAAACTAACAATGTTCAACAACAAATACACCCACCAATAAGGTAAATGTAAACGGCATTTAATACCGGGAATTGATTTTAAAATTCTGTTGTTAGTTTGCAACTATTTTATTTTACTGCGCAATTTTATTAAAGAAAAGTTAAAATTTGATGACGCATTGTGTTTTTTTATATTGACGCTTAGAATCCCCATCTTCTTACAGACTTCTCTAATTTTAATTTAAGATTCATATCTCATTTTTATTTAAATTTCATATCTCATTTGATAAAGAGTATTTAAGATAAAATTTATATTATGGCTGGGTAAATATTTAGTTAGTCACATTTACACTTATTTAAATAAATATTATTGTTTATGTGATAACCCTACCAGAACAGTGACAGTCATTTGACCTATCATATGACTGGCATTGCTGTCGCGAATATCCATCATCGCGTAGAACAAAGTTTCTATCATTTTCTTAAGGCGAACGTGAAAAAACTGATGGAAACTTTTGTATACGTGTGATTTTGCATCCCTCTTTAACCTTTGAAATTTGTGGTTGATAAAATATATAGCTGAGCTGTTTACTCTTATACTCTGTAAACATCAGTACTGATGTATAAACCGGGCACAGCTGCCTAGTCAGTACTGATGCATACACCGGACACAGCTGACTAGTCAGTACTGATGGATACATTCGTCACTGTTGACGTATTTTTAGCTTAAATAAAACACAATTCATCTCATTCAATTCTCATACATATTTTTGTCTATCTTTAAAATAAACAGCAATATGTATATGTTCGTTTTACAAATAAATTAAATAAATAAATAATTATTTTTTGTTCTATGTTCTATGAGGTTAATTAAAATTTTATAAAGCTTTTTTGCAAACGTCCCATTACTTCAATATGTATTTCACTAAGTTTTTGCTTAAGCCAACCTTTGGTTAACATTGATGCTATAGATAAGTACATATACTAAGGAATGATCCTATACACTACCAGAATATCTTGTATTTTCTTTACTCCGCGTCTAAAACTGACATGATTTGCTGTTATAACATGATGTTATAAAAGCGTTGTTAAAACATTTGCATTAACAACAGTGTTATAACATTAGAAAACTAACATCATATTAGTGTTTATGTTAAGCATTTCATGTCAGTTGTAGACTGCAAGTTAGAATCATTCCTAAGTACATGTTCACATCTATAGCATCAATGTTAACCAAAGGTTGGCTTAACCAAAAACTAAGTGAAATATTGAAGGAATTGGACTATTGCAAAAAAGCTTTATAAAACAGGGACCGTAACCACGGTTTATTCCACCATGACCGTAACAAAATTTTCCGAAGAAGGTGAATCTTGATGTTGTTTAAGCAAACGGGATGATTGGCGGAAATTATGATTTTTCATACAATTATCTAAGATTTGCTCCACAAATCACAAATCATAATATAACATCGGGATGAGCCTATTCATTGAAAATACGTTCAGCACCCCCAGCAGGAGCCAAACCAATTAATTCCCAGTAATCTACATGCAATTCATGTCCACCTGGTGCCTAAAACAAAAAAATTAGTTTCTGCAATATTGTTCACGAAACAAAACTTACCGCTTTGCATTCTGGCACCAAACAATTTTACCAAACATTGTAAAAATCCGTAATGTTGTAAAAATTAAACCTTTGCCTTGACGTCTTAAACGATGTACCCAGCCTTAGATTTTAACGTTTCTGTCAATTTTCGACAACTTTAAATATGCGAATTTTCTTGGCAGCTGACCAACTGGGATCTTCGGATGTGACAATCTTTTTGGCTTCATCCAAATTTTGTTTACGTTTATCCGCATCTTCAGCATCGCGTTTTTCTTTATCGGCATTTTTGTAACTTTTACGTAACCAAATCTTTTGGATTTTCTTTATTTGTGACTTACCTACAACCTCATATTTTTCTGCAGCTCCAGGATCTTTGCTGCCGACATAAATTAAGGGAAAGGGCTCCTTTCCAGCATGTCTCATGGCTTGCAAAATTAATAAAATATTTTGCAGTATTAAATTTAAACAATTAACAAATATTAGCCAGCAAAGCGTATGACAAAAATTTATAAAAAAATTGGCATTTTTTGTGGTGTTTTTAGTTGTTCTACTCTAACATATGTGTTAGAGTGGTACAACTAATGTAAAATTGTTGCAAGTGTGTTAGTAAAAAAATTTTTTTTTTTAGTTTCGGTCATCCATTTCTTGTAGGGAAGCAATTTATAAAAAAAAAAGTTAGAATACTATATTTGGGAGTGCCGACTCTCTGATATCATCCACCAAGAATTGGAATTTTTTTGTAAGTTACCTTTAAATGGGATCTGTGATAAATTAGGATCAATCTTCATATGTAATATGTGCCAAATTAAATTACACTTTTAGTATTTGTTACGGTTTTAGCCGCATTACAGTAGTTTTCGAGTATGGTACCAATGGAAAATTTTACTCCGATCGTCAGAGACTTTAGTTTTATTTACTTGACATTATAAGAATATAAAAGTCAAATACACAACGGTCACTAACAAAACACTCTGCAACTAATGTGGTGGTGTAGCAGACACCAATAAAACGAAAAAAAAGATATGAGCAGAAATTTGTCTACAAGAGAACCACAAAGGTACTCGTATTTATGTTGTTGTCTGAGTAAAAACCACGTCAGTATTTTTTTTTTTTTTTTTTTTTTTTTTTGTATCATTTTCATAGTGTCTCTTAAAAAATAAATTATATTTCTTTTTAGTTTTGTTTTGATAAATCTCACAAACAATAACCAAGGGCTTCAATATATTCTAAGAGAAAATTACCTGAAACTGCTAAGAGCCGCGACGAGCGATACAAAAGGAACAAAGCGACTTTTTAACATATTTATGATAGAGTTCCTGATTCAATATGCCGAGACTTAGTAGCTTTCATGTACAAAAAAAGTACAATATTAGTACAAACGTAGAGCTTATGGGTACAAACAGGTGTATCAGAAAGAAAGTGCTTGTTGGTCTTACGCCCCGTTTCCACATGCAAGTGCAAGTTCGAAAAACTCAATACACTTACACTTTTTCACTAAAGCTTCGTACAGACGATGGTCAGATCTTACAATATTGTCATTTTTCTGACAGATGTCAGATGCATTATATTGAAAATAGCGTACAATGTTCACACAGTTGCAAGACATTTTTAGTAAATTTTAATGACAACATTGTAAGATCTGACCACCGTCTGTACGAGGCTTAACATTCACACAATGTTTGTACTTTCAGCCAATCGGTTGTTTCCTCGATTTTTCGTTGATAATACGTATACACTACTTGCAAGTAACTACATGCATGTGGAAACGTAGGGTTACTCCCGTTGCACATGCAAGTGCAAGTTCGCAAAACTCAATACACTCATACTTATTTTCCAACACCATCACATTTTTCGTACTTCCCTGCAAATAATATTGGACCACCTGATCCATTTTGATAAGATGGACTACTTCATGGACTGGTCCGATGTAATGCAAGCATGGACCATGTCATTGTTAAAAAGTCTTTGCAGTGAGACGACATGTCTTCGTTTTTTAACGACGTGCTTTCGTTTTAAAAAGACTTCAGAACTAATCCTCTTGAGTATACCATGTAGTAGTTTGAAGACTACTCCTTTGTAGTCCAAAGCTGGGTTATATGGTCCTGCCCTAGGATATCGTAATGTTAAATATACCATGTTTTTTCCATACGTTTGGGTCACTTTTGGACTAGTCCAAGTCCCTTGTGGGCTACACTTTATACGTGTGCTTGGACTGGTCCTCTTATTTGCAGGGTTTTAGCTCAACTTGCAAGAGAATTTGCCAGTGCTGCCAATGCATAATTCGAAAATTGCACATTACTGTGTACAAAATTACACATACAAATAGAAAAAGGAGCTTTGATAGAATGAATTCAACTCGCAAAACCTTATTTATATTCCATATTTGAAATTAAATGGTTGGGTTTAAAAGAAAAACCAAATCTTACTAATTGCTTTAGTAAGGAAGTGCTTATAAAGGCATGTATCCACAAATATGTTTTTGTATAAGCCTAAGCAAAATTAATTTTTTAAATTCGCTGCGAGTAGTTCTGTTTGCGGCAAACAAACTTATTAGCTTAAAGTACCCATCTACAACACAATATTATTGAGTACTTTATTTATTAATCTAAAATCTCTAGAAATTACACACTTTTTTTATTTAATAGCGAAAAAACAAAAGTCAAAAAAATTAAAATCAAATTTGACAGTTTATGATGGACATTATTTTTTCAAAAAATGTTTTAACAATTATTTCTCGATCTATGTAAGTATGTATGTATGTGCTATATAATGATTTTACGGTCTACACACGGACATTTGGTGTTAGTCTGGGTTCACACTATGAAAATCTCTTGCAGATAGTTTATGTTTATTGTTGCTAGAGAAAGAGAAAAAAGTAAGGATTTAAAACGCAGGTTAGACTGTAATGAAAACAAATAAAAATTATCTTAACTAAACGTTCGAAAAGCCAATCTTAAATATCAAAAAATAACGAGAAAACAGAACTTAAAGTAAAATTAAACACAGATTACACATGGAACTAATTACACATGGGCTACACGTGCAAGTAAAAATAACACAAAATATGTGTAATGACACATGGATTGGCAACACTCGAATTTGTTTGCAAGAAAATTTTTTGACACTTGTCGCAAGTAAAATGAAACAACAGTGTTACCGTGGATGAGTTTTGTATCAATTAACTAGTACTTAGTAAAATAAAAGAGAACACAACTATACAACAACGCATTTTAATGGTGTTTTTACAGATAAATTTCAGGCATTTAGAAAAAAAATTAAAATCAAAATATTCTTTTTAGTATTTTTATGATATCGGAAACAGGGCAATACTGTATACACATATTTTTTCAAATAAAAATTACTTTTCATAAAAATGAAATAAAGAAAAAATTATAAAGTTATTTAATTTATATCGTAGCCTTAGGAGAGTCTACAGATGCAACGATTTGAAAATAAAAGCTAGTAGTTTAGTTAATGCCGACATTTTAAAAATGCACTTGCACTGTCCTGTGTAGCCACTCAAAAAAAATTTTGTTTTTTTTTTTTATTTCTCCTGATTTTCGTAATTAATACGTATACACTACTTGCAAGTAATTACTTGCTTGTGGCAACGAAGGGTTAAGTACTTCACTTAGTTTTTAAGTGGAATGATGCTGATCTTTGAACAATTTTCACCATCACTGATTCTGGCCATTAAATATTTATAAAACTGCTAAATATATCGAGTGCCTATATTCAATAAATTCCAATTAAAAAAACCCCAACTTTTCAAGAGAGCAACAAAAAGTAGTTATTTCGCTCATAAGAAATAAGTAAGAAAGTATAGTCAGTTAAGTCCCCCATTTGATACCCTACACCACAGTATATGAAAATTATTTTTGCTAATGTACCTATTATGGACCCATTGCTAAACATGGACCCGCCTTAACAAAATTATGTTATGAGTTTAAGATTCATGTAAACGTTCTTTGTGCCAGGACAACATTTTGCCATGACTAGTAGCTATCGTAAAAGTCATAAACGCCAATTTGTATGTTAATACCAATACCTATAAGAAAGATATGGCATTAAAAGATCTTTTCGGGGGTAGTAATCGTATAGAAGCTATGCTAAGTTTGGACCAAATTTAATCTTAATATCAATATAAAAAGAAGGTTTATGAGCAGAAAGACTTTATTCCGGAAAGAAGCTTGTATGGGGCTATGTGAAACAATGGACCGATTCGGCCCATTTTCAATAGGCTTATGTGCCAATTAGGACCTATGTACTAAATTTCATCAAATTATATCCAAAATTGCAACATGCACAGCCAGACAGCCGGACGGACATCGTTAGAATCACTTTCTGAGTCGATCGGTATACTTTAAAGTGGGTCTAGTATCAATATTATAAGGTGTTACACACATCTTTGAAGGTGTTACACACATCAGCTCAAATGCATAATACCCTCTCCACTATTGTGGTGTGGGTATAAAAATATTATATTGTAAGGTGTGGTTAAATCTTAAGGGCCGATGTTGATTTTGAATAAAACACAAATTATTTAGGAAATTATTGTCATTTCTTTTTTTTATGATAATATTGGTATGTCTCAATTATGTATTTAAGAAAATATCGGCCAAATGGCCGCCGCGGCACACCTCCATCAGATGGTTCAAATATTAGATGACGCTGAGGCATAATTGAGGTTCTACATGGTTAATGTGCCGAATTATCTCATCCTTTAGCTCTTGAGTTTTTGCTGGCTTATCGACGTACACCTTTTCTTTCATATAACCCAAAAAAAAAAGAAGTCCAACGGTGTCAAATCACATGATCTTGGCGGCTAATTGACATCGCCACTAGATTACACGGCCATTGAATTTGTCGCGCAAAAGAGCCACGATAGCGAACACCATTCACAGTAACTGCCTGACCGGCCTCATTTTGGAAAAAATACGGCCCGATGATACCGCCAGCCCATAAACCGCACCAAACAGTCACTCTTTGTGGGTGCATTGGTTTTTCGACAATCACTCTTGGATTATCATGCGCCCAAATGTGGCAATTCTGCTTATTTACGAATCCACTGAGTTGAAAATGTGCCTCATCACTGTGATGATTTTCTTCGAAAATTGATCATCCACTGTTGCCATATCTTGCCACCATTCTGACCATTGACGACGTTTAGAATGGTCAAGACGCTTTAGTTTTTGGGTAAATTGCACCTTGTTAGCGTGTAAATGCAAGTGTTTATGCATAACTTTCATCAACGACAAGCGTGAGAGGTGCAATTGTTTGGCACGACGACAAGTTGAGGTGGACGGCTCTTCGTCCACACTATCGCGAACAGCAGCAATATTTTCTGCAGTACGAGCATGCACTGGTGTTTTCACATCTCCTACGAAGTGCACGATATGCATTTTGATTTGAACGCCCATAAGCATAAGCCTAAATAACTTTAACGCCTTGCTTGATTATGTATCTTTCCATGGTTCAAATTGAATTAGTCTGAAATTGAGAAATGTCAAATGAAATCAGAAAAAAACTGGAAGTTTAGGTGTGGTTCACATTCGGCCCGTAAAATTGAACCACCCGTTACATATAGTTTTATTATAACAATATATAAAAATCTGCAGCCCTAAAATAAAAATAACTTCAGTAGGCTTTAAAGCGGAACTTGGAAATATAAAAGCCGTCGAATTGTTGTCTGTTGTACAATCACGTCACTGGAATGGTAAAATTACGTTACATCAGTCAGATGGTTAATCACGTTTACCCCCTAATTAAAACTAATAGTATTGTAGCTTTTATCGGGTTATACAAACACGTTCTAGAAACTATCTTCCATTCTAATCAATCGGTCCATAATTAATGCTTCTGCTTAACCCTAAAAAAAAAAAAATAATAAAAAAAACGAGAGTTATAAATTATTAGATTTTAGTAAAAATAAAGTAGAAAAATCTAAAGTTATAAAATAAAAGAGTTTCAAAATAAACAGTGTTAATGAAGTGAAAACAGAAAACAATTTAATTTAAACACATCATTAAAAAAGAAATGTGAAAACAAATTGATTAAACAATTTATAAATTGTTTAAAAGAAAAGGGGTTTCTTTAAGGAATTTCTAACAATGCAATCTTTTAAAGCCGATGAATTGCCGGAAAATCCGCGCCAGCATTCAAATCCTTTTTCGTCTTTGATGTTTTTGTGACTTTTTGTTAGTTAGAATGAGCGGTCAGCGATTACTTATGTTTGTTTTATACCCTACAAACCTAAACGCTGGTTCAGAAGTTTGTAACGCATAAAAATAATAAATTTTGTGAAAGTAGATCTTGTATTAAACACAGCTCTCATATGGGTACGGTGACCATCCGTTCAGTATAATACAGAACAGTACAGTATTTAAGAGCTTAGTTCTGGGAAAATTATTTTTTAGTAAAAAACTCAAATAGTTCTGTATTTAATTTCGTATTCTGTTGTTGTACTGTTCAAAAAAAAATTGCTGAAACAAATACATTCTCAATTATTTCGACTTTTCTCGAATCTTAAAAAAGCATAAAATTTGGTCCAATATAAATTTTTTAAATTATTTAATTTGCCATAGGTTTAATTTAAGATCCCGTCCTGAAAACTACTTTAAAAGTTGATTATTAAAACTAGATCAAGTTTGGTCTTACATAACTTTGCTCTGTAACTATAGCGAGAACTTCTCGCATCGAAAAGATGTGAAACAAAATATTCCATCGTTTCTCGAAAAGTGAGAAAAAAGTGTGTCTGTAATTCATGTCGAAAACTATCAAAAAAGATTACGTCGTTACGTTATAAATGTCATAACACTGCCCTCGAAGCCGATGTGACATTGTAGATGATTAGAACGCCAGTAACACATATCGTTGACGGCGACCAAAACTTACAAAATAATGTAAAGTGCGACTTTAATTTTTGTTGTTTGGAAACGAGCTTTGAAAAATTCCTATATTTTATAAAAATGTTGAAAGCAAAATAATAAAACAATGAAAAAATGTACCAAAGAACAAAATATAATTATTATTATTCTTTGTATTTTGCATTTTTAATTGTTTTTTAGTGTTAAAATTTTGTCTCGCCCCATTTATATTCGTGAGTTTATTTGACAGTTCAAAGCGGGAACTCTTCTCACAAAAATGTTACAGACACAATTTTTAGCCAAAAAAAGTTCCAGACACAGTTTAGTGAGAAAAACAGCTGTTTGTTTCAATATATAGCGTTTTTGTTTCATTTCACACATTTCAATCGAAAAGTTTCTCGACGCGAGAGTTACAGAGCATTGGCACAGATTTGTTTATAATTTGGAGGACGGTGGAGGGTATCAAAGATTCGGCACAGCCGAATAAAGCACTTTTATTTGTTTTTTTAATTATTTAGCATTTTTTGCTATTTTAGTTTTACAATACCCATATTTTGCAAAGGACGCGAAAGAGTGCTTAATGAAAGTGATCTATATCGTGCTTTGAATGAACATAAATCAGGTATGACTAATTACTAATAAATCAGTATATTCCATCCCGATGTTTTCACTTTTAAAAATCCCATACCAAATAGTGTTTTATATATCACCGATTTTTCTTATTTTCTTGCAAATTTTTGGCATTTGATCGCGTTAATTTATTTAAGTTTTTTGTGAGCTGTAGGTTCAAAATTTTTTTTTACCAATACAACCAGTGCTGCAAGCTCCTTAAAAAAATAGTTCTAACTCCGACTCCATCCGCTGAAACTGTTTAAGTTTAACTCCGACGCCAACTCCGACTCTCTCTCCTACTCTAACCTTGATGCTTAATGTATATGAGGCTGGTTCCTTATTTGACTTTAAACTTTTAGTGGTGAATGACTGTATATGATCTCAGGAAATGTTATTTGTAAAAATTAATTAAATTAAATAATATTTTGCATCGATGTGTATTGAGCGTGAATTCCCGGGAAATTAAGAAGTCCGGGAAAAGAAAAACTCTGTGTTTGACTAACCAGTAAAAATAATATTTTCAATTCTACTGAAAGAACCAATTAATATTATAAGGGAAGTCCCAAAATGAACGCATTTAAAAGTAAGTAATTATTTTTAACCTCTGAAAAATAAGAAGTTATAGAAGAAAGCTACTTAATATTTAGTGAAAGAAGCTATTCATTTTGAAAAAGTCGCCCATGGCAGTGAGGGTAAAACGGTAAAAATTTCTGAGGAGATAGTGTGGTCACTATCAAAACATGTCAAATGGAACTGTCGGTGAGTTCGCGACCTTTTTCAGTCAAGAGTGAAAAATTATCAATACAAAAAAATTTAATTTATTTCATGTTGTAAAATTTCTTTCTTCATTGAAAATAATTTAATGAAAATTAAATTTGATGAACTCATTCAAATATAAATATTCGGGTTAAAAACTAACAAAACTAACTATTGTAAACAGTGTAAGTAAATTTGTGGAAAACACAAACGCTAAAACATTGTGTTCGGTTCGGCACATTAATGTTCGTTCGTTTCAGTTGTGATTTGGCTGGTAAAATAACCAAAAATTTTTTACAAAAACAAAATACATATGCAAAAAGCCAGCAAAAAAGTTTTCCACAAACAAAACATGTGCTCAATACACACACATGCTATTCGTGCTGTGGTCGTTGCTAAAATGTATTGTTTGCGCATTAAAATATAAGATACTACAATTGTACTGTTTTATAACGAAGAACAGAACACTTTCAAATGTTCGTGATACCCCTAGCCAGTGACAGAATTCAGCCGGTATCCACCAGACTATTCCCCAGAGGTCACTGCAGCCTCGAACCACCCCGACTCCCTGCAGAACAGGCAGATCGATTCCAGTCCCACAGTGAACAAATCGGCCAGACATGGCAATTCTGGTCTCCCAAAATGCCTATACCTAATGTTCCCTAGACCGGGGCATTAACAGAGAAAGTGAAACACCGTCTCCTCCTCCTCCTCATCATGACAACTCCTACAGTAGTCATTATACGCAAGACCCATCCTCCGCGCATGAGTCCCTATCACCCAGTGACCCGTAATGGCCGATATCACTGTTCCGGTCCCTCAAAATGTTCGTTACTTTCTTGAAAATAGTTAGGAACGGTATAAAAGTTTGTGTTCGTATACACAAACACTAAAAAAAATATCGTCTCTGGATGTGTGAGCCGTACGCTAAATAATGATGTTTGTTTTCGAACACTGATTGAAATAAATAAATAAATAATCTCTATGATTTTTATTTACCGCTTTCCCGGGAATCCTAATAGTGCGGGTAAAAAGAAACTCTACTCTCAATATATACTTAATTTTATCTAAAATTTCAATGGTTCAGCTTATGGATTTATGATCACTTAAACTTTTAAATTTAAATCATGTAGAAGGCACAATCTTATAAAACATAATTGCGTTGTTATTTAATAAAATTGTTTTACTTTTTCATTTCTTTTTCTAATTAAGACAATAAAAAAACTATTATCAGAGCTTTGTCAACGACTATACAATTTTTTTATTAAAAGTGCTTTTATTTTTAACAATTTGAATTATTTATCTATAAACAATATTAAAAAAAAAATCTTTTTATTCAACTTTATAGACTTTGTGGGCAATAAACTCAGCTTAGCCTGGGATCAACAGTGTCAAAAACATAAGGGCACCAACAAAAAACCCAGTTTATTAAAGATCACCTTGAAAGTGTTTGGGTTCCATTACATGATCTTGGGTATTGCATTGTTGTTCATTGAAGTCGGTTTGAGGTAAGTGGTTTCGATTTTGCAAGAGATTATTTTTATAAATGTTTTATTTTATTTATTTAGATATATGCAACCCCTGTTTCTAGGAAAGTTAATATATTTCTATGCCAGTTCAGAATCCACTAGAAGAGATGAAAACGAGGCCCAACTATATACTATGGGAGTAATACTAAGCATTACCTTAAGCTCTCTCCTCTTCCATTCCCATATGTTCAAAATGCAAGAGTCGGGAATGAAAATGCGTGTGGCTCTGTGCAGCTTGATTTATCGTATTGTGACCTATTTAATGTATACACAGGCAAGTACGAGAATATTAAAAAAAAACTTAAATGAAAAAGTGACCAAATACAAATACAAAAACAAATACAAATACAAATACAAATACAAATACAAATACAAATACAAATACAAATACAAATACAAATACAAATACAAATACAAATACAAATACAAATACAAATACAAATACAAATACAAATACAAATACACATACAAATACAAATACAAATACAAATACAAATACAAATACAAATACAAATACAAATACAAATACAAATACAAATACAAATACAAATACAAACACAAATACAAATACAAATACAAATACAAATACAAATACAAATACAAATACAAATACAAATACAAATACAAATACAAATACAAATACAAATACAAATACAAATACAAATACAAATACAAATACAAATACAAATACAAATACAAATACAAATACAAATACAAATACAAATACAAATACAAATACAAATACAAATACAAATACAAATACAAATACAAATACAAATACAAATACAAATACAAATACAAATACAAATACAAATACAAATACAAATACAAATACAAATACAAATACAAATACAAATACAAATACAAATACAAATACAAATACAAATACAAATACAAATACAAATACAAATACAAATACAAATACAAATACAAATACAAATACAAATACAAATACAAATACAAATACAAATACAAATACAAATACAAATACAAATACAAATACAAATACAAATACAAATACAAATACAAATACAAATACAAATACAAATACAAATACAAATACAAATACAAATACAAATACAAATACAAATACAAATACAAATACAAATACAAATACAAATACAAATACAAATACAAATACAGTGCATGATTCAGTGTTTAGCTTACAGGGTTTTAGACTATTCCGTGCCGATAGAAGAATTCTTGTCGATAATGTTGAAACCAGAGCTAGAGGTGGTGGAGTTGCGATTTATGTTCGAAACGGAATTTCTTGTAAACTAAAACTTTCCACTAGAATTGGCAGTGAAATTGAATATTTATTTCTTGAAATCTCTACTGCTTCTAATAAGAAAATGCTTTTGGGCAGTGTGTATAGACCTAGTAGTAACATGAACGTTGATCCCCTCATTTCAATTCTTGAGGATATCACTATTCAATTTGATGATATTGTTATTATTGGTGACTTTAATAATAATCTTTTAGTTGATAATCCCTTAATAGATCCTATGCATTTTCTTCATCTTTATCCGGTAAATGACTCTACTCCCACTCACTTTCATGTGTCCTCTAATAGTTTGATTGATCTAGTATTCGTTAACAATAAACCTAAGGTACTTCTTTATGATCAAATCTCAGCTTCAGTCTTTTCTAATCATGATATTCTCTTTTTGACTTATAAACTGTCTACGACTGCTGAGAATAAATATATTTCATATCGCGATTTGCATAATATCGATCACACCGTGTTAAATCAGAATATTGATAACATTTTCTGGGACGAGATATATACAATTGATTGTGTAAATGATCAACTTTCTCTAATCCAGGAGAATGTTCAATTATTATATGACATGTGTGTCCCTATTAAAACTAAGCGGATCACAACGAATCAGCAACCTTGGTTTACTAACGAAATAATGTCATTAATAGAAAGGCGTGATGCTGCTTACAGTCGATGGAAGAGATTCAAAACTGATGATCTGAAAGCTATTCACAAAGCTGCTCGTAGGGAGGTAACTAAGCGCATTAAACTTGCGAAGTCCACTTACTATCACAGAAAGTTTTCTTCAGCAATGGATAACAAATCCAAATGGAAGGAAATTCGCAAAATTGGAATAGGCCAGAAATCCAATAAAACCTGTAACATGGATGCTGACGTTGACATTCTGAATGACCAATTTATAAATGTAAACGTCCAATCGCCTGCCTGTAACATTTATGATGATATTTGCTTTGTCCCAATACAAAACCCCTTTAGTTTTCGTTGCGTTAATCAGGTTGAAGTTTTAGAATGTTTGTCATCTGTAAAATCAAATGCGGTTGGTTCAGATGATTTAGTTCCCATGTTTTTAAAATGTCTAACACCTTGGCTACTACCCTACTATACATATTTATTCAATTCTGTCCTCACGAAGTCTACTTTTCCCGATGCATGGAAACTGTCTAAAATAATCCCTATTCCTAAAACCAACAGCGAATTCAGGCCGATTGCCATTCTTCCGTTCTTATCGAAAGTTTTGGAAAACCTCATGGCAAAACAAATCAATCAGTACTTGGAAAGTAATAATTTTCTATCAGATAGGCAATCTGGTTTCATGAAAGCTAGAAGCTGTACCACTGCCCTTCTGGATGTGGTTGAAGACCTCAGATCGAAGTTGGATGAAAATTTGGTTGCTTTTCTAGTTCTGCTAGATCATAGTAAAGCATTTGATACGGTAGATCATGCAATATTATTAACAAAGCTTCAAAAACAATTTTATTTTTCGAATACAGCCTGTAACCTAATATATTCGTATCTTATGGAAAGATCTCAACGTGTCCATCTTAATAATAAGGTTTCAAATTCTCTGAATGTTAAAAGAGGAGTTCCTCAGGGTTCTGTACTGGGGCCACTCTTATTCTGTATGTACATTAATGACCTACCTGATGTGTTGACTGACAGCAAAGTCCATATGTACGCTGATGATGTGCAGCTCTACATGAGTACCCATATTGAAAATGTTAGTTCTTGTGTAAACTATATTAATTGTGAATTAAACAAAATTGACAGCTGGGCTAATGCCAATGGGCTATCCATCAACCCATCCAAATCTAAATGTATTTTGCTTTCGAAGTCTAATAGATCATTTGAAGTACCGGAAATAAACATCAAGGGAAATAAAATCGAGTACGTTAAAACAGCTGAGAACCTAGGTGTCGTTTTTAACGTTCGGCTAACCTGGTCAAACCATATTAATGTCGTTGTGGGTAGAGTATATAGTATGCTTCGCAACTTGTGGGCAGTAATAGATTCAACACCATTTTCCACACGTAAGCAACTTGCGAAAACATATCTTATCCCTGCCCTATTATACGGTTGTGAAATTTTTGCGAACTGTGACAGTGACGATCAACGTAAACTCAACTTAGCTTATAACAATATTGCAAGATATGTATTTCTTAAAGGACGTCGTGACCACATTTCACTCTACTCGTATCAGATATTTCAAATTAAGTTTGAAAACCTTTTGAAACTAAAATGCCTTATTTTTTTACACAAGATTATTACCACTAAGCAGCCTATATATTTGTTCAGTAGGATTCAATTTGCTAGATCTAACCGAGGAAGGAAGATTATTCAACAAAGATACAAGAGTCTTTTGTCACATCGACAATTTTTCATTTACACCACAAGTCTTTGGAATTCTTTACCAAATTATATACAAAGCATAGGCAATGCAAATGCGTTTAAAAAGGAGTTATATAATTTTTTTTGCATTATGTAATTTATCAGTTTTTCTATTTCTTATCACTTACTATCCAGTCTGATGCAATATTCTATTTCTCTGCTTTTTTAATTTTATGTTATTATTTTAATATTACGTTTTTAATTTCCTTAACACAAACTGTGATTATAAGTTTGATCTTATTTCCTAGCACTTTCATTTATAAGATAATTATCTTGTTTTGCTAGGATACAACTAAATAAATAAATAAATAATAAATAATAAAAATAAATAAAATACAAATACAAATACAAATACAAATACAAATACAAATACAAATACAAATACAAATACAAATACAAATACAAATACAAATACAAATACAAATACAAATACAAATACAAATACAAATACAAATACAAATACAAATACAAATACAAATACAAATACGAATACAAATACAAATACAAATACAAATACAAATACAAATGCAAATACAAATGCAAATACAAATACAAATACAAATACAAACCTAATAATTTTGCAAAATCGACCGAATTCGCGTCTCTTTACGAAAGCGATTTTTTAGCAAAAAAAATTATAACTCACATTTCAATTAAGGAGCTACTATATAAACCGTGTTTTAAGTTAATTTCTTGTAGTTTCTGATTTTAGAATAAGCTGTGCAGTTATTTGTAAAAATATTTGAAATTTATGCATCTGAATGATGTAACTTTTTGGCTGCATGTAAAAACTTTGTAAAGGTTTGCAGTTGTGTTAAATTATTAGCTACGCTTTTCTATGCGTTCATATTTACACCGTTTTAAAGCTTTTACGCTTAAAATGCTGAATAAAAATCAGTTGCATATTGGTGCCTAATCAGGTAACTGGTAAAACAAGTGTTGTGTGATTTATAGCCTTTACCACTACCTTTTTTCTCCTGCAAAATGGAGGTGATGTTGGCTTGGCAATAACTCAAGCCATAGTTTTAAGTGCAGTGGTTAAAATTGGGTATGGTGAGGTCATCAGAATTGGAATATAATATGACTTCTGTAGAAAGAGAAGTGAATTATGAATGTATAGAGCCAAAAGAAGAATTGATGTCGCTGCCTGATAAGAAGCCACCTACAACGTGGCCCCAAATGGGACAAATTAAATTTCAGAATTTGTTTTAAAGTCGTTAAATTTCATGCCCTTTGATGGGGGTTTCCGCCTATCCTATAATGATGGTTCAGTAGTTATAAGTGAAAGGGATACCAATGAACTGGGCTTACATGATTCAGGAAGTAAGATTTTCATAATAAAAGTGCTAAAAGATTTTTTTTTATAATTTTGCTGGCCATAGTCTTGTATAAAATGAAATTTTCCACAAAACACATTTAAAAATTTTTTTTTACAATTTTGATAGACCTCTTAAATGATCTCTTCGTAAACTTAACGGGTAAAACGTTAAAAGACTTTGAATATGCCGATTCAGATGGAAAATCTGATTACTCTTTGCCCGTTAAGTTTACGAGAAAATCATTCAAAAGAATTTCGTGGAAAATTTAATTTTCTAAAAGACTATTGGCCATTTTCTGAATATATCGACAAACTCTCTGTTACTTAATAATGTCAACATAAATTTATTAGACCGATAAACTGTCCGTTAACGATTTTGGGTTTCTCAATATACCTACCGACAAAAAAAATTTTTTTCAGCTGGCAACACCTCTCAAAATACATGTAAAAGTTGGGAGTCAGCTGATTGAATTTATCTGTACGGCAAATAAAAGGAAAATAAATAATTGGCAGATCAGTGCTGGTAAGCTTTGCGACAGAATATAAGCAAATGGAACATTGATAAAATAAAATTTCTTTAATGTGCAGTTTTTCGTTAAGAAAAAAGATAATCGTGTAATGAGAAAACGGCCATATGTCTAACAAAAATTTTAAAAATAAATCTTTTTAGCACTTTTATATTAAAAAAACGAAAAGAAAATTTTACATGTCACATTTCTGCGTTGCGCAGAATTAAATAATGGAGGCTTATCGTTTTTTACTGCTATTTTTTGCAACAAAAGTGCACGAAAAGCTATTTTTTGGCAAACAAATTTAACAAAATATATTCGGCGGACTTTTAGCTATATTATTGGCATATATGTTTAAGCCAGTTGAAATTAGCTGTTGGCCAAATACTTATGACACTTTTTTGAGGGCCTGTCGATTTTCAGAATTTTTCGAGTCCCATTAATAACACTGTGTCAAAAATTTTCAACAAAGTTTACCAAATGAATCTGGCACCTAATCTTTATGTAAAATTCTCCGTCGAATCCGAATGAATGAATCGGAATGGTCAAAAGAAGAACAGTTTTCAAGATATTCAATGTAATTTTTACTTCTTTTTTTATTGAAAGACAAAAAACGAAAAGTTGTACACAACAAAATACATCGGCAGTCGACAAATTCGGAAGTGTTTAGTTTGACAGACTAAATCTGTTAATAAATCCCGAAGTTACCGAAGATGGAACGTTGTGTTTTTATTTTGTTTTGATTTTGCAATTTGAAGTGCGTTTTCCTATTATTTCTTTAATTACTTGTTGGAAGAAAAAAAGGAACTGTTGTTTGATTTATGAATGTTTGTTGTAATGTATTTTGTTTTACTGTTATTTTTGCACATACCAAAAATTATTTTGTTAGTGAAATCTAATAGACTTTATTAAAATTTAAAGAACTTTTAAAATATAAACCAAAGAAATCACATACATACATATGTATATTAGAGCGATTTAAGTTGTATGGAAGCAAAATTCGTGCAAAGTGTACCCCCCTCAAAATGAACCTTGGACTTTTTTAAGATGACATTAAAAATATTTCGGCTCCAGCTTTGACCTCTCGTGAGCTGGACCATTTTGAAAAAGGGTATATTTTTGCATGTTTTGTTAATTTGAGAATCTGTTTCCTTACCAACATATACAATATGGGTATCATAAGAAAGGTTTTTTTTAGGTGCGTCCAAGTGTATGTACAATTTGTCCAAGGACTGTCATCCATGTCATTTTTTAAGGATATTCTGTAAAAAAGAACGGTTTTTGAATTTTTTGTTCGGGGTTGTTTGTAATAAAAATGCCAAATGAACATATTTTAATCTTTAGTCGGTTTAATTAAATACGTGTCTCAGCTTTTTTTTTAAATTCTTGCTTGTTCGCATTTTGACAAATATGCAATGGGGTGGTAACCCTTCGTTTTAATTAGGGCAGTATGGGTATCAAATTTTTTCTTTTGCCAGGTACATCATCTTTGTATGTAAATAATTTAGATTTTCGCAAATTAAATGCATTTTACATGGCTCTCTGGAATATATATAAATGCAATTTCGTGGTAACTCTAATATGATTGTGGATTTAGTTTCTGGATCATGTATGGATGAAAATAGGATTAAAAAAAAAAAAAAAAAAAAAATCCACGACTTTTTGGCGGCATATTTTTTAATTAAAATATTTTTTAATTAAAAAAAGTTATTAAAAAATATGCCGCCAAAAAGTCATGGATCATTTCTTTTTTCTTTCTATAGTCCTATTTTCATCCATATTATTAAAAAAAAAAATTTTTTTTGAACACACAACCACAACGTCCCATTTCGTTAACTATAGTATGCGGGATTTTTTTAAAGTTTCAGTCTGTCAAAACAAACTCTTCAGAACATGTCGCATGTCGATGTTCTTTGTTGTGTACAACTTTTCGTTTTTTGAATCAGAAGTAAAGGCAAAAGTTTTTTATTGTCTAATGACAAACGAAGAAGTCGAAGTTACAGCACAATCTTATGACTCTTACTATCTCAACTGCAGCTTTTCAAACACTGAATTAAATAACAAAAACAATCACGGGTCGCTTGTACATATTGTTCAAGAAGTGACTGAGTTACAGGGGACCAAAGCTTAAATTTCACAAACACTTTAATGATTTTTTGCAATTTTGCTCTTTTCAACATATTTTTTTAAAACTAAACAATAAAATTTTTTCAAGTTAAATAACTTACGACGTTAGTTTATTTAAAAACGAACATAGGATCTAAACCGGTGCAAAAGAGTAGGGTTTATATGTGTCTTATAGTAAATTATGGACCGATCTTCACAAATTTTAACAATGTGATTTCCAGTCATATAAAACGAATTTGTGCAAAATATTATATCATTCCGAGCATTATTCCACTATTTATGTTAGTTTTTAACAGAATTATTAATATTTTAGGATGGTGGTTCCACATTTTGATTCATAGCTTTGATCCTACTAAACCGCTTTTGCTGGATTTTGATCCCAAACTGCTTATGATAAGTACAAGCAATTTAAGACCAAGTTAATTTTTTTTTTTTTTTTTGAGTTTTTAGAAAGTGAGCTTGTTTTTAACAGACGGACAGACAGACTAACATGGCTAAATTGACTTGGAATTGCTCAAGGAGCCAGAATATATATGCTTTATGGGGTCTTAGATGCATAATAATAAACAAAGTTCACACGGAAGGACAAACTTAGTATACCCTCATGCACCACTAGCGGTGGTGGAAGGTATAAAAATAAATTAAAACAAAATAGTGTTAAAAACTGTACCAATTTTCTCATAGTTGTTTCACAAATCTTCAATGATGTCTTCAACATTTGGGCTACAGAAATTCTGCAGAAAGCTTGATATAACCAAGCCAAATGACTTCCAGGCCTTTGACTCATCTTCAGACAAAATCGAATCAAATATGGAATCCTTCAGTAGCTTTGTAAATTGTGGTCCCACAAAATCCCCTTCTTTAATTTTGACATCTGATACGTTGGGAAAAATGGTTTTCAGGTTTTCAAATGCGACACAGTTTCGTCTTTTTAGCAAAGCTTTGACAAAATTTTTGATATGTAACGGTGGGAAAATAATGTTTTCCTTTTTTGCCAGAGATTTGTATATAACATTATCCTGGCCAAGCATAAAATTTACTCTATCATGCCAATCTTTTCGGGCATAGTGTTCATGTCGCGCTCGGCTGTCTCATTTGTACAAAAAAGAGCAATATATTATGTAGCCTTGTTGCAAACCAGTCCATGGCAACAATTTAGATCGACACAGATTTTCCACTTATGCTGTTCGTACTCTATCAGTAGTGCGATTCTGTAATAAATTTTAACAATTGCTGAATTGATTTTGCTATTCTGTAACATTTTAAACAACACTTTTTATCGTAAAGTCAGCTGTTTGTGTTAAGTAAACGACAACTTGTTTAGTGTTATTTATTTATTGTTAACTGTCAACAAAATAAAATAATTTAGTTTTAATAAATAATATAACTTGAAAATGGCTATTAAATAATTTGCTTTTAATTGAATAGTAAAATGTTTTGCTTATCTTCTTAAAAAAAATTTAAAAAAATTCTGTTTAGTTTTAATAATTTTATTTGTTTTTTTTTTTTTGTATTCCTCTTTGTGTTTTTCGTTATTTTGCCATTTTTTTTGACAGTGATGCCACTTTACGTTAATTTTTATCTATGTTGTTAACATAGGGTCTCCACCTGACATAGGGTCTCCACCTGAGATAAGATATAAGATTTTTATATTAGCAAACGTCAAATTCAATCGCAGAGAGTATTATCTTACGTGTGGACTCTCAAATAGTGTTAATATTAATATTATAATATATATTATGAGACAGTTGTTATGAGAGATCTTATAACAACTATCTTATAAGATGAGCTGTCAAAAATACACATACATGCATACATAAAAAACAATAATAAGACGCATTCATTAAAATGTAAAATTTTTTTGTACAAATAGTGAAAATCTTGTGATAAGTGTTTAAAAAAACAATATTTTTAACTAAAAACAATAAAAAACTAAAAAAAAAGAATAAAAACGACAAGTTTACTGTGCGAGAATCATTCGATTATGAAATCTTATAAGATACGTGTTCCCCTTGTTTAAGATTAAGATTAATATGAAGAAATTTGTTCTCTCATTCTGCCGACGTTCTCTCACATATTATATCAGATATTATCTCAGGTGAAGACTCTGTGTGAGATAAGATATAAGACTTTTATATCAGCAAACGTCAAATTCAATCTCAGAGATTATTATCTTACGTGTAGACTCTCAAATAGTGTTAATCAGAGCTGCCGTTTTTGGTTATTTCTAACCAAAATTGGTTATATTTTTTTTCAATGTGGAGATGTGAATATTTTTTTCATTTTGGTTACTTTTTTCTAAAACAATAATAATTACAAACGAATATGTTTTTATTGGTACAATTATTTACGAGCTCGAATAATTTGTACTATGTACTACGATTTTTTCATTATTTGTTGCCAATGAACGGAAGTTTTTTATAATCCCTTTCAAAACAGCAATCAAATAATTTTTTGAAGATTTTTGCTAAGAAAATATTGCTATTTGTGATTTTTATATTAAAAACGCCATGATCTGAAATCGTAAACAAATGAAGTTTTAATCAATGGAGATTTTCAATTAATTTTTTTTTAAATGAGCGTAGTTTTTCTTGATTTTAAGAGAAGTAATGATAATTAGTACTTAAAGTAGGAAGTGCATAAGAAAATTACTGAAGAATTACACAAAAGTCGTTTTAGTGTTTTTAAAAACTTGAAAATTAGTTCAAGGTTCTGAATTTAGGTTATTTCCAGAAGTATATTTATATACATATTTAAAAATACACGTAGGAATTTTAAAGATAAATCAATGTAATTTAAAAACTTATGGAATTTTCTTTAAGAAATGGCTGTAAGTTTAAAGAAATTTGAAATTTTACTGTTTATAACTTGTCGGTATGTATATTTATTTAATGTTTTTTAAGATAATTATTTGGTAAAAAAAAACTTTTGACTGTCAGTCATATTCTTTTTCCGCATTGAATGTACGTCACGAAAGGCGAAAGGCAGTAATATTTTACAATGATTTACAAAATATTTGATATATGTATTAGAGCAATTTTGAAACATTTTTTATAATAAGAATCATAAATTTGAAATAAAATTTACACAAAAGAGAAAAAAGTTTTTATAATATCTTAGATATATGTAAATTAAAAACTATTTACATAAACTGCATTTCGCATATCGCCAATCGTTTTAAATTTCGCCAAAATAATCGCCATATCGCCAAACGTAAATTTCCATCGACAAAAGGATTAAGAAATCGCCACATTTGACAGTCCTACCAATAACAACTAAAAAGCGGAAAACTATTATCCATTTTTATACCCTTCACCACAGGTAGAAAAGGGTATATATAAGTTTGTTGTTATTTATAACTGGCATATTAAAAAATATTTAATTTATTTTTTTTATATATTTCTCTAACTCCCACTGAAGCATAGGGCGCCAAAAAATAAAAAATTTTTTTTTACGAAAAAAGTCTCAAAGAAATAAAAACTTTTAATTAAGTTTCACGTTATTTTTTTAATATGTAAAAGAATTACATTTCTTGTTTTGTTTTCTTGATTTCTAATTATTGTTTTTCTATAAAGTGCAAATAACCTTTGTGTTACAATGTATAACAATGATTTTATTGATTTTCTCAATTAATAAAAAGCATTTTAAATTTGGTTATATTTTTTTACATATGGTAACTTTTTCAAAAATTTTGGTTGTAAAAATTGTATTCGTTGTGGCAGCGCTGGTGTTAATATTAATATTATAATAAATCTTATAAGACAGTTGTTATGAGAAATCTTATAACAACTATCTTATAAGATGAGCTGTCAAAAATACACATACATGCATACATAAAAAACAATAATAAGACGCATTCATTAAAATGTTAAATTTTTTTGTACAAATAGTGAAAATCTTGTGATAAATGTTTAAAAAAACAATATTTTTAACTAAAAACAAGAAAAAACTAAAAAAAAAGAATAAAAACGAAAAGTTTACTGTGCGAGAATCATTCGATTATGAAATCTTATAAGATACATGTTCCCCTTGTTTAAGATTAAGATTAATATGAAGAAATATGTCCTCTCATTCTGCCGACGTTCTCTCACATATTATATCAGATATTATCTCAGGTGAAGACTCTGTGTAACAACAATTTACAGAATCACATAATCGTTAGTGCAAACAACAAAAAAGGTTGACAATTATAACAACAGTTGTTATTGTTAAAATTTACAGAATCCCACTACAGACGCAGTAATTTAGACATGGACACTCATACTATTCTTTTAACAAAATTCAATGTTTCTCATATTTACAGCGTTCGTTTTAAAATTCTGCGTATTTACTTCATTTTGGTTTTTGATTTGATACAATTTTGAAACGTGGGTTAATTCAGTAAATCTTTCTTGGGTCTTGCTGTGCGCAAAATGTAAATAAACTAGTCTTCTAGTCTTTTAATTGTTTGGTTAAAAAAAAAATAACTTGAAGAGAGCAAAATTGCAAAAAATCATAAAATTTGTCATGAAGTTTGAACTTTTGTTCCAAGTAAAAATGAAAAACATAATCTGTCTAATATTTTTGATATGCATTTAAGTGACATTATCTTTTTCAAAAACACAAGTACCGGTTATTTTCGAATATCTCGAAAACTGTTCTACTATTGACCATTCTGACATCATATTTTGGTAAAAAAAAACTATCACGTACTGTAATTGGTCACCAAAATCGTCAAACTGAGTACAAGTTTTAACTTTCGGTTGGAAATACAATCTATACTGTCCAATCCATGTGCTTTTTGCACTGTGTTATTAAATTAATTTTTTAAAATATGTAGAGCAAATAAACAAGATTTTGTTTGACGTGCTTAATTCCCAATTCTAATTCTTGATAAAAACACTGAAATGTATTGTTGATGGGATAAGCTATTCCTATGCGCATTTCACTGATTGCTTAAGACAGGTCATCAGGAAACTTCATCCAAAGATTTTAAAAAAACTAAAGATATTATACAAATAATTGTTTTTGTTTAAGCTTTGACATTGTTACAAGTAAAACTGTTGCTTATAATTCTTATTTCATTAGACCGCTATATTTGTAAAAGAGTTTCCCTAAGGGGTGGAGATAATGGGCAAGTATATTTTGACAAAATGTTTAGAAAAAAAAATATTGGAGGTCAGTTATACATTTTAATCCACTTGGGGCAACTCCTCTTTAATATTTTTCTAGCCTGTATTGAAAATTTTTTATTAAAGATTCCTTAAGAAATGGAGATTTCGGGTAAACAGAAAAAAAATAAAAACTGATTTCAATAAAAACATTTGTGATATTAATTAAAAAAATTAAAAGCATCAATTAAACGTTAAATTCACTTGATTAAACGTTTAATTCACTTGAATAAAAGTTGTATTCACTTGATTAAATTTTTAATTAAAATAATTTTATTTTTGATTAATGCTTTAAATAGCGAAAACTTTTTGTCTTTGTAGGTATGTTAGAAACAAATGATGGGAATGAAAAATAAAGTGGGGTTGGTCATATATTTGAACCTTCCAAAGGCTTCCTTCCCCTGTAGCGCGGCAAAGTTTAAAAATTTCAATAAACCACCCCCCGATTTGAGATGATGTTAAGGATAATTTATCCTAGGCAGTTATGGGACTTTTCCTTCAGTAAATATGTATTATATTCTTCATATGTATACATATATTGAAGAAAAAATCTATGTTTAAATATTTTCCGCAGTCAATTAAAAGTCCACATTTTTTTTTTTTTTTTATTTATTAAATCATATATGTGACACCAATTTTACTCAAAATTCATGTCACTTATAAGTGACTTTTACGTATGCCACAAATATGTGACACACAGCTTTTATTAAGAAAATTTTTCGCAAGATTATGTGACACCCTTTTTTGTGTTCTTGAGTTTCTATAGAAAACGCAAAAAATTGTTGAGTGGCAAATGTGTTAAAACAACTTTTTTATGAACAAATTTTACTTAAATTAACTACCCTGCCGTCAAATGAGTAGCTAACTACAAAAAAGCCCAACTTTAAGTTAGCTTGTATAGACTAACTTAAAGCCAACTACTACGCAATGCAAAATTTACATTAACCAAAGTGTATACAAACACTGTGTTGTATATTTTAAGTAGAGAGAGCCAAGAAAGTATTCATCCAATGAATAACATTCATAGATCGGCCTTAATCGGCCTTAACTTAAACTAACTTAACTTAAAGCTAACTTAAAGTATTGAGTTTATAGCTAGCTACAAAAAGTTAACTTAAAGTTAATTGAAAGTAATGCAGAGTCGGACAATCGACTACTTCCTAGGACATCGCAATGTTAAAATAGTTAGTTAATTCCATATAAAATAAATGCAAGTGTCAACCACCACTAGTTGAGAAATAGTTAGCTTTCAATTAGTTTAAAGTTAACTGAATGTCCGACAGGGTGTTTACAACGTTTTATTTGCAAATATATTTTAGTGAATTTTATTGTTATAAATTAAGTTTTAATTAACATTTTGTCAGATAAACAACAGAATTTGTGCTTCGTAATGGGATCAGCTCGAAAGAGAAGATCTGGAAAACTGAAATTTAGCAAAAATAATTTCTAGATGAAAGATTTGTTTTTGAAAATATAACAACTCAGATTCAATATTTCACTTAACCCATTACTTTTTTAAGCAAAAGGTAAAAAGTGTCAGGAATGGACCAATTGGAGCTAGTATTGCACTATGTATGGCTTTTGGGATGATAGATGCGAAACGGGAAACGATAAGGCAGAAACATTTCTTTTAAATTATTAAAACGCATCCTTTACATTAAAATTAAGATATCAATTTCTACGGGATTAAGGGTGTTGAGCCATACTAAAAATTAAAAATGAACTTTGAATTTTAAATAATAATAATAATAACAATAATAATAATACTAAAACTGAATTTTATAATACTTTCCCAATAATAATTAATGAATTTAATACTTGTAAACTCTAACTCTAGCTTAAGATAAAAAACTAACTGTATTGCTGAATGTAAAACAAGTACAGAAAAAGTTTGCATCTTTTATACATAGAAAATAATAAATAAGGTACTTGCAAAGTGAAGTTTAACGAGTTCGATTGTGTTTTTAATTACGAGTTTTTAAAGCCCCAAATAAATTAAAAAAAATTAGTTAAATATCTTAAAAAATATTAAGATTAAACATTTTGGCGCCCGAGCAGGGACTCTTTAAAAATAAATAAACATTAAAACACAAAAATTTGATAATTTATTTCAAATTTAAAAACGTTAAACACATACAAACAAATAAGTTTAAAAGTTAAACAATCTAAAGAACCTTTTGATAAATTATTTCAAAAGCAAATTTTTTTATTAAAAAAGAAAAACAATTGTGAAGTGTGTGCTTAAAACAATTTTATTAAATTCAAAAGTAAATAAAACACAACTAAGACATTAACAATAAATACAATAAACAATTAAAATATACACAAACAACTCCTAGATGCCTCGTCGTTGCCGCTGTATAATTTGTAGAGCAGAGAGAAACCAGGGGAGTAACTCCGAATCTGAACAAGAGGTAAAAAGTGTAAAAAATATTTGTGTTATTACCTTAAATTTGTAAATTAATCAAATTTAAAGATTTTTGTAAAATTAATCAAAAATTATTATCACTGAGCAAGTCGAACACAAACAATATTTTTTACACTTTATTGTGAAACAATTTATTTATTTAATAATAAATTTATTAAAAACCACCCTTAAAGTGAAACAATCGCGAGTGTTAATATTTAATAATAAACATATTTATACACACACGCACTTGTATAATTTGGTCTCTTTTATTACTGAGAGACAGAGAATACATTTATTCTTTTTACCGTCGGCATTTTATTGTAGCAAAAAATTATTTATATTTTATAAAATTATTTATATTTTTGCTCGTAAAAAATTAAACGAAAATATTCGCGAGTGTTAATTTTATTTAATTTAAAAAATAATTAATTAATGCTTAATTTATTATCTTTGGTTTCTTTTATTTTACATTCGTTTGTCAATTTTCAAGATCACGGTTTCATTTCATACGTTCCTATACCATTTAATAATAATATCAGCTGTACAGTGTGAAGCATTCACACTAGCATCGAAACGTTACCTTCATACAAGTTTGAAAAAATAAATTGTTTGCTGTGTTCACACTAGCATCGAAAAATTTAATTTCGTATAATCATAAAATATTAATTGATTAGTGCGTTCACACTAGTGACAATTATTTTAAATAACTTGTTTTTGAATTTTTTAATGAAAAAAGATTTTCTTGGTAAAATAATATATAATTATTTTAACCAAAGGCTGATTTAAGTGGAGAAAATAATTTAATTTGAACGTAGTGATCGGAATTGATAATTTTTAAATAAAAAGATAAAATATTTCTACGAATTAGAAATTAGAATCCGAATATTTTCATTAGCTGACGAGAGAATTCTTATATCAATTTTACTAAGTTAATTTAAAATTGATTTTTATTAAAAAAAACCAATAAGTTATTTTGGTATTTCGGAAATTTTAATTTTTTCCCATAAAGAATATAAATAATAATGCCTACCAAGAAACATCAAGAATCTCCTTCCATGGCGGAAACTTTGGAGAAATTACTTGCTAAAAAGGAAAAGGTCGTACAAAATATTACGCGAATTCGTCAGTCCATTCGGGAAAAGACGATTTCTTTTAATCCAATTGAGTTGGAATGCAGATTAGACATTCTTAAAACTTATATTGAGCAAGCAATGAAGCTGCAGTCAGATGTGGATAACTTGGATCCCGACAATGACGATAGAGCTGAGCTTGAAGACATTTGTGTGACCACTAAATCATTGTTTTTGAGTATTTTGACTAAAAATAGAAAGTCAAGTGTGCCTGAAACTTCTTTTAGTGTACAGTCACATCATTCTAGACTCCCAAATATGAAGCTCCCTAAATTTAGCGGAAAATACTCCGATTACAAAAATTTTATGAGCCTATTTGAGAACTTGGTCCACAATGATCCGACGTTGACAGACATAGAGAAATTTAATCATTTAATATCATGCTTGTCCGAAGAAGCTTTGGGCACAGTCAAAGCTTTTCAGATTTCAGAAGAAAATTATCCCAAAGCATTGGCCAGTTTAAAAAAGGTATATGACAATGAATGTCTGATATTTTTTGATAATATATCAAAACTTTTTGATCTACCAGAGATCACTAAACCTTCGGCATCTGCTTTGAGAAGTATGATTGATACAGTTTCGGCGATATATGATTCACTTTTATCGATTGGTGATGATAAGAAAATTACAAACGCAATTTTGATACATTTAGTGATGTCAAAAGTAGATCCAGTGACTAAGTCAAAGTGGGAAGAACAGCTAGATTTCGAAAGGCTGCCACTATGGTCAGACTGTGAAACCGCCTTGAACAAACGATATCAGCATATTGCTGCTGATGAATCTTCAAGTTCAAGACCGAGGTTTAATAAAAATAAAACTGAGAATTTTACGAAGAAAAATAATAAAACATCACTAAATTGTACTAAATCTAAACAATCTACTGATAAATGTTTATTTTGTAAATCCAATCAACATATTATTACAAATTGCCCTTCTTTTTCTGCTGAGCCTGTAAACCAACGATTTGATTTTATAAAATCTGTGCCAGCTTGCATAAATTGTTTAAAAAAAGGACATACAGTAGCTAGATGTACAGCATCTAAATGTAGAATTTGCAATGGGTCTCATAACTCATTGCTACATAGATACAGTACTAGTGCAAATTCTAATAAAAACACTCATAATTCTTCAAATAACAATTTTGAACAACCGTCAACTTCTCACGCATCGGTAAATTATTCATCTTCTGATGAAAGAATTATTCTTGCTACAGCCGTCGTGAAAGTTAGAAATAGTTCTGGTGATTTTATATTAGCTAGAGCTCTTTTAGATTCCGGTTCTCAACCAAACTTGATTACTGAGGAACTTGCACAGCTACTACGATTAAAAAGAGAAGGAGGTAGATTAAATTTAAATGGTATTAGCGAAACAAATTCATTTTCGAAATCGTGCGTAAATGTAACTGTCACGTCGAGGGTTAACTCTACACAATTTACTTCAAAGTTTTGGGTATTGAGTTCTATAACAAATTTACAGCCTGATCATAAAATTAGTACGACTAGCTTGAATATTCCAAGAAATATAGAATTAGCCGATCCTTGCTTTTATAAGCCTCGAAAGATTGATCTTTTAATAGGTGCGGAAATATTTTTTGACTTAATTTGTATTGGACAAATAAGGTCTGGCCCTAGCCTGCCAATTCTTCAAAACACTTCGCTTGGTTGGATTGTTACTGGAAAGTATAACCAATCAAAGGGCTCTAGCGGCAATAACAACGTCTTTCATTTAAGTACGTCTATGGAAAACGAGAGCAATATAGATTCAATTGTTAAAAAATTCTGGGAGTTAGAAGAACTTCCAAATGAATCAACAAAAATTTATTCTGAGGAACAGCAACAATGTGAGGAAATGTTTAGAAATTCAGTACGACGTTTACCGTCAGGACGATTTGAAGTCTCTTTGCCTTTCAAATCTGATACAAAAATACTTGGTTTATCTTTCGAAACCGCTAAAAGGCGATTTCTTGCACTAGAAAGGAGACTTTCTAGGGATTTAAATATAAAAGAAATGTATCATGATTTTATGAAAGAGTATTTCGACCTAGGGCATATGTCATATGTTGACAAAATACCGGATCTCCCTCACTATTTTATTCCACATCAGTGTGTGTTGCGGCCTCAGAGTTCAACTACCAAACTTCGAGTAGTTTTTGATGCTTCGTGTCGAACTTCTTCACATGCATCACTTAACGATTTGTTAATGGTTGGCCCAACAGTTCAAGAAGAATTATATTCGACATTGATCCGTTTTCGATTTCATAAGTACGCAATCACTGCAGATATTGAAAAAATGTATCGTCAAGTATTAGTTGGCGAGAATGATAGAAATTTTCAACTCATCCTTTGGAGACAGAATCCATCTGATGATTTGAAAATATTCCGGTTAAATACCGTTACATATGGTACGGCTTCTGCGCCATTTCTGGCCATCAGATGTTTGATTCACTTAAGCGATTTATTCAAAGAGACCTTACCTATTGGTTCAAAAGTTGTTCGCAGTGATTTCTATGTTGATGATTTGATAACTGGGGCTGAAAGCTACCAAGACCTAGATATTATTCGTTACCAGGTTAATGAAATTTTAAGTTCAGCTGGTTTTAAACTTACAAAATGGGTTTCAAATCATCCCGAAATTTATAATTCATTTCAAAAGGAGAAACTACTACATAGTGACTCTGATTCGGCAAAAGCTCTAGGTATACATTGGGTACCGAAGAATGATTCATTTAAGTTTCATTTGGAAGACAATTTCCGTGATTTAAAAGCAACAAAAAGAAACATTTTGTCTGTTTCTTCTCGATTATTCGACCCTCTCGGACTTTTATGCCCAATTGTTACAAAATCCAAAATGTTGTTGCAAGAACTTTGGATACAAAAACTTGACTGGGATGAATCAATTCCTATGAGACTAAATACGTCATGGGAAAATTTCAAATCGAATTTAATGGAAATTGATTCAATATCAATCCCAAGATTCGTGTCCACAACATCGACAGCAAAAATTCAAATTCATGGATTTGCTGACGCTTCGATTCGTGCTTATGGTTGTTGCATATACATAAGAAGCTCCGATTCAAATAAAATTGAATCGAGACTGCTGACGGCAAAGTCAAAAGTTGCTCCACTCAAGACAAAATCTCTTCCGAGACTTGAGTTATGCGCTGCACACCTATTAGCTAAGTTGTGGAGTCGAATTAAGATGATGATGAGCTTTGAAATTGAAAGTGTTAATTTCTGGACAGATTCAGAAATTACATTACATTGGATAAAAACTCATCCTTCCTCACTGGCAACATTTGTTTCGAATCGAGTTGCTGAAATTCAAGAATTGTCAGAACAGGTTTCATGGCGCCATGTGCCTACTAAACAGAATCCAGCTGACATCGTTTCAAGAGGATGTGATGTTAAAGATTTAAAAAATTCAATTTGGTTTGAGGGACCTTCGTTTTTACTAAGCGATGGTTCACATTGGCCTGTTAACGAACATTTCAACTTAACAGAGAATCAAAAGCTTTTAGAAGCAAGAAAAACAAATGTACTTCTTGCAGTAGAGGATCCACAAAATTGCTTGTTGGACCTGATAGAAAGATTTTCGTCATACAAAAAGTTGCTAAGAGTAACTTCCTTTGTACTCAGATTTATTGACATCCTGAGAAAACGTAAAATAGATCAAAATTCTACACCTACTGCAATTGAAGTAAAATGGTCATTCTATCGACTTGTAGAGACAATCCAGAAATTACATTTTTCTGAGGAAATTGCGAAAATGCAAAAATCTGAAGTCTTGCCGTCAAACATTCAAAGATTGACGCCATTTATTCATTCATTTATTGAAGAAAATAGAAAGTTTTCACTAATAAGGGTAGGTGGGAGACTGCTAAATGCAGATTTAGAATACAGTACCAAATTCCCACTATTATTACCGAAAAAAAATAGTTTTGTCACACTTTATTTGCGAAATCTCCATACCGAGAATTGTCATGCTGGCACAAAGGCTCTAATAGCTCTTTCTCGGGAAAATATATGGCTCATAAATGCCAAAGAGGAGTGCAGCAGGATAATTCGCAAGTGTGTACATTGCTTCCGCTATAAACCAAAACTTATGTCCCAAATAATGGGAAATTTGCCCACCAATAGAGTGAGAGCTACTCGACCATTTTTAATAGTCGGTGTAGACTTCTGTGGTCCTATAAGCGTTTCATTAAGAATTCGTGGTAGGCCACCATTGAAAATGTATATAGCGGTTTTCGTGTGTTTCACTTCTAAGGCGGTACATTTAGAATTAGTGTCTGATCTGTCTACTGATTCTTTTCTTCTTTGTTTTAAAAGGTTCGCTGCCAGGAGAGGTCTACCACAGACGGTGTTTTGCGACAACGCGACGAACTTCGTCGGAGCCAGCCGCGTTCTGAGGGAGTTGCAGCAAGCGTTCGACAGGAGTCGACAGGCCGTCGAGTCGTACGCAGCGTCGTCCGGGGTGAAGTTCAGCTTCATACCACCTCGGGCGCCTCACTTCGGAGGACTGTGGGAAGCCGCTGTCAAACAGGCGAAGTTCCTGCTTCTGCGAGCCGTGGGCAACGCGTCGCTCACTCAAGAAGAAATGGCAACGATGCTTGCAGAAGTAGAGGCGGTGCTCAACAGTCGTCCAATAGCACCGCTGTCTCCAGACCCGAACGACGGAGAAGCGCTGACACCAGCTCACTTTCTTCTCGGAGAGGGTCTGCGTTCGCTGCCGCCAGAATCAGGAGAAGACGTGAACGTCAAAGAGGGGAAATTATGGAAGCGATGGCGAATGCTTTGCGGTCTCAAGCAGACATTCTGGCAGGCTTGGTCACGCGACTATATTCTCGGCCTTCAAGCCAAAGCGAAGTGGCACCAAGAATTTCCCAACCTCAAAGTCGGTCAGGTGGTCCTCATCCACGAGGACAATTGCCCGCCTCAGCAGTGGCTGACCGGGAGAGTCGTCAGGGTCGTAGAAGGCGAAGACGGCAAGGTCAGAGTGGCGGAGGTCAATACGAGGAAAGGCGTATTTAAGCGCCCAGTGCATAAGTTGGCTCCACTGCCTAATGGTTGAAGACGTGCAGTCGTTCAATGGGGCCGGAATGTTGAGCCATACTAAAAATTAAAAATGAACTTTGAATTTTAAATAATAATAATAATAACAATAATAATAATACTAAAACTGAATTTTATAATACTTTCCCAATAATAATTAATGAATTTAATACTTGTAAACTCTAACTCTAGCTTAAGATAAAAAACTAACTGTATTGCTGAATGTAAAACAAGTACAGAAAAAGTTTGCATCTTTTATACATAGAAAATAATAAATAAGGTACTTGCAAAGTGAAGTTTAACGAGTTCGATTGTGTTTTTAATTACGAGTTTTTAAAGCCCCAAATAAATTAAAAAAAATTAGTTAAATATCTTAAAAAATATTAAGATTAAACAAAGGGTGTGATAGAGACCACAAGGAAATATTCTGAATACACGAATATTGCTTAGTATTAAAAATAAACCAAATCGATCTATTTATTTGGATTAAAGCCATACAAAATAAATTAAATACACAACCTTTCCACCATACACCTGTCCTTTTTCCCATACGTTTTTTTTTTTTAATTTACAAATCTTTTCTTTTATACCAACCATCTGTCTTGAAACCATTTCTTATATTCTTTTAAAATATAACTGCGCAAATACTCGCATTTCAAATTCAATGATGCTGTTAAGAAATTTCAGCTTCATTTCATCTTTTTCTCTAGATTACTGGAAGAAATAATTTTATTGCTAAGTATCATTGAAGAGTCCTGCAATATTCCATTAACAACAACAAAATATTTTATTTACTTTAAATTATTTTGCTACCTTATTTCTGTTATTGTTTGAAAAATCAACAATAAAATTTGTATTGTCTTGAAGCTGAAACTAATAAAAAAAGTTTTATGAATTAGAAACAAGAGAAACGTACATTTTCTCTCATTTTAAAAACAACAAAAAATAAATACGAAGAAAAAGACTTATGGAAAAAAATGTAATTGAAGTTTATATTCAGTAATTTAAAAATTAAATGTCAAGATTTTATAAATACAAATATAAAAAATTCTTTAAGGGACGGCGAATTCGGTCTTAAAAGCCCTGCTGACAACTGTTTTTTTAACTTTATAATTGTTGGAGGTCAAAATTTACCCCCATATTTATAAAAAATATTTTTGATTTATAAAAGGTTTATTGATCAAATTTTCATTGGAAGGTTTATTGAACAAATTTATTATGAAAATTTGTTCAATAAAACTTTTATAAATCAAAAATATTTGTGTTCTACCTTTGACATTCTACAATGATTTTACAAAAACAAATTGATTGTGGTCTTTGTACGAGTTGTACTTGCTGTAGTACCGAGATTGCCTGCACAGAAAAAATTATTGCTGAATTATTTTCAAACAAAGGCCTGTCTGAAATTTTTTTACTGATTCAATAAATATTTTTGTTTGATTTTTATTTTAACCAACAAAAATGTTGACAACTATTCAAAAATATAATATACGCGTTATTGGTTTCAAGTTCTCATAATTTTGTATGAAATATTTTTTATGTGATCGTAAGCAACACTTCTTTATGTGAAATATAAGAACAACAACAGAAAACACATACTGTCTACTTTTGGACGCTTTAAAAAATTACAACAATAAGAAAGATGATAAAATAGCGTGGCGAGGTTTGCAGTTAAAAAAAAAAAACAAAAACAATAGTAGCTAAAAAAACTTTTCACTCTTTTTTAATAACAGAAACAATAACAACATTAGAAGAAAAAAAACAAAATCTCGTATTCAATTTTTTAAAACTGTTTAGTTAAATACCTACATCAAATACAAAAATAAAATGATGACGAAAAACATGTCGAGTCGGTCTGCTGCCGAGGAAAGGATACAGCAACAGTGAGTGAAGAAGAAGAAGAACATTGTGTGAATAAACAAGACGGTTCAAAAATTATTCCAACAAAAAATGTGTCTCAAAGCCAGCCGCCGCACAGTGGGAAATTTTACGAGAAGGCGGTCAAAATTCCATAACTTTTGACTGGATCGGTATTTTTTTATGCGATTTTTTGTGTTCGATAGGTGCGATGTTAGGCTTTCATTTGCGCTATAAAACGTAAAATTCGACTGATAGGAGCAAAAGTTATGGGGAGTTCAAAATGCATTTGCATTTTTTTGTTGAGTTTCGGTGTAAAAGTTGAATATTTCAAATATGATTTTTTTATAATTTATCATTATTTCTCTTGTATTTTACAACTGATACTTATTTTTTATTGTCGAACTTAGATCCTGTCAGAAAATGCCAATATTTGGCCCCTGTAAATTTTTTAGTCGCAATATTCACAGGGGCCAAAGGTTGGCTTTTTTGGGACGAGACGAGTTGTTATAAGGATAAAACTGAAAAGGAATATTTTGAAAAATTCCCAAATAGCATTCTTGGCTATCGATAACATTTTAGGTAATTCAACTTTTATTTTTGGTTTGAGATGTATGTGTATTTTATTTTTATATATTAATACAAATATATACTTAAATCAAAAACAAATTATAATCTATAAACAATTTTAAATTAAACAATATTAGTAAAAATTTCTTCTAAATAGCTTTGGGTTTCATTTTCCAGAAGTTGTTTAGCTTCTTCGATTGAGGTTGATTTCCATTTTTGTCGAATACTGGACATATATGGATCTGATGTGCACAACAAAATAGTAATAAGATCTTCATTACTACAACATCTGGACATTTTTCTTGTGTTATGCTCGCGGAAGAATCTGTAGTCTTTGTTCCTTTTTTCTTGCGCTTCTTCAGATAGATCTCTAATTGGTAGCATATTGTGTTGAACTATTTGTTCCCAATGGTATAAAATTTTATGAACTGCGGTTGGCATATGTCTCCAAGAGTATTTTTTGTTATAAAGAAATGCTGTTTCATTTGCATACTGGCCAAATTTTTTGCATTTATCTTTCTGCTACATGATATAACTTGTAAAATGATCTGGAATCGTCTTATTAATTCAAAATGTACTCCTGTGATAGATGCTGCAGTTTCTGGATCGGAAAAGAATCTCCTAGCAGTGTTTCCATCATTTGAATTTCCTTCTCCTTGTTTTGGCTGATCAATTATAAGGCCTAGGTGAAGGTATTTTTCTTGAATTTGTTTTTTTATTTGCTTCCTTTTTTCCACATTTTCTTTGTTTTTTCTCACTGTTTCGCCAACGGGCCAAATTCCAAATCATAACCCAATTTAAGAATATGCTCCATAAAACGAATTTTGGTATGAAGAGGGGACATTCCAAATTCGTATGCTTCATTGAAACTATTGTCTTGTGATGGGGGTTGGCTTAATTGACTTGATGTCTTTTGGCATATGGTACAGCTTGACTAAGACTTTGTTTCGGTTAATGGTTGTGCAACTTTTCCATCGATCATTGTAAGGAACATTTGAAAATTAATTTCAATGCATTGGTCATCAAATTTAAATATTGCCGGTTGAATTTCTTTAATTTGATCTTTTATTTTTTGAACTTCTTCAGTTATGACATCTTTAGTTTCCTTTTTGTAAACAAACTTTATTGGTCTGCAATACTTTGTTGAAGAGGGAATTTCATTTTTCCATACATCCATTTTTGTAACTCTACTGGTTGACGGCTCTAAGCCAATATAAGTTTTTCTTAAACGTAATGGAACTAAAGATACCATGAATAAGTTAGCATCAGATGAATTTTCTGAATTACATTGCTTGTATTGTTTCTGACCAGAGCTTCCTTCACATCCCCATTTAGAAAATAAAGTGATGCTGCAATTTTTAAGTTTTTTTAAACAGTCAGCATCAAGTGTATTTAATAATCGTTCTGCAGTGTGTTCGAGAAGAGCCTGCAATTTTACTTCTGCTGAACTTGGAGTTACACTAATAGCCGTTTGTGAAGGTAAGCACTCTTTGACAGAAACTAAATCTCGATATGCTGGAAAGATTCCACAATTTTTTTCATTGGTTCGCTTTCGCAGTTCTGTATACTGATTTTTTGTCAGTTTTAAATCCAAAAATAGTGCAAATGCTTCTTCTGGAGTTAATTTCATTTCTTCAATTGGTGTAGGCATACTTTTTAAAATCCTCTTTATGCGTTTAGGATTCGCTTCCACTATTTTTTTCAATTATTGCAATTTTGTGTTCTTATTTTGCGTTGGTTGAATTTGATGCAGAAATGAATCCTTTATCATAATTTTCACGTAAAATATAACTGCGTGCTAGTTTTTTTACCATTTACCTGCTCTTCCATTTTTTTAAATTAAGTTGCAATTTTCAGGTAATTAAACTATGTAGTTTATGTTGCGGCTATTTACTAATGTTTAACCTTTTAACTTACTCAGAAATCTAACGTGTTAGTCTATTTATGTCGCCTATTCGTTTTGCAGCATCCGTTCACCCACAATAAGTTCATAACAATGGCAATACATTTACCTTCTCCAAATTAATTGATAACCTGACGTGCTAGATAATTTATGTGGCCTGAACTGCTTTATTTGTCGAAAATTCTTTAAGATTCACCTTCTTTAATTTCAGTAATGTTTCCTTGCAGGACTTATTTTTTGAACCGAATATCTTACCTTGGGTCACAGAAATTGCTGTAGTTCGCAAGGCCGTATCCAGATGTGTGTACAATGGGGTATAGAAATGTAGGTTAGATTCTGGACTACAAAAGAGTATAGATTTTTCTTTGACGCGTTTTGACGCTTAGGACTTATGCTCTATAAAGTAGGAAATTTCCGGGAAATTTTGACATAAAAAAAAAAAAAAAAATTAAATAGTTCTAGAGGTCGCAGAGTTTTATGCTTTAAACCACGTATAGCTAATAAAATAAACTAATATACAAAACTTATTCTGTCAAAAAATCTTAAAAAACAAAAAAGTTATGAGCATTTCAACTTCAAAAATTGACTCAGAAATTCAAAACTATAACCAAATATTGAGAAAGTCCATTTCGGACCACCCTGTTCTCAATGAAATAGTTGAAATAGGGTTGAAATTTTTTGGCTCCCGAGGTTCAATAGTATTTACTTTCACATGAATAAAAAAATTTTAAAATCGGAGAACATAAAAAAAAATAATTTTGGCCGCCTTCTCAAAATATGAACCAGTGTGCGCCGCTTTGATCTGCTCTTCCTTCATCTTCTCCTACAGTGCTTGCTTGTTTGCGCGTCATTGCTTGTGCAAAAACTTTTTTGTTTGATTCAGTGAAATTATTTGTTTGAAAAAATCAGTGTTTTTTTTTCAATAAACGAAATGCAAATAAATTGTTTGAATATACAAATTTGTTTGTAGGACCGATTTCAGACAAAAAAATGTTTTGATTCTACAAATTTTGTGTTTGCATTGGAAAAATAATTTTTCGGTGTGTAATGAATTTGCCTTGTTTAACCCTAGAACGCCATACTTTGTCGAATCGACGACGCCTTTTTTTTATAAGCTGATTTTTTATATGGCGGCAGCCGTTTATATACTCATGTGCACAAATGTCCAGTGTATATTCCTTTTCAGTTAAAATGTTAGGCTTTGTGTTATTATATACATAATAGTAAATAGAGCGGTTTTGACCGATAAGGAAATTACTGATAGGCGTATTTTGCCCTCCGTTGAAATGACGATTGACAAAATTAGTGTGCTTAAAATGGAAAAAAGCCTATAAATAGAACTTTGTGCCTACTGCACAAATTTAAGACTAAACCTACTGAAAACCGTAAATGTTTTTATTGAATAAGTTAATTCTACGATGCAAACAAATTTAATGGAATTTATATTTTTAAGTTAACTATTTTAATAATTTTTTTTGTTATGTTTTGAAAACAAGCCAAACAAAATAGTACTCTGAAACCTTCTGTTTTCATTATATTATATTAAAATAAGATCAATCACACGTTATTGAACAAGCGAAATTTCAATTAAATTTTCTACGTATTTAATCGTTTTTGCTCTTGTGAGTATCAACGACGTCGATTCGACGAAGTATGACGCTTACGTCTTAAAAATCAGTATGATAACCATCTAACACCTACCATCAATTTGCGAAAATTTTAACGTCTTTACATAAGAAATATATAGGGCCGAAAACCAACACCTTTAAAACATCTCTCTCATATTTTTCCATTCTACATCTTCGATTATTTTCGTGTCATCACTAGAAAAGTGGCAATAAGTTCTATTACACTGTGATAGAAATTTACACTTTTTTAAGACAAGCTGGACATTTGTCGTTTTTACCTATGTAATTCGGGTACGCTGAATCCATTTTTTTATGTTAGCTCTGGTTTTTGAGATATACCGTTATTTCGAAAATGAAGGTGGAAATTACTAAACAACCCGAAATTCCGCAATAAAATTTCCTTTAAGAAAGATGAAATTTTTTTCTAATATGCGCAGTCGTTTTAAAAAAATCATTTTTTTCCAGACGTAAAATCTGTTACCAACTTTTGATTTTATTAACAAAAGTCGTAATTCATAAAACGCAATATTTGTATGGAAGCCCCCCCTAAGAAGTGGTGATAAGGGGCAAGTATGTCTCGAAAAAATGTTAAGGACAAAAAACTAATTGTGATCGGTCATACATTTTATCCTACTAGAAATAAATGATTGAGATAAAAAATAAAGTGGGGTTGGTCATACATTTGACACATCATGGTCATCCTAGGCGCTGCAGGATGCAAATTTAAGAATTTAATTAAACGGCCATATTTGTACTATTTTGTGAAAAAGTTCCAAAATGTTTCTGGCAATATTTTTTTTACAACTGCGAAATAATGTAAGCTGCCTTTATTTCACGTGGAATTTTAAGCAAAAGCAAAAAATATGAACTTAATATTAAAAAAGAAATAAAAAATTAAAATAACACAATCGGTAAAAGTTTTTTTTTCCATATTTACTTTTTTTTATTAAATTTTTATTAAAAAAAAATAATTTTAGTAAAATACATGTGGCATTTGTTTACATACACGAAACAATGTAGCATACTTTGAAGAAAAAAAACGTCAAATTGTACAAACTCGCAAGATTGGTAACATTGATAAATGCCAAAATTTTCGTGTGGAATAATCAATGTTGCTCAACATTTTTCACAAATTTGAACAGAGTACTAGGCTTTATTCTTTTTCTCTGATTTTCAATATCGTTGAGAACACCTTCCATAACTACAAGAAATAAGAGAGGTGACAATATGCATCCCGTGCGCACTCCTTTTTCCCATAAACGGATTAGGAATATTTCTCTTCTGAAGGGCAAAGCACCAGGCATGGTTATAGGTCTCTTTAATCAAAGTAATTAATTTTTCAGGTATATTTCTTCTTCGCATGGCTAACCAAATACATTCTCGATTAACTAATTCGAACGCTTTTTCGAAATCAATAAATAAATAGCAGATATGCAGCCATGTTACAGTGTACAATTCCGTTCGGAAACGAAATTTATTTCGTATTTTGGTGCTTCAAAAAATGACGAAAACAAATTTTTAGAATGAAACCATTTTTGTTTTCATGAACGGAATGGGAGGATTTCTGTATCTGAAAGGCCAAAAACTATTAAAATACACTTTCTTTCTATAAACAAAATATGTTTTCTTCGATTCCGAACGGAATTGTACTCTGTGCCATGGCTGGTAGTTTGGAATTGAGTTAAAATTGTCAGCGCAAGAGGAACCCCTGCGAAATCCGTCTTGACATAAGCTGACAGTTTGCTCTAAGTGTTCTTGAACCCTAACTTGGGCAGTATTTAGTTTTGTAACTATTGAATTTTTAAAATAGCCATAATTTTTACATTTCAGTGCCTATTTTTTCATGTTTTACCTGAAAATAGATAATAATTAAAAAAAGAATTCAAAAAATTACCATATACAATTTTAGCATAAAAAACATATCAAAGTACACATTCTTAGAAATTTAAATACTGCCCGAATTCGTAGTATTTCGTAGGGTTAATACGTTTAAATATTAATTTGCATCAATTTTGGCAGCGGTTGGTAAAACACATCAGAGATCAGCAATGAATCGTTTTTTGCTACTCATACTGACTATTGAAATTGTGAGTATAAGTGCGAAGACATCACCCGGTGGCGAACGTCATAGTGATTCAGCGTGAAAAACGCTGACAATATTAAATCATCGATGCCAAGTGTTGATTTTACTTTGGTGTCATATATGAATTTTTAAAGTATTTGTCCAAACTGTCATAGATGACCAATGTTGATTTTGTCTTGTAGGCGTTCATTTGTTTGTGAGTCCTAACAGACAATATCATCAACTTTCATTAGTGAATTTTTCAGGTAGAGTGACAAGGAAAACACAGAATAAACTCAAGTAATAAATGGAACAGAACAAACAGAAAAATGAAACGGTCCGTTATTTCTGATTTATTCATTGACGGAGACATGTAGCAGACAAAGTCCTGCAGCGCTCACTTCGTGATCTATTCATAACATACAATGCCGCTAAGTTTTTCCTTTTAAGGGAACAGTGACATTGCAAAGCCGTTGTCATGCATAACTCCCTAAATATCAACTTGTTACTGACTCTGGTGCGATTATTCATCGATCAAAATGTCATAATGACAATGTCGCTCATAAACGCAACCGGGTTTGTGCAAAGAAATGCATTCCATGGAAATCCCTGATCTAAACCATAAGCAACATTCTCAAATGTAGCTAATTCCACACAAACATACACACCTTGCTAAAATAAACAATCTTCGTTAAACCAACTGCGTAACATTCCTTTGTCATCCGGCGCCTGCTGACCAGGGCTACCGTTGAGAATTTTGAAAAAGTCGCACAAAAAGTAATTTTTTTCAATAAGTCGTACAAAAAAGTCGTTTTTTTCAAATTTAAGTCTCACACTTTTTTTAACATATTAATTTCGGTCTTATTTCTTTAATAACTCTGTCTTAAAACCGAAAAAAAGTTGTATAACGATAACTTGTTCTCATCGCTTATAGACATGCAGTAATACCCGGCTGGGTGGGATTCGTTAAGCCCTTATGACACTACATTTTTAATGCATTGTTCAAGTTTTGGTGAACAGTACAAATATAATGTAATAAAAAAATTTACCAAGTGCAAAGAGTTAAGCCGTATTAAGATAAATGGCAAACCGTCAAAAATTTTACTAAAGTTATCGATACAAAATTAAGTTATGTCAAAAACAAAAGTAAATTTGTTTAACTTAAAATTGGCATTTCAAGCTTGAAATATAAAAAGTGTTGCTGAATCAGCGGCTTGTGGGCAAATTCAGCGATTTACCGCTTTTTGTTTTTAGGTTTCTCATAAACAAAAAGTTGGCTGCATTTAATTAAATAAACGAAACAGGGACGGCTAAGTTGTTTCAATTGTACTTTTTTGTTGATACTTTTTAAACTAAGATTTATAATACCTTTTTGTGGTGTTTTTTATGAACATAAATACAATTAATTTCAGCTAAAATAATCTTTTAGTACAATTAGGGTAAAAAGTACAATTTTAAAAGGTTGTTGATACAATTTTAACAAAACCATGATAAGAGACAAAAAAAACTAAAAACTTTGTTTACATTTTTTATAGTTCGCTCTTTCTAACATTTACTGTTTCTTTCTATCAATTCTATATCAATTAATGAATAAAAAATGTAGTGTCATAAGGGCTTTAACGATGTACATAAAAATCTTTGTTAAGGCGATAGTTAATCAAAAAAACATGAAACAGCTAAAGAAAGCTAAGAAATAATACGTTAAAAATGTTTTTAAATACACTTTTGTGTAATAATTTTATATAAGATTGATTTTAAATAATATGTTTGTATATACTTTAATATATGTATAAACTAAACGTTTTATGTTTTTTTTAACTTTTTTGTTTTTTCGCACAAGTTAATTTCTTCTAAATAACCTATTTCATTATCTAGAAAATTTAGAGTTGAGAGCATGTACTCACAGGTTTCTACTTTTAACCTGTTGGTTAATTTATTTTTCAATTATTTTGAAAAAAAAAAAAATTATCAGCACACGAACTCTTTTAAAAAATTTTTAAAAATGGTTAGCATATGTAATTTTTTAAAAAATGTAATTGTATGATTTATCAATGGATTTACTTTTTAACAACTAAAATTCGTTAAAAAAAACCTGTGTCATTAACAACATTTTTAAATTAAGATATGAGATCAATAGCGGTAAAAAGTTGGTCTTTAAACGCTTTAAATAATAATGCCGATCATCCTAGATTGGCATGGAAATTCAATGAACACTATACAAAACAAGGCATATACAATACATTTCACTAGTTGGTCTGGATACAAAATAATCACCTGATCAATCAAATGAGGTTTTATATCCCGGGAAATGATTAAAACAAAGTTTATATTTTTATAAACTGTAAAGAAGTATTTCACTTAAAAAAAGGGCAAAAAGTCGCAAAAAGTTGGAAAAAGTTGCAAAATTAGACGATTTTAAAAAAGTCGCACACAAAGTCTCAGAGCGTCAAGAAGGTTGCAAATTGCAACTAAAGTCGCACAACGGTAACGCTGCTGCTGACTGCGTTGGAACATGTTTAAGTAAGTGGTAGTTTTCTTTTTTGTTTTGTTTACATATTTTATTTGTTTTTTTTTTTATTTTATTTGTAATATGAATATATATGTATAGCAACATTTGAATCTATACATAATGCGATTAACACTTTTTTTATAAAATTCAAATTTCTTAAAACCATTTATGACAGTCTGTATATATATATGGGGGATTCACAAGGTGTCATAAAATCATATGTCTTAAAATAAGAACATGAACAAATACGACTGTTGTGAACAACCCCTCATAATTAAGTGTGCTATTTGGAATTTAAATCAGCTGGATTAAAACAAATAAAAAAAAATAAATATTTACCTAAAATCAAAATGTTTTTTAATTCTAATCCACGAATTAATAAATTAAATTAGATCTTTCCTGACTATTTTCCATTTTTCAGACGCAAACCACAAATATTTTATTTTGTTTATTTACCAAACAGAGTCCTAGGCCGATCCAATTTGACGCCGCAAGTGTTTTGTTGCAAAAAATGCTAGCCGCAGGTTGTATTCGGATGTTAGCCGGATAAAACTATACCACTATACCAAAACGGCGACGGCTACAAAACATACATGTTAAGTAATGATTAGCTAATGCTAATGATTGCTAATTAACATTCTTTTGTGAAATTCTCTAATTGATCAAACAATTAGAATTAGTTCAACTAATTCCCATTAGCTAATTAAAATTTTTATTCTAATGGTAAAACTAATTGCAATTAGTTGCCATTAGCAAAAAAAATTGGTTAACCTTTACAATTAGAAATCTAATTGACTTCTGATAATGCAATTAGATATTCAATTAGCTCGAATTAGAATCAATTATTTTGATATTTTCAAAAACAAAAAAAAACTACAATATTCATAATATGAATATCACACATATATATATTACTTATGTACATATATTACATACATGCTAGGGTATTCAATTAATCGGGCTTTTGCTTTAATCGGTTAATCGCTCGATTAATTAACCGAGGTTTTTGTTTAATCGGTTTATTATCGGTTAATTAATCGAGCGATTAACCGATTAAAGCAAAAGCCCGATTAATTGAATACCCTAGCATGTATGTAATATATGTACATAAGTAATATATATATGTGTGAAATTCATATTATGAATATTGTAGTTTTTTTTTGTTTTTGAAAATATCAAAATAATTGATTCTAATTCGAGCTAATTGAATATCTAATTGCATTATCAGAAGTCAATTAGATTTCTAATTGTAAAGGTTAACCAATTTTTTTTGCTAATGGCAACTAATTGCAATTAGTTTTACCATTAGAATAAAAATTTTAATTAGCTAATGGGAATTAGTTGAACTTATTCTAATTGTTTAATCAATTAGAAAATATAAACTAATTGCATCAATTGCTAATTCTAATTGGAATTTAACATGTATGCTACAAAATCATAGCCGTTCGGCTCAGTTGCTCGGCGCAGGTCTCTTCTGATTAATTACAACAGCACAATAAACATAGCAAGCAAAGTTTTATTAATTTAAGACACTTTTTGTTTACGAATCAAGAACAATATTTTTAAACCGTTGTAAAATTCACTTTACTTTTTATTTACTTTTTTTTTAATTTTTTTTTTTAAATGTTAGAACATTATGACAATACAACATGATAGCACACCCCAATACCCCAATACATTCATTGTTTATAAACAGAATTTAATATAAATAGGCAACAAATGTTGCAGATATTATTATTTTGACTGAAATAAATTACTAACAACAACTTAAAAATCAACAAATGTTGCAAATTTAAACAATTAAACTTTTAAGTTTATTTTGTTATTTAGATATTTATATTACAAATTAAGAACACTTTAAGCACACGAAAAATTTTTTATTAATTTGATTTTATTTTGCATTCTTTTTAAATACCTAATGGGGAGTTCATTTGAATGGAAATATAAACCCTTTAAATTTTAATCTCAACCATTTTAATTATTTTTTATTAATTACAATTTTAAACAAATTTTAATTTAATGGTGAACCTTCTAATTAATAATTACTATTAAAAACTTGGTGATTAATTTTAATAATTTTTTTTTATAATAAATATTTTAAAATATTATAATGTCTAATAACATGAAATCTTAATTTTTTTTTATTACGAAAGTTGAAGTAGGGTATGGAGGTATGTAAGTTAATTAAGTTTTCGTTTGCTTTTATTTTTTTTTTTATCTTGGGCTGGCAAGGAAATATTAACATACTGTCAGCATGGTGGGCGGAATAGGTTATAGGGTAATGTATACCATCTCAAGCTACCCTACAATCGGCAACCACTTCTTTCATCTCTCTTCTCCCTCTAACTCTGTAGGTCCTTATTTTTAGTCATGCTACCTAAAGTAAAGTTTCCGGTTATGATTCTTTAATTATTCCACCTTTTGCTTTTGGGGACAACTCACAACTCCCCATCCAACGAGCACGGCCGAATCTAATAGGTAGCCTCGTTCCCAAACATAGTATACCCAAATTCAGAATCGGTACAGTTTAGTGATAGTGAAAAAATTTGCAATATCACTCAAAATTTTTTAGTGGTAGTTAAAAAATAACAATCATCACTTAAGCAGGTAAAAAATAGTGCAAACTAATTTCTTTGCAGTTTATTTAGTGATTGTGCAATGCTGATTTAAATCAATTTTCAGTGCACTACCCCCAACTATGAACAGATCAAACACACAACTTCATAAACAGCGCTGCCAAATAAATTTGCCGAAAAATCGTACACTTCATACATGTAACTTTAATAAACTGTAATTGCCAAATCGTCACTTTGCTATTTCGGGGACAAATCTGGCAGCCTCGCATTTTGCTTTGCCTATACACAATGATTTAAGTTGAATCTAAATCAACCACTACAAATGTTGCTAAGTGTGAGTACGATGAATAAAGTCAAACTTCTAAGTGAATATGAGCTTGAATAACATTAAAATAAGTATGAGTGCGTATAAGTACAAGAATTTATGAGTCATGATTCAGCTCTAATCACTATTTCACTACTCATTGCACACATATACCCCTCCAGTTAAAACAATCTTTAAGATCTCAATTTTTTGCGATTATAACAACAATAACATCCTTCTTTTCTTCCGGAAAGGATTCAGTTTCCCAGGTCTCAGTGATCAGTAATCAGAGGCTGTAAAGTGCCGAATAACATTTCCGCAGGAATACGGTCCATGCCAACAGCTTTTTCATTTGACAGTTGTTTAATAGCGATAATAGTTTAATAATCCTCGGGCTTATGAAAGTAGGTGGATTAGTCAAAATGGCAGGCTCAAGAGTTGTATCTATGACACAGTATAATAAACTAGAGAAATGCTCTTTCCATCGTTGGAGTTCTTGGCGGTCGGTGTTGAGCAAATTTCCTTGCAGATCTCTCACAGAGTGTTCTGTTTTTAACTTGCGGTCTGCTAGCTTTTTTGTGACCTTAAAGACGGTACGTGTGTAACCAGCTCGTGCGGCCTTTTTAGCTTCTTCTGCCGAGCTGTCATTATGCTTACGCTTATCTGTCCGCAACACTCGCTTAACTGCTTTGTATACATCACGGTTATTCGTTTCTAGGCTCGTCTTTAACTTCGAGCTATCCATTGATTGCAATTATTCCTTTCGATCACGCCTTTCTGCAATAATATCCCACGTTTCATCGGACATCCATTTTTGTCTTCCTTTGAGTGCAGGCCTGATTGAGCGGCCAGCACAGGATTTACAGAATTTACCGAGCTAAATGATTTAAATTGTGAGCTATTTAGTTCACCTTGAAGCTGTGTAGTGAAGTATTCTCTAACATCTAACAGAGGCGAATTTTTGCAACCACTAGGAAGTAGTCTCGGGATTGGCCTATGTCTGCTCCCCTTTGCTGCGTACATTCAGGAGAGTTTTTTATACTTATGGCTTGTAGCACAATGATCAATTTGATTTGCTGTGTTATTCCTCTCAGGAGGCAACAAAGTTATTTTATGACACAACTCATGGTCAAACAGTGTGCCACAATTAAGAAGTTTTTTGGTATTACAGAAACCTATAAATAGTTTACCGTTATCGTTTCGAGTGCTAATTTCATGTCTGTCCATTATATTTCCCAATGATTCATTATCACCGCCCACTTTTTTTAGTTTGGTTCATAATTTGTCACAGATTTCTAAAAAAAACTAAACCCTTGAAAGATTCTAATTCTCGCGTGACAATTTCAAAGATTCGGTACTGCCCATTTTATTTAACTTTGCTTGCATGATAGAACTCATTAAACATTAAAACCAAACAATTTTCATTCATTTACTTATTCAGTTGTAAATGCATCCATATAACCCATACGACCTACAAATAATAACAATCCATCCAACTATTTTGCCAGCCATCCTGCAAGTAAGTCTGTTGTTTTACATTGTGACCTTTATGAAATATTTATTGAAAATTATTAAAATTTCTTATATTATTTTGTGTGATGTTTGAATTGTAGTTTGTGTTTTTTTTTGGTTTTTTTTTTTAATTTTCTCAATTTAACAAATAAGAACGACCATGACATTGTTTGCCATTGTACAGCCGTTCTGTTTGTTAATGTCATGAACTGTCAGCGCCACACGTGCATACAGAATATAAAATACCCAGCGGAAAAAATGCAAGTACTTCCACTTTTAAGGCCTCTAGGAAGCTCTGTAATTTATCTTCTTAAAAAAAAGTCTTTTAGAATATATTTTAGAAAATATTTAACTCATTTGAGTTCCTGTTTAAGTCGTTCTATTAGAAGATAAGTGAGAATTTGTAAGAATTACTTCTTAAATTTAAATTATTCTAAGATAAACCTTAATTCTAAATTATTTTTATAAGGCTTTCTACACGCAGAAAAACACAGGGTTGTAATATGGTTGAAAAACTTATTATGGTCCCCGCAAAAGCAACAAACAAACTATTGTTACTTTTAACATTACTTTTTTCACGATTAATAATATTTCGTTTCTATTTAATAGGTAAATAGGTAAATACCCTCCCTTGAAACTTCAAATAGGGTTGAATTTAACAATATAATGTTTTAATAAAATAAAGCTGCAACCATATACTTAAACCTATTATGGTTACCTTAACCATACTATTGCCACGGCAAACATATTATGATTAAATTTAACCATTCAAAAGCCATAACCATATTATGGTCTTAAAACATTGCATGTTAACTTTTAAATTTTAAATAATATGTTTAAAGCAACAATATTATGGTCGTCTTGCTGTCTACTATAATTGAATGATTTTCAAATGCATACTTGCTTGGTGTGCTTAAAATTCTCATTTATTTTATTTTAATTATTGAATAAAAAAAAATACAAAAATTTAGTACTATGAACCAGTTAAACAGAAAAAGTGTTAATGAAGGTCGTCAAAGGCTGGAAAATGGAAAATTTTAATGGAATTACATATAGAAGTAGAACCTAACACGTAACAGGAAAAAATCGGAACTTGACACTTAATAAACAAATTAAAAAATGGATGAAATAAATAGCCATTAGAAGGTTAACTTTGACCATAGTATTATTAATTCTGACCATAATATGGTTACTTTTGTCAAACTTCTGAAATTTTTGACCATATTATGGTTAATATTCGGGAAAAAATTTGTAATTTTAACTATATTATGACCATATTTAACCATAAAATGGTAACTTGCAAACATAAACATTTTTAAATTCCAATCATAGTATGTTGCTCTTAGAATACGGTTACCTCCAACCATATTTTTTTTCTGCGTGTAGAAACCTTCAAAGTAGATGTTAGAAGGCAAAAGGCCTTGCTTCTCGCTAATTAGAAATAAAGTTGGATTGCGACCTTAATTCTGCTAAAAAGCATTTAAGAAGGCCTCTTTTCCACTTCTTTTTCCCGCAGGGTAATAAAGATTGCACATACAAGTATATAGACTTTCGTATGTGTAGAAATTTTTGCACTGTATCTTTTATATGTTTAAGTTTTTTTGTACTCCTACAAATGCAACAGTGGAACATGTAGGCAATAAGATTTTTAATTTAAATTATAACCTGATTTTAAGTTATAACTGGCAATGTACATGTTCATTGCCAGTTAAAACTTTCCTTCTCTAATGGCCGATTTCACCAATTTATTGTTTTTTTTTTTATCAATTTATGTTTTAAACTCGCTTTTCAAGTCAAATAAAAATAAAATTATATGAAAAAATACTCTCACACGTGTGCTGGAAAACGAAAACTTGAAACTCAAGAATTTCAAAAGAAATTTTTTTATAAAATTTCTGTAATAGAGCAATTCCATATGAAAGCGATCACCTTTTGGACGACCCCTCTCCGATTTTAAAATAAATAGTCTCAATCGATTGCCCAGCAAAAAATAATGTACCTACATATTTTTTTTTTTTTATAGTGACTGGTTTAGTGGTGGTGTACACAACTGTCATGTGACAAAATTGAAGAATTCTTCATAAGGGACCTCATTGAAAGTTGTTTTAAAAAAAAACTACTAAAGCGATCGCAACGAGTGATAGCTCGTGGAAAGGTATTGAATCAGGCTTTAATTGAAAAATAAAATTTTCCTAATTTTTCTTAGAAATTTACCTTTAAATTTTCCCATAAAAATTAAATTTTCCGATTTTCAACAGAAGCTCCTAAATTTTCCGGCTAATTTTTTTTTTTTGGATTCCTCATAATTTTTGCTTTAAGAATCAGCAATAAAAAAATGGGCCTCGACTCCTTGTTTGGACAGGAGAAGAGCATTTAAGAGATCACCTTGTTAAAAATACATTTTAAAAATGATTTTACAGTTAAAAATACATTTATGAAGAAAAAATCAATTTTTTTTAAGAGCCCCAAGTTGAGTGTGTAGTGAATGTGGTCTGCCTGCCTTCACAAAATCGGCCATAAATCCATGGATAATAGCGGCAGTGGCATGTAATGGCACACCAAACCCGACTGAGGCTACAGGTCATAAAATGTTTTGTAAATTTTTTAAATTACCAGGTAATAAATATTTCGCCTAAAATGACACGTGCAGAAACAAGTCATAAAACACGGATTTTCCATAAATATGGCGAAATATTTATTACCTGGTAATTTAAAAAATTTGCAAAACATTTTATGACCTGTGGTCGGCTTATTGGCAGTAACCTATTAAGTCCCTCTTTAAAAAACATTTTATGACCAGTAGTTCACGCAAATTTTCCTATTAAAGAAAAGCAAATTTTTTTTTACCTATTTTTTACCAAAAAATAAATATAAATACTTCACACACTCTGAGTCAAATTTCAGTTGAATACTAAACGTGAAAGTGTTATAGTGTTTTTTTTTTGTAAAGTAAAGAGTGAAGCTGTAAAGACAATTTAAAGTAAAATGAATAAATTTTGCTGCAATCCGTTTAACAAGAGTGGACATCGTTCGAAAAAGATAAAAGTATTAAAATTAACTGGTGTTTCAAAGCGATACATGAATGAATTAAATATACAATACGGTGAAGAAGCAGAATTCATTTGCGTAAAATCGATTTGTCTCAACAAGCAAATGCATTGAAACAAATGCAGCCACAATCCGAGAGTGAAATTACAAGTGAACAAAATGTTTCATCTGATAGTGAGGCAGACATTCCGATGGTCAATATGTCTTTGAGTCCTTTGAATGAGGCTATTACCACTTTAGGTGAAACGCCTATTAGAAAAAGAAAGTTGCGAAGTGAAACATACAGGAAAGAGAAAAAAGGCAAGGTTATGAGTGCAATCGCGACAATATTTGATGAAGGCTCTGATAACGAATGCAGTCAAGCAGATGACGTTGATGACGGCAAACAAATGATTGAGCAGTTGAAAAGAAAATTCAATTTAGCGACCACTTTTCCGGAGAAATATCTCATTTTATCTGTGCTGCCTCAATCATGGTCTATACGCAAGATTTCTGAACAGTTTCAAACATCTTTTTACATCGCGAGAAGAAGCAAAGAACTAGTTCGACTGAAGGGCATATTGGCGACTCCCGCCAAGAAATTTGGCTCAAGGACCCTCAGCGAAGCAACGGTGAAATTGATTCAAGATTTTTACTGCAATGATGACAACAGCCGCGCCTGCCCAGGTACACGTGACTATGTTATCACACGTGAAGATGGAGAAAAAGTACACAAGCAGCGCAGATTATTATTATGTAATCTATCCGAAGCATACCATCAGTTCAATGAGAAATACCCAGCAGAAAAAGTGGGATTTTCTAAGTTTGCCATCCTACGACCAAAAGAATGCGTGCTGGCATTAGACAGGCACGGAACGCATTCAGTCTGCGTTTGCATGTTTCATCAAAACATCAAATTAATTTTCTTTCCATGCAAGAAATTGAAAGTATTTCACGGTGAAATTGAAACATATAGGGACCTCCTGTCGAAGTCGTTGTGCGCATACCCCACGGAAAATTGTCATCTGTCCAAATGCGACAATTGTCCGAAGATTGACGAGCTAGAGCAATATTTGGCGGAAAGGTTTGAACAGCTGTTAATTCAGGAGGTGCATTTCAAACAGCGGCAGATGTTCCCTTGAGACCGTGGTAAAGCAGATTCCGAAATTCATCGAGGAATTCGGATTCAAGTTGAATGAACTGAAGGCGCACCATTTCATATCCGAGATGCAATCGAAATTTCTAAAGGAAAGTAAGGAGAAATTAGCCCAAAATGAATTCATTGTGATAAGCGACTTTGCCGAGAATTACACTTTTCTCGTTCAGGATGAAATTCAGGCTTATCACTGGGCAAACGACCAGTGCACGGTGCATCCTTTTTGCATTTATTTCAAAAACGAAGATAACGAACTACAGACCGTAAGCCTTGTTGTTGTCGCGGAGAGTTTAGCTCATAATTATGTGTCCGTTTATTTATTTCAAATGAAACTGTTTGAATTCTTAAGATCAAAATTCGATGCAATCGACAAAGTAACGTTTTTCTCAGACGGCGCGGCTGCTCAGTACAAGAATAAAAAAAATTTTTACAATCTTTGCATAATTGAAGAAGAACAAAACTGCAAGGTCGAGTGGCACTTTTTCGCGACGTCCCACGGTAAGGGCCCATGCGATGCGTTAGGGGGAACCCTAAAACGCATGGCGACTAAGGCAAGTTTGCAAAGGCCATATACTGACCAGATCTTAAATGTACAACATTTGTTTTCGTGGATTCAAAGCAAGGAAATTGCCATTAACACAGTTTTATGCACTCAAAAAGAACACGATGCCATGGAGCGACGAATTCAAAACAGATATAATAATGTCAAAACTATAACTGGAACGCAAAAGTTTCATTGCTTCATACCAAATATTTCTGATATGTCAATTAATGTAAAGCGGTATTCTTCGTCTGCCGACGTGCTAAATTTAAAGTTACTTTAATTTTATAATGATGCCAAGACAATTGAAATTTTTAATAAATATTGTAATTAAGTATAAGCAGCAAAATAAAAAGATTTTTTCTTCATAAATGTATTTATTTTTTTAACTGTAAAATAATTTTTAAAATGTATTTTTAACAAGGTGGTCACTTAAATGCTCTTCTCCTGTCCAAACAAGGAGTCGGGGCCCATTTTTTTATTGCTGATTCTTAAAGCAAAAATTATGAGGAATCCAAAAAAAAAAAATTAGCCGGAAAATTTAGGAGCTTCTGTGGAAAATCGGAAAATTTAATTTTCATGGGAAAATTGAAAGGTAAATTTCTAAGAAAAATTAAGAAAATTTTATTTTTCAATTAAAGCCTGATTCAATACCTTTCCAACGAGCTATCACTCGTTGCGATCGCTTTAGTAGTTTTTTTTAAAACAACTTTCAATGAGCTCCCTTATGAAGAATTCTTCAATTTTGTCACATGACAGTTGTGTACACCACCACTAAACCAGTCACTATAAAAAAAAAAAAATATGTAGGTACATTATTTTTTGCTGGGCAATCGATTGAGACTATTTATTTTAAAATCGGAGAGGGGTCGTCCAAAAATTTGCCAATTTTGATCGTTTTCATATGGAATTGCTCAATAAGAGAATTTTGTGAGAAATATTAAACAAATATTTTTCTTTTAAACAGAATGTTAGAACAAAAATTACAAAAATTAGATGAAAAGTGTATTAGAAACAACTTTCAAATTCTTGAGTTTTACGTTTTCGATTTCCAGTACACCCCTGTAAATTTATATAGAATTTGTGAAGCTCACCTTGTCTATGCGGTATGAGCCAGCCCCGGCCAAGGCAATTTTAAAATAGATATTGATCCTCAGAAAGTTGTAATGTTATACCTTCTTATTCCTCGTTGGTATTTATCAAAAATACTTACTTTAATCATCATTTGCTGCGAAAATTGATGAAATCGTTCCATTATGTGAAATCGACAAAACTCCATACAAATTACTCCCTAGAAATAGCAAACTCATGAAATTTCGTCATAAATACTTATTTCATACAAACAGTGCTTGCTATTCAAGTTGGACCATACGATACATATTTATTTTCCCCATATTGTAATTTGATTTATTTAAACTGAAAAATCACCGCCTCCGTACACGACATATTTTTTACATCTGTGCTTTTCCAATTTACCGCTGCAAAATATATTCATGCCGTGTGTTACCATAATATGTCGTGTGTTATCATAATATTGCTTCAGACGCTAAGTCGTCGCGTAAAATTTCAACTTAAGCGAAATCTATTTTCTTTTAACGATGTAATATCAGCTGTTGTTATTATGAAAAAAATGTTGTCGGAATTGTATGCCTTGTAGGAACAGGCGTCGGTGGTCCACACGGAAAAATTAGCCGGCTTAAGTTGATAATTTACAATACTTCAATTTAAAAGATTTTGTTATTTGTGCTTAATTCCCAGTTTTTATTCTTGATAAAAACACTTGAAATTTATTGTTGATGGGATAAGCTATTTCTATGCGCATTTCACTGGTTGCTTAGGCCATATCATCAGGAAACTTCATCCATAAAGATTTTAGAAAAACTAAAGATATTAAACCAAATAAAACTGTTAAGCGTATAAGAATCATAAGCAGCAGCTCTACTTGTAAAAATATCAGAGTTTAAACAAAAACATCAACAGTGAGTTTATCTCTTCTTACATTCCCCACTACAATTGATTGGAGTTCTTCCAACATTAATTGTAGTTGTAAGTTGGTTAAGAAAAAACAAAATGCAAAAAAAACATGCAAAAGCATGTTGCCAGGTAAGTTTTAGTATCTTTAGTTTTTAGTTTTTCTAAAATCTTTATGGATGAAGTTCCCTCATGATCTGGCCTAAGCAACCAGTGAAATGCACATAGGAATAGCTTATCCCATCAACAATAAATTTCAAGTGTTTTTATCAAGAATAAAAACTGGGAATTAAGCACGAATAACAAAATCTTTTAAACTCACTGTTTATTGTTGATGTTTTTGTTTAAACTTTAATATTGTTACAAGTAGAGCTGTTGTTTCTGATTCTTATACGCTTAACAGTTGTATTTGATTTAATATCTTTAGTTTTTCTAAAATCTTTATGGATTGTTGATGGGATAAGCTATTCCTATGCTTATCAAAGCTTAAACAAAACACTAGCAACAAACAGTGAGTTTATCTTTTCTTACAATCCGGACTACAATTGTTTGATTTTGTCAACTCTAATTGTAGTTTTAACGGGAAAACAAAAAGAACAAACAAATATAGAAACAAACTACTTTTATTCGTTCTTGCAATATAACTGTCTTTAAAGGCGAATTTGGTAGACCCTCATTCACCGCTAGTGGTGAAAAAAGTGTTCTAAAGCCAGTTCCAAATACCTGCAAAAGTATATATGGGGTTAAAGAGGACACTTTAAGCTTTCCAATGGTCTCAAAATCTCTTTGACCCCATTTAACCCTAACAAGATCTATTCCTGTGAAATTCTGATTTTACAAAAATATAGAACCTGGGAACATATTTAATAATACATTAGCTTTATACTTTTGGCCGTTGAAATTAAACCTTTAGTCACTGTGCTTACAAAGATTTAAAATTTCCTAAAAAATATTATGAACCACCTTTATGATCTTTTTAATTTAATTGTGGTCGCTATAAGAGATTCGGCAGGACTTTCTCACTTATTTTCCTATAGATTTTATTGACTTAAAAAATTTTTATTTTAAAACCATAAATTTTTTGCTTAAATTTTTCCATATAAACAAAATCACTGTGCAGCCTCCCTGTGACCTATAAGTTTAATATATAATTCATGTTTACAATTCTTATGCAATATACATACATACATCCATAAATATAAATATGTTATACTTGTATCCCAGCGGTAACTAGAATGTGTAAAGAGGCCTACTAGAAGGCCTTATTTAGTAGTCACAAGCCCTTCTCGCCGCATTCCATACTTATTTATTTTAAACACAGGTTGCCATTGGGAGCACACTGCCTTTAATATCAACTTTGATTCCTTCCCAAAGAAGGGAGTTAGGATGGTCACTAAAACTAAAAAGGAAATAAAACTGAACAACTTCCTTTCTCCCTTCTTAAAGAAGGGAGTAGCGAATGTGTACTGAATACTTTAGAAGGGGTTTAAAAAAGAAATTTGTACCTTCTAGAAGGCATACTTCTGAAGGCAGGATATCATGAGAAGCGAATATTATAGAAGGAAGTATAGAGGCCCTCAAAAAGGCCTGCCACTTTCGGTCCTTTCAATATTTACCGCTGCGATGTTTATGTGGGGTAAGCTTTAGAACCCTGAACATTGAAGTGAGCATGTATTGCAAAATTGCACAAATAAAATTTTTGCATGTCGTTGTATTGTCGTCATTGTCGCGTCTCATTTTTCAGTAGAATTTTTCTGAGTGGTTGTATTGGTAAAGATTTCTGTACATGTGTATGTATCTTGCATTGTGTTTTTTTTTAAACAAACATGTACAATTCCCATAATAATCATTTGTAATGAGTGAAGTTAAATTGGCATTAAGGATTTACGTTTTGTTTTCACTTGCATTATGAATTTTGTTAATTTTTTGCTTTGTTTAATACATATTTAAATGACTGAAATGACGTTTTGTTATTTGGCTGTGTGTGATCTTTTATATTTTTATATATTTTTTTTTTGAAGATTTATTATAAAATTTATAAAGAATTTGTTTTGGTTTTACTGAGAGAAAAAAGCTTTAAGAAGTATCAAGTCTTGTTAGATTTAACTTAAAGCTTCTAAGTTTTTTTTTTTTTTTTTTTTTTTTTTTTTTTTTTTTGAAATTGTGAAATTTCTTTAACAGTTATGGTTTGTATAAGTTTTTTTTATTTCACTTCTTGCGAATTCGGTAGTAAAGTAATATGCAATATGTTCATTCTTAATTTAAAGATTCTTTGAAAGTTTCATATAGAATTTGCTTTTCATTTCTACCCCCTTATTAAAATTTGTTATGCAAATAATGTTTTATCTTCATTTTGCTTGTTATAAGGACGAAATTTTTAGAAAATTAAAGAAATAATTTAACGCTTATTCAGTTGAAATTATATGTGTATACTAAATAGAAAAATGTGTATAGTTGAAAATTTCCAATGAAAACATACTGGAGATAGCGAGCTCAACGGTATTTCACAGCAAGTTATATTAAAATTTTATTTACTAATCTAAAAAGGTTTCGTTTAAATGTGCTTACTTTCCATTTCATACTATTGATAATCTGAAATTTATTGTTGATAGGATAAGCTATACCTATTCGCATTTTACTGGTTGCTTAGGCCAGATCGTCAGGAAGCTTCATCCAAAGATTTAGAAAAACTAAAGATATTACACATATAAAACTGTTAAGCGAATAAGAATTGTAAGCAACAGTTTTACTTGTAACAATATCAAAACTTAAACAAAACCAACAACAATAAACAGCGAGTTTATCTTTTTTTACAGTCCCGGCTACAATTGGTTGATTTTTTGTCAACTCTAAATATAGTTGTAAGTGGGTAAAGAAAAAACAAAAATAAAAACAAATTACTTTATTTTATTTTGCCAGTTCCGTTTTATTTACACTGCCACATGCATATTAGTTATAAAAGTTTTTCTTGGGATACAAAATTTAATTAACAAGGTTTCGTTTAAATGTGCTTAATTCCTATTTCATACTATTGATAAACTGGCATTTCACTGGTTGCTAAGGCCAGATTTTTTACCAGTTGAAACAGATGAGATGATAGCGGACCATCTTACGAAAGCTACAACGGCACCAAAACACAAATGTTGTTTTAAAGAACTGGGTTTAAATATTTATCCCTTAAGTCACCCTTTTGTGAAAAACAACACAAAACGAATCATTTTTACACGATAAACAAAAAAATTGTTGAGGTACACTAAAGAAACTTCTTCATTTTGTTAGCAATATCAATTAAGTACAGAAAACACATTTTTTGATAAAAACATATTTTTTGGTAACGAAATAATTCAGAACTTACGCAAGCTACCCCGCGTGTGTGGTTTTCCAACATATGTAGTTTGAATGTAATTTCCACTAGGGACAAAACTTCCCGTCGGCAAGTGTGAATATTTATGCAAACTGCATGTAATGGTTGTTTTATAAAGTGAGTGCTTATATAAGCATTGTATGTTTCGCTGTTGATCACCAGCGGGATATGTACATCATTAATATTACGTAAATCATGACTTTGATTACAAACGAACTATGGCGCCACAAAAAAGTGGTCAGACATTGCATATGTGTGAAAAACAACACACGAGGGTAACTAACGTAAGTTTTTTGAGGGTTATTCAAGGGTTAGAAGTAAATTTGAGTGGGGGTATTGTACTATATAAAATTTTACTCTAATACTTGTAAAATATTTTAATCTATTTATATTTTGAATTTTTGTTTTTTAATTCTTATAAATAAAATATTTTTCTTCACTTTATATTGAGATACCAGATACCTTTTAATTTTTCAGTAAACTTCTCTGTTTATGTACATATATATTAGCTATGTGCAAAAAGAAGCAAAAAAATGTCTAAAAAAAATTAAAAAGACAATTTATACAGGGTAACTAACAAAACTATAATTTTACAGGAGAAGCAAAAATCTTTGTTAAATGGTTGAAAAATGTTCAAAGAAAACCATTTTATTATATTTTGTAAGATAAAAATGTGTAATTACGTCGTTTTGCATTTATCAAGTAACCACTTTTAGTTGCGATGCTTTGTTTTTGGTTAAAAAAAGCGTAATTTTTGATCGCAGAAGTGTAAAATTTTGTCAAGACAAGTAGTTAAATGGCATTTATAATAAACAATCAAAACCTCCATTTTGAATTGATGCGTATGCAAAGAACAACATTACATGGAATTTTATAAAAAATATTGTGGTAGTCTTGGTACTCATATATCAGCCAACGCAAAAAAATGCAGCAACTGTGGCGGTAATCACACTGCCAATTATAGAGGATGCCCTGTATACACTATCGTCAAGCAGTCTTCTGGACCGAAAATGAATCCCCCTCAAACGTAGGTAACAAATCAAGTAAACACTAATGACATTCAGGCTACGCAGGCTAGTAATAACAGAACCTCTTATGCTAACGTCTTAAAATCAAACCATGTGGCAATGCAAGGTGCTTTGTCAAGTAATGATGAAAATCCAGTGTCAAATTTAAGTCGTTTAGAAAAAAACATGGAAACATTAGTGCAAACAGTAAATAATTTTACGAACACAATGGGTAATATGATGCAGGAAATTCTTAGAATGTCATCGATGCGATTGCAGGCTGTACTGAACAAGCCATGAACAGTTAAAAAATTTATTTTTAGAACGTAAACGGATACTTTTTAGAATACTTTCTTAAAAATAAACAAATTGATTTCATGATGGTTTCTGAAACACATTTGTCCTCAAGACACACGCTTAAAATCAATGATTATACACTATATGATACCAAGGACCCTCGAGAAAGAGCTTGTGGAGGTTCTGCCATTTTAATAAAAAACCGAATTAAACACTACCTAATGTGTGATCATCGTGAAAACTATCTCCAAGCAACGAATATTTGCGTTGAGGAATTAAATAGAAACCTAGTAATTTCATCGTTATACTCCCCACCAGAGAAAGACAATGGGTATAAAAAAATTAAAATACTCTAGCACATATCGAAAATGTTCATTACCTGTGCGTACTCGTAGCTATTTATTCTCATACTTGTGTATATCCCTGCGCATTTGATTTCATTCATGTATGTTATCATATTTAATGTATTTCATACTCGCACATAACCACATACACCCATAGCTAAATCATTGACTTGAAACATTTTTTATTTATTAATTTTTTTTGATTAGTGTTGCCAGAATTTTTTTTTGTTATTGCTGAATCACTAATAAATCCTTTTTTCAAAATCAAGATCTGCGTTCTTATATAAATAGAAAAAACTATTTTTGAGGAAACCCGAAAAAATAACAAAATGGATGCAAATTAAAATACGTAGTTTTATTTGAATATTCTTAAACATAAAAAGTTGCCGAATACCAAAAAAAATAATATAAATCTTTTATTCGGAATTAAGAAATGAGATATCACAGGTAAATTCATTCAAACATAGTATGACTTTGAGATGTTTATCGGTTGGCAGTTGCATTTTTAAGACGTTCAAAATTTAAAGGCTGAAGTCGATCAGTATGCCAACGAACATATTAGCCTTACAGAAGACTACAACATCTCGCTATGGTGGAAAAACAACTCTACAATATATCCACGGTTGTCTATAAAAAAATCAAGAATCATATAAATTCCTGCAGCGCACCATCAAAACGAGTTTTCTCTTGATAGCCTTCTTTTTTTAAATTCTTTTTATAAAATACCCCTTTTGTAGAAAAGATGATATGTTATTATTGTTAATAGAAGCATAATTTTATAATATTAATGTTTAAATGTAGCTTTTACATAAATTAATTAATTTTTATTTAATCAGTGCTATATTTGTTTTGCCGGTATTGGAAAATACTTAAAATATAATTATCTCTTCTGCATCAAAAATTAATTAATTCTTATTTAATCAGTGCTATATTTGTTTTACCGGTATTGGAAAATACTTAAAATATAATTATTTCTTCTGCATCAAAAATTTTTAGGTCATGGCTACAACTGCTTGCTTTACAATAAACATACGAGTTGTTGAAGTTACTTGTCGATACTCATAGATACATGCCTATACTCATACGCATTCATACTAATATCCATACGCATGCCTGCTTGTTCATACTCATACCGGTTGCTATACAAACTTATTTGTGTTCATACTTATTGGCATTCATACCTGTCTGTACTCGTGCTCAATGGAGTATGAATAGGTTATAAGTATTAAAAATATAACTTTTTGGCTTTCTCTGCTCCCAACCAAGATTTTCAATATCAGAAAGCCAATATTATAAATATTTTAAACCATTAGGACCTTGTTTCCTGGCCGCTGGCGATTATAACGCTAAACACACCTTCTGGGGGTCCCGACTTATAACACCAAAGAGTCGTGTTTTTTTTAATACTATTGGTAAAATGGATTTAAATGTGGTAGCGAGTGGACAACCAGCATATTGGCCTACTGATCAGCAAAAAATTCCACATGTCATCGATTTCGGCGTGGTTAAAAACATCCCCATAGAAACGATTCATGTTGAAGCTTCCTTAGAATTATCTTCCGACCACACACCTACAATTTTTACTACAATGAACCCCAATAGAATTGTAACTCCGACTGGTTACTTAGCGACGTCAGCTACACAAATTAATTGGTTAAAATATAAAAAATATCTCAGTACACACTGCACAGAAAATATTTTGCTTAGTAGTTAATTTTGACAGTCTTCTAAAACTAGCTGTACAACATTCCAATATTGCCTAAAAAAAACAAAATATATTAAAATATATTCCACAGATGTCGAGCGTCTCTTGTCTGAAAAAAGGAGGGCTCGAAGAGAGTGGCAATTGCATAGATCCCCGCAACTTAAAAACTTACTAAAAGAGTGTACAAAAAGGCTAAGAAAGTTACTGCAGACTCAGAAAACGGCTTCTCTGGAAAAGTATCTAAAGGAACTTGATGCAACTCCACAATCAGACTACTCATTATGGCGTACAGCTACAAATCTTAAAAGGCCAGTTGTCTCTAAACCACCATTAAGAAATGTTCTGTTCAGTCAGTTTTATACTCTGCACCACAGGTGCAAAAGGGTATATATAAGTTTGTCATTCCGTTTGTAATTTCTACAACATTGATCTTTGACCCTTTAAATTATATTCTGGAGCATTATGAGGAGATAAGTGGATTAAACGATGTTCGTCGTCCGTCTTACGTTTGATATGTGATTTCCGAAGACTCCAGACATGATATCGGCTAGGTTGTTTTACGTTTATGTTACATATAGTCTATAGACTGCCTCTAATTTTTCCAAAAAAATTCCCTGCGGTTGGGGTTTTTGGTGTTGTTTTTTTTTAAACACATTTATGTATGTACAAAATATGCCGCTCAAATAAAGAAACAAACTTGTAGACTCAATATATTTAAATTTAGCGCTTCTTCGGTAAAAGCGTTCGTAGCCGAGTTGTCTAAGTTGCCGCCTGAGACTCCTGAGCTTGCCAGTTCGAATCTGGATTGTCCCAGTTTTTCAAAAAGAAATTTTACTTTTATTTAATCTTTTTATGTCCTATAAAATATTTAACAATTATAAAACGAATTTAAAACATCAACTTTGGCAAAAGAGGAAACAAACTTTTATTAATTTTTTGATTTTGTCATTTTCTTCGGAAATGAAAAGTTGGCGTGGCTTTATTATTATTTATTTACATCTAAAGAACGTTATTTATAAAACTTTTAGTTCTTATTTCACCATGGTGAAGGGTATATAAGATTCGGCATAGCCGAATATGTCACTCTTACTTGTTAAATAAATAAACATTTAAAAAAAAATATTTTTAACTGACTCTAACATTTATTCAACAAACAGTTGCAGTTAATACTGTCCGTTGATTAAGTCAAACTCTTCTGTATGTAAAGTTAAATGAAAATGTAATTTAAAATAACGAAAAGTTCATTTAATTTTTATTGTCAAAAATTCAACCCCATATTCCGTAAAAACAAAAGAATATTCAGTTATTTCATACAATTTAACTTTTAAAAAATTATCTCATTAGAAAATCAAGCGGAAAGGTGTCTGTCTGGTATTTTTTTAAAAATTCGTTTGTGGAGTAAACGAGTTAAACCTGTATCATATAGAAATACTAAATTATATAAAATAACAGAATATTTCTTTGTTTTAATAATAAGTTGACCGGTTTTTAACTGAATTTTCATTTATTTAATATTGCAATTCCAGTTAATTTTACGTACAGAATATTGTGAGTGAAGTATAACATCTTTTGTTATGTGTTAAGTCAATTTACAAACAAATCAGTTAGTAAAAACAGCGCCGATATGTAGCCGGAACTCACATTACGGTCAATGGAGATCGTTGACGCACCGATATCAATGATTTGTTGTTTGAAAATATGGATGATACTAATCGTAACGCGATGTGGGTTTAATATGGTGTCGCGACGTGTCATATCAAAGATTAAATCAAAATTTGACGTAAGTTTATTTAAAAAAATGAGCGTGTAAATTGGTCTTGTTGTAAGGCTAGGTTAAGTCACTGTTTTATGATGATAAATCAGCAACAATACACATCTTGGAGTTCGACATTATTCGTATTATTTATGACATGTGGCCAGCAGTGTTCAAAAAATTGGGCCAAAATGGAAAGTACATAATGCGCTTTGTTAAGAACAGCCGCAATGACCATATGCCCAAAAAAATCTTCAAATGGAAAGACCTTGTATTTATTTTTCAAATATAAGAATTAGTTCGTTTAAAATTAAACTTTTTGTTTTATTTTTTACAATTTCAAGTTCTCTCCAGCTTAAAAAACCCTTTAACTTCATTTGATCAAAAACATTTTTCTTAATGAAAATTTAATTTTGAACACAGGATTGCACAAATCTAACCTTATGAATTAGCTGAAAAATAATTTTTTCCAATTTACTAATAGTTTGCACATAATTAAATTTAAAATTGCACTTAATAAAAGTTAAAATTTAAAAAAAACGAGGTGTTTTTACCTCCAAAAGTCTAAGCTAGAGCGCAATAGCTAGTCAAACTGTGTAAATTATGAAAAAAAACTGCAAGTTATGAAGAATTCTTTCAAGGAACCAATTTATGTCTAGAAATAACTGCCCAAAAAAATGCACTGCGTTTAATTTCGTCAGTCTCTGGCCAAGGACACACTTACCCCCGTATTCATAAACGATTATTAAATTTAACAAACCTTTATTAAGGATAATATCATAGTAAATTTGTTCTTAAATTTAAAAAATTTTTATGAATACAGGCTTTAGTCTTTAAATGTCCTTGAACTTAAAAATATCTAAAAACAATAAGACTTGTAATACATTGCTTAAGTTAAAATGAACATTTTGCTCTATCGCTACAAGCTTGTTGCGTTTCATTCAATTAAGGATTCTTGCATTTCATTTTATAAGATTTTACGTATGATTAATATTTTGGTTGCGATATGCAAATATTACTCATACGTAAAATTAGTTTAAGGCCCTAATTGTGTAAAACGCAACGCAACGCAACGCCATAATTTTGTTGTTGCTTTCTACAGAAAATCATATTGTGTTTTTAAATTTTCAACACCACAAGATATGCAGCGTTTAAAATTTAAAAATTGAATACTCATTTTTGTAGAAAGCAACAACAAAATTACAAAATATTTTCGACTCTGTTTTTTAGCTTTCAGTATAGTTTTTGGCATTGCGTTCGAACTGCATCGGCACCATACTTACCATACAAATTGACTTACAAATTTGCTGCAGAAAGCCGTCGTGAAATAGAATCTATTTTATCTAGAGAGAAAGGCGGACGCTAACGAAGTAGAGGAGTTTATTTATGTATTTATTTATTTGTCTATGGGAGATAATCCTTACAGACATTTTAAATTTTATACTCTTAATTTTGTGAAAATTAAACATAAAATACAATATAAAATATATAAAATGTTAATTTAAAAAAATTATGAATTTAATGAAATAATTATTTCGTACTTAATAACATTAGGACTTGGAGAACAATCAATACAATTATAGAATTTGTTAAATTCATTGCACATTCCAATAAGAGGATCCGCATTAGCATAATAGGCTCTAAAACATCGTGTTGATAATGGATGACGTGAAGGACGTTGAAGAACATTAAGTGTGGGCAGCTTTATAAGAGAGAGTCTAGCAGAATACGGAGGCAAGTTTACTGGATTAATGTGTAGTCCACGAAGACGAAAGAGCAGGAATTGCTTTTGGACGGATTCGATAGCATCGGAATGTTTTTTATATAAGGTCCCATATTATTAATCCATACTCTAGAGTCGGTCTAACAAGCCCAGTAAACAAAGATTTTGTGACATAGGGATCATTAAACTCTTTAGCCCAGCGCTTGACAAAAACAAGTACACCCCTAGCTTTATATACAATCATAGTGATATGCGAAATAAAATTAAGTTTCGCATCAAGCAGAATTCCAAGGTCTAAGAAATTGACGGCCAATTCCAGCTGACTCGCACCAAGATGATATTGTGCAGGTATCGGATTCTATCTGACAAATCGTATATTTTTACATTTATTAAGATTTAACTCCATAAGATTTGTTAGGCACCATGAATAAAACGAGCTTAAGTAATTTTGGAGACGTTGTTGGTCAGATACTTGAAAACAACTTAGAAAAACTTATACAACAGCAGCAAACATTAAAATATTTGAAGATTGAATTGCATTAGGCAAGTCGTTAATGAACAGTGAAAAAAGAAGCGGAGCGACGTGGCTTCCCTGTGGTACTCCAGAAAGAACATCAATAAGAAAATATTGTAAAAAATATTTAATAATAAAATCAAAACAAATTAATCAGTTTTTAAAATATGTGGTTCATTTATACATCCATTTTCATTTTTCCTTATGGTGATAAATTAACAAGCTTTTACCCATTTTATTTTTCAGATATTTTAGGAGTGGAAAATCTTAAAATTTTACATGAAATCAGTAATAAAGATTTAGCGGATTAAAATATACATACATCATAGATTGGAGAAAAAATTCAAATTTTAAGGTTTTCAATGTAATTTAATCAACAATTCGTTTTCTAATTTTAGTGAAATTTGGAGTGAAATATCTTTCTTTAAAAAGGTAAAAATGGAAACGCCTTTACAAAATATCTTTGGGGAAATAAGGAAAACTAATGACAGACTTGTGTTTGGCACACTTAACCATATATTGCTATTATATTTTATTTAAAGAATGCAAAAAATGTTGACAAAATTCTTGCAAAAATGAAAAAAAAAAAATTAATATGATAAACATTTAGATTTATATTTGAAACAAGTTTAATTTAATTTAATACATCTGTTTTGAAAATATTTCAAGAGAACTTCACTTTAACTACTTCAAAAACTAAAAATATACACAAGTATGGTTGTTGAAATTAGTTGCAACTGTGTTTTTATATTAAATGAGCCTCTTGTAACTCTAAAAATACATTTCTAAATGGTTGATGAGAGAGTTGCTGCCTGCGTATGTGAGTCTGTAAAATTGTAGATATGTATGTTTCATGTTGGTATTAGTTACTTTTTCTTCCTTAAAATCATCATAAATTTTTTTAACAAATACATGCAAATATTTATGTTAAACGTTTTCTACTTAAGCACGTTGCAATACTCCATTTAAATCCACTAAAAAGTACCACACACACACATACTAAAGCAAATATTATTATTTTAAAACAGTGTGCCCAACTCAAGTTATTGGGCGTACGAAGTTCGCTGTTTAAGAGTAAATGCTATATTTTTAAAAATTTCAACAGCAAACATGTTGCCAAACATATTGTTACGAAAGTAGCTTTAGTTAAGAATTAGTTGTAATTATAAGTTAGGAATTAGTTGTATTTATAAGTTATCTTGTATTTATTAGTTGTCTTGTATTCATAAGTAATTTTTACTAGTTTACATTGTTATTAAAAATTGTTATAATTTAGTACACTTCAATCCCAATGTGCAGAAAGACCTAGAAATGACCGTTAAAAAAGCTTCAGTATAAGAGGTAAAATTATGTAAACATTAGCGCTGCCATAAATCAAATTAAAGTGTGGTGAATAGTAAAGCCTCGAACCTTCGAAAAACATTTCGAATGTTCTAGACAACCAAATTGCTGTATAAATACTAGCGGCGGGTAGCAGAACAAAATCATTCTAAGTTCAGACTTTGTCAATAACGTATAACGCTGAGAAAATTATAGTTGGTTGTGAATAAAAGCTATAAATTACGGTTGTTAAAAAGACTTTGTACTAAATAAAGTTGTGATAATTGTAAACAGTGTTAAAAGTGTTTGTGTTTTATTTATTTTATTAAAGTTGCAATAAAGAAATCGAAACGGTTTATTATAAAGGAAATAAACCAAAACGTTATTGAAAGGCAGTAACGTAACAATATATACACCCCGTTTATACTAAATCTTAAATCGTAACTTCTCATATAGTGTTTTTAAGAAACGTAAGTTAAAACATACTTTTTAGCAGTGATGCCAATAGTAGGGAATTTTCCCTTTTTGTAGGGATTTTTTTCGAAAATTTCAAGCGTAGGGAAAAGAGGACAGATTTTTAATTTTAAGGCAAATGTAGGGAATTTTCAAATATTATCTCATTTTGAATAGATATGGTCTTAAAATAGGTAAATATTGGACTTATATTGATTTAAAAATTTTAATTATTCCTATACAATAGCATTTAAGTACAAATGTTGTATTTTTAAACCGAAACCCTATACTATGTGTCCTAATAGCCTGGCAATTTTTAACAATTGCCAAATCCATGTACCCTTATTGCATTCGCATTCACATTTGCTAAAATGCATGCGAATATTGAAATCGATTATCAAATAAATGAAATTTTTACATAGAAATTAATTTGCAACAAATTTAAAAACAATCACACTTTCTAAACTAAGAGAAATATAACAATACAATTTCGAATTTTTAAAAAATTTTTAATGAAAACTTTTAAGGATAAGGAAGGATTTTTTTTTAAAAGGAAATTTTTTATATATTAATTCAGGGGAACTGAAGAAAATATATTTTTTTTAATTAAACAGAGCATTCCCTTTTATTTGGTACCAAGTTTGCTAAAAATAACTACACTCATAAAATTATTACAGTAACTGATTGTGGGTTATTAAAATCGTTTTCCGTACTGTTGAAATTAAATAAAAATATAGCTATTTTACGAATAAATTTATTTTTTAACATTTATGTTTGTTATTCAAAAAACAAACTACCAAAAAATAATGTTTTTCTGTATTTATTTTCTTATGTAGTTTGATTTTTTTCGGTTAAAATATATTTTTCAAAAGTAAAAACTATTAAATTTTAAGGAATATGCTGTTCAATAAATAAAAGATTTAAAAATGAATGTAAAAATCATTTGTTTTAAATGAAATGTAAATGAAATGTAAATGATCCGTTTTTTAAATGAATTTTAAGTTGTTTAAAATAAATTTTCGTTTGAATTTTACAACATAATATCTTGAGTGTAGATACTTATATTAAAAAAAAATTATTAGTTCAATATTCAATACGTCTCTTACGAATATACTTGTAACTCATTCCTTGATAATAATATCCGATGGATGTCGAAATATTGGAACAAATAATTTAATAAAATTATACATACATATGGGCATTTCCTAGGGTCACGAACGTACATTTGTACGCTTTTGATTTAAAAAAAATATAGAAAACAAAACTTTTCATAGCATTTTTTTGCTATTCGATAGCATTTGGGTGGCTCTATGTTTAGTGCAAAGGATGGATTTCATCGAGTTTAAGTTTTCATAATGATAGTTATAAACTTGTGGTCACGAACGTATGCAAAATAGAAGTCAACTTTGGCTGACAGTAGCGAAATGTAGAAATCTGCGTAATGAAACGGAATATTCAAAAGAGATTAATTTATTTTAAAAGTGTATTCATGTAGGCCTCCATCCAGTATTTACAAAATAAAATATCTCTCTTGGTTTTTGTTTAATTGGTTAATGTACCGGTCGCGAACGTACGCGTCACGAACGTAAGATGTTTCAATATGCTTTTTATTATTATTACCATGCATTTTCCCATAAATATCTTCAAATTTCCTTAACAAAAAAACTTTATACTCCTTCTACAATTGATTGTAATGGAAAGATTATGAAGAAAGAGTGTTAACATAACATATTTTTTGCATTTAAAGTAAGTATATAAAAATGTCCTTTAAGTAGAAAATATAAGAATATATAAAATTTTCCAGTTTTTAGCGCAATATCCTCAAGTAAAATAGCTGAGATATGCTATGAAACCATTCTTTTATAAAAAAAGAAGATTATCTATATTTCATTTTTTCATCCTGGTAGACCATTCTGGGGAAATGCCCATATATATTTTTTACAAATAATTGGCCTCGAGCTCGAAAAAACTATTTATTTTTATTAATAATAAAAAAGGTCGAAGGAATAAAATTTAAATTAAAATATTTTTCTTTATTTAATTATTTTTTCGATATTTCGCTAACCTTTGTTGGTAAGCATCTTTAGGAAAATTAACAAAATGTTTAACGACTTCGAACGTCAACGTTCGCATAGAAAATTATATTTAAAACAAAAACAAAATTCTAAAATTTCATCACACTATAGCGAACACTATTAACAGTAACTGCCTGACCTACCTCATTTCGAAAAAAAAAATACGGCCCGATGATGCCGCCAGCCCATAAACCCCACCAAACAGTCGCTCTTTGTGGGTGCAATGGTTTTTCGACAATCCCCTGGGGTTCCTTGATAAATTGATTGGTTGAAATCACATACCGGTATTATATTAAATTCATTCCTAAATTCTATACCGGATTTTTTCATTTATTGGGAACACTGTTTTGAATAGTGAAAAAAAAAATTGCAATCATTTATACTCACTCATACTTATGAAAAATAATAGTAATAAAAAAATTTCATTCACATACAAGTAAAAACTATAAAGTTCATTCACTTTTTTAAAAGTGACTACTTTTTATTGTTGTTTCTTTTGCATGTGTATGTTTTAGTTGCTGTTTCCGATTGTGTTTATAGTTCGGAGTTGTTGTTGTTGGTGTGTTGTTGTTAAATATTGCTGCTGTTGTTTATTTTGCATGTAAATGTGTGCATTTGTATATTTTCGAGTTGATATTTATTTATGTTTCGTTATTTTATTTACTCCCGGGTATACACAACGTTTTGTTTGTATAAGTGAGTCTGACATTTATGAAGTTGTTAAAAACAACAACAAAATTTATATAAAACAAAAATGTGAAAAAATCTTAAAACAATATTTGGTAAATTGCTATTTTGTGTAGAAAAAAAAAAACTCAGCATACACTAAACCAACAAATGCGTACATTTTACAAGTAAAAGCTAAACATTTTAGTTTAGAGTTTACAATACTATTGCCGGAGATTTGATCATTGAAGTTGGCGCTGTACATTGTTGGGTACTGATTCTTGTCCTGGATTGCGTTTGTGGTGTTAGTTTGTTAGCTTAAATTCCCAACATGGAGTATGACACTTTTGAACTTAACTTAACTAAACTGTTACTGAAATCTGAAATAAAAAACATATTTGAAATTATGTTTTCTTTTGTTGTTTGAAAAAATCAAGTTTTTGTTAAACAAATTGCAAATTAAAGTATTTAACACATATCAGAAAAAAGTTTGATTTTAAATAGTGTAAGTCGCCTTCACTTATTTTCATCTATAATATTAAAAACCCAGTAAAAACTTCGCCTACAAAATTATGTGTTAATTGATCAGGAAAAAGTAAAAATACTACTTCCAATTCTACTGAAAGAACTAATGAATTTAACAAGGGATGTCCCAAAATGAATGCATTAAAATGTAAGTCATTATTTTTGACCTACATAAACTGAAAAATTATTAGTTATAACGGGTTAATTTGAAGCGTAGTTTTTTTAAAAATCTAATAAAACACTCAAAACTGCATCATGTATTCAAAATTTTTATTGGAATCTATACATTGGTCTTTGCCATTTACTTTTTAAAAATAACTTCATGTAAATGTTGACCGCGACTCCGGTTCAATTGGTCCATTCGTAAGGTCCATTCGTAAGGTCCAATCTTGCTCCACTTTTGTATTCCATGAATAACACGTGTTTTGTTATACTCTTAAGCTTCAATCGTGCTTGGCTTGTCCACACAGACCAACGACTTTCACATAACCCAACAAGAAATAGACAACAGGCGTCAAATCACATGATCTTGGCCGTTTCGAGAGATAAACTGCTCACCAAATTCATCCTTCAATATGTCCATTGTTTCACGAGCTGTGTGGCTTGTGGCACCGTCTTGTTGAAACCACATATTAACAAAGTCCAGTTTAGCCAATTGGGGCAAAAAAAGTCGTGTATCATGGCTCGATATCGTTCGCCGTTGACACTAACGTTTCTTCTACGGTCGTCTTTGAAGAAAAATGGATTCAATTTTTCGATAAAACAGTGGATTTCCGTCGAGCTGAATTTTGATAATAAATTTCAACGATTTGCAGTCGTTGCTCGTTTGTGAGTTTCTCCATGATAAAATGGCAGAGTATACTGAACACTTTTCACTTTCACAGGTGTAGTTTGGACAAAATTACCAACCAGTGCTGCTAGCCCGAAAAACTAAATTCATAAAAATCACCCTAGAAGTAGTTGTAGTAGTTAAAGGCCCAACACACACTAGACTAATTACACGCAAAGAGAAAACATGGTTGTGGTTAACATATTCTAAGTCACCATATTAAGATTATTATTGAAACATATTATGACTCAATATACTCGTAATATGTCATCATAATATTTTTCCCTTAATCATATTATTATTCTGTTAATCATACTAAGTTAAGAAGTAATCAAATTATTGTCATGTTAATCATAATAAGCTAAGAAATTAATCATATTATTGTCATGTTAATCATAATAAGCTAAGAAGTAATCATATTACCATCATGTTAATCATAATAAATTTAGAAGCAATCATATTATGATACAGCACCTTTCATAGCTGTCATAAAAATACAAAATAAATTTAAATATTTTTGAATCGATTTTTATTTTGTGGCTTTTTACAATTTTTCTTAATGTTAATCAAATAGCGGAGTTCAATATAAGGCTTGCAAAAGAGCAAATGAAAAATCTGTGGTTTTCATGGGCAACCGCGTGTGTCCATTTTTTTGATTTTAAGATGTTGATGCCATATTGCCTAATTTTGAACGCTCTTTATATTTTTTTGAAAAAAGATGGATCAATTCCGTTTTGTAACGTAATGACAAAGTTTAAAATGTGCAATACCTAGCCCCTAGTTTGATCTAGAATGGGTTTTCGGCTTTCCTGAACAATTTGTTTTAAGACATACGCGGTTGCCCATGAAAACCACAGAAATATCGTAGCACTTTTATAAAATATAACGAAATCTCTGTGTGTTTTGTTGTTGGATTTTACAAAAAACTATGATATTTTGCATTTGCACTATTACATCACTAATACTTGAATGAACTCCGCTAATATTTTAATTGTTTAATTTCTTTAAACTTATTTTTTTTATGGAATTTTATCTTTTAATTGTTTAACCGCTCACAAATAAAAAAACGACACAACTTCTTCAAAATTATTTTACAAATGGCGCTAACATAATATGATTAGAGTAAAAATAGTTGGATTGCATCTTTAACATAATATGATAAATGTATAGAAAGTTATCATGTTATGGCTATTAAATATCATGATATGGTTGTGAGAAATATAATATGTTTAGAAAGTTATCATAATTAAGTTGTTAGAAAAATAATTATTTTTCGGTCAACAATACTCAAATTCATAATTGCGATAAACATTGATATGTTTACAGTAACTATAATATTGTTGATATTAAATAAAAATAACAATTATTTGTGTACGACAACAATATATTGTTACATTAAACATAGTGTTGTTGCCGTAACCATGCCCAACCTTATTTTTTCTCTGCGTGTATGCTGGCGTAAAATGGCAGTTTGTTGGCAAGCGAGGTGAAGGGAACGGTTTTTCGTTGGCGTTAAGTTTCAACCGGCTTCAACCCCCCACAAGCAGCAAAAAACCAATACATGTACATTTTCAAAAACAAATGTATTCAACACTAATAAATACAAAGTTTTGTACACGTACACATGTTATGCCAGATATTTTTATTACAGTGTGTGATTGATGGAACAAAAATTGTTCGCTTGAAAATTAGTCTAATGTGTGATGGGCCATATAGAAGAAAGCTACTAAATAATGAGTGAAAGAAGGGCTGAGTTCCAAAACATCAATATACTTTGCAGCACAAGTCAAAAATATATATTCAAGTTTAATAATGCACAGCTTTTGTATTATGTTCTCATTAAATACTTTTTTGGTGCACATTGGGACAAATAGAATTGTAATAACCTACACGGTTGCATTGTAGCATGCATTTAACCCTAAATACACTTTCTTCGTCGTATTGACGAATACCGTTAAATAGTACTTATTTAACTCCGCAGTTTTTTACTGAAACTCTTCCAAATTTCATGTAGCTGTAGATATTGCTGATCTGCTGTAGTGTGTGAAAGTACGTGCTTGTAGGTTGTGTGTAAGTAAGATTTTTCGTTGATTGCGTTCGTAGCACTGACGATGGAAGTGCGAGAAATATTGCCTTTTAGTATATTTTTTCACCTTTTTTAACCAAAGATACACTTTCTTCGTCGTATTGACGAAAAAAACCTTGGCTTGCTTTTGTTGTTTTTTCAGTATTAAATTTTTGAAGTTAACTATGATATACTATTAAGAATGATTAAAAACTTAAGTATTTTATAAACTAAACAAACATTTTCGTGTTTCCTTATATTGGGAGGGCTTGGGGCCACATCATAAACGGACTTCGTCGATTCGACGAAGAAAGTGTGCAGTGTATTAAAAATAAGAAAGTGTATCTAGGGTTAAAAAAGATAGTTGCTTTGCAACCGACGTTTTGGAACTCAGCCAAGCTATTCATTTTAAAAAAATAGGCGTAGTTTTTACTGGGAAATAAATGTTTTTTCAATAATAAAAAAATTGTGCTGATAATAGTGTCATGAAATATTTCATAATATTTTAGCCCATTTAGGTATGAAATCCTCTTAATTTCAAGCATTTAAAAAAATAGCCATAACATCAGTTTCAAAAATCGGGTTGTATAACAAAATCTAGAATAAATTCGCCCTGGATGTCCAAAAACTATTATGCTTAATTGATAACTGGTCCATAATACGTCTTTGGCCGTAACGAATAATAATACTGTCATTAAAATAAACATGAATGTTTTTTTATGTTTGTCTGCAACAAATTATTGTACAATGTAATAAAAAATTAATTTCTCTTATTACGAATCCCTTGATAAAGTGAACATAGCATTCACGAAACGTTGGGAAAATATGGATTAAATGCATTATTAATTACATATAGAACTTTAGGCCGTATTAGCTAAAATAAAATTTTATTTAATAAATATCATATAGTTTATGATGCATGGCCTCAAGGTAAATAGTGTACGCAAAAATAAAAAGTTTTGCAGAAAAAAATACTATTTTATACACAGAGAGAAAAACACTCGGGATAAATTAAGTTTCTTAAATTTACTTTAAGTACGAGTCGTTAATCAAAAATTTAAGTACGAATAACACTAAAACGTACTTAAAACAATCTTAAATGGGATCACTTTCGAAAATCCATCCCGGAATTTCTCAAAATAAGTACAAAATTGTTAACCCAAGTTCCACTCTGAGAGTAAAATTACAAAGTGAGAGTTTTAATCTCATTAAACCACACCACCAGTGTTGCCGGTGAAATTTCGAGAAAGATACATTTTAGTTTCCAAAAAGATACACTTTTTCCCAAAAAGATACGTTTTGAAAAAAATTTTAAAATCCATTTTTAACGTTTTTTAATTAATATTGTAAAAAAATGATTTCGTATAAATTCATTTTTATATTTATTTAAGTCATAAATATTAGGTACATATGTAATTTTTAAAAAATACAGTAAGCAAACTTTAAAATTAATTATATGTAATTATCTTTGGATGTTATCAAAACAAATTCATTTTTGTAAAAATTAATATACGAGTTAAGGCGTTTATACTGAAAATAAAAAAGATTTTCATATTTCCTCACTGGCAAAACATAAAATAAAGAATTAGGATGAGATTTGATTAATTATTTTTAGTTCATATTTAATATATGAAGATTCAATAAATAAATAATGAAAAAAAAAATATTTCCTCAGAAAAACTTCGCACTACTAGTAATCATCGATTTAGGTGGATCGTATGTTGCAACCCATATGGTGTTTTTTTCGGTGGTCGACTTGCAAAGTGAGTATGCAAACTAGTTTTTTATGTAAACTAACCTTTTTTTACTAGCAATATTTTTGACAATCCGACCACTGAAGCAGTGTTGTTGTAGAGTTGACCTCACATTCTAGTCAATGCGCGTTGGCTGCTATTGTATTAGTATTGAGTCGGTTACGATAATCAGTCTTAAAAAGTTTTAGTTGGCTCAAAGTTCTCGAATATTTTGTTTCTGTTCATTTTGCGTACAGATTCAAAAGATACGAGAAATGTCAGGATTATACATGATACTTGAAGTAGTCAAAAGATACGAAAAATGTATCTTTCGTATCCTTACGGCAACACTGCACACCACACAAGTAAATAGTTAAAAATCAATTTGCTTATTTTGTGTTGAAACAACAACAAAAAAAAAAAACAAAACAAGACGAAAATAGATTATTTCCATGTTTAAAAAGTAAAATTGAGAACTGTTGCTTCTTATTTAGTTTATGTTTTTAGTTATGTATGTACATTAAGTTTTTAAAGTAAAAACCATATCGGGAATGATGGATGCTGCTGTTTTATAATTGAAGTTCTGTAAGGTGTAAAACGGGCAATGGGTAAATCAATCATAATAAAATTATCCTTCTTATTTCACTTTTGGCTTATTTCAAGTACGAATTTGGAACTGAATCAAATTTTATAAAACTTGAATGAAGCGCATTTTGAGATTGATTCAATCTTAGTTTTATTTAAATCTATCTAATTTTTGGATTATTTCAAGTACGAATTCGGGATTGAATATGTTTAAGTTAAATATTTCGCGATTGAAAATCCATACTTTAATCAATATTTCTGCACTTGATTCAACAAAATCCGTACTCACAGTACTATTAAAACCGCTTCCGATTGATTTGAGTACGGATGGATTGATTATTCTTTTGTGTGTGTGTATGTATGTAATTTGTTGTTTTGCAATAGTATCTAAAAGTGCTAAGTCCACTCCAATTAGACTTTTTTTAATATGAAATTTTGAACTTTTAAATAAGTAAAATAAGATAAATCTAGTATTTGTTGCAAGTTATCGAACTTCATTCTCAACTTTTGCGATTTTTGTTCGTATCTTTTAAGAAAATCTTACCAATTCCATATCTTTTTCTTATAGTTTCTTATAGCGATCGAATTCTTTGCAAATTTAAAAAAAAAAAAACAAATTAACATTTGAAGAGCTACGACATTCCCTTACCACGAAGCAGGTTTGGTAGAGAGCATATTAAAGAATAACGGTTACAATAAAAAATTCAGTGTGTAAAGCTGATCATTACATTTACCAAATTTAATATGCGCTGAATAAAGCGCTTTTTGCGTCAAAAATGTATTGTTTCAAAGTGGGAACACGCCATATCAATTACCCGATTAACTGATCGGTTAATTTAAAATTGTCTATTTTCGATTAACGATTAAGCCGGTTAATTTCAGTCGATTAACCGATTAACCGATGTTACATAATTTTTAATTTTTTGTAATATTATAACAAATTTTTTTTGTTTTAATTAATTGTTTCGTCTCATATACATGTTTAGAAAATATTTTTTTATACAATATCAGCCCAATTATGAATAAAAATTCCCCGGGAGTTTTCTCCCTTCTCCAATTTTTCCTATGTTAATTCAATTGTTAAAATAGGAAAAGGTAAAAAACTCCCGGGGAATTTTTAATCATAATTGGGCTGTATATTTCCTTCTAGCAAAACATTATTAACAGAATTACCCGAAACAATTAAAAGTGTTACAAATTTTTAAAAATTAAATCAGGGCCCAAATCGTCGCAGTCGTGATCGAGTGACTTTGATCGAAATTTTACTTTTTGAGATTATGTCATTCGATAACGAGTAGTCGATCGAATGACTTTACTCGAAATGTCATTCGATTGGTTAAGAGCTTTCGTAAAAACATTTAATTGTTTTTTTGCAAACAAGTTACACACTTTTTGGGAATAATTATTAGATTTCTTTAACAAATAGCTAAAAATCTTAATATTAAACTTTTTTCAGCAATAAGAAAAAAAATAATAACATTCAGTTTTGCAATTTTTCGCAAGTTATAGTCATAGATAGAAGCGATTTTTGTATTGAAAGTTTTTTGATTCTTTACAGCTTTAGCGATTTTTAATAAATAGTAGACTTTGCTATTGTGCCGCTGTTAGCAATTTTTTGCGAATTTCCCCTAATTTTGCAATTTTTACAGAATTTTTCCATTTCTTATACTTTTATGGACTTTTAATCAATTTTATGGCTTGTTCGAATTATTAAAAATTTTCGCGAATTTTCGCTATTTTTGCAAAAAATTTTTTTTTTGTTAATTGTTGACATTTTGTTTTTTTAACCGATTTTAAATAAATTTTATTGTTTGTTTCCAAGTTTGCGATTATTTGCGAATTTTAACCATGTTCGCTATAGCAGCGATTTTTTCTGTAAGTTTTCTGATTCTGTACAGCTTTAACAATTTTTAATAAATACTAGACTTTTCTTTCATGCCGCTGTTTGCAAATTTCCGCTAATTTAAAATTTTGAATCGAATTTTTGCCATTCCTTGTAATTTTAGGGACTTTTAATCAATTTAATGGCTTGTTTGATATGTTAAAAACTTTCGCGAATTTTCGCTACTTTTGCAAATTTTCTGAATTTGTAAAATGTTTTCCGAATTTTTGCAATTTTTGAGTTGCTTTGTTGCTCTTTTTGGCAAGCGCCGCCGTTATAAAAAAAGCCACATTAATAAACCGAAGTCACCTATTTTATAGGGCACTATCAACATTGTTGATTTATATGCGGCGAAAAGTGCAATGCCTTACGCCATTAGTATACAAGCATAAAAATCCATTACATTTTTTAAACAAATTTCGATACGAAAGCTTTCGAATGCCGCAATCCCGTTTTTGAAACGTCACGAAGTTTTATTCGATACGAAAGTTCATTCGATCACGTGTGCGACGATTTGGGCCCAGGACTCTAATGGCATAATGAAAGATTTTATATGTTAAGAGAAATCCATAAAAAGGACTGAGAAATTAGATATTCTTTATTATGGCTGCTTCTGATTTCCAGCACCCACGATAAGAGAAAAAAAATTTTCCAAGTCAAGTGTTGTCAAAACTAAAGAAAATTACCCCTTTTATCCTAAACATTTAAAAAAAATTTTTTTTTCAAAATTTATTAATTCTGATCTCTTTAAACTATTGAAATAACTAATAAATAATAATAATCTAAATTCTTAATTCAGTTATAAAATTCTGTTTAATAGGGAAATATTTTTCAATAAAATTATTTAACAAAAAGTAATTTCAATTTTTGGGAATACAAAATTTTAATTTCAAAAGATTTTGTTATTCGTGCTTAATTCCCAGTTTTTATTATTGATAAAAACACTTGAAATTTATTGTTGATGGGATAAGCTATTCCTATGCGCATTTCACTGGTTGCTTAGGCCAGATCATCAGGAAACTTCATCCATAAAGATTTTAGAAAAACTAAAGATATTAAACCAAATAAAACTGTTAAGCGTATAAGACTTATAGCAACAGTTCTACTTGTAATAATATCAAAGTTTAAACAAAACACATCAACAATAATCAGTGGGTTTATCTCATCTTACATTCCCCACTACAATTAGTTGAAATTCTCTCAACATTAATTGTAGTTGTAAGTAGGTTAAGAAAAACAAAATAAAAACAACAACAACTTACAAAAGATGTTGTCAATTAAGTGTTTTTTTAGGCCGTGCACTTGCCTGTTTATTATCAAAAAGTAATTTCAATTTTTGGGAATACAAAATTTTAATTTCAAAAGATTTTGTTATTCGTGCTTAATTCCCAGTTTTTATTATTGATAAAAACACTTGAAATTTATTGTTGATGGGATAAGCTATTCCTATGCGCATTTCACTGGTTGCTTAGGCCAGATCATCAGGAAACTTCATCCATAAAGATTTTAGAAAAACTAAAGATATTAAACCAAATAAAACTGTTAAGCGTATAAGACTTATAGCAACAGTTCTACTTGTAATAATATCAAAGTTTAAACAAAACACATCAACAATAATCAGTGGGTTTATCTCATCTTACATTCCCCACTACAATTAGTTGAAATTCTCTCAACATTAATTGTAGTTGTAAGTAGGTTAAGAAAAACAAAATAAAAACAACAACAACTTACAAAAGATGTTGTCAATTAAGTGTTTTTTTAGGCCGTGCACTTGCCTGTTTATTATCAAAAAGTAATTTCAATTTTTGGGAATACAAAATTTTAATTTCAAAAGATTTTGTTATTCGTGCTTAATTCCCAGTTTTTATTATTGATAAAAACACTTGAAATTTATTGTTGATGGGATAAGCTATTCCTATGCGCATTTCACTGGTTGCTTAGGCCAGATCATCAGGAAACTTCATCCATAAAGATTTTAGAAAAACTAAAGATATTAAACCAAATAAAACTGTTAAGCGTATAAGACTTATAGCAACAGTTCTACTTGTAATAATATCAAAGTTTAAACAAAACACATCAACAATAATCAGTGGGTTTATCTCATCTTACATTCCCCACTACAATTAGTTGAAATTCTCTCAACATTAATTGTAGTTGTAAGTAGGTTAAGAAAAACAAAATAAAAACAACAACAACTTACAAAAGATGTTGTCAATTAAGTGTTTTTTTAGGCCGTGCACTTGCCTGTTTATTATCAAAAAGTAATTTCAATTTTTGGGAATACAAAATTTTAATTTCAAAAGATTTTGTTATTCGTGCTTAATTCCCAGTTTTTATTATTGATAAAAACACTTGAAATTTATTGTTGATGGGATAAGCTATTCCTATGCGCATTTCACTGGTTGCTTAGGCCAGATCATCAGGAAACTTCATCCATAAAGATTTTAGAAAAACTAAAGATATTAAACCAAATAAAACTGTTAAGCGTATAAGACTTATAGCAACAGTTCTACTTGTAATAATATCAAAGTTTAAACAAAACACATCAACAATAATCAGTGGGTTTATCTCATCTTACATTCCCCACTACAATTAGTTGAAATTCTCTCAACATTAATTGTAGTTGTAAGTAGGTTAAGAAAAACAAAATAAAAACAACAACAACTTACAAAAGATGTTGTCAATTAAGTGTTTTTTTAGGCCGTGCACTTGCCTGTTTATTATCAAAAAGTAATTTCAATTTTTGGGAATACAAAATTTTAATTTCAAAAGATTTTGTTATTCGTGCTTAATTCCCAGTTTTTATTATTGATAAAAACACTTGAAATTTATTGTTGATGGGATAAGCTATTCCTATGCGCATTTCACTGGTTGCTTAGGCCAGATCATCAGGAAACTTCATCCATAAAGATTTTAGAAAAACTAAAGATATTAAACCAAATAAAACTGTTAAGCGTATAAGACTTATAGCAACAGTTCTACTTGTAATAATATCAAAGTTTAAACAAAACACATCAACAATAATCAGTGGGTTTATCTAGAACTGTTGCTATAAGTCTTATACGCTTAACAGTTTTATTTGGTTTAATATCTTTAGTTTTTCTAAAATCTTTATGGATGAAGTTTCCTGATGATCTGGCCTAAGCAACCAGTGAAATGCGCATAGGAATAGCTTATCCCATCAACAATAAATTTCAAGTGTTTTTATCAATAATAAAAACTGGGAATTAAGCACGAATAACAAAATCTTTTGAAATTAAAATTTTGTATTCCCAAAAATTGAAATTACTTTTTGATAATAAACAGGCAAGTGCACGGCCTAAAAAAACACTTAATTGACAACATCTTTTGTAAGTTGTTGTTGTTTTTATTTTGTTTTTCTTAACCTACTTACAACTACAATTAATGTTGAGAGAATTTCAACTAATTGTAGTGGGGAATGTAAGATGAGATAAACCCACTGATTATTGTTGATGTGTTTTGTTTAAACTTTGATATTATTACAAGTAGAACTGTTGCTATAAGTCTTATACGCTTAACAGTTTTATTTGGTTTAATATCTTTAGTTTTTCTAAAATCTTTATGGATGAAGTTTCCTGATGATCTGGCCTAAGCAACCAGTGAAATGCGCATAGGAATAGCTTATCCCATCAACAATAAATTTCAAGTGTTTTTATCAATAATAAAAACTGGGAATTAAGCACGAATAACAAAATCTTTTGAAATTAAAATTTTGTATTCCCAAAAATTGAAATTACTTTTTGATAATAAACAGGCAAGTGCACGGCCTAAAAAAACACTTAATTGACAACATCTTTTGTAAGTTGTTGTTGTTTTTATTTTGTTTTTCTTAACCTACTTACAACTACAATTAATGTTGAGAGAATTTCAACTAATTGTAGTGGGGAATGTAAGATGAGATAAACCCACTGATTATTGTTGATGTGTTTTGTTTAAACTTTGATATTATTACAAGTAGAACTGTTGCTATAAGTCTTATACGCTTAACAGTTTTATTTGGTTTAATATCTTTAGTTTTTCTAAAATCTTTATGCATGAAGTTTCCTGATGATCTGGCCTAAGCAACCAGTGAAATGCGCATAGGAATAGCTTATCCCATCAACAATAAATTTCAAGTGTTTTTATCAATAATAAAAACTGGGAATTAAGCACGAATAACAAAATCTTTTGAAATTAAAATTTTGTATTCCCAAAAATTGAAATTACTTTTTGATAATAAACAGGCAAGTGCACGGCCTAAAAAAACACTTAATTGACAACATCTTTTGTAAGTTGTTGTTGTTTTTATTTTGTTTTTCTTAACCTACTTACAACTACAATTAATGTTGAGAGAATTTCAACTAATTGTAGTGGGGAATGTAAGATGAGATAAACCCACTGATTATTGTTGATGTGTTTTGTTTAAACTTTGATATTATTACAAGTAGAACTGTTGCTATAAGTCTTATACGCTTAACAGTTTTATTTGGTTTAATATCTTTAGTTTTTCTAAAATCTTTATGGATGAAGTTTCCTGATGATCTGGCCTAAGCAACCAGTGAAATGCGCATAGGAATAGCTTATCCCATCAACAATAAATTTCAAGTGTTTTTATCAATAATAAAAACTGGGAATTAAGCACGAATAACAAAATCTTTTGAAAATTATTTAACTACAGAAATCTTACTAAAAAACGACGTTTTGCGTTTTCGATTTCCAGAACACCCCTGATGATGTATAACTTTAAAAATACATATCACATATTTATGAATTATTTTTTTTTTTGTTTGCTCGTTTTAGATCAAGAAATGTTATTTTCGTTTTTTTAATAATAAACTCCAAAAAAAAAATGATTTATGCATTTTTAATTATTGAAATTACCTTATTTATTAAAAAAAACTTTATTAATCGGTTAACCGATCAAAAACCAAATTAGCCGATTATTAACCGATTAAACCAAAACCTCGGTTAATTAATCGAGCGATTAACCGATTAAAGCAAAAGCCGGATTAAATAAATACCCTAGTATTAATAGAACATAAAGGAACTATTGAGCAACTATTGAACTATTGGCCAAACGTAAATTTATAGGCCATGAAGAACAAACAAATTAATGTCCCCGCTGACTTCATTGCCATATGTGAAGGTTAGAGCCTATTCCTTAATCTTACCCAAATAAAAGCCTTTTGGAGGCCTGACTGTCTCCCAAATCCAAGCCATCTCGCCAACTCGTTGGCTATTTTATAGTCTCAATTCATACTCCACTAAGATTTCCTTTAGATCTCTTTAACAATCATTCGCTAGCTTGAAATTCACAAAACAGTCTATCAATGTCCTAAGAATCACCTGGCTGTTCATATATATAGTGACCTTCGAATCCCCACCAATAATGTGCCTTATAAACTTTATAGCCTTCAAAATCCCAAGAACATTCGCCAAAAACACACTGCAATCATCAGAAAGCCTATACGACCTTCTAATATCTATATTTTCAAGGTAGACCCTTGCACCCGTGCGCTTTTCCACGAGCAATCAGCAATCGAAAATAGCCAATCCCACATACAATCAGCACTGACCAGACCAGCTGTCCCTAGAAGGTATTTTCACCCTGAGCAAATGCCTAAAGTCGACCCTAGTTCCTACTTAATCCGTAGACTCGGAGAACCCAGCCAATAACCGCCAATGTCAATCTTATACAAAATTCGCCAGCCAAATATCGCGAAATTACCTAACAGTCTAAGAAGACTTCTGGCTGTCATTTCCATCACATACTGCTCAATTGAGGCATATGTGGAATAACCTCCAATTCACTTAAAGAGTACTTCTCATGGCCCCTTGCATTCCAATCGAAGCACACCTCTGAGCCCTAGACAAAAGGGTCCTCCAGCTTGCCAGCCACATAACCTCTCATCAAATGCAGTATACATACCATGCGTGAGAATTGGTCTCGCCACCAATGTGCACAGCCATACCACTTTTGACGTCTTAAGTCACCAGTTCCTAACAGTCGATGAACTGCAAGCATAGTAAGCATTGAGACCCCTCTTAATTACTTAAATGTTCGTTTAATGCATATAAGTTATATAATATTAAATTCAAAATAAGAAACATTGCCAAATCCACACTTAAAGAACAAAATATTTAACAGAAAAGTTGTTTAATCCCTAAGACCTTTGTAAAACAAAGATCCATTATTTCAAGTTGTCTTGCATGTCAAAAAAAGAGTCGACAATAAAACCAAACTACATTTACAGATTTTAAAATTATTAAGAACTTAAGACTTTAGCAAGTATTTTCCCTTTCCTATAAAATTTACTTTATAAAATTTATTAAATTCGACTTAGCTCGTATTTCTATTTAAACTTAAATTCAAATCGAATTTAAATTCATTTTTGAAATTTATCCTCTCTCAATGCATTAATTTCACAAAGCAGCAAAACAATAATTCACAAAAAAATACATATATTTTCTAAAAAGAAACAAGGAATATAGAAAAATATTATTTTTCTCCTTTGATACTTCGTACATGATTAATTTGAATTGAAAAGGGGACGAACTAAACCATCAACAAATATACAAAAAATTTAAAAGCAAAACAGAATTGAAATAAAATAGAATAAAGTTGATATTTTCTTTTGATGTGATTTTTTCAAATAAAATTCCTTTTTTCCCGTTTTTCTTTCAAATTTTTTTTTTATTATTTATTTTGTATTTGATACAACGAATTTCTCGCTCTTGTTTGAGTTGAAAGAAAAACATTAAAGACAAATTATATTATTCTTCTATATATATTTATATATGTGAGTATATAAAAAAAAATGTTTGTATGTTTGTTCCCTATACACTCCTAAACTACTGAATCTATTTCCACGGCACTTAAAATATAAATATACCTATCAATTAATAAAATTTTGTTTGTCGTGCTTAATTCCCAATTTATCAAGAATAAAAATTGGGAATTAAGCACGTCAAACAAAATCTTATTAATCGAAAATTGTGTATTACCCAAGGCGAATTAACTACAGGTGGTGTCGAAACGGTATCTGATTTTGACAGTTCGAGCTTATTTGTTTTGATTTGTTAGTGTTTTGCTAATAATGGTTGGCATTTCGAGCTAATGGCACTTACAATGCAATACAAAAAAACCCTATGTTGTTTCTGTTGTTTTTGGATTGTTGTAGTTCCGACACCACCTGTGGTTGAATTCGCCTTGGTATTACCAAAAATTATTTTGTACCTATAAATATACATATGTAGACGTTCAAGTGGGCGTGGCTCCTCCAAAAATTATCTTCGTCAGCTTTAGTGCTTTCTTCCTCAAATCCCGGCAAAAGCCTCGCTTACTATGTGTTCAATTTAAATATGACGTTAGTAATAATATTGTAGGCGTCAGTTTATACTTTCACTCTAACATTCTACAAACCTGAATCCAAGTTGTTCCCATGTTATCCCGAGCAAACTTCATACGTATATTTGTATGGTAGCATGAACAATGTTATTTTAAACTCGGCAAACAGTTGTTTTCGATACAGAGATCTGAAGAAATCTGCCAATTTTGAATTACAGCCAAATACCAAAATGCATCACAAGAAGGTGACATGATCCCTACAAAACTCCTTAATAATTAAACTGAACAGTGGAAAATGTGGTAGGGCTTGCCTTCAAAGTATATACTAATATGAATTCTTCACAGAAAAAATTCTCGCCAATTTTTTTTTTTTTTTTTCAATTCAACCCTAAACAAAAATCAAATCAGCTTTAATTTAGAATTTTATCAAGTGAATTAAACGTTTGCTTATAGAGTGATACAAGTTTAAATCATAATAAAACATAGTAATATATTTTTGATATCAATGAAACGGTCTTTATTGGATAACAAATTTTATGACATTAATGTTTAAATATTGTTACGTTACTGTCTTTCAATAACGTTTTGGTTTATTTCCTTTATAATAAACCGTTTAGAGTTCTTTATTGCAACTTTAATAAAATAAATAAAACACAAACACTTTCAACACTATTTACAATTTACTCAACTCTATTTAGTACTAAGTCTTTTTAATAACCGTAATTTATAGCTTTTACTCACAACCAACTATAATTTTCTCAACGTTATTGACAAAGTCTGAACTTAGAATGATCTTATTCTGCTAGTCGCCGCTAGTATTTATACTGCAAATTGGTTGTCTAGAACATTCGAAATGTTTTTCGAAGGTTTGAGGCTTTACTATTCACCACACTTTAATTTGATTTATGGCAGCACTTATGTTTACATAATTTTACTTCTTATACTGAAGCTGCTTATTTACGTACCCATTCAACCAGAAATCGGCTTCATCGGAAAATAAAATTTTGAATGAAAATTTAAAGTCAATATCAATTTGTGCTTCAGCCCATTTGTCGAATTATTTTGATTAAAAATTTCAGCAATTTGCACACGTTGCTCTGGTGTAAGTCGACTTATAATGAAATGTCAAAGCAAACTCAAACAAAAAGCAACTATCAGCTGTTAAATGGGTGGTCAAATAAAGCAGTGATGCCAACTCAAAGTTGTATCACTCCAAAAAAGATCCTTTATCAACAACATTGCTGCAGAAAATGTTGTTAATATCAAAAAATATAATAATTGATACTATTAATTGTTAAAAAACCCAACAACCAAAAACAGCTACATAGATGCTCTTAACGCCTCCCTTCTAACGATTCCAAATAACACAGTGCCTAAATGGAATACTATTACAATTTGTTTCATTAACGCAGCCGACGAACATATAGGCTATTAAGAAAATAAAAGAAAGCAATGGATCTCTGACAATACTTGGAACCTCATATCCGAAAGAAGAGACACAAAAGGCTTATTGAATATCTCTAGAACTCGTAACGAAAAGGCAAACCTGCGCTCAATATATTTTACGTTAAGAGTGTCAAAAAAAGTGTCCGCCAAGATAAGCGTAAACGGACTTACGATCTGGCTAAAGAAGCCGAAACAGCAGCCGCAACCCATAAAACGAAAGATTTATACAGAATTGTTAAGAAATTAGCACAGAAATCGTTTGCTACTAGCAAGCCACTTTAAAGCAATAACGGAGATTTAATCACATCCAAAAGAGAGCAGATGGATGTATGGGTAGAGCATTTACTCCTCGATGTTAGCGAACACATCGAACACTGGTCACAACCTATGCGATTGCATTAGACACAATGCTCGGGATGATATACCCACAGACTGCACAGCAACTCCCGAAATAATGGATGCCATAGTGTCCCTGAAAAATTACAAAGTTCCTGAACCAGATAATTTATCTCCTGAACTTTTGAAGGCATCTCCTGAAATCAGCGTCAAGTTTTATCCACCACTTTATAAAAATCTTTGGGTAACAAACTCACTGTGCGATGACTTAAAAAAGACCTTATAGTTAATATACCAAAAAGAAGGAGACTTACAACAATGCAAGGGTTGGCGTGGCGTAACCCTTATTAACATCGCAAACAAGATAATCTCTCTGGCTTCCGCCCCCGCAAATCATGCATTGACCATGTCAACAGCTTACGGATTATAATTGAGCAATCTGTTGAGTGGAGGACGCCGCTCTACTTGATATTCATCGATTTTGAGAAAGCATTCGCCACGCTCTCCCATTCATCCATATGGAGTACGTTAGCATGCAAAGGTACCCCAACAAAAATAATTAATATTGTTAAAGCCCTATATAGGTATCACAACGCAGACTGTCGAATTCTTTATGATGGCTGTATTAGTAACTCATTCCCAATTAAAACTGAGGTGAAACAAGGTTGTGTTCTGTCGCGCCTACTTGTTAATATCTTCCTGGGCAACATAATGAGAAGAGCCACATGTGAACATAAACTGGTATATAAATATAAACTGGTAAAGGCCGTTACACACTATCCCACAGAGTCTTAGGTATTTCTCAAAAATGCTACCCTGATCTAATTATTCTTTGAAAATTTTTAAAAAACAATAACAACTTATCATGACAGGGATGCATTTTCGTAAATTACTAAAGTCTTTGTGGGATAGTGTATATTGGCCTTAAGCACTCCTTTGGCATTCTAAACCCCACATGGAGATCAGAACATATCTCGAAAAGAACCAAAATAAACATATTTAACTTCTGCATTAAATCATCTCTTCTCATTGGAAATGAATCGTGAAATAGGAAATGGCGCTGGCTAGGGCATACACTACGAAAACCCGTCGACGATATCACAAGACAAGCTATTGAATGGAATCCGCAAGGAAGCCGTAGAAAAGGAAGACCATCACACACCTGGCGCCGTCAAGTTGAAATTGAAGCGGCTTTACAAGACAAGAACGAAATAAAAACACTTACATCGGACAAATCAGAATGGAATAATTTTTTTATGGCCCTATGCTCCTTATAGGAACTACGGGAACTTTTTTTAATATATATATATATTAATTTGTTTACTGGTGTGAATTTAATTATTAATTTATATCACAAATTATTTAACTGAAATCAATTTTTATTTTTTTCTGTGTTGGTAGTCTATTAAAATTTTCGACTCAATGTACACCAAGAAAAAATTAATTTTCCTAACTATGATAATCATAGACAAATTTCTTTCTACGAACGGAATACTTTATTAATTATTAAGCTCTAGCATAGCGGACCGGGTAATACAAGTCAACTATAAACTAGACTTTGCAGCATTTTAATAGCAGACAGAATTCATAAAATGTTAAATCATCCAAAATGAAGTTTCTTCTTCCTGCCTGAATGTTTTCTGCAATTTATGGTCTTAATACAGCTCCAAGCAAAAAAAAACTGTGATCATAGGGAAGATGAGTTTAAGTCGATATAAAGTTGAGTTGTTACAAGTAAAAAAGATGTCTACTAATATTTTTTTTTTTTTAACTTTTACTTTTAGCCTCGACTTAAGCACTTACTAATACGATAATGTACAGACTTAAAACAAAATCTCCTTGAATAAAACTTCAACCAAACTGAGAATAGCTGCAAACTACAAAATTCGACATAAGCTACTTTTCCATACGACCACTGCGATATGATGAAGTAAAAAACTTAAGGGAATGAAAAATAAGAACAAAATCATGGATAAAATTTTCTGTTGCATTGTTGGATGTTCACATTGATATAAAACTTATTCTCTACGAACAAGTAAGAAAAACTATTAAGATGAAGAAAAAATTGTGGCTGACATTCACTATTAAATGGCATAATAAATAAGTGAGTGGGAAATTGTGTGAATACACTTTTAAAGTTTTGTATTAATTTGTTACTAAAGGAATCGTACGTTAAAAGTTGCTATTTTTATTATTATTATTATTTTCTAAGGATTATAAGCTTGCCTTTAACAAAGTTCGCAATATGTAATAAAAAACTTTGTGTTGCATTAAGTGTTTTATATTTTAACAAAGATTTTAAAAAATTTTGTTTTGAAACTTATGAACAGTGTATTTAAAAACATTCTAATTAACAATTTTAGTGTTACCTGCGATCAAAAGCATAAAAACCTTTCAGCAACGTACTGCGCTTTTAAGAACAAATCTTAAGTTTATTTGTTCTTTTTATTCCTGAACATGAAAGCAGAATTATAAAGGAATAAAATGTTTAAGGAAAATAAGTAAAAAGTTTGTTTATTTGTACTTTTAATCCCTGAACAATAAAGCAGAATTGTAAAGGAAAAAATTTTATAAAGAAAAAAAAAAATAACAATTTTGGGTAACTTAAACGAAACGACAGAGAGACGACATTTTGTTCACCATTTTTTTTTCATTTGAAGAAAAAATTTCGATTTCCAGGAGATTTTTTTAAATAGAATATCATTTTTAAAACTAAATTCTCTCTAAAAAATTTGTCTTTTTGTAAAAAAAAGGTTTTAAATACAATTCCACTACTCAACACTGAAAAATTTTTTAAAACAGGTCAAGGCGAATTAATTCAAACAGTGGTGGCGATACTAAATACATGGTCGACATGTCGAAAAGACAAGCAACTTTTGACATTCCTCTCTCTAAGTAAAAAAGGAGCTCTGCTGTGCTTTCAATGCCACCTGAAAAATAAATTCAACTTGGACCGGGTAATATGATTTCAGAATAAGTTTTACATATACACACTGTGCTTCAATAGGCGATAGGTATATAAAAATGTCGCTGAAAACTGAAGACGAGGATTGTTCGTACGTGACCACAGTTTCAAAAATCGTTTAAGTGAAATCCTAGCTGCTTATTTTTTTGAGATATGACAATGATTTTGTGTGCTTTTTCCAGATCAGAAACGCATTTAGAGCACCTACTTTCAGCTTTTTGAAAGCCCTTTCATTCATTTACACTATAGAAATAATTATTTTAATGTTTGACATTCCATAATCCTGACATGGATATAGATATCAAAATAGCATTTTGAAGTAATACAGACCGAAAAGATCTTAAAACATCCCTATTGTTGATTAAGAAATACCCCAAATTCCCAATCACGGAAAAACGCTTTTAAAAAAAATTGTTTTTTTTTACAAAAATGGCAAAACTGCCAGTAGTCACCAGTTGGTAGTGTTCAGAATTTTCCAGAAAATCATGGACATATTAGAAAACATTACTGGTCTATTATTAAAATTTTTTTCTTAAATAAATTTTTCTTGGTTTGAAAAATTTTCCTTTTTTTGGATAGGGCATGTGGGAGAAACAAATGTCAAATTGACTAAAAATTGCTTCTACAAGCATACTCATAGCGTTTTCTTTCTAAATGCATATATAAACATTTTTATATATTTCTAAAGAAAACAGAACATGTTTTGGTAAAATTGTAAAAATTTAAACGCATATAGATTCGCCTAGAAAAAAACACTATACTGATAAAAAAAAAAAATGCATTAGTATTAAAAACTGCAACAAACCATTGCTTTAAGTCTACTTTCCTACCAATATAAAAAATATTTAACCCACACTCAAAATATTATGTATGTACAATCAACGTAAAATGAAATATAAATCAAATGAAAACTCAGTTAAAACCCGGTCAACTCACTTTTCATTTAAATCAGACTAAAAATCGTTTCATTTTTAAATGTTAAAAAATAACTCACTAATTACAGTAGAAATAACTCATTTTGACTTTTGTTTCGACAACTTAACTATCAAAAAAAAAAAAAAAAACAAACTACAATTTTCGTAAAAATTACGGATTTTATCTTTTGTTTCTAATTTTGAAATATAAAGAAAACAAGCTTTTTAAAGACAATATTTTTGATTTTTATAGCTAATAAGTAAAAGGAAAAAAATTCTTAACTGTAGCATGATACAATCTCCAAATCGAAAATAAACAATGAAAAAATTCAGAATTAATAATACTTAATTATTAGGTAGTATGTAAGTTTTTAAAAAAGGAGAGTTTATCTAAAATTAACTTATTATTTAGCCTCATTCCGGTTGTCGTTGTCGTAAGAACACTGGTTGTGTGTTACTTTAATCTCTTACAAAAAACGACTTGATCGATTACGACAACCGGAATAAGGCTGATTATTAACTTATATCCAAAGTGAATATTTTGTGAAGATAACAATAAATATACTAGTTCTGATCCAAAATTCTGTTTGTAAGCTGGCCAGCTGCTTATAATATTAGCGATATTAGTATTTTTACATTCCAAATGATTTCATCTTGGAAGCATCTTGTTCTTAATTTGTACATATATAAAAAATATAAGAAAGCAAATCTAGATATGAATATGTACACACAGAAAAAAATACCAATGTAAAATTAACATGGAAAAATGTTGATTGAGAATCATAGTAATTTTCTGCAAAAGTATGCCCTTTATTTAAATTTATCATTATTTCATATTAATTTTAAATAAAATAACCTTAAATCACGTTTATTAATTATTATTCACTGTAAAAATAAAAAAAAATATATTAAAATAAAAAATAAATATGGATTCAATATTGAATCCATAAAAACCTTCTTCACACTGTAACATCACACTCGAACCAATTTGATTCTACATGAAATTCACGTTGTTTCAACTTGAAATAACTTTCATTCAACGTGATTCGGATTGTTATTTCAATATAAATTACATTTTGCTCTATCTTTACTGCAATGTTAAATTAACATGAATTAAAGTTATTTTAAAAGGAAAAAATGTTGTTCGCAGTTATTGTAAAATCAGTGCCCATGTTCTGTAACTCTCGTGTCGAGAAACTTTTCGATTGAAATGTTTGAAATAGAACAAAAATGCCGTATATTGAAACAAACAGCTGTTTTTCTCACTAAACTGTGTCTGTAACTTTTTTTGGCGAGTACAAGCTGTCACGTAAGGAAATTACTCTCCAATTTACAGAAAAAGTGTGTCTGTAACATTTTGGTGAGAAAAGTTCCCGCTTTGGACTGTCAAAAAAACTCACGAATAAAAATGGGGCGAGAAAAAAATTTTAACACTAAAAAACAACTAAAAATGCAAATTGCAAAGAATAATAATAATAAAATTATGTTCTTGGCGCTTTTTTTATTGTTTAATTATTTTCTTTTACCATTTTTATAAAATATACGAATTTTTTCAAAGCTCGTTTACAAACAACAAACATTAAAGTCGCACTTTACATTATTTGGCATGGCCGACGGTTGTATTTTCGCCGCCGTCGTTGAAAATTTTTCAATTTTAGTAAATTTTGGTCGCCGTTAACTATATGTGTGACTGGCGTCCTCAACGTCTGCAATGTCACATCGGCTTCGAGTGCAATGTTATGACTTTTATAACGTAACGACGTAATCTCTTTTGATAGTTTTCGACATAAGTTACAGACACACTTTTTTCTCACTTTTCGAGAAACGATGGAATATTTTGTTTCACATCTTTTCGATGCGAGAAGTTCTCACTAAAGTTACAGAACATGGGTACTGGTTGAATTAACATGAAAATCGTATAAAGCAAAATCACCACCGAAAATTTTTAAATCAACCTTGTTTTCTACGTTTTTAACTTGATTTTTTTCTGTGTGTATGCATGTTTCATAAATGCCATTTTCAAGGAAAGAAATTCTTTTTTCCGAGTATTTTTGGGACTTGCTTTTATTTGATAATGGTTTTGCTTTTAGGATATTTCGATACCTAAAAAATAACTTGCTTTTTGCTCTTTGGTGCTTCTGTTATTCAAAGTATAATTCATGCCATTCAGAGGGTAAAAATGTGACAATTTGCAATGCCAGATTTTGAAAAAAGGCTGAATCCAACCTCACATTTTTGAAAACGTAGAATTCAATAATATCACTTGTTAATTTGTTCTGCTCTGAAGTACCCAAGTTGCTGTGTTTATCAAAGTAAAAAATCCTTTACACCCACAACAATCACCATAGAGTGCCGTTCTAAAATAAACAATAAAATGAAGTTCCTGTAAAAATGTAATCTTAAATTATTTATAAACGAGATTTTTAAAAAAACAATTTATATTTTGCGTACAATTCTCGAAAAAAAATTGTTTTTCTTCAGAGCTAAATTTTTTTCTTATGAAAAAAAAAAATCAAACAAACTAACTGAGCTACCTAAATAAGAGCGGCAAGCGTCTGTTTTATGTCAAAACTTTTTATTTTCTCATAATTTATAAGAAACAAACCTTTAGAACGCAAATTCAACACCACCCGGCTGGAAATTCTTATTTGAAAGATCGCTTGGTCGCTTTATTTTATTGAAAATATAATGGCAACAGAATTTTCATGTTTAAAAAAACGCTTGGCGCTCTTGTTTAGGTAGCTCAGTAAGTTTTTTTTTTTAATATTTTAAATGAACGGAAATTTTGTTCGTCTTTTGTAATTTGTTTTTTAAACAACGTGCCTTAAAAGTTAAAAAGTAGAATTTATTCTTGAGGCTGTTTTTGCATCAACCTTGACATGCATTTGACTGATATAGACGTTGTTTATAAAAAAGAAAAAATTGCTACAACGGTGCACTTTTAACTATTTGTCCAACCTCGGTTAAAAATTAACGAAATTTTTCGGAAACATGATAATTAGTAAATAAAATCAGGAATATACTTTTTGACGACCTACTAAGCGCTTTGAGTGTGTCAGAAAGTTATTTCCTAAGCCGTTAAAAAATGTTATATATTTCTTTAAAATATAGAAACTGGGAATTATTTCCTTTCGTAGGTTACTTTATATTATATTCAACATTTTTTTATTTTTCGAATTTATTCTATGAGCTTAATTTCAGTTATGTATTTTATAAAGCTTTTTTGAAATTTAGCTCATAGAATAAATTCGAAAAATAAAAAAATGTTGAATATTTATTATTGTTTTATGAATTAAATTGTTATGTTTATGTTATCTTTTTATCTTGTATCCAGAGCATAATAATACTGAATAAAAGCATATTAATAGGGAATAAAGGCGTGAGGTGATAATAATTCAAGTTCCTATTTCAATCTTCAATTAATTTTTTAGTATTGAACCATTTCTTTTACTTTCTTTGTAAACAAGTTCCCTAACGTTATTTAATAAAAGTTTTTTTCATTAATTAATAACAAACTTTACTTTGTATTATTTATATGGAGCGGGATCCCGGGAAATTTAAAAAATTTCCCGCTTTCCCGGGAATCGAAAAAGTCCAGGAAAAAAACTCTAGTAACGAACCATTATTTAAAGACTTAAAGGAATAACCAAAAATCAACCTAATTTTTTCGATTTTAATGTGTCGTGAAGAAAATTCAATCACTGCTTTTTTAATCTGCTCGAATAAGAGGGATCGAGAATTAAATTTATCTCATAACGCGCCTAAAATTTCTCTATGGCTGGAATCGCGCGCTTTCTCTAAGCATAGGCCCAAGCCATATTTAGCTAAAAAATGCAAACAGTGAACAAAGCTATCCAAAAGACCAGGAGTTTTTAATATTTTAAAAATTTTGATGCTTTAAACCGCTTTAGCCAACTCACTTAAGTGTTTATCTAAATCAGGGCAAATCTAAAAAAAACTATAGCTTACAGCTTGTCCATAGCTTTTAGAGCACAAACGAAAGGTCATAATCGTCAAAAGTGATTTATTTTGTTTAAAAAAATATTTTTTCTTCAGAAGAATGCCACCGTTTGTTTACTAACCAACAAATATTTTTTCATCACAACCCCAAGTGACATCAACAGCATATTTTTTTGTTTATTATTCAAAATATAAATTCGTTGTTTTTACTTGTTTTGCTTAAGTATTAAAAGTTTTTCACTATTAGACTCGCACATCTCACTTGTCTGTTCGAGTAAATCAGAAACTTCACAAAAATGTGAAAAAGAATTGGTGAAAATCCCCTTGCGCTTCACTTTTTCAACTCGTTGTTGTTGGTGCTATATCTTCATGTTTGAAAGCAGAAAATAACAAATTAACTTTTTAATGCATCATTTTTTTCAGCAATAAATGAATGGAATTCACAAATAAACCATAAAATTAGATTTTTCCATCTTTCATCTTTGCATCCAGTAGATTTTTAAATTGTGGTTTTGTTTTATTTTTATGTCTCTCTTTTATAGTTTTTTTGAATTAAATGTAGAGTGTGTATTTTTGAGAAAATCGATTTTAATCAGTGCTCGAAAATTAACATTAAATATCACTCCTTAGTGTTCGGTTCAGTAGATTTGTAGAAAACACAAACGCTAATAGTGTTTGTGTAACACCATTAAAAAATAATTTTTCCCTGTTTGTCATCTTTCGAACACAAAATAATACTGTTCTTATCCAACTCAACAAAAAAATGAGAACATATAAATCCGTTCGGTTTTTTTTTTTAAACCAAAAACTTCATTGTGTTCGGTTCAGCTCATTAGTGTTCGTTCGTTTTTGTTGGGCGTAGCGTCCTTTTGGCTGGTAAAAACAAAACTCAAAAATTTTTTACAAAAACAAAATATATATACGAAAAAAAAACTAAAAAGCCAGCGAAATAATTTTATACAAACAAAACATATACACACAAGCTGTTCGTGCTGCGATCGTTGCTAAATTTTTTTTTGTTCATTTCTTCATCAAAGAAAAAAACCATTATATTAAAATATAATGTTTATCTACAGTACCCCTACAATTGTTCTGTTTTTTAACGAAGAACAGAACACTACATAATATTCGGCACTTTCTTGAAAATAATTATGAACTGTTTAAACTGTTTAAATAGTTATCGTTCCTGGATATCTGAGCCGATCGCAAAATAATGTTCTGTTTATTTTCGAACACTGAATAAAATAAGGATTTAAGTTGATAAAAAATACTGTGAAACTAAAAAAATTATATACCTGTTCAAAGGGAAGGTCTTTGATATCCTCCACCACTAGTGGTGAATAAGCGTATACAAAGTTTGTCATTCCGTATGAAACATTTATAGTATTCATCCTAGACCCCACAAAGTCTGGAACGAAAAGAGTTAAGAACCAAAATATGGAACAATCACCCTAAAACATTTATATTTCTCATTTATACTCACTTAATTCGGTAGTGGAATGCAGTTGTTTTATACTAAAAACGTCGATTACGTCTTATAGTGGTCCGGACGAAACGACGATACGTTTCGTGGAGTGTGGACTGTATATAGGGGTGGATTTGGGCTACATCTCCAGAATACCAGCCAAGGATCTAGACACCTTGGAATATTCCCCGAGAAGACGCCGATTGCGTTTCTGGGCTTATGGAATGTATAGGGCAGCTTCGGGATTTTAGCGCCAAAATATCCACCAAGTATCCAAACAACTTGGTGATATTATAAAAGCTAGAAGAAGAGAAAAAAGGCACTAATATATAAACAAAACGAAAGCACTTCTAACCATATAAAAACACTTTCCTGTTATTTTTATTAACAAAATATTAAATTTGCACAATAGTTAATTAAACTACCAAAAAGATTTGAATTTACTAATTAAATTGAAAAAAACCGAGTACAAAACAAACAGCCGTCCAATATGGCTTTCAAACAACGATTCGACTTAGAACCCATTTTAAGTTACAACAATAAAAAAAGTACATAGAAATTAAGGAAAAATTTAAAATATACCCAGCAAAAACTGACATTGCAAAGTAATGAGTTAAAAAGCTAATATAACGACTATTCACTACTTATACATTGGCATTTTAACTCATTATTTTAACACGGTGATGCCATTGGAGGCAAGTACTTACCACATTCGCTTACAAATAGGGACTTAAATAACTTATTACTCCGATGTCACCAAAATTTCAACTAACATGTAGTGTTATTCATTGGATGAATACTTTCAATAAAGTAGAAAAAAAATTTTTTTTTATTATTTTTTTAATTATTTTTTTTTCTATTTTTTCTTATTTTATTTTTTTTTCTATTTTTTCTTATTTTATTTTACTTATTTTATTTTTTATTTTTTTTCTGTCTTTGGCAGGATTCAATCGCGCAACCTCGGTGCTGATAGACTAGCTCACTACCAGCTTGTCTACTGGGGCAGTGTAGTTTTTGTATAAAAAAGCTATGTTTTTTACTCAATTAAGAGCGCTAAGTCCCAATTTCCACAATGAAAGTCTTATTAAAAAACTTATCACATTTTCTTCTTTGAATCAGCTTCGGTGTTTCCACGAGTCTGTTATTCCATTTGTATGAATGTATATGTGCGTTTTGACATTTCGCTTAAAACATATTTCTTATTAAAATATATTTAAATTCAAATTCGTGTTAATTTTTAATATTTATTAAATATGTATGTATATTTCTTTTGTTTTGTTAAAATAAAAAGTATTCAAAAAATTTTACACACAAAAAATCACACACGCTACGAAATTAACGTTGTACAACGAAATTAAATATGAAAGATAATTGTCAAAATAGACCTGCTGAAAATTACGAATGAGAAAACAAAGCGCATATGACGAGTACAGCAAGCTGAGTACTCGTTTCTTTTCCCCTCGTCACTCTCGCCTACAAAGTAGCAAGCTGATCAATAAGACTTGCATTGTGGAAATTGGGGCAAATCAACTCATACACAAGTACTTAAGTATCAGATTATATGTCAGCCATTACTAAACTACTTCTATGTAATGCAGATGGTATGAAGTAGTCATTGAAAAGTAGGTTGTTCAGTAATGGCAAGTCATTACCAAGTTTTTGCTGGGTAATACATGATGATAGTGGCGCCTCCCTTTGTCAATTTGTCTTAGGGCATATCATCATTCAAAATAGAAACCAGGGATGGGAAAACTGCTACCTTCGGTTCAGACGTGAACAATATAATTATAAATAATACAACTGAATATCAAGAAGATCAGTCCATAATTTGCAATAGACCCAATACAGAGACAACTGCCGGTTACGTTACGATTAACGCTATTCTAGTAAATTTCAATCTTTCGTGAGCCTAAAAATTATACCATCAATTTATAAAACCCACCACTGAAAGATACTAAAATACGCCTAACAGCCGTACCTAAACAAGAACGGAAAGCATTTTCCAGCTGTCAAAAATTCTCATGCCAATACAATTTGTATAAAGCATCCCTAAATAGCGCGGAGTCAACGCTTTGCAATTCGAAAATCCGGTTTTGACAGCGCGTTTAATAGTGAAGATGGCCGCTATTGTTAATAAGTAATGGAAATTAGCTGTTTTTTTGACAATCTAGCGTTTTTTCTCTTCTTTTTATTTCTATTATGTGGGTTTTATTAAACAAGAAAGTTAACACTATTGTTTGTGACACAACGTTTACGCTCTTGTTTAGGTATGGCATATCAGCGTAAAAGCTAAGCGGAAGAAAACGTCCAGTGACTATGGCAATACAGTGTTGGTAATGTGGTTTTTTTGTATTGTTTTTTTTATACCCTTCACTACAAGTGGTAGATTTTATTTGTAATGTGTTTAATTTTACGCATACACATACACATACACATTTATGCATGTATATGATATGCCGCTCAAATAAAGAGACAAATTCATAGACTCAATATATTTTAATTTAACGCTTCTTCAGTAAAAGAATTCGTAGCCGAATTGTTAAGTTCTCTCCTGAGACTGATGATATGAGTTCGAATCCCAAAAATATTTTTTTTTTTCATTTTTTTATTTAATTTTTTTATGTTCTCGAAAACGATTTTAAAATTATAAAACGAATTTCAAACATCAACTTTGGCAAAAGAGGAAACGGTCTTAAGTACACATATAAATTTTTTGTTTTTTTATATTCTTCGGCCTGGCAAAATGAAAAGTTGGCGTGGCTCAATTAATATTTATTTATATCTATCTAAAGAACGTTATCTATGTATATAACTTTTTGTTCTTATCTCATCATGGTGAAGGGTATATAAGATTCGGCATAGCCGAATATAGCACTCTTACTTGTTTTTTTAAATAGGTCAAACTAAGTCACATAACAACTAGGAAGAAAATCCTAAGATTTATAAATGATAAGTCAATAAATAAACATAGACCTCATATGAAGCGTTCGCTCGAAATTTATATATATATTCCCTCGATCCTATAAGAGCATTGGGCTCGCGACTTACGACAAATTTTAATTCTTAGTTTCACAGGCGAATGTCGCTCTTTTACTTCTCTTATAATAATATTTACTCATTAAAACAATTTTTCGTTTAAACTTAAACATTTTTTACGACTATTAAAAAACTCACATAAATCAATATTTTTCTATTTTCTTGTTTAAAAGAGAGAGAGAAAAAATAATAACTATTAATAAAATAGAATTAAAGCGAAACTTATAATGATATTTAAATAACGACACGCCAATAAAACATTTAATACAATCGCTATGAAATAATAAGCCAATGACTCAATATTTTTGGTCACGCTTCAAAAAAGGAAACACTTTTTGAAAATGTCAGCAAAAGGTGGTCGTAAAAAAACACGTGAAAAAATTAAAAGTGTGGGAACATTTGACATTTTGATGGGTGAAAATGTATTGTAAAAAGGTCATAATAAAAAAGTCACGTGATTTATAACTGAGGAGCCGCAGCACAATACGTACTTTTTTGCTCATTTAAATTTTTGGAAAAATAAGGTATATTTAGTTAAACTCCTAAAAAAACTGCATGAACCTGGATATGGTTACAAGTTTTTTACCAATTTGGCAAAAAGTGCGAAAAAATACGTTTTGTTTTGCAATTTCTCAAAAAATGATACTTATTTGAAAAATTGCCCGTACGGCTTATCGTTTAAAAATATATAATTTTTGTTTATGCAATTGTGAATAGTCAAATTTTTTGTATCGTTGTTACTTTGTCATATTGCTTAATGTCAAAACCTGTAAATATTAATTTAATATACAGTAAAGGTTATAACTATTTGCATAACTTGCATATAATCTTAAAATTATATGAACAGTTAAAAAAAATAAATAAAGTTTAATTAAACATAGATTACCCAGCGGTAAATATTGAAAGGACTGAAAGTGGAAGGCCTGTTTGAATGCCTTTGCACTCCTTTCAAAAGATTCGCTTCGTATGATATCCTTCCTTCCGAAATATGCCTTCTAGAAGGAATAAACTTCTTTTAGAAAGACCATCCAAAATATTCATGACTAGGGATGCGATTTCCATGCAAATGCATGTTTTTTTCGATAGTCTAAGATCGATGTTGACCAATTTTCTTTCCGAATCATTAAATTTGGGTAAATATGGCATCGATTTCTTTTTGCATATTGTTGCATATTTTAGTTAAAATGCATATGTTTGCATATTTTGGGGTTTAATGCATATTTTAAAATTTTTGAGTGATATATTTTTTAATTTACATATTATCAAAAAAATTCTTCAAAAAATATCCATGTAAACAAAACATAATCTTGCAAAAAAAATTTCAAATCGATAAAAAAAAATTTTTTGGAGCTCTGCTTAAAATACAAGATTTTCAAGATTTTTATTCAATGCAGCACCTTACATGGCTAAGGCTTAAAATATTTTATCCAAAACTGTTACATGTTACTTGCTTGGCACATGAGTTACACCGAGTTGCAGAGGAAATAAGAATTTAATTCGATAATATTGATTTATTGGTTTCATACAGGAAACAAATATTTTTAAAGGCTCCATCACGTGTTGCAATGAAATGTATCTTTTGGTACCGTTAGCACTGCAGCCAGTATTAACAAGATGGGGAACCTGTCTAGATACTGTAGAATACTATTCAAAGGTCTTTGAGCAATTTAAGAATGTTTTTAAAAAAACTTGTTGCTACCGATGCTTAAATTGGATAAAAAGTTAAAGAGCAATTAGCATTTGTAGCTTCCAACTACGGATATATTGGTGAAGCATTAACTAACTTGGTGGAAGTTTAGTTCACTTAATAGTCAGCTCAAATTAATTGATATTGCAGGAATTAAAAAAACAATGTGGAATGAAGAATATCCTAACAAATTCAAAAAATTCAAAACGTTTTGCAAACAAAAATATAGGTTTTTAAAAAAATTAAACAAATTTCAACCATTTTAGATCTGGAATCAAATGTGGGATCTGAATTAGAAAACATATGTATATTCTATAAGTGAATTGGCATCCTTCAAGTATGCTTCTAGAACTTCAGTTGACGATGAGAGATTATTTTTAATGTAGAAAAGTTTTTTGCGTCCGAATAGGTTTACTTTTGGTAATATAAAAAATTTGTTTATGCAAAAAAACGTTTGAATTAGTAATTTAAATTAAGTTTTAATATACATTTACTGCCGTATTCATAAAAAATTAAAGTAGATTTGAAATGTATTTTAAGAAAAATTTGTATGAAAATTTTGCCTTAAAACACATCGTCGTCCTAAAGTTTTAGTGCTCTAAACGCCATTTTGACGACTTTGAGCTAAGGATGCCATCTTATGTTTTCGACCCCAAATTTTTCAAATCTGCAATCCGTTTTCGGCTATCTCGTCTGGTGGCCATTTGAAACTAAGTTGGAAGAAATTTTACCACAATAAATATATCTGCTTCGGTTTTAGGTTTATTTAATTAATTTACCAGAGTGGGCTTTATATGGGGCCTATAGTAAATTATTAACCGATCTTCAGCTGTAGCCACTAGAAATCAGCAGAATCTTAGAGTTACAAGATGTAGACTAGAAAAAACAAAACAACATATTGAATTATGGTTTGTTTAAATTATAACCAACTGCCTCGACAGCTTAAAAGACAGAACAGAATATCGCTATTTAAAACAGATTTTAAAGAATATATATTTCAAAAACTTCTAAAAATCTAGAGATAATTATATTAAAAATTATTAATGTATACATAATAGCTATTACTCTTTATAAAGAAAACTTATTTAGAATCTTGAATTATTATATAAACAAGCAATAGACCAAAAATGTATGTATATTTTTTAAAGTACTTGTAAGTTAGCCGACTTGCCTCAATAATGTCTAAATGGCGCTGGGGTCATAAAAACCTAAGTATTATATTGTACATGAAATATAAAATTAATAAAAAAAATAAATAAAATTTCACAGTGTCATTTCTAGTCCTATAAAACTGTGACGTACCAAATTTGGTTATGATAGCTTATTAATTACGGTTTTAGGCGTACTGAACGGTTTTATGGGAGTGGGATTTATATAGGACCTAGGGTATATTATACACTGATCTTCACTAAATTTTACAGCGTGATTTTCAGTCAAATAAAACGAATTTTTGCAAAATCTTATATCATTCCGTGCATTGTGCCATCATTTATGTTAGTTTTTGTGTCAAAATTATCAATTTTTAAGGTGGTGGTTCCACATTTTGATTCATAGCTCTGATCCTACTAAACCGATTTTGCTGGGTTTCAATCCCAAACAGCTGAGGATAACTACAAGCAGGGCTGCCAGATAAATTTGTGAGGAAATCGTCAATTTCCTGAGAAAAAATTGAAAAATCGTCTTTCACGTTTCGAAAAATCGTCAAAAAAATCGCACAACTTAAAATTTAGTTTTTTTAAACAGTTTTTGTTTGATTTTTTTATAAAAAAACATTCAAACAAAAACATAATTACTTCATACCCAGCTAGCATTTTCAATTGTGTAAGAGATATTGGGAGTCTCATACAAAGCGTCTTTGACCGTCGATGCCGCATTTTTTAATCGTGGAAGATTCCTCACATAGGAAAACTGCAACACGACTGAGATTAATCCATAGCACAGACGCTTCTTCAACCGTTGTGGGAATCGTTTAAGATGTGGGTAAAGATTATCTAACGAGTCTTTCATGTCAAGAATCGTTTCCCAGTAAAAAATGGAGCTTACAGCAGTTTTGTAAGGGAGAGAAGCACAATACCCCCTTACAAAACCTGCTTACAAGAGGCATGATTTTTATATGGCGAATTCCCACTTGGAAGCACTTTGATAACTGATTGCGTTATGAAACAAATTAAATTTCTATGTTCGGTAATATTTCAAAAATGATCGTAAACACATTTTAAAATCATTGCAATACAACCTGCTTCGATGTAAGGGAATAACAAAAGCACATAAAACATTGTTCGTATAAGGGATAATGCGAAGTTATTCAATCATTAAATTAAAAATTCACTTTAATGCTATTCGCTTATCTGCTGCTTCTTAGTAGTGTGTAATAGCCAGCGCATATATCAGCGCTCATGTAGTTTTCGTGCTCCCGAAACATAAACATTTTTTACTGGGATGAGACTCTTGTAGATATTATCTCACAACTCGTGAAATGTTCGCCGTATAATTGTTGAAAATATGATTTATACAGAGAGTCGTAAAAGATTCATTCGCTGATGGTTTGACGAAAGATAAGCAAAGTGTAACATTGTTGTTTTTGTACTCTGAAAATAATCATTTAAAGATTTTCTTAAGACTTGCATATTATGGCCGTACCTAAACAAAAGCGCCACGCGTTTTCTAGTTTTTGAATAGAGCGGTCTCAACGCTTTTCAATTGTAAAAACCGATTTTCAAAGCTCGTTTAATAGTGAATTTTGGCGCTATTGTTAATTAATAAAGGCAATTTAGCTATTTTTTGATCAATCTAGCGTTTTTATCTCTAGTTTTATTTATAATTTGTGGGTTTTATTTTTTACACAACGTTGACGCTCTTGCTTAGGTATGGCATATCAGCGTAAAAGCTAAGAGCAAGAAAACGTTCCGGCTTCCGCTCTTGTTAAGGTACGGCTGTTAAACATTCCAAGATTTAAAAACGAACGTGTCAGAAAATTTAATGTTTTATTCAGACTGGAGACTGAAAAAAATCGTCACTTTTAAGAAAAAAATCAGCAAATCGTCACTTCGCTAATTCCGGAACAAAAAATCGTCAAAATGACGATAAATCGTCAATTCTGGCAGCCCTGACTACAAGCAATTTGACAGCAAGTTTGTTCATTTCTTGTTCATGGCTAAATCATCTTATATATTCTGGCTCCTAGAGTAATTAGGAGCCAGAATATATATACTTTATGGGGTTTGAGATGAATAATAAAAAAGTTTCACACGGAAACTTAGTATACCCTCTTCACAGCTAATTGTGGTGATGGTATAAAAAGAGGTTTCCGGAATCAGTAACCAACACCGTTAAATATTTTTGAAACACAGTTGAACATATTTAAGAGAAAAGAAAAAATTCAAAATGAAAAAATTTCCGATCTAAAACTGTTCATTTGTCCTTCAAGTTGTGCTGAAAAAGGTCAACAAGAAAAAGAAGGACCAATAATGAAAAAACAACAAAAAAAAAAATGTACTTTGGACTTCAAGAAAAATTCTTGACAAAAGTACGAAAAAACAGAAGTAAGGAAGAACATGTAAAATCAATTAAAATGGATAATCATTCAAAAAAGCAAACTTCGATCTACCAAAGGTTAAAATACAATTTGGTTTAAGGATTGATGTTTGACTATTGACGTCAGCAGTCGTCGATGGCTGCGAGTGTAAAACGGCAAATCCATCTGAGGAGATCGAGTGGTTGCGATCGAAACATGTCATGGTAACCTGCCGGCCCGGGTTCGAGCCCTGGCCACGTCAAGAATGAAAGATTATCAATAACAATTTTAATTAATTTTCATGTTGTGAAATTCCTTTCTTCATAAAAATAATTTAATGAAAATTAAATTTAATGAACTTAAGCCTAATTAAAAATATAAAAAGATTTGGATTAAAAACCCTAAATAGTTCAACAAAATAACCACAATACTAATTATAACTTTATAACTTTATAAAACTTATGAATAGTTTTTATTTAATTTTTTTTTTCAAATGAATACCTATACTGTTTTTTTATAAATAATTTAAGATGTGTTATATTGCTTTGTTAATGCCATTTTGCTCCACATGTATTGTAATAATTAGGGCTGGGGCTAATTATTATTACTGTTTTATGCCAAAGGGGCGAGAGGTATCTGATGGGATGATACGTGTTACTACAATTACTCGGGAAGTAATTATAATAATGCAATAAACAAGAAATAGGGTATTAGAGAGGGTAGGGTGTACACGAATTGAGATTATCTGAACTTACCCTTTGTTAAATCCTTTGGTAATTAAAAGCGGAGGTTGTTTCAATTCAGGCACTTATGTACACAGGTATAAATTTTATTGACGTTTTCAAATATTACAAAATCTTAGGGTAATAGTTTTAGATTTACAATTAGTTTTTAATTTAGCAAATTTTGTTATAGGATTAATTCCCTTTAGGTTTTACTAATTATCCAATTTTTAGTTCAATTTACTTCGATTTTAATTTTAATAATTAGCAAATTTTTTTAGTTCAATTTTAGGAAATTTTAGCGATAATCCAAATTTACATTAGGTCTTTTACTACACTTCTATATATACACACATTAGCCAACCTTAACTAGCATTTAAGTTATCTTTAGTTTAATTTATATTTACACATTTAGATTTAGGTTTATGTAGGCAATTTTTAGTAGCTTTAATTCTAATTAGCTTTAAGTTAGCTGTAGGGTATTTAACCAAACGTACAATAGGGCTTGTTTTAGCAAATTATCTTTACACTTTTAGATTAAGATTTTAGTTAGGTAGTTTATTTTTTAGTTAGCACAATTTAATTAACGTAATTTAGCTGTAGGGTATTTTTAGAAAACTGTACACTAGGTTTTATTTAGCTAATTTTTGTTTTTTATATGTAAGCACATCAAATTTAATGATGTTTCCTATTAACTTTTTTAGCACAACTAATTTAACTCTTTTATTTACAATACTGAGGATGAAATCAAGTTCACAGTTTAAAGGTTGAAAGACAAGTGCCAAAAATGACAAAATATAAAAGGCAAGAAGCCGCGAGTTGCTTATGTTTCGTTAAGTTAAAAAGAATAAGAGAACTGACATTTGACATGTACTTAAAATAGGGTTGGCATGTATTAAATTTACATGTCAGGGTTAGCAAATACAAAAGTGCAAACCGGAACGATTTGACTGGAATATTTTATATATTTTTGGTAATGTGTAATATAAATGTTCAATTGTTGGGAAAATAAATGAATTCATTTTAATAATAATAAGACACATACAAATAAGCTTAACTAATTATGGTGTTCAAACTTCGTTTGGACATGCTCCCGGCCTCGCTTTAAGCAGCAAAATTGTTGGTGGCACTTAATACATTGGCCAATGATTTTATGGCCTCCACGATGACGTTGTTGTCTGGAACTGCTGTTGGAGCGGGTGGTTGACCACCGGCTCGTTGTTGACGAAGATGCATGGTCGCACGAGTTGGTTGCGTATGTAGCAGAGTGTGGTGGAGTTGATCGCACTCCCTACAGGTGGCCAGAGACGTGCACGACCTTAGTTCGTGGCTTTTCGCCAGGCAATTTACGCAGTATTTGTGCCTAATTACCACTGGTTTTCGCATTCGTGGGCTCATCCTGAGGAATCTGGGGCACAAACGTAAGGCATGGTAGTTTTCGCAGACCATGCACTTGTATACGGCTGCTGCACGACGTGTAGAACTGGTTTCAGTACGTTGCCTGCGACTGATGCTGATGTGTTGGCTGCGACTATGACTCATGCGTTGGCTGCGACTTTGGCTACGACTATGGCGGTTGTGTTGGCTGCGACTACGTCTGGGTTGCTGGTTTCTGCCCTGGCTGTTGTGCTGGCTGCGACTACGGCTGCTGCTGCGTACGAGGATGACTCTTCGGTTATTCCTAGGATAGATAATGCATGAATAAATGAGTTATATTTAGAGGGAATGGTTTGTGGAACATGGTTAATTTTGATTGGAGTTGATAAGTAATGAAATGATGTATTAGAGTAGGGATTTAAAAGCAATGTTCAAATATGAGAGAATTATTTCGGTTTGTTAGTGTAAGTTTTCTTCATTCAGGAGTGGGAGGTAGCAAAGTTTGACTATCGGTCGAGTTATAATTCCCGTCGCGACACGAATATCTGCAATACGTACGTTTGTATCAGAACCTGGGTAGGTTTTTACTACTCTACCTAGACGCCATTCGTGAGGGGGTTGTAAATCGTCAATTACGACTACCAGATCTCCGATTTGGAGGGTTCGGGCTGAATTTTTCCATTTGTATCGCTTATGGAGGGATTTTAAGTAGTCTTCTTTCCATCGAATTGAAAATTGATGGTGAATAACTTTTAACTTTTCCCATCTATTAATGACTGACATTTTTTGATAATTTTGCTCTGGGAAAGCCATTAAGGGAGCCCCTCTAAGGAAGTGTCCAGGAGTTAAGGCAGTCAAATCTGCAGGATCCTCTGATAGTGCAGAGATGGGACGGGAGTTGAGAACGCCTTCTATTCGAGCTAAAATAGTAGTGAATTCTTCGAAGCTGAATTTATGAGGGCCGGCTAATCTTTTAAAGTGAAATTTAAAGCTTTTCACAGCGGCCTCCCATAAGCCGCCCATGTGTGGTGCATGTGGTGGTATGAATTTCCATTCAAAGCCATGAGTTATATATTTTTGTAAAAAGTCTAGAGAACTGGTTTTTATAAATTGCGAAAATTCACGCTTAAGGACTCTGCTGGCTCCTACAAAATTTCTGCCATTATCGGTGATTACCCTATGGGGGAGCCCCCGCCTCCCAACAAATCGAGCGAATGTCGCCTGAAATGCGGAAGAGGACAAATCTGAGCAGGGTTCAAGGTGAATTGCTTTTGTGCTAAAGCAAACAAACACACTCACATATCCTTTTACTAAAACAGAATTGCGCAATGGTGATGTTTTAAGGTCAAATGGACCAGCGAAATCAATGCCTGTTATTTGAAAGGGCAATGAGAGGTTGCACCTTTCGGGGGGTAAAGGAGCCATTATTTGAGCACATGGTTGTTGCTTGTGGATTATACACGTTTTGCAGTGTCGTATAATGTTTTTTACCCGAGGTTTTAGTCTGGAAATATAAAATTCGGTTTGTGTGAGTCTACACATTTGGCTACATTCTGCGTGTAAGAGAAAATTGTGCAAATGAGTGAGGTAAAGGTGACAAAATCTAGAGTTGCCGGGTAATATAATCGGGTAGCGTTCATTAAAAGGAAGCGACGATTGGGCTAGTCGTCCGTTTACCCGTAGGAGAGAATTTGAGTCGATAAACGGATTAAGAGTTCTTAAAGAGCTTTTATTAGATAAGGGTTGGGAGTTATACAAACTTTGATATTCTTCCTTGTAAAAAGTTTTTTGAGCTAGCATTATGAGTCGAAATTTCACATACTTCAACTCGCCTTGCGTTAAGGTGTGCGCGACCGTTTTATCACGATCTGAATCAAAATTTCCCTTGCATTTGTTAAAGAATCGAAATATATAGCATAAAATGCGTAACGCTTTGTTATACGAAGAAAAGTGGGTTAGAATATCATTTTCTTCAACTTTTATGTGTAAGGAAAGCGTTTGTTTTGGCGATTGAATTATTTTTAAGGGATTTCGACTAGGCCATTCTGATGGGGGTTTGGTTAGCCAGTTAGGTCCATACCACCAGAGCAAGTTTTGTGTGAGGTCCTGCGGCCTACAGCCGCGGGTTCCAATGTCTGCTGGGTTGTCATGAGTGGGGACGTGTCGCCAGGTTGCATTTGGAATTAAACCGTGAATTTGTGAAGTCCGATTTGCAACGTTTGTTTCCCAGGAGGAAGGTGGTTTTGATAACCAGCCAAGAACAATGGATGAATCGGTCCATAAAAATATCTCTGTGGTATTGAAATTTAGTGATGAGCAAACATAACTTACTAGGTTTGCTAGTAGTACAGCGCCATTCAGCTCTAGCCGAGGTAGGCAGACTGTTTGAATGGGCGCTACCTTAGTTTTCGCTACTAAAAGGTTGGAAAATGTAGTGTTTTTATGAGTTAGACAACGAATATATACCGTGGCACAGTATGCTGCTTGTGAAGCGTCTGAGAATCCATGGATTTGAATACTATCCGAAGGCAGATACTGTAGCCAGCGAGGTATGGAAATTGTGTCTACTTGTGAAAGGTCTTGAATAAGATTGTTCCATTTTGTAAGGGATTCTTGGGAGACTTCATCGTCCCATTGTAGGCCCTCCAACCATAATTGTTGCATTAACAATTTTGCCCGGATGACTATTGGGGCAACCCATCCGGCGGGATCAAAAAGTTTGGCGACTGCCGAGAGAATCTGCCGCTTTGTGATTCGTGTGGCTTTATCAATTGGGGAAAAATTGTATGAGAATGAATCATTTAGGGCATTCCACTTGATGCCAAGAGTTTTTGTGGAGCTTGTTTCTTGAAAACGAAGGAAGTCTGAATCGTACAGATCTTCTTTTGGTAAGTGCGAGAGTAGCTGGGGATCATTTGCAGTGATCTTTTTCAGTGGCAATCCAGCTGAGTTTAAGACTTCTATAAGTTGAGTTTGGGCATTGAGGGATTCTTCTATTGAGTATCCTCCCGATAAAATATCGTCGACATACGTTTCCTTGCGTAGGATTGATGCCGCTTTAGGGTATGTGGATTCAGAATCTGAGGCTAACTGAAGTAAGGTTCGTATCGCTAAATAAGGGGCGCAGTTTACTCCGAACGTAACTGTTTTTAATTGGTAGTCTTTTATAGGGCTATTGGAATGAGGTTGAAATAATATCCTTTGAAAGGGCCTATCGTCAGGGTGTACGAGTATTTGGCGATACATTTTTTGGATATCGCCACTAAAAACAAACTTATATTTTCTCCAATTGAGAATTACGGTCATTAAATCATTCTGAAGGGGTGGGCCTGTGTAAAGAGTATCGTTTAGGGAAAACTGAGATTTGGTTTTTCTCGAGGCATTGAATACCACTCTGACTTTGGTGGTTTTGTGTTCTGGGCGAACAACTGCGTGATGAGGCAAGTAATAGGAATTAACTTTGCCTTTGGATATGAGTTCTTGCGGGTTAGTTTCTTCCATATGATCAAGGGTAAGGTATTCGTTTAATACCTCTTGATATGTGGATTGTATATCGGGATTTTTGGCTAAAGTTTGCTCCATTCTAGAGTATTGCGCTAAGGCAATAAACCGTGAAGAGCCGAGAAAGATTTGTTCGGGGAACTCAGGCCTAAAGGGTAATCTGACCATATATTTGCCATTTGTATGACGAGTAGTGGTATTCGTGTAAAAGCTTTCACAATAATCGTCTTCAGCCGAGTTAGAGTGGGTTTTTGGCAATTCCTCTAGCTCCCAAAATTTTCTTAAAATATCTTTTAGCTCTGAGGCCTCTGTTGTGTTAACAGAGGTTGTAAACGATTGAATTTGCTGCGTTTTTATTGGGCCACTTAGAACCCATCCGAAAACGGTATTGTATGCTGAGGTTTGTCCACAAATATTCTTTTTTATGCCATCTATATTAAGGAAGTGTTCGTGGTCATTGCCGAGGATTAAATCTATTTGAGATGATTGGTTGAATGTTGGGTCGGCAAGATCCAATTCTGAAAGTTCTGGCGAGTGGGGTATTTTGAAAGTACAAGCTGGTAGCCTTTTAGTTACCTTTGGCAATACAATAGCCTTGATGGGGATTCTAAGGTCATATCTTTTAGCGTATAATACTAGAGAGCACTCTTTAGTAGCGGTTTGTTTTTGACCGCCAATACCTACTATTTCAAAGTTGTTTTTCTGATAAGCGAGGTTAAGACGATTTTGTATTTTTTCACTTAAAAATGTTCGTTGAGAACCAGGATCAATCAGCGCTCTGATTGTGAACAACTGTCCTCTATTTTCAATCTGCATTAATGCAGTACGTAAAAGCACGTTATCGTAACATGTAGAGTGATTGGCATGAACTTGCCTTGATGTTTGGGGATGTTCATCTTGACGATTTTCATTATGAGATTGAGCTACGTTAGACTGCGATTTACGAGTTGTATTAAAATTTGGAATTTCATTTGGCTTTGAAGTTTCTGGTTGGGGGGTGGGGAACCTTTGCCCCATATGCAGTAGTGTATGGTGAGGTTTTTTGCAATTTAGACACGTGTATTTACTAGGACAATTGGCTTTCAAGTGGGATGAAGCTAGGCAGTTATTGCAATATTTGTTTTTAAAAACGAAATCTACTCTTTGTTGAACTGTAAACGATCGAAATTTGGAACATTTTCTTAATGAATGTTTTTCGTTACAGAGTTTGCAAGACGTGTCGTTAAGACTTTCTTGTGAAACATATGTATGAATTTTTGAGCTATGAGTACTTGGAGAATTAAAAGTACCTTTCGCTGTTTTAATGTTGGTAAGACGCTCTACTGCCTCATATCTATCAATTAAAAATTGGGACATTTGTGACCATTTTGGAAGGTCGCGAGGGGATGACAAGGATTGTTCCCAAAGTGATAATGTAAATTCTGGCAGTTTAGTAGATATCAAACGGATTAGAATTGGGTCCCAGCTATCGACCTCAACGCCAAGTGTCCTAAGTGTAGCTAGGGAATCGTTTACTGACGATTGAATTTTTCGGATTGATTCGCTATCCTCTTTAGTTGCAGGGGTTATGTCAAAAAGAATTTTAATTTGGTTATCAACCAAAACACGTTTGTTTTCGTATCTGGCTTTTAATGCGTTCCAAGCCAATTCGAAATTATCATGGGATAGGGGGTACCGTTTAACTATAGCGCCTGCTTCATCTCTCGTTTTATTTCTGAGATGATACAATTTTGTGACGGGAGACAGTTTGGTGTGATTAATATACACCGCAGTGAACATGTCACGGAATGAAGGCCACTGTTCATAACTGCCTTTGAATACTTCGGTGTCGCAGGGAGGGAGTTTTATGCAATTGGCAGAATTGTCAGACACGAAGTTTTGGGTAAGAGCTTGTTGTGGGAGAGAATAGCGGGATGAAGCATCAAATCCTGGGATATTGGTACCTAGACGAATTGCCTTCATGAGGTCAAGAATTTGTGAGGTACAAACATAATACGCATCTACACACGCCTCGAAATTTGCTTTTGCTTCTTCCTTGAATTGTGTTTTAACTAAATTTTCGTTTGCTAACATCACTTTTTCGTAAGAAGCATCCACCTTTAGCCATCTTGCATCTAAATCTTTTAATTTGACTTCAAGAATTGATTCATTTTGTTCTTCAACCGGGGTTCTGTTGAATCTCTCGCAAAATTGAAGTAAATGATCGCAATCAAAGACGAACCGTTCTTTTGGAGAGGTAATTGATTCATTGTGTGAAGTAGAAGTCATTTTGAGTGATAGATTTAGTACAAGTGATTATACGTTTGAAAATTTTGCAAGCACGTTTACTTAGGCGTTTGGGTTCTATTGTATAATCGCACTATGTTTATCGAGTTACAATAGGGGTTTAATTTTAAAAGTTTTCTTAATTTCGAAAGTTTGGGGCTATTCGAGTGTAACACTAGGATTTGTAATCTAGTTTGATTTATTATAAAAACTTTATTTTGAAAATCTTGGGGCTATTTGAGTATAGCAGTAGAAATTATTAAACAATTTTTTATTGTTTTTCGAAATTTTAGGGCTATGTGAGTTATAGCGCAAGATATTTTTATCGATTTTACTTATGAATTTTTAAAAATCTTTGTTATTTTTGAAAAATTGGGGGCTATGTGAGTATAGCGCTAGATATTAGTATCTAGCTTTAATTATGAATTTTTAAAATTGAATCAATTGTTTAATTTTATGAAAAAAAATTCTTTTGATTTTTGAAAATGTAGGGGCTATATGAATATAGCGCTAGATATTATGTAGTTTAACTGTGAATTTTAAAATTCTTTTGATTTTTGAAAATTTAGGGGATATATGAATATAGCGCTAGATATTATCTAGTTTAAATGTGAATTTTAATATTCTATTGATTTTTGAAAATTTAGGGGCTATTTGAATATAGCGCTAGATATTATCTAGTTTAAATGTGAATTTTAAAATTCTTTTGATTTTTGAGAATTTAGGGGCTATATGAATGTAGCGCTAGATATTATCTAGTTTAAATGTGAATTTTTAAAATTCTTTTAATTTTTGAAAATGTAGGGGCTATTTGAGTATAGCGCTATTAACTCGTTTAATATTAACTCGTTTAAATTTTAATTTTAAAAATTGGTTTTATTTTCGAAAATTTAGGGGCTATTTGAGCATAGCGCTAGATATAATCTAGATTATTTAAGAATTTTTAAAAATTGAAAAAATTGTTTTTTATTTTCGAAAATGTAGGGGCTATGAGGTATAGCACTAGATGTTATTATCTAGTTTAAATATAAATTTTTCATTTTTCTTTTAATTTTCGAAAATGTAGGGGCTATGAGGTATAGCACTAGATGCTATTATCTAGCTTAAATATAAATTTTTAAAATTTCTTTTAATTTTCGAAAATGTAGGGGCTATGAGGTATAGCACTAGATGTTATTATCTAGCTTAAATATAAATTTTTAAAATTTCTTTTAATTTTCGAAAATGTAGGGGCTATGAGGTATAGCACTAGATGTTATTATCTAGTTTAAATATAAATTTTTAAAATTTCTTTTAATTTTCGAAAATGTAGGGGCTATGAGGTATAGCACTAGATGTTATTATCTAGCTTAAATATAAATTTTTAAAATTTCTTTTAATTTTCGAAAATGTAGGGGCTATGAGGTATAGCACTAGATGTTATTATCTAGTTTAAATATAAATTTTTAAAATTTCTTTTAATTTTCGAAAATGTAGGGGCTATGAGGTATAGCACTAGATGTTATTATCTAGCTTAAATATAAATTTTTAAAATTTCTTTTAATTTTCGAAAATGTAGGGGCTATGAGGTATAGCACTAGATGTTATTATCTAGTTTCAATATAAATTTTTAAAATTTCTTTTAATTTTCGAAAATTTAGGGGCTATTTGAGCATAGCGCTAGATATTATCTAGTTTATTTAAGAATTTTTTAAAAATTTAAAAAATTGTTTTTTATTTTCGAAAATGTAGGGGCTATTTGAGCATAGCGCTAGATATTATCTAGTTTAATAATTTTAATGGAACAAATTGAAAATTAAATAATTATTCTGTTTTTCATATTCGATTGGGCCTAACGGAATTAGGAGATTATTTAAATTAATCGAATAAAATTTGGGAGAACTTAGACATTTTCGAAGTTTAACTTAATGGGACTTGCTTTAACGAGACTTGATTTTAACCGATAGTATTGTTCAAAATGATTTTATAGTTATAAATAATTTAACGAAATTAAATGGGATAATATGGGATAAATAGGATTCCGGTATATTTTTTGTAAGATATGGCAACACTGAGTAAAACACTATAATTTGTTTGTCAAAAATTTTATTTATTTATTTAATTTATCGTACAAATAATTTAAATTTTAATTTAAATTGTTAATTCAATTGATTCATTTTCTTTAGGGTTTATATTCCCAAAAATTTATTTTGTTTACGATTTAAAATTCCAATAGATGCGACTTTTAATTTGATTAAATTTGGTGTACTTCCTTCTTTGTATTGGACTGTATTTATCTTCAGTATTTTTATATGTGTACAATCATTGCATTAGTGACTTAAAGTGTTTTAATCACAAAGCAAATGATTGTTGGTTTCCTTTTTCTTTTTGCAGCGGACTGTATAATTTTTTCTTATTTTCTTTTAACTCACTTTATTGATACATTACCGGGCATTAAACACAAACAAATATTTGTTGTTTAACTTACAGAGAACGCAATGTTTGTTTTATACGTATGTATCAATGTACGCATGTAAATACCGAGTACGCAATTTATAGGCAATTTTAGGGGTGGGTACAAAAAGTTAAGAGAGCGCACGCGAACAACAAATATAAATATTAAGTATGTTGTTGTTATTTTAACGAGTTCTCAAGTTGCCCGCGCATTAACAAAGAGATTTTGTTTTTAACTTCTGTAAGAGAACTTTAGGAATAATATGTATGCGAGTTTTTTTCAAAGAGATAGCAAGTTACAAGAACAAAACATGGATTATGTTTTGAGTTGAACTTGTTAAATTGAACGCAAAAATAAAAGTATAAAATTTATACTATAAATTGTTAAAGAGTTATGAAGTAAGAGATGTAAATAAAAACCTTATGTTTTCTGTTTACATTGTTAAAGAGACCGCAACAATAAATAATGTAAGCAATTTGAAAATGATGGAAGAGAACAAACCTTCAAACAATACAGTATAAAGTTAGAGAGAATTGGTTTTTTATTTAACCTTGATATTAATTTTTCGTTGAGTTTTGCATCTTTCCTTTCTTTTGCTGTTATTGTCAGGGCTGTCAGATGTGGCGATTTTTCGCCAAACGTGGCGATTTATAAACCTAATTGGCGATGCAATTTTGTGTTTGGCGACATGGCGATTTTCTTGGCGAAATTAAAAAAGTTGGCGATTATTTTGGCGATTTCTAAAACGCATTTTACTTTTTTTATATTTATATGAAACAATTTATGAGTATGGGCTAATTTTTTTATTTGGATTTTTAACAAATTTTAAAATCGCAATACGAATGCGATTGTTTTAGATGATAAATTGATAATATTGCCAGATAATTACCCTGAAAACATTAAAAAATTGTTGCCATAGAAATTTGGAATAATGCTTAAGCTGTCTTAGATTTTCGCACATTTTCCTTATCAAAACTTATCAATCATCGGATATTTTCCCGAAAAACTTATTTTGCAAAAAAAATTTTAAAAACTGAATCGATTTCATATGAAATGTGATTTTTAAAATAAATAAATAATAATGTATACTGGGTAGTATGCAAAAATAGTTGAATTAATAGCGAAAGAAAATCAGAAAATTCTTAAAAAAAAGTTACATTGATATCAGGTTTTTTGTAATAGTATCAAGCTTATTTTTCAAAGTGGAGTGTAGAGCGATAAAATGAACTTTTTTTTTTATAAATTTTGACTCGATTTTGTACGAAATAAAATCATAAATTTAATTATTTTTGTAATACGTTTAGAAGACTGAGTTGACTTTTAGTATTTCAGTTCAATTCCAAATATCCAATTTGAATTCACCTTTTAAGACATTTATCCTTTACTTCAAATAAACACAAAAATTTTACCATATTCTGACTTATATTTATATAGAAGATCACACCAATAAAAACTGATTTTTTTGCATGAAACTCAACTCATTTTGCATACTTTATAAAATTAATGTTTTTGCAAAATTCAATTAACTGATCTAATAAGTTCTAGGTTTTAAGATAATCCGCCTTCTTATGACAATTGCACGACTTCAAATGGCAAAACGCCAGATTTCTTACGGTGTTCCGAAACTGGTGCGTTTTGCTTGCGATCTGCCATAGTTTCTTACAAAAATTCTACTTCCCTGCAGCATACTTTTGCAATTTAAAGTCGCCAAACTTCTTGTGATTGCGATTTACAGAACACGTATTAAGAAATTTCAAGTCAGAAACACAAATGTTAAGCGTTTTGCGATTGTCTACTACAATATAAACACACTACTAAAATAAGACTAAATATGGAAAATTTAAATTAAGGTAAAATACACTTGTATACTCTTTTTTATATAAAACTTTTATTTGGCGATTTTTGGCGAATTTTTTTTACCAAAAATCTAAGAGAAATTAATCTTTGGCGATTTTTGGCGATTTTCAGTATGCTATTTGGCGATGAAGGTGAAAAAAAATCTGACAACCCTGGTTATTGTTACAAAATAACGGAATTGGTTTTTGTTTTTGATGTTTCCATACGTAGCCTTGAAATTTAAGTATGCTTTCTGTTACTTTTGTTTTTGTTAGTTTGCGGTATTTTTTGCTATGTACCTACAAAGTTTTTTATGTAAATTTGGGATATTTATATTTTTTTTTGAATACCGAGTTGCGGTATTTTTGTTACGGTATATTTCTTCTATTTTTCTTACGGCAAATGTTTTTAGTGGGTTTTTTTTTTCAAATTTATATGTATCAATTTTGTAAAATTTTCCACTGGTATCGCGGTTTATACTGTATGTTTGTAGATTTGTATGTATGTATGAATATATAGGTAGAGTACTTACAGTTTTAATTTTTGGTTTGATTTGGCTTTACCTTGGCGTTACCATTTTTAAAGTCTTCTGGTTTGATTTTGTTTGGACCCTGTAGTCTTGGCGTTTTGAGTAGGGTATACGTACTTCTTAAAGGGCTCCACTAGACCATGTAGTTTTGGAGGCTCGAATGGACCATGTAATAATTAGGGCTGGGGCTAATTATTATTACTGTTTTATGCCAAAGGGGCGAGAGGTATCTGATGGGATGATACGTGTTACTACAATTACTCGGGAAGTAATTATAATAATGCAATAAACAAGAAATAGGGTATTAGAGAGGGTAGGGTGTACACGAATTGAGATTATCTGAACTTACCCTTTGTTAAATCCTTTGGTAATTAAAAGCGGAGGTTGTTTCAATTCAGGCACTTATGTACACAGGTATAAATTTTATTGACGTTTTCAAATATTACAAAATCTTAGGGTAATAGTTTTAGATTTACAATTAGTTTTTAATTTAGCAAATTTTGTTATAGGATTAATTCCCTTTAGGTTTTACTAATTATCCAATTTTTAGTTCAATTTACTTCGATTTTAATTTTAATAATTAGCAAATTTTTTTAGTTCAATTTTAGGAAATTTTAGCGATAATCCAAATTTACATTAGGTCTTTTACTACACTTCTATATATACACACATTAGCCAACCTTAACTAGCATTTAAGTTATCTTTAGTTTAATTTATATTTACACATTTAGATTTAGGTTTATGTAGGCAATTTTTAGTAGCTTTAATTCTAATTAGCTTTAAGTTAGCTGTAGGGTATTTAACCAAACGTACAATAGGGCTTGTTTTAGCAAATTATCTTTACACTTTTAGATTAAGATTTTAGTTAGGTAGTTTATTTTTTAGTTAGCACAATTTAATTAACGTAATTTAGCTGTAGGGTATTTTTAGAAAACTGTACACTAGGTTTTATTTAGCTAATTTTTGTTTTTTATATGTAAGCACATCAAATTTAATGATGTTTCCTATTAACTTTTTTAGCACAACTAATTTAACTCTTTTATTTACAATACTGAGGATGAAATCAAGTTCACAGTTTAAAGGTTGAAAGACAAGTGCCAAAAATGACAAAATATAAAAGGCAAGAAGCCGCGAGTTGCTTATGTTTCGTTAAGTTAAAAAGAATAAGAGAACTGACATTTGACATGTACTTAAAATAGGGTTGGCATGTATTAAATTTACATGTCAGGGTTAGCAAATACAAAAGTGCAAACCGGAACGATTTGACTGGAATATTTTATATATTTTTGGTAATGTGTAATATAAATGTTCAATTGTTGGGAAAATAAATGAATTCATTTTAATAATAATAAGACACATACAAATAAGCTTAACTAATTATGGTGTTCAAACTTCGTTTGGACATGTATGTATTTGCAAGGAAATATGACTAAGATGGCGTATAGAGCAAACAGGAATGTTATTACCATTAGAAAATAAACCGTTGTAGATGCAATCTGTCAAAAATTCAACACCATATTCCGTAAAATCAAATAAATATTCAGTTATTTTGTAAAATTTTACTGTCAAAAATTCAACACCATATTCAGTAAAAACGATTAAATATTCAGTTATTTATTAAAATTTTACTGTCAAAAAATTGACCCCATATCCAGTAAAAACAATTAAATATTCAGTTATTTTATTAAATTTTCGTTTACTCCACAAAAGAGCCGAATTTCTAAAAAATACCAGACAGACACCTGTCCGCTTGTTTTTCTTATAAGCGAGAGAGGGAGAATATTTTTATTTACTTACCCAGTTACACACGTTTGTTTTACTTTTGTTGTACTGACCACGTTGTTTACAGAAGAACTCTCAATTATAAGACACCAGCAGCATGACCGATATGGCTTCACAATTATTTTACTTTTAAAATTTGATGTATTTAACTAAATTATTTTAACAAATAGAAAATGGGAATTGCTTACACAAAACAAGCAATTCATTTTTTATAGATAAGTAAAAATTAATTTTTGGTAGTAAAATTATATAAAATAACTGAATATTTAATTGTTTTTACTGAATATGGTGTTGAATTTTTGACAGTAAAATTTTATAAAATAACTTCATATTTATTTGTTTTTACGGAATATGTAGTTAATTTTTTGACAATTAATTTATATAAGATAACTGAATATTGATTTGTTTTTACGGAATTCGCGGTTGAATTTTTGACAGTAAAAATTAAATGAACTTTCCGTTGCTTTAAATTACATTTTTATTTACTTTAACATAAAGAAGAATTTAACTCAATCAACGGACAATATTAACTGCAACTGAAAATCCGTATTAATATGCACTTAGTTTTTTGAATAACTGTTAGAATCAGTTAAAAATAAATTTGCTTGGAATTTTAAATGTTTATTTATTTAAAAATGACTGAACGGAATATTTCTTAAATAAACTACAGTCCGTTACTGTAATAATATTGTGAGTGTATTAATAAAGAGGAGGGCTAAATGTAGAAGTTTATAGCTCTGTAGACTTCTGTCTAAATAAGTTAAACTAGGGATTTTTATAAAATAACTTCAAAAAAAAAAAAAAACGTTTTTACGCGTACGCGGTAGAAAGTTGGTTAACTTTGAACTTTTTAACGCGTTGAGTATTTTTGACAGAAATCAGCTGACAATAAAAAAGAGAAATTTAACAAATTTGTGAATCATGGAGGAAAACTCATTGAAAAGTTTATAAAACATACAGTATTGTATCATGAAACAAAGAAAACAAGATAATGCATTGCGCAGGTCCGTTAACTTTGTACAAAACTCAGCTGATTCTGCGTGACGTCATCATAGTAAATAATTTTATTGTTTGAAAAAATATATCGTGGCTTGTTGTTTGTAAATTAAAAACATTTAAAGGTAGAAAAAGTTTAAATATTAAAAAAATAAAAATTTATTTAAAATGAAGTGCGCTGTAGTGAATTGCAATAATAGTAACGAAGCAAAAGCTTATATATGCAGTTTTTTTACATTTTCGGCAGATGGTACACTTCGATAGAAATGGATTAATAATATTTACCAACATTAAAGTCAATGATGACATGGCACAATCAAACGAAGAAGAAATTGAAGACTTACCTTACGATGGTTTGGAGAACTTTGCTGGCTATATATGCCATAAATTAAAAGATGCGGTTCCAGATATTGCTTGGAACACAGAGCTTACTTCTTATACATGGGTGGACCATCTTAGCGAAGGCGGACTATCTAAGCCAATGCAGGCAATGATGACCCATATAAAACCCTAAGACGCAATTTTTACAAAAAGTAATGCAGAAAACTTACTCATAGCAAAAGATTTCGTAAAAATTCATCTTCAGCAATCAGAACACATAAATTGCAGTGAAAAAATTATTCTTTCGTGCCAGAATGTATGTACTTCAAAATTAAAAGTTTAAATCGAGAAATTATTGAAAGTACAAAAAAACGAAAAAGGAAACGGAACAAAACTTTGAATTAAAAACTAGTACCTATATTCTTTCTGTAATTGTTCCATTTATTTTATTAAATAAATTCACTTAGTATACATAATTCAACTGGTGTTTAATTTAAATTTAGAAAATTTTAAACAGACATTTTTTGCACACTGTCATAATTTTTACATGAAAAATGTTTGTGAAATAAATATAAACTTAACTATAATCTATGGATAACTATGTAGTATATCTCTGTTCCACATGCATAACGAAACAGTCCGAACTTGCCCAATATCTTGTGGAACACACCTATTGTATCAATTTCATCCCTTTACAATAAATAAAAAAACAATACCAAATTGTTTTTTATTTATTAAAAAAACAATTATATAAAATAAACCAATTTGTACATTAAAATTTATATGTAAACAAACTTTCAGCATACCACATATACGTGTTTGTGTGATAGTATTTGTGCTCATTTACTATTATGACGTACATGCGCAGTAAAAACAATGTTTTACAAATTTAAATGCGCTATCTTGTTTTCTTTGTTTCATGGTATTGTATAAAACAAAGAGCTGAAACTTGGACTCTATAAAAAAGTGTTAAACAAATAAAAAACACTTGCAATTTTTCATGCGCTAAAGTTTTTAAACGCACGGTACTCGTAGACGAATTAACGCGTGTTATAGACAAGACTCTTATTAAGAGATTAACTTAAGAATTGAATTAAGATTTGATTAATTTTTTTTATTTAATAAACTTTATGTATGAAGATTGTGATTACTCATATTTTAAACCAAAAATCGTTTTTCGTTGAGAAATTCGTTTGATCGAAAATAAGAGTTTATTATAGTTTATATAGTTGTCACACAAAATAAGCGTATAATAGAATAACCACCAACAATCGTATTTTCATATAAAAAATACAAAAATAAATAAAATGGCTTATAGCTCCTTAAATAAGCGTTTGATCGAAAATAAAAGCTTGTCTTGTAATTACACATATTTTTTGGGTAAAGTTGTTATTTAAAAAAATAACAATTAGTTTATGTTCATCACTCAGATTTTTAATCAACAATCAGTTTTTTAGAAACATTTAAATCGCTTGTTATTCCTTCAATAAGTTTTTATATGAAAAATTCGTTAATTTTTGCAAATCGTATTTTTTAACAAAAATCAACTTAATATGCGAAAATGTTAGAAATGCAAATGCAATTATTTTCGCTACTTAAAACTTATTTTTTTAGAACAACATCACGCATAAATAGAAATGTAAAATCTTTTTTTAAAAATGTTGGAGAACAGTTTAAAAATCTACTTGACAAATAATAAATGTTTTATATCAAGGAATCTTGGAACTTTTTTTTATTATAAATTGTAAAAATATTTTTTCTGTGAACTTTTAAAAAATCCATTTAAAACATAAATTTAATCCAACTAGGACATTTTGAATGAAAAATGGAGAAGAAAAACATGAATTAAAATTTAAATTCCTATTTTGCATTCTTACCATTGAACTTGTATGTATGTATGTTCCTTTTTTATACTTAGGTATTTAATTAGTACTTCTGTTTTATGTATTCATGGAGTACTTTAAAAAAGGCCCTTTTTCAGTACACCTTTGTAATGCCTTTTAACAGTCCTTTATTAAAAGGCATTCTTAAAGACATGCATCAGAAGGGCTTACAAAAGACCTTCTTTTGAAAGCCTTTAGAATTCGTTAACAGAAGAAGGGAGTGGTGAAAGGCTTGTTCCCAATGACAACCTGTGTAAAAAATAAATGAGTATGGAATGCGATGAGGAGAGCTTGTGTCTGCTAAAAAAGGCCTTCTATTAGGCCTCTTTACTCATTCTTTTTACCGCTGGGTATTATTTCATTTAAAAAAAATTAAACAAATTCAACACATTCATACATATACATACAGTGACTCACAGCTTATTTCGTGTGAGACAATATTTTAACTTCTTATTGAAATAAAAATAACAAAAATGCAATTTTACAAAAAATTTTTTTTGCTTTTTATTCCTTGTTCACTTTTTCGTGTAAAAAAACAAAAACGATATTGTTAAATTGTTAAAAAAAAAAATATGTATATAACAAAAACAAAATTTCATACAAAATCAAAGTCAAAACTTATTTCGTGTATATACTAAACATAACCAAAATTCGTATCTAAAAATGAAAAATAAGGTTAATTTATATTTGGTGGGGTAACCTTTTTGCTTTAACACACTTCTTAAACGAGAATTCATCGAAGAAACCAATTTTTTTGTATAATCGGGGGAAATCTTACACCTTTAATTTTTAAGGGCCTCTTTTAGGTCGTTTACGTTGGATATGTTATAAAGTCTGATTTTTGTTTCAAGCAGATGCCACAAATTTTCAATTACATTTATGTCTGGTGATTGGGGTGGCGTTTGGAGCACATGTGGACATTTACAAATCAACCATGTTTTTACTACACCCGACTTGTGCTTTGGGTCCTTGTCTTGATAGAAGCAAACATTTTCTCTTATGGCCATTTCGAGCCGTTCGACCGTGAAAATCATTGCTCCGAAGAATTCTACGGATAGTTTCAGGGTTGCTCCATTTTCCAATGTACTTTTCTGCTTCCGCAGCTAAAAAGGGTGCACTTATTCTTGGATCCTGCTTTACTTTTCTTATAATCCATCTCTCATCAGCTTCATTAAAGATCTTATTAGGAGCATTTCTGCCTAGATCTGCAATGCGATTCTCGCGTACGAAGCGCTGTATAATGTATTGAAGGGCTCAAATCCACAACTTCAGCGATTTTTTTTTGGGTTTTGCCCTCTTTAAAGTGTTTAATCACGATTTCACGCCTTTCAATTGAAGTGCGTCGACCCATCCTGATAGCTACCAACATAATAACTGAAATAATTTCTAATAGCACATTAAGCAGGTACAAATCATATTATAAGTCAATTGAAGTCATATATTACTCTCAAATAACGGTTAATTCCAACACACGAAATAAGCTGTGACGTCGACTTTGCAAGTGGTTTTGTTGTTGCAATATTTAATATTGTCTCACACGAAATAAGCTGTGAGTCGCAACATTAAGTTGGACCTCCGTTGGCATCAATCATGGCCTGCAGTCTTCTGGGAATTGGCAGTACTCAATTTGTTGTGGAATCTTGAGCTATTTTGTTCTAGGCGTCCCTCAAAGCAATTTTGCAAGCATTCTTGTTCCGAGCGTTCCTTTTGCCAACTCAACGTTTTAAGAGATCCTAAAAGTGATCCATAGGATTCACATCAGGAGGTTGCAGAGTAAATTTAATTGCATTGGTGCATAATAAAGCAACCACTCCTTCACTGAACGTGCTGTATGGTTGGGGGTCATTATCTTGTTAAAATACCCAACGTTTACCAAGACCCAAAGGATCTATGGAATCCTTATAACTACCTTCCAATATTCGCTTATATAGATGCTCATCTATAACACCAGCAACAAACCCCATTCGTCCTACTACACTGGTTGCTTCAGATGTACAAAATTTGATAATCACAGTCAAGCATGGCGATGGAAGTGTAATTGGTATTGGGTGCAATGCCAGCCATGAATTTAATAATAACAAATATGAAAAATAAAGCAAAAATAAGCAAATTGTTTGATTTAAGTTAAAATTTTTTACTTTAATTTGGGGTTTTATTTTTTTCTTCTTCTTTAACAAAATTTGCCATTCACATTGTTTGATACCAAGAAATAAAACCAGGTATGGGACTTTGAATTTCAAATGAAATGGTAATAAAAATCAATTGATAAGCAATTTTAATTAAAATAGTTTAAAACATAAATTGAAATGAATCAAACATATATTAAGAATAATAAAATTTGTGGTGGTTATCACATTCTTAAAACATTTTTACAAATTCACCAAGCAAATCGCTCATTTCCTTTTCAAAACATATAAAAACAATCGTATAATGAGACAACCCTTTTGTATGAATATTGCCAACAAAAAAATATACAATATTATACAGTAAAGGGCTGCATAAACAACTTCATTCATAAACGTACTGAAATGTTAATTCAAGTTCGTGTTCAAATTTAAATTTAATATTATATTAATTTAAAATTGTCCACCAATTTCTCTCTCGCTATCATTGACTAATTTACTTTGAACTTTATCAAATACTTGGAAATATTCTAATTTCAATGTTACTTTATTTTTCTATCATGCCTTTATTTTCAAAAATAGTTGGTAACACTAGAAAAAAAAAAGATAATTTAGTTGCAAAACAAACTTTTTTACACCGAAGAAATGTTTGTCTACTTCTGAATAAATTATGAGGTAATCAAACAAAAAAGCGAACAAAAAGGAGCGGAACTATTTTTACAAAGTTTTCTATTATTATTAGAGAAAAAAATCACCAGATAGTTTTTCCTGGATATAAAACTTTTTTAATTTTAATACAATATTATTTCAAAGAAGTCAGCAAAAGTTTCAGATTTTGGAGTATGAGGCTGAAAATGTACAATAGAAGATTTTAACTTTATTTTTGGTAAAAAGGGTATAAGGTGTATATGTTATTGGATAAATAAATTATTTATTTGGGATGTATTTTATTGAACGGCTTACAGGAAATGGAAATTATTTTTATTGCGATTTAAACCAGAATCACAGCTTTTATATGCATCTCGAAAAAAACACGGCTGAAGTTTGCTTAAAGCAACCATTTAATTTTTCCCGCATTGGTCGCAAACAAACTATAATTGTTTTTATCAATACTATTGTCACAATTAGATTTAACAATAACTTGTTTACGTCCCTTAAAACTTACAATATGCTTGGATTAAACAATTTATGCAGTGTTGCCCACTTAGTTATTTAGTGGCTAGATTTAGCCGTTTTTCACCTAGTTTAGCCATTTGCCATTTTTTTAGCCATTTGCTAACTTGTTTAGCCATAAAATTTCTTTTGCCGTTTTTCTTTTAAAATAACAATTTTAATGTTCTTATAAAAATTTATAAAATTGCTAAAAGTAAAACAAACATTTTTAACAATTAAACGTATTTTATTTAAAGAAGTAAGGAAAAACATGCAAAATCAATTAAAATGGATAATCATTCAAATAAAGCAAATTTCGATCTACCAAGGTTGACTGTGGTTGACTACACAGAAACAATTCTCCAAAATGTTTCACCAAGTGAAGCAACAATCAAGAATAAAATCAGTTTTACTTAAAAATTTAATAAAGTGAATTAAACATTTAATCAAGTGAATTAAATGTTTTATTAATACTATTAACTGGTTTAATTGATACTATTAATTTGTTTACTGGTGCAAATTTAATTAATTTTCTAATTAATATCACAAATTTTTTAATTGAAATCCATTTTTATTTTTTTCTGTGTATTGACGTCAGCAGTCGTCGATGGCTGCGAGTGTAAGACGGCAAATCCATCTGAGGAGATCGAGTGGTTGCGATCGAAACATGCCATGGTAACCTGCCGGCCACGGTCAAGAATGAAAGATTATCAATATCAGTTTTAATTAATTTTCATGTTGTAAAATTCCTTTATTCATAAAAATAGTTTAATGAAAATTAAATTTGATGAACTTAAGTCTAATTAAAAAAAATATTTGAAAATTTTTTTTCTATTTATACCCACACCACAATAGTGGAGAGGGTATTATGCATTAGTGCTGATGGTCCTAGACCCACCTTAAAGTATACCGATCGACTCAGAATCACTTTCTGAGTCGAAATTGGCGATGTCCGTCCGGCTGGCTGGCAGGCTGGCTGGCTGTCCATGTAACCTTGTGCGCAAAGTACAGGTCGCAATTTTAGAGATAATTAGATAACATTTGGGACAAAGGTTCTTATTGGCACAAGGACCACGCCTATTGAAAATGGGCCCAGTCGTAGGACCACGAGGGCAGATAGGAAAACATTTCTTCCTCTCAGAAACTATCAAACCGATTTAAATGAAATTTAAAACATAGATAGACCCATATCTCTATGGACACATAAGCTATACAGTTTAAAAAAAAAATAGGACCACAAGGGGAGAAAGGGGCAATTTTTGCCTCTCAACCCGATTTTAATGAAATTTAAAACATAGATAGATCCATATCTATATGGACACATAAGCCATATAGTTTTTCAAAAATAGGACCACAAGGGGAGGTAGGGGTCAATTTCTGCCTCTCACAAACTTTCAACCCGATTTTAATGAAATGTTTTTAAATACTGTGGTGTAGGGTATCATATGGTCGGGCTTGACCGACTATACTTTCTTAATTGTTTTATTCTTTTATTGTAGATTTGGACTCAAAAGGTTGTTGTCATTATTATGATTTACCCTCAAAATATATAAAACCAATAGGCATTAGTGGTTCTTATGAGATGTAAAATAACGACTTCAAATTGATCGACGATATAATTTTTTAAAAGTTAAAATATTTAATTTGAAAATGCTTGAGTTCATCAAATTTAATTTTCATTAAATTATTTTTACTGCGACGGAATTTTACAACATGAAATTAATTAAAATTTATTGATAGTTTTAAAAATTTTGTAATTCGTGCTTAATACCCAATTTTTATTCTTGATAAAACCATTGATGTTTTTGTTTAAACTTTGATATTGTTTCAAGTAGAACTGTTGTTTATGATTCTTATACGCGTAACAGTTTTATTTGGTTTAATATCTTTAGTTTTTCTAAAATCTTTATGAATGAAGTTTCCTGACGATCTGGCCTAAGCAACCAGTGAAATGCGCAATAGCTGATCCCATCAAAAAAAAATTTCAGTGTTTTTTTCAAGAATAAAAATTGGGAATTAAGCACGAATAACAAAATCTTTTAAATTAAAATTTTGTATTCCAAAAATTACTTTTGATAATTTATTGATAATTTTTTTTATTCTTATCTAAATTTACAGTTTAATTGTAAAAATTTTTTAAAGAATTATTTTTGTTTTGTTATTGAATTTCAATGAATTTAGAAAAGTTTTTTTCCCATTTCTTTAAGCCAATTTTTAGCCATTTTTATACCCTCCAACGCAATAAGTTGTGATAAGGTCATACTAGTTTGTCATTCCGTGTGAAACTTTTTTATTATTCATCTCAGACCCCGTAAAGTATATATATTCTGGCATCTTGAGTAATTCTAAGTCGATTTAGCCAGGTCCGTCTGTCTGTCCGTCTGCCTGCCTGTCCGTCTGTTGAAAACATGTTCAATTTCGAAAAACTCAAATGAAATGACTAAAATTGGTGTCAAATTGCTTGTAGTTATCCTAAGCAGTTTGGGATGGAAATCCAGCAAAATGGGTTCAATAAGATCAGAGTTATTAATCAAAATGTGAAACCCCACCCTAAGAAATTGATAATTTTGCTACAAAAACTATCATAAATGGTGGAACAATGCACGTGATGATCGGTCCATAATTTACTATAGGCCCATATAAAGCCCACTCTGTTAAATTGATTAAATATGCCTAAAACCGTAGCAGATATAGATATTGCGGTTAATAATTTACCTTAGATCCCATATTTAGCAGTCTTCTGAAATTCACTGTAAACTGAAACTAATTGCACCGCTGTTTTGAAATTGATTGAAATTTATGTTTTTCAATACCAGTATTTTAAGATGATTATTCTATAATTTACAATGGGTTATAAATTCCTCTTCTGAAAATCATTTTAATTCGGCTAAAACTGTTACGAATCATGATATTTAAATCAAACTAGTTTAATTTATAAAAAAAAAACAAACATTTTCTGATTTTCGGTCAATAATATAATATAATAATGCTGGTGTCTGTTTTTATAAAGATAAATGAATAATAAATAGACATCATATATTTATCACTAACTTTAGCCATTTTTGGTCTTCAAGTTTTGGCAACACTGAATCTTTGTTTAAATAAATTTAAGCTACAACCAAAAATAACGATATTATAATCAAGCTAAACATTTAAATGTTTAATCTAAAAAATAATATGTTTGAAAGGAACAAAATTATGGTTGGTTTCTTCCCTAACTTAAATTCTCACATTCTTTTGCTTTTAGTTTTTAATGAAAATCTATAAAATTGATGAAGAAGCACAAACCAAAATAATGCTGATTAAAGCTTTCGCGTGCTGGAAAATGGATAATAAACAGTTAACTTCAATGTCAATTCAATGAAAGCTTATAAAAATTGAAAAAAATAAAAAGAAGTTAAATTAAACTAGAACTTGACTCAAAAAGCTCAACACCACTCTCCCGATTTCCGTTTGTATCCGAGTGATCCTAAACTGTTGTTAGCAAGGTATATTTATAGCAGGTAGCCGCGAGATTACAACAATTGTACAATAAAACAAACAACAGGGCTTTTTATTGTTGTTATGTGGTACGAACTGTCAAAAGGCAAAGGGGTTGATAAGAGACAAAAAAGACAATAGATAGAGACAAAAAACTTGTTTACATGTTTACTATACAACATTTGACAGTTCGTACCACAAAACAAGCAAATAAAAAATAAACAGCTGGCTTTCCGAGACTACCTGCTATAAATATACCTTGGTTGTTAGTTAAGTCAGCGCTCTCGCATTCAGTTGGTAGCCGACTTATCAGTAACCGTAGGAAGCATAACACATAACAACTTAAGCCGTTCACCAGTCTCTTTACCAGATCATTCCTGTACCACAGCCCGACTCCTACACATCAGCAACATCCGTATCTCAGCCCAGCAACAGCCGCTCGTTCCGCCGCAGACCATCGTAGATCTAAGTATTTAGAGTAGATTTTAATTTTTATGCAAAAATAGTGCATTATTATTTTTATACTTTTCTAGTGATAACGCAATAACTAATAATGCACTATTGATGATGTGTTTTAATAATGATGCAAAAGTAGTGCATTAAATGGTATTTAAAAAGTAATACACTACTTTAATAATTGATTTGGTTTAATGTGAAAACATTGTCAATGCATTAGCACATTAATTGCATTTGTGCCAGGTCTGCTTAGTATACCTTTATTCACCACTAGTAGTGGAGGGTTTTAAAACGGTTTCAAGATGTCAACCCGGAGACATAAAACTATTAAGAGTTTTTTTTTCATTTGTCCGAAAGTTATATTACTATAAAATTTAGTACTGAGATGACAAATACTTAAAAGAGTAATTTTAGAGGACCAATTCTACGCAGTGATCCTGAATTCATGGAGTGATTTCAACCAATTCAAAATAGGCTCTGATCTTGAACGTTTTTTTTTTTTTTTTTTTTTTTTGTAATTTAGATTTTTTCTTTAATCTAAAGGTTTTTTGTTGACACGATAGGTATTCAAAAAATGTAACTGGCTCTTTTATTTTAAGAATTTACAACTTTTAGCACAAAAATATTTTTCCTTAGGTTTATTCACAAAATTATTTGATATGACCCTTAAGAAATTTATAAAGTTATTAAAAAAAAAATCTCAAATAATTTGCAAACATTTTTCATTAAAGACAATTTTTATTTTGCTTAGCAACTCTAAACTTGTTTTTTTTTTTTTGGTTCACATAAAAAAGAAATTTCCTCTCAAAACTTAAGTAAGTAGCTTAAATTACCAACCACAAGATAAAATACTTTTAACTAAAGTTTATGCTTCTCATATTTTTTTTTGTGGAAAATCATAAACCACGCACGTATTTTATACATTTTAGTTTAATTTCTTTTCTTCTTTAAAGTACAAACATAAATATGACCTAAAGACCTAGTAAACGTTTCCTTTCATCCATTTTTGTGAGTGTGTGTGTGTATGATTTTTTTAAAATTTTTTTTTTTCCTCTCCAAAAAACAACATGAAAATGAGAAGTATATTTTTCAAAGATTTCATTTATAGTTTCTTTATTATAAAAGGATTTTTTGCTTTTTTGCATAAACAAAAAGGAAAAAAACAGCAAAAATAGGTTATAAAAGGCTTTAATGGTCTGTATACGTTTAAGTGTATTTGAGCGTAACTGTGTATGCACATTAGTGTGTCCCAAAAAAATTTTTTTTTGGGGCTCAAGCATAATTTGAAAGCTTATAGGGTAAAGTATTTTTGAGATTTTTTTCAGATTTTTCGGAAGAGGTTAAGAGGTCGCTCAAGTCGATTTTTTGCCAAAAATCAGGTCTGCCGGTCTTTTTTTAAGTTTTCTTCATAACTTTGTCAAAAACCACGATTTTCTTTACTTTAAAGGAAATAATTTTAAAGAAAAATCTCCAAGCTTTATATTGGTGTACAAAGTCTATAAGTTTTTGCAATGCATTTGCTCTTTTATGCACCCTACATTAAAATTTTTCGGAATTCATTGAGTTTGAGTTCATCAAAATTAATTTTCATTAAAATTTTTTTACTGAGGAAGGAATTTTACATTTTGGAATTTTTATTAAAATTTATTGATATTTTTTCCTTGGCTGAGTACTACTGGTTGAAAGATTGATGTTTGACTGTTGGCTGGCGAGCACCGCAGTGGTGCAGTGGTTCGAACTCGAAGATTTTCTGAAGATAGAATGTTGTGATTCTTGAAACATGTAAAAATCAACCCGGGTTCGAGTCCCAGCTCAGCCAAGGAAAAATTATGAATAAATTTTAATCAAAATTCCAAGTTGTAAACTTCCTTCCTCAGTAAAAATAATTTAATGAAAATTAAATTTGATGAAGCTTAATTAAAGAATATCAAAAAAATTAAAAATTAGCAGTTCAACTAAAAATTAAAATTATTTTTCGGAATTTTTCTTTTTTAAAATCTTTATGAAAATGAAATAAACCAAGAAAGCAGTTTGAAAGATCAATTCATTCTAAATAATTTAGAAACAAATATTTTTGAATTTGCTCTCACCGTTTCTGAGTTATACCGGTATTTTTTTTGGGACACACTAATGTACATATGCATGTATATTTAGACTTGTTTTTACTAATATATACACAGAATCTCATACTTATTTAAGTAAACCCATACATATGCATGAACTTAACTAATATCAAAAGTTTAACAAACACACACATATAAACGTTAACACTTACAGACAGTCATGTTACTTTTACTGGCATATAATAACTTCTTTTACTTTGTTTTAAAAAGGAAAACAAGAAGAGGTAGAAGGGGAAAGGTGAGAATAAGAATGAGTACAAAAGTCAAGAAAAAAACAATAAAAAATATGTTGTAATTTTCTTAAGGCTAAAGATTTCTATCTTTAAAAATATGTGCCAGCATGTTTGCGAGTGTACGTGTGTGTTAATATATGTTGTGCTAGCGAAGGATTAAAAGGAATTTTTAAACTGAATATTTTGCTTAATTTAAAAAAGAAAACAAACATGAATAAATACAATATTTGTCCTTTTTAGCTTTGAGAGTTTTATTATTAAGTTGTCAAGACTTTTAGGTTTTTAGTCAACTGGACATGTATGAGATGAAATAGAAATTTATGCACATATGGTATTTTGTTCTAGGAAAGTAAAAAGCTAATATATTTTAACCCTCTGATGTTCATGACGGCCTTAAGACGGGCTTTATATAAACAGTTATAAGATTCACAGAAAAAGTTAAAAAATGTCTCTAAACATCAAATTAATAGAATCAAGGAAAAAATTTGTTGATTTTGCACCTAATACCAAAATGATTATATAGATTACTAAAAATTGTAAAAATTTTAAATAAATATTTTCCATAAATGATATTATTTATTATTTAGTTAAAATGATTAAGCTCGAGGTCTGTTGTATGTAAAATTTTTCTTTATTTGTTTCCGATATTTCGATATTCTTTGAATATCATCATCAGGGAATGTTTACTAAAATTTAACAATAACAAAACAATATATAAATACTCAGTATAAAAAAGATTAAATTTTATAAAAAATACTTAGAATACAATAAATATAAAAACAATGTAATGAAGATCGACAAAACATAATTACTCACATTAAAAATAACATTAACCACAATAAAGGAGTAATAGCTCTTCACGTTTCAGCATCAAAACCTATACTGATTATGTCAAACAATTTGTTATTATGTTCTTCTCTTTGCTTTGGTTATCAAATGTCTGTAGCTATTATATATTGTTTTGTTATTGTTAAATTTTAGTAAACATTCCCTGATGATGATATTCAAAGAATATCGAAATATCGGAAACAAATAAAGAAAAATTTTACATACAACAGACCTCGAGCTTAACTCTTTACGGCGTCATATTGTATTTCTGCAACATACCCTTAAAGTACGTGCAAAAATATTATATTTGGTAGCATAGCCATTTAAGTCGATGTTGCAGTTTGGCAACATAGCATTCTTGCGGTTTACAAACTATAAAATTTCTAGACAGCAACAAGTTTGTATTAATTTCATTCAAGTGACGCGTGTGCAGAAATCTGTTGTGCGCTCTTTGAATGTATTTTCAAAAAATTATTTTTTAAGTAATAGTGATATTTAGCTATTGAAATTTGTTTGAGTGAAAGGTAAGAGGATATATTTCAATAATCAATTACATATTTTTTTCGCAAAACCAATTTCGTTTACGTTTTATACTGATTTTGGTTTGTTGTATATATGCAACATTGCCTATTGAGGTGTATTATTTTAGTATTTTTTCAACATTGTGAATGATTTTTATTTAGTATCAAAATGAGCCGTAAATTGCGTAATATAACTCCTAGGGACCTAGAAATGATTCTATCACAATGAGAAGATAGTGAAGATGGCCTTGATTTTTCTGATAACGATGATGCTGACGATCCGACGTACGAGTCAGACCGAAAGATGTCAGGTTGGACCAATACGAACACTGTCCAGTTTGGGTCGATAAACGCATGAGATGCAAATTTCCAGAATGCAAAGGCTATATACAGACATCTTGAGAAAAACGCGGGGTTAGTCTGTGCTACAATAAGCAAAACAACTGCTTTAAAATTTTTCATATTCTTTAATTCAACTTAAACTTTTTCATTAAATAAGATCTTAAATATGAATAAAAATTTTTTTATTAATTTTTCCATTAATAGTAGCCTATTTACCTATTTACCAAAAACTTACGAAATTCGCGTTTTTGCACCGTAAAGGGTTAATCATTTTAACTAAATATTGAATTTTAAAGGTCGAATAAAAATAAAACTTAGGAAAAATGATATTATTTATTTTACCTTAAACAATGCGTTAATTGATTTAATTAAATATAGCTGAGGTTTTGACAATTCCCAACAGCAGTTCTACAAGTTTAAATTATTTTATTTTAAACTAAAAATCAATAAAGATTTTTTGTTATTTAATTAATATTTTAATTAAAAATTAAATTCAAAGTAACTAAAATGTTAATTTAATCCAAATTATATTTTTAATTTTCTTTTAAGAAAAAAAGTGCTTGATTCAATTATCACCTTAATTAAATTAAAATACTTTAAACTTTATTTTTTTAATTGATAAGAGACTACTGATAATTTTTTCTGTGTTTCAAGTGTTAATCGAGCTTTAGTTTGTGCAAACCTTTTTGATCTATGCCAATACTCTGGTTTGGCTGAAATGTTAACATGATCTTGAAGACGCTCGTCTATTGTCCATTTTTTAAAAGTTTGTGAAAAAGTGAAATTTTTAAATCGGAGAACATATATTTTGAAGTGATCAACTGATTTTGAAAAAATATTAAGTAAATAACTAAACCTTCTTTTGCTTTTCTTTGAACAAGTACATGGTAACTTGGTTATGTCGCCTTTGGTCCATCCATCTTCAGGTGGACTAGAGCATTTACACTGAAATTGTTATATTAATATAGCGCAGTGAAAATAACAATGTAGAAGACTTCGGCATTTTCATCGGTATATGACACTAGTGGAGAAAGAAGTGACATTGATTTCGACTGAGATGACATATTTCCCTTGTAACGATTTCTGGTTAAATGAAAAATAAAATTATTTCTTCTTAAAACTTTTATACAGCAAAATTAAATGCACATATGTCAATAAGGATCCTTCACCTTTTTCTGCATGTTGTTATTTGTTTTTTTTTCATGCATTTTGCATCGTTCATTGCAGTAACATATTTAATTATACATATTTACATACATATTTATGTTTTCAATTCTGTCGCTCTCATTTATTAAGTTCAACTTCATGACCATATATGGTAATTAAATTCGGCGTTTACAGGTCAAATGAGTTGTTTTCTTTCAGATCACCTTATGCTTACCATGTTAATAATTTTGTCTCTTTCTAACTTCCAATTTTTTAATTTATTAATAACGATCGAACCCAATTCTAACTACGCAATTTTTTTATGCACTTTATTGTTTAACTTTTACCTCAATTAAGTCATTGCCTTTTAAACTGTTGAAGAACGAACAAGTGCATAAGTAAAACAAAACCAAAAAGAATTAAATAAATTCAAAAAGTGCAGAAATTTAAAGTTGAAGTGAACTTATTCAATTATTGAATAATAATTTTATTTGTGTCTTAAAGCCAAAAGTTTTTTTTTAAGTACGATAATTTTTGGATGACTGTTTCATTTTATGGGAAATACTTGTTGGAGGATACAAAAAAAAAATTTAAACCAAGAATAAAGTGACCACCTGATACTTGGGTTTGCAATCTTCCTTCGGAACAGGGATTTCCAATAACATAGACAAATAATCGGGTACAAAGAAAAGGAAAAAGGGAACTCAAGTTTGCCAAAAGGACTTGAACTTTATAATTTTCATTCAACCACACGTAGCATGTGGTCAACTTTTGGAACCTTTTGACTTACATAATACCAATGGTCTACAAGTAAGCATTGATAATCTGGAAATAAAATATGTTACACAAATACACGGGCTTGACACCAAATAGTTTAAATCAATTTTCATGCATTTTCTCATAAAATTTCGGATTACGTAATACAAAATTTAATAAGCTAAACTAATTTTTTTTGATGAGTTATATAAAATTTTTCCATATACCGATTTAAATAATACTTACTTGCTACAATTTTCTATAGTTTGATTTAAAATTAATAAAATAATTTTTAAATTTTTTTTTTTTCTGCAATCTATAATATATAAAATTTAGTTTGCCCTAAAAATTGCAGAACTTAACTAATTACCTCTTAAAATTTAACTAGGTACTTAAAATGCTGAATTGAAGAAAATAATACTATATTTAACTTAACTTTAATAAATTTATTATAATAAATTAGATCTCAGTCTCTAAAATAATTTTTAAATGAATTTAGAATAATTAAAATCATTTGTACTTATAATTTTGCTTATCACTATAACACAAAAAAAAATATAAAATTATAAGTATCTTTCTTAATAACTTCTCAATTACATGTAGCTAAACATATTAATAATTACAATATAATTTGAGAATTCGTTAAAAGCCAACAACAAAAAGAAAAGAAGAGAAACTTCATTATCATCTCGTTTTGCTGGGCCCTTCAATCGAGACAGCTGTAATTTGGAACACCAACTAGTATGTTGTGAGTAATGAAACATAACTATTTTATTATTGTAATTATTAGTATTATTGAATATACATTTGGTTGTTGTTTTTTTACTGTTCCCTTATTTTTTTTGTGGTTCATATTGCAATTTAAAAGAATAGTAAAGTTGAATTTATTAAGTATTACCTCAACAACCTTATGGTAAAGATCATTTTTAACAAAAATGATTATTAATGTATGTTTATCTTATTTCATTTTAATTTTTTTTCAATAAATTGTTTCTTTTTTTACTTATTTAAAATGAACTTCTAAAAATCTTTTAAATGGGAAGGGTAACGAAGGTTAATGGCAGCAGAATGTAAGTTATAATTATTAGTCTTCATTAGGGACAGATTTTAGTAAATGTTAGGGTAAGATTCTGTCAAGGCGTTTGGCTAATGGTCAATTGGGGAGGGAGCAAATTTACCCTACGTGGCACTACACCTTGCCATGGTTTTTTTCCTATTGTCTCTTCTAATTCGGTTTTGTTATTTTAATGAATTTGATACTCTTTGGTAAATAGGCATTAAGAGTATTTATATGTAAATGCGCTAAAATACGGGTTTAGAACCAACATACCACATATATGCTAGCTGGGAAATCTGTTTATATGCCACCTAAACTTTGTGTTTTAAATTCACACACAATTGATACGGGAAATAAGTGTCGATTTTTGTTATTCACGTAACAAGTAAGTAGCGCGTTACATATATGGCGCCCAACGTAAAGGCCTACATGAAGGTCAATTAAAGCATTTTTTTTCTAAATATTTTATGATAAGGGTTAAAACTCGAAACGAAAAGGTTTTGATAACATCTATTCTTACGGTAACTGCAATATTAATTCGTATAAGTCCTAGTTAATAAAGGTTATAAAAATTATTCTTTAGTAGCGATACATTTAAACTTTGCACAACAATTTTTAACCTATCTTATAAATTTTTCGCTCGGAAAGTCCTAATCTTGAAACTCAAATTCGGTTTTTGATGCTTCTGTGTTTTTACAGCTTTCACTTTTTCTCGCTATTCGAGTCCGGTTTTAATTACAACGTTTGAAATTTCGACAAGCTGCAGTTTAGTTGAAAAGTGTAGAAAATATTTAGGATAAACTGCTAGAGAATAGAAGACAAATTTTCGAAGACTTAATAATTAACTGTTATATTTTCCTTTTGATTATCCTTCCCTAAAATTAAGAGCTGATTAATAAACTACATTATTAATATTATTATTATTCTAAGTATATATAAAATAATATCACATATTATAAAAACTTTTTCGGATACCATTTTTTTTTATATTTTAATTTTTTTTTTTTTAGTTGTTTTTTTTTCTATTAAATATTTTCTGAGAAAAATCATTTTGGTCAGTTTTACAAAGCCTTTAAATTAACTTTTCATTTTAAGTTCATTCGTTATGAATACACGTTCACAAGGTAGTAGTAGTAATAACTTGAAGGGTCGTAGTAAAGGTACTTCATCTTCACGAAATAATATTTCTATTGAAATTCAAGACAATCCATCCACTTCAAAACAAAGAGTAGTACATTCTCCTATGGTTAAAAATACCTCAATTCCAACTCGGGTTCAAGGCAGTATAAACTTGTCCTCAAATTTTGACGATCCGAATATTTTAGTAATGAGTAATCTTAATCCTATTTCGCAACCATTTGTCCCTTTAGAAGGACAAACCCCTAATATAACTGCTAGTGTAAACATTCCACCTGAGTCTAATTCCAATGAATCTAACCTGAATTCAGCCACGCCATTTGATACTTTATTAACCTTGATGGAACAGGCCATGCACAATACCAGAGAGGAATTCAGAAGGGAACTTTCTTCAATTAGAGACAGCATTTCTCAAATAGGGAACGCAAGTAATGAAAGTTCTCAGGGCCAACATATAAATCAGCCTAATGGTACCTATTCGAATGCTTCCAATTTTAATTTAAATAGATCTTCCAATATGAATGCTGCAGTTATGGATTCACATATTAAGTTAGAAAAATGGAAGATTTCTTATGACGGGACTGGTTCTGTTTCCGATTTTTTATTCAAGGTGGAAACTCTTAGCAGTCGAACTCGATGTTCTAATGAACACCTTTTGTCTAACTTTCACGTGCTTCTGGAGGGAAAAGCAGAACAATGGTACTGGCTTTTCACGAAACAGAATCGAGACATTACTTATCCAATTATAAAATATGCTCTTACGAAGGAATTCGGGTTTTTAGAATCAGAGCATGATATTTTGTTGAAAATATCTTTGGGTAAGCAACAGCCTAAAGAGTCATATGATGATTTCCATACCACTCTAGTATCGATGAATTCGAGAATGAGGAGTCCTTTACCAGATCCCACATTAATTGATATTATTAAGCGGAATTTACAAGCAAACTTGCGATTTTTACTATTTAGTTCTGAGTCTAGAACTTTGAATGAGTTTAGGGACATCGCTCGAAAGGCTGAAAAGATCCTTCGAGATAATAAATCCATTGCACCAAATGTAGGTCCAATGAGGAACGTAAGTGAACTTGACTCTATAAGTCCTGAGTTAGATGATCTAGAGTCGGCTGATCCACAGCTTGAGGCTCTTCAAATTTCAAAAAAGACAAATAAATTTGACTATTCAAACATAAAATGCTGGAACTGTTTGTCGAATGGTCATTCATATATATATTGCGATAAGGACATTAGTGAACGGTTTTGTTTTAAATGCGGACAAAAAGGAGTTTTAACGCCCTTTTGTTCAAATAGGCACTTGTTTCAGGGAAACAAGAAATCGGGCGAAATGGCTACCGGGGACTTTCGTCCACCCCCCAAAACCCCGAGTTCAAATTAGAACAAGATTTTAAAAAATCATATAGTATTTTAAATTTTGACAGACCACTTCCAAGTAAATATAACTCTGATTTTCAACAAAATAATCTTGCGCCTTCCAAGGATGCTTCAACACAAACTCCAACTCTTGAAAAAGTAGATGATGAGGGAATAAAAATTAGTAAATTAATTGACAGGCGGTATTCAAATTATAAAAATCCGTCTCTTAAAATAATGAAATGCAGGCTGAGATTCAAGAAACGTAGATATTATTCTAAGCTTTTAGAATCCACAATTTTACAGGGTCCAGATGATCGACCTTACGTTAAAGTAAGGGTTTTTGATGATACTATTACCGGTTTATTAGACTCTGGAGCTAACGTTTCCGTTTTAGGACAGAATTGTATGGAATTTTTACAGCGAAATAATATTCATTATAGTCCGATAAAATCGTCATTGTCCGTTGCAAATGGTTCAAAGCAAAATGTATTAGGATTTTGTAAATTGCCTATTTGTTTTAAGAATGTAACGAAAAATATTGTTTTCTACCTAGTTCCTACACTCGGCCAGGAAGCGTATTTTGGAACTAATTTTTGGCGCGAATTTGCTCTTGCTCCAGACATAATTCCAATTGTTTCGTCCTTAGAACTTCAATCTTCAAAATTAGAGGATAGAGATACGAAATTTCATAATCTTACGTCCGAACAAAAGCTTGTATTAGAAAAGGTTGTTTTAAAATTTCCCTCATATGAAAAATTGGGTTTAGGGTGTACAGATCTATTGGAACACCATATAGATACTGGAGATGCTGTTCCGATAAAATGTAGGCATTATCCTTTGTCACCTCCTCGACAGGAGGAAGCCTTTAGGGAAATTGATCGTCTTTTAAGTATGGGGGTTATTGAGGAATCAAACTCGCCCTGGTGTTCACCAGTGGTCCTTGTAAGAAAACCAGGCAAAGTTAGACTTTGCATTGATTCTCGAAAGCTAAATGCCATTACTAAAAAAGATTCTTACCCTTTACCCCACATTAATGGCTTATTAAGCAGACTAAAAGACACTTTTTATATCACTGGAATAGATTTAAAGGATGCATTTCTTCAGATTAAATTAACGGAAACTTCTAAGGAGAAAACAGCCTTTGTCGTCCCAGGCAAACCATTATACCATTTTAAATATATGCCATTTGGTCTATGCAACGGTCCTCAAACCATGAGCAGGTTAATGGATAAGGTGATACCATCACGTTTACGTGAAAATGTGTTCATCTATTTAGATGACCTCCTCATATGTAGTTCTGATTTCGACTCCCACATTGCACTCTTAAAAGAGGTGGCAAACTGTCTTAAATCGGCAAAACTTACAATAAACGTGGGAAAAAGTAAATTTTGTCAGAGGGAGATTCGTTATTTAGGCTATATTGTAGGAAACGGCACCTTAAAAGTTGACCCTGAGAAAGTCGAATCGATAAAAAATTTTAGTGTCCCCAAAACACCAAGCCAAGTCCGCCGATTTGTGGGCATGGCCAATTGGTATAGGTCATTTATAAGTAACTTTTCTGACCTGGCTGGTCCTCTCACGGATTGTCTGAAGAAATCCACAAAACCATTTAGTTTGAACGAAAATGCTATTATGTCATTTGAAAAGTTGAAAGATGCGTTGTCATCCGCTCCGGTTTTAGCTCAGCCAAGATTCGATCGCGAATTTATAATTCAGTGCGACGCTTCACGTTTAGGAGTTGGTGGTGTTTTATTCCAATATGATGACAGTGGTAAAGAGCATCCGATCGCTTTCGTATCCAAAAAATTAAATAAGTCTCAGAAAAATTATACTGTCACTGAGCTTGAATGCATGGCAGCAATCGTTTGCGTAAACAAGTTTAGACCATATATCGAAGGTCTACCGTTCAGAATAATTACTGATCACTCATCCCTGAAATGGCTCATGTCCCAAAAGGATTTAAGTGGACGATTAGCACGTTGGAGTCTAAAGCTACAACGTTATGATTTTCGTATCGAGCATAGAAAAGGCTCGCTAAATATTGTACCAGATTGTCTCTCACGCATGCATGTTGAACAATTGTCCTTATCTGATATGCCTTGGAAATTGATTTGACTTCTCCTGATTTTGATAGTGTGGAATATTCTAATCTCAGAAATTCTGTTAATGAAAATAGCCAAAATCTACCCGATGTGATAGTTCGCGATAGTCTAATTTTTAAGCGTGTACATTTTAGACAGGGTATTGAGAATGAGGAGGATAATTTATGGCGGTTATGGATTCCAACGTCCTTGTCACAAACTGTAATTAAGGCTGCACACGATGCAGTTGTTTCCTGTCATGGTGGGTTTATAAAAACGTTGGCACGTATACGCCAAAAATATTACTGGCCTACTATGGTCAACGATGTAAAAACGTACGTTCATAATTGCGAGAAGTGTAAGTCGGTAAAATCATTCAATCAGGTATCTAGGCCAGTCATGGGGAAACAGTTTACCACTAATAGACCTTTCGAAAGGTTTTATTGTGACTTTTTAGGTCCCTATCCACTGACTAAAGTTAAAAATTCTGTTATTTTCATTTGTCTGGATCATCTTACAAAATTCCTATTTTTAAAGCCACTTAGGGCAGCTACGACTGCTAACGTAATTTCATACCTTGAAGCAGAGATTTTTCCTACATTTGGAGTACCCAGATTCTTGCATAGCGATAACGCAAAACAATTCGTTTCTAATGAAATGAAAGCATTTTTGAAATTATACGAAATTGAACATATAAAAACGGGATTTTATGCTCCTCAGTCAAATGCGTCAGAGCGCGCCAACAGGGAAATAATTACCAAAATTAGATGTTTTCTAGAGAATCATAAAGATCATAGCGAATGGGATAAATACGTGCCCCAAATCCTATCGATTTTAAGAAGCGATTATCATTCGTCCATTAATTGTTCCCCCTATTACGCCACATTTGGACAAAATATGGTGCAGCATGGCTCCGCATATAAAATTTTGGAAAAGCTGGGTTGCTTAAATGGGGAAGGGGTTGAAGTCACTACTAGTAGTGATAAATTGCTGAGAATAAGGGAAAAAATTCGAGAGAATCTAAATATCGCACACGAAAAAGCAGCTAAGGTCTACAATTTACGTACACGTCCGATTCAATTCGAAAAAGGTCAAGTGGTGTTCAGAAAAAATCATATTCTAAGCAATATGTCGAAGGCTATAAACAAGAAGTTTATGCCGAAATACATCAAATGTAAGATTCGTGGAAAAATTGGCAACAATCTGTATGACATAGAAACTCTTAAAGGAGATTACGTTGGAAGGTACCAAACGTCTGATCTAAGATCATAGTTTTGAATCTTATTTTAAAAATTTGTAATATTTCAAGCTCAAAATATACGAGATTTTGCCCGGCTATCGTGGGTCGTGCCACACTTTAAATGACCATCAAGCCAAAATCGACTTTTAATATACTTATTGGCAAATCCCACAAAACAATCGAAATCCTATTTCTGTTCGTCTTTTCATTTTAGCAAAATGCTAGAACGAAGCAGATTTGTAACGATTTCTGGTTAAATGAAAAATAAAATTATTTCTTCTTAAAACTTTTATACAGCAAAATTAAATGCACATATGTCAATAAGGATCCTTCACCTTTTTCTGCATGTTGTTATTTGTTTTTTTTTCATGCATTTTGCATCGTTCATTGCAGTAACATATTTAATTATACATATTTACATACATATTTATGTTTTCAATTCTGTCGCTCTCATTTATTAAGTTCAACTTCATGACCATATATGGTAATTAAATTCGGCGTTTACAGGTCAAATGAGTTGTTTTCTTTCAGATCACCTTATGCTTACCATGTTAATAATTTTGTCTCTTTCTAACTTCCAATTTTTTAATTTATTAATAACGATCGAACCCAATTCTAACTACGCAATTTTTTTATGCACTTTATTGTTTAACTTTTACCTCAATTAAGTCATTGCCTTTTAAACTGTTGAAGAACGAACAAGTGCATAAGTAAAACAAAACCAAAAAGAATTAAATAAATTCAAAAAGTGCAGAAATTTAAAGTTGAAGTGAACTTATTCAATTATTGAATAATAATTTTATTTGTGTCTTAAAGCCAAAAGTTTTTTTTTAAGTACGATAATTTTTGGATGACTGTTTCATTTTATGGGAAATACTTGTTGGAGGATACAAAAAAAAAATTTAAACCAAGAATAAAGTGACCACCTGATACTTGGGTTTGCAATCTTCCTTCGGAACAGGGATTTCCAATAACATAGACAAATAATCGGGTACAAAGAAAAGGAAAAAGGGAACTCAAGTTTGCCAAAAGGACTTGAACTTTATAATTTTCATTCAACCACACGTAGCATGTGGTCAACTTTTGGAACCTTTTGACTTACATAATACCAATGGTCTACAAGTAAGCATTGATAATCTGGAAATAAAATATGTTACACAAATACACGGGCTTGACACCAAATAGTTTAAATCAATTTTCATGCATTTTCTCATAAAATTTCGGATTACGTAATACAAAATTTAATAAGCTAAACTAATTTTTTTTGATGAGTTATATAAAATTTTTCCATATACCGATTTAAATAATACTTACTTGCTACAATTTTCTATAGTTTGATTTAAAATTAATAAAATAATTTTTAAATTTTTTTTTTTTCTGCAATCTATAATATATAAAATTTAGTTTGCCCTAAGAATTGCAGAACTTAACTAATTACCTCTTAAAATTTAACTAGGTTCTTAAAATGCTGAATTGAAGAAAATAATACTATATTTAACTTAACTTTAATAAATTTATTATAATAAATTAGATCTCAGTCTCTAAAATAATTTTTAAATGAATTTAGAATAATTAAAATCATTTGTACTTATAATTTTGCTTATCACTATAACACAAAAAAAAATATAAAATTATAAGTATCTTTCTTAATAACTTCTCAATTACATGTAGCTAAACATATTAATAATTACAATATAATTTGAGAATTCGTTAAAAGCCAACAACAAAAAGAAAAGAAGAGAAACTTCATTATCATCTCGTTTTGCTGGGCCCTTCAATCGAGACAGCTGTAATTTGGAACACCAACTAGTATGTTGTGAGTAATGAAACATAACTATTTTATTATTGTAATTATTAGTATTATTGAATATACATTTGGTTGTTGTTTTTTTACTGTTCCCTTATTTTTTTTGTGGTTCATATTGCAATTTAAAAGAATAGTAAAGTTGAATTTATTTAGTATTACCTCAACAACCTTATGGTAAAGATCATTTTTAACAAAAATGATTATTAATGTATGTTTATCTTATTTCATTTTAATTTTTTTTCAATAAATTGTTTCTTTTTTTACTTATTTAAAATGAACTTCTAAAAATCTTTTAAATGGGAAGGGTAACGAAGGTTAATGGCAGCAGAATGTAAGTTATAATTATTAGTCTTCATTAGGGACAGATTTTAGTAAATGTTAGGGTAAGATTCTGTCAAGGCGTTTGGCTAATGGTCAATTGGGGAGGGAGCAAATTTACCCTACGTGGCACTACACCTTGCCATGGTTTTTTTCCTATTGTCTCTTCTAATTCGGTTTTGTTATTTTAATGAATTTGATACTCTTTGGTAAATAGGCATTAAGAGTATTTATATGTAAATGCGCTAAAATACGGGTTTAGAACCAACATACCACATATATGCTAGCTGGGAAATCTGTTTATATGCCACCTAAACTTTGTGTTTTAAATTCACACACAATTGATACGGGAAATAAGTGTCGATTTTTGTTATTCACGTAACAAGTAAGTAGCGCGTTACACCCTTGCAGACGAAATAAAATTTTATCGCTTAGTCAATTTGCCTAAGCTTTTACTAGATGCCATAAATTTCAGCACACTTAAGAAGCGATCCAATATTTGAATTAAAAGAATAAATTTAGGGTACAATTTGTAATCTTCTGGTAGATTAATAGTTAATTTATTAAAAAAAAAAACATATTATATGAAATAAAATAAAATGTTTTTAATTTTGAGTAAACGGTGTGTTAGAAAAGCTCATTAAAAATAAGAAAACGAGTTCAACCTAAACCTGAAATTCCTCCTCTAGGAAAAACAAAACCAACCAACTTTCCCAGTAATAATATTCGGTATGGTGCATTTTTTCAACCCCTCTGGTACATAAAATATACAAAAAAAACCCATGCTTTTTGTTTAAATTGAGTTAAACGAATACTTCAATAAGAAAACTAACATCAGACTCTTTGTTTTTTTTTTTTTGAACCTAAACTATTTTGTTATGTTTTTCTTAACCCATTATTTACCAAAAATTTAAACGTTGAAATTTTTTGATGAAAATTACAGGAACGTCTTAAAATACCATTTTTAACATTTTCTGAAAAAAAAAAATTTTTTCGACTAGTAGTTTTTCTGAAAATTGCCGTGTGTTTGACCACACACTGGTACTGTTAAGTGTTTTGCAATCTTTTGTTGTGTATAATTTTTTTTAGTTATTTATGTTGCTTATGGTACGTATTCTTTGAACGTGTGGCGCGGTGTTGTAAATGAAAGTGTTTGTTTTCGTAGAACAATTGTATAGATGTATGCGGACGTTGCTCTTCTCACACTAAAACATGGTGACTTTTGGTGTACACACAATGCAACAGCGATGACTGTTGCTTTTCAAACGAACGTGCAGGCCGTCAGCCTGGGAAAGTTTTGTTGCTTATAATTAAAGTCTGAATCCTCTGTAGACGAAGTTTCGATTCCGTCTGTTGCATCCTCCGGCAAAAGCAGCAGAGACTTGGACACCGAGTTTTTGAAGTCAAACTGTGAGATAGGATTCGCGTTTTGCGAAGCTGCTATGAAGAAATGCAGTTTCCACGAATTGACCACAGCGCTACCCATGCATAAGACTTAGAACGGCTACTACCACTTTTTGCCACGAATGCCGATAGAGTAATTGGCAACCCCATTGCCATGCAAATCCAAGCCACCCATATGCCCGTTTTAATTTTTGATGGCGAGGGGCTGTTGAATACGAACTTTTTTCTTCTCCTTGATGTATCGTTGCTCTGTTACCATTGGATTGATTGCGTCGTTATTATTTGCGAGAGTAACTTTAGAATTGTCCGTCCAACGAGTTACCATAACGTTATTTCGTATATCGAAGGCATAATCGGTATTGTACTTTTTCAAGGCCTTTTTACCTGTTCTTAAAGCGATGCCGGTAGCCTGATTGGGTCGAACAGTGCGGAATTATTTTCCTTTCAACAAGCACAGCAAGTAATGGGAGGTAAAACAAATTGTCAAAGTAGAAGGTGCTTTCCATTTGATGATCACAATGTTATAATAGCTTTATTATGCGAATGCATCGAGGCCCAAACTCTTATTGAAAATACCGGATGCCCGAGAATGGGACAAACTGAAACATGTAGCCATTGTTCAAGCAAAGCGCCCACAGTTTATATCCGAAACAGATTGTTTTCCACGTATCGGAATCACCGACAGTTTTATCGGGGGCAAATAAATAGCAATTTCAATCACGGACGCTCTTTCTCCTTGGTGTTCATGTTCATCATCGCCCTAGTATTATGGACAATTGAAAAAAAGAACATAAAATGCAGTCACACAAAGAAAATATAAGAAAATATCTGTCAAATCAATCTCACTATCACTACCAACGTGTGGTATTTACTGCCACCTATCGGCACATATATTTGTGTGTTTAAACACACGGCGGTAAGAAATGGGTTACAAGTTATGAAAAAACGTCCCATTAAAGGTTAAAGGAACTATTTAATTATATATATATATATTAAATACCTAATGGGGTTAAAATACAAACACTAATGTTTTAAATTTGTAAAGATTCAATAAAGAAAAAAGGTAAATAGGGATAACAAATCTTAATATATCAATCAAGAAAAAAGGCTTTTTATATTACAAATTTAATCTAATAAATATTTATATGTAAATATTTAAATAAGAAACTATGATGATGAAATACACAAATTCTTTAAATTAAGTGTTTGAAAAGGAAACTGTACCACATACAACGTACTAAGACAAGCGTATTTCTGAATGCCAAAATCTTTCATAAGGCATGGCTTTGCAGCCTGGTGAAGTTAACTCACTGCAGACTGCTGGAAAGTACCCAAAAACGCATTCTAAAGATTCTTAAGAGAAATCATCTACGCTCACTACACAATCACAACAATAATAATAATAATAATAATAATACACACAGAAATAGCAATATAATATTTAATAATAGCAACAGTTATATGCACAACGTCAACAACTATTTAAGCAATGATAGCAGCAACCACAGCGATTTCAACATTTCAAAAGATCAACGCGTGCTAAACGTGAAAAGTATTTATCACACGACATTAGCAATTGAGTTCAACGACGATCCCAGGTTCCGTAAACCAATCGACCATCATCATAACACAAGAAGTCGAACAGAAGCACGATTTAAAGTTGAATGTCATTACAACAACTATGGAAAATTTAGTCTTGATGTGGCTTTACCAAATATTTTCAACAAATTACCATCAAATCTTATCAACATATCAAATATAAAAAAAAGGAAAAAAACTGCTGACAAATTATTTCCTTAATTCGCAGTAAATTTAGCAACACCAAAACCAAAACTAACAACCATATGAGTGAGTAACAACACGAGAAAACAACACCAGCAATAACACTAGCATCATTAACAGAAATAACAACAAAAAATCGACATTAGTAAATATACTATTAATACCACAATTTAAACAACACCAGTAACAACATTCGTAACAATCCCAGTTAAAACAGCACTAGCAACAACAACGATACAAATGCCCAAAAACAACCTAATCGCTTTGATAACAAAACGACAAAAAATAATAAATAATACCACTAACAATACTAGTAAAAACACCAATAACAACTCAAATATAAATAACCGAAATAATACCATTGATAACAACATCAACGGAAACAAAGCCGAAAAGATAGTAACATCAACGATAACTACATAAAAAACTGAACCAGTAACCATACTATGAACAACTTTTAGTAACAACATATCGTCAACACAGAATTGATTTGGTGCATATAATGGTAATTTAACCATGATATGCGCCAAACCAATTCTGAGCTGACGATATGTAATTATATCACCAGAAACACCAATTCAAAACAGCATTCGTAAATAACCAACAGACGTAAACAACAACGTAAACAATACCATGCACTGATCAACACAAACGTCGTTGTTTCTTTCTGGTTGCAAGGATTTCAATAAAGAGATGCAGGCGGCAACAAAAATTTTTAAGATATTTCAGAATTGACTATAAAGTTGCTCTCATTTCCATGGTCTAATGCTTAAGTAGAGAGGGTATTTAGCCAAGTAAATATTGTTAAAAGTAATTTGAGAAATAGGTTACATTTAGCAACCGTTAATTCGATTTTATCAATTAGGTAAATATTTTTACTATAACAATAAAATATTTATAGCAACACCACAAGAGTAGAGATGGTACTATGCGCTTGTGTTGATGTTTGCAACACCTTAATGCTAAGGTCACACTGAGGTTTTTAAACGCGTTTAAGCAAAATGTTGATTTAGCTAATCAAAGCCGTTTACATTACATTTGAGATGATTAAGATGACAGATGATAAAGAAAAAAATACACACAAAAACAACAAACAAATTTATATTTCTTTAAAGTATTAAAAATGGATAAAAACACTTTTATAAAGTTATTATTTTAATCATTTTAATGATGAAATTGTGAAAATTTATGAATTATTTAAGGAAAAAAATAAAAACATTAAATCTTGGCCGGTTGTACACGATCATGTTGGCGATTCTACATTTGAGTTATGTTCAAAGCATTCTATGTGTTTTATGAATTGATTTAGTTGTAATCATGTCAATTTGAAGTGATTAACAAATTACTTCAATGTATGGGTAATCATCTCCATTTTGAAGTGATTAGAGCTTAATCACGTTCGAACTGCTTAAACGCGTTTAAGAAGCCAAATGTGAACATACTATAAAATATTGGTCCTAAGCCCACCTTTTCGTATACCGATTGACTCAGAATCACTTTCTGAGTCGAATTAACGATGTTTGTCCGGCTGGCACGCTGGCTGACTGACTGGCTGTCCATGTAAACCTTGTGCAAAAAGTACAGGTCGAAATTTTGGAGATTATTTGATAAAATTTGGTACAAAGGTTCTAATTTGAATATGATACCCTACTTATAGTTGGGGTTGACCGACTATACTTTCCTACTTGTATTTAATTGTAGATCTGGACTCAAAAGGTAGGGTAAATATTGTCGTGATTATGATTTACATTTAAATTATTTAATTCCTATGAGATGAACACTAACGAATTTATCGATGATTTAATTTTTTTAATATCTATCAAAATATTAATTTACGTTTATTCTTATTTACCAAGTTGATCTTAACTTACAATTTCATCGTAAACAACTTTAAATGAATTATTTCTGTTTTGTTATTGAATTTTGATGTGTTTTATTTAAAAAAGATTTTAGCCATTTTTTAGCCATTTTTTCCGTAAATTAAGCCTTTTTTAGTCACCAAGTTTTGGCAACACTGGGGCATTTCTCCAATGTCGAATGCGACATTTGTACGCCTTAAAAGTGAAAAAAACATACACCAAAACATTATTTTTTTTTTTTGACAAAAGGCGAAACTTATAGCTCTTGATTAGCGCTATATAATTTGTGCTAAGATTGATTTTGAGCAATTGTTCGTTTTCAATATAATTAAAAAAAACCAAGGCATTTGCATGCGACAAAAACAGAAGTCGCCTTTAAGGCAAACAGTTCAAACACTGATTTCAGCGAAACCTGATGAAATATTTAATGCGACTAATTTTAAAATGTTATGCATTGATGTAACTTAATAATGCTTTTTATTTGATTCAATAATACTGTGTAGTTTATTTTTAATTTAATTTAAATCACTGTCGCACGCTACATGTTGCATGCGACATTTTGTTCCATCATACTTTTATGTTTATGTTTTTTACTTTTTATGTAAGAAGACATGCGTAAATTGATTCTACATTATTTTAAATACATTCAATATATTTATTTTCCGAACAAAAATTATAAACTTGAAAATATATCTTCAATAAAGAAAAATAAATATATAGAACAAAAACTAGCTTAACTGAAAATAGTATTGCTAGTCTCAAATGAAGTTTTTTTAATGGAATAAGCTGTCCTTGCTGCTTGTAGTTGTTGGCCATCGCAAATAGAGATATTTTATGAAAAAAATTTTTTTGAATTTATGCATTTTACACTTACGACGTCGCACGCTACAAACTTAAAATAAGTACCAAGAAAAAAGCACTGATTATTTTCCAGCAAAATTTTTTTTATTAAATTTGCAATAAAAATATCTGTTTGTTACTAATATTTGAAACGCATTGTGCAAATACCCTCGACGCACTGATAACAAATGTTCTTTTTCAATGTCGCATGCTACATCGAAATATACGGTGAAGCAAAGAAAAAAATTGCCGTAACTGGCAATCGCATCGTTTCGTTTACATTGTTCTTATATTATTTGAATATAAACCGAGATTTAAAAAGCAATTGTCAATGCATAATGTTTCTCATTAAGATCATTTTGCAAAACAAAACGTGCAATGGAAATGTTGAAAACAAAACTTTTGCACTAGTTCGACTTTGCATTTGAATATTTCAAAGTGTGTTATGAATAAATGTTAAATTTGTTTATATTATTGAAAGTTGAAGAAATATGTTAAAACAACATACTTTTATAGACTTTGAATTTTTTGGCTGCGGTTGACATTTCTGTGGAAATGCCCATATTTAATTTGAAAACACAAAAATAGTTTCATTTTATATTTTAATTTTTTTTTCTATGACAATACCAAGGTATATTTACACAAGGTAAACTCGTTGGCCCATATGTTTGTCAGCTGTTTACCCCTAGTTGGAACCCCAACGTCAAATTGCGTGTATATGAGCCAAAATTTGTACATGTGTGCGTTAAATTGTTTTTGTTTTATATGAAGACAATTTTGACAACTCGGTTCCTTTTATAGAGCAGCATGTCTACACCAGTGTTGCCAGTGAAATTTCGAGAAAGATACATTTTAGTTTCCAAAAAGATACACTTTTTCCCAAAAAGATACGTTTTGAAAAAAAATTGAAAATCCATTTTTAACCTTTAATATTTATTAACATAACATTTTTATTTCATATTTATATGCATATTGCAAAGAAAATGATTTCGTTTAAATTCATTTTTATATTTATTTAAGTCATAAATAGGTATTAGGTGAATATGTAATTTTTAAAAATGCAGTAACCAAACTTTAAAATTAATTATATGTAATTATCTTTGAATGTGATCAAAACAAATTCATTTTTGTAAAAATTAATATACGAGCTTAGGCGTTTATACTTAGGCGATAATATCAACGTTCATATAAATTTCCTGAAAATATAAAAGATGTTCATATATCCTCAGAACAACTTCGCACTACTAGTAATCATCGATTTAGGTGGATCGTATGTTGCAACCCCTTAAGGTTTTTATTTCAACATTATTAAAGCTTCTATCAAGGCGAATTCACTAGAAGGTGGGGTCAAGTCAACATATGGTGTTTTTTTTTCGGTGGTCGACTTGTCAAAGTGTGTATGCAAACTTATTTTTTATGTAAACTAACCTTTTTTTACTAGCAATATTTTTGACAATCCGAAAAAAAAAGAAGCAGTGTTGTTGTATAGTTGGCCTCACCTTTTAGTCAATGAGTCTTGGTTGCTATTGTATTAGTATTGAGTCGGTGACGATGATCAGTCTTAATAAGTTTAAGTTTGCTAAAAATGTTCGAATTTTTTGTTTCTGTACATTTTGCGTACAGATTCAAAAGATACGAAAAATGTCAGGATTATACATGATACCTGAAGAAGTCAAAAGATACGAAAAATGTATCTTTCGTATCCTAACGGCAACACTGGTCTACACTCCCAAATGAATCTACCTTGTGTAAATATACCTTGGACAATACGGTCGTAACGGTCGTATGAAATAGAATGAGGGCTATGTCGACGTACGATGCATTTACGTCTACGACAGCTTTTATGTGCCTTTGTATTTAATGTTGTACATTTTAATTTGACGACGTGCCTATGACGTACGCTACTACGTTCATACGGTGCAATTGTGTTCCTACGGTAAGACGACTAATTTTATTAAAATTTAAATAAAATAAACTGGGAATTAAGCACGAATAACAAATCTTTTAAATTAAAATTTAAATAAACTCTTAAAGACAGCAGATTAATTACTGTTTCTACATAATTTGTTCCTAGATACAGTAGACTCTCGATAATTGAAAACAGCTTTGCTGTTCTCTTGAATAATTTAAAAAAAAATTTGTAATTTGGTCCCCTCGTTAATAAAACGGAATCTTGCTCGCTGACAAGCTGTAATTTTAAGTTGTTCGGCTCTGCACTTAATAATTTTAAAATAAAAGTCGACTCTCGATAATTTGAAAATCAATGAACCAGATAAAAAGTTCGAAAGTAATATATTGACAAGAGTTGATGGTTTCAGAAACACGAACACATTAACATTATTAGTTCAAATTATAGCGCTTAGAAAAGCCAGGCTGCAAATTATTAAAAGTTGGCGTGCAAGTAGACAATTTTATGTATAGCTTGGTGGCCACACGAATAAGTTTTGCTTCAAATTTTGTTTTAAGTTTCAATATACAAATAACACTTTATCACTAAAGCCTAGTACTCTGTTCAAATTTGTGAAAAATGTTGAGCAACATTGATTATTCCACACGAAAATTTTGGCATTTATCAATGTTACCAATCTTGCGAGTTTGTACAATTTGACCTTTTTATTCCTTCAAAGTATGCTACATTGTTTCGTGTATGTAAACAAACGCCACATGTATTTTACTAAAATTATTTTTTTTTAATAAAAAATTTAATAAAAAAAAGTAAATATGGATAAAAAACTGTTACCGATTGTGTTATTTTAATTTTTTATTTCTTTTTTAATATTAAGTTCATATTTTTTGCTTTTGCTTAAAATTCCACGTGAAATAAAGGCAGCTTACATTATTTCGCAGTTGTAAAAAAAATGTTGCCAGAAACATTTCGGAACTTTTTCACAAAATAAACAGAGTACAACTCTATCAACATTATTTCATAGATATTCCGCACTAGTTTTTTTCATATGCATTTTGACAGCATTTCACGTGAAATGTTGAACAGAGTACCAGGCTTAATACGGTAATACTATTAAAACTTTATACGAATTTGCTTTTCGATTGTGTGTTTCAATTTACAGCAAAAGAAACAGCTGATTTCAATTATAAAAAGAAAATGTTTCGTTTGTCTTTATAAATATTCTGCCGCCAAAATGCTTGATGGCATCTTAAAAGAAATGGCTTTAAAATTGCGTGCAGCTAACTAAATACATTGCTTGTGAATTTTTTCAAGCAGTATGTGTAAAAAAGTTGGCAGCAAAACTAGAATGTGTGACTTTAGCGTAAAGCAATTAATTACCAACGTTTTATATTTGGAAGTTTGGCCTATCCGCACTCTATAATTTAAAACCATGCAAAAATTTTGTCTATGATCTAAGAAAATGCCACAATTTCGACAGTAGCTTGTAGAATAAAGATTTCTTTTCCTAATTTGCAGATAAAAAATTTAATATTTTATATCCCTCTTCATAATTTGTACTTTTGCTTATATAAACTCACGATTATTAAAACTTTTTTTCTGGTCTCTTGAATTCTAAATTATCGCTACTCGACTGTATATGAATATGCCCAGCGGGAAAATGAGGAATTGATTACATAAATAATTAAAAAAATAATGTTTTATTTTTGAAATAATAATAATGCATACATTCGAAGCGAGAAGGTAATTATATCAGACAAATGAATTATGAATTGAATACCACGTAAATTCCCACATTTGCAGAACATGGAATGAGTTGTTTCCGTTCGTGAGTATTATTCGTGTTTTTCTATTACATATTTTCTAAATAAAAATCCGTTATATTTTGCTGTTTTATCTCGTCTACTACACAGAAAAAATTATTGCCGAATTATTTTCAAACAACCGCTTGTTTGAAAATTTTTTTAATTTCTATAAATATTTTTACTGATTCAATCAATATTTTTGTTTGATTTTTATTTAACCAACAAAAATGTGGACAACTCTTCAAAAATAAAATAAACGCGTTATTGGTGTCAAGTTTTCATAATTTTGTATGAAATATTTAACGCTCTTTAATGTTGTCGTCTTTTTGCATTTTTTATTTGATCGTAAGCAACACTTCTTTATGTGAAATATAAGAACAACAACAAAAAACACACACCGTCTATTTTTGGACGCTTTAAAAAAGTGCAACTATAAGAAAAACAATAGCAGACACGACATTATAAGAAACAAAATCCCGTATTCAATTTTTTAAAACTGTTTGGTTAAATACATCAAATACAAAAATAGAATGATGACGAAAAACATATCGAGTCGGTCTGCTGCCGTTTTTGGTTACATTTCTTCTTTAGCAAAGGAAAGGATACAGCAACAGAGAGTGATAAAGAAAAACATTGTGTTGTGTGTATAAATAAGACTTCGTTCAAAAATTATTCCAACAAAAAAATGTGTTTCAAAGCCAGTCGGCGGCTCTGCTTTGCCGTCACCTTCTCATACAGTGCTTACTTGTGTGCGCGTCATTGCTTGTGCAAAAACTTTTTTTTTTTTTTGATTTTGAATTTCAGTAAACTTTTTGTTTGATTCAGTTAAATTATTTGTTTGAAAAAATTAGTGTTTTTTTTCAGTAAACAAAATGCAAATAAATTGTTTGAATATGCAAATTTGTTTGTAGGACCGATTTCAGACAAAAAATTGTTTGATTCTACAAATTTTTTGTTTGAATTGGAAAAATAATTTTTTCTGTGTAGTTCTTATTATCAAGGATGAATTATTTAATTCATTCGCAGGATACAATAAAATAATTTATTACAATCCTAGGACATGGCCTGTGTTAAGAATAATGAATTCTGGAATCAAATATTATACAAGATATGTATTACTTTCTCGATTCCTGTTGATTACACAGAAAAAATTATTCCTAAAATATTTTCAAACAAACGCTGGTTTCAAAAATTTTTTAATTTCTACAAATTTTTTTAACTGTTTCAATTAATATTTTTGCTTGATTTTTTATTGTATCTACAAAAATGTTGACAACTGTTAAAACATAAAATATACGCTTTATTGGTTTCAAGTTTTCATAATTTTGTATGAAATATTTAACGCTCTTTAATGTAGTCGTTTTTTTGCAATTTTTTATTTGATCGTAAGCCACACTACTTTATGAGAAATATAAGAATAACAACAAAAAACACATACAGTCTATTTTTGGACGCTTTCAAAAGGTAGAACAATAAGAAAGATGATAAAATAGCGTGGCGAGGTTTGTAGTAAAAAAAGAACAAAAACAATATTAGGTAAAAAAACGTTTCACTCTTTTTAAACAACAACAACATTAGAAGAAACAGAATAAATTTTTGGTTGGTTTCAAAGTTGATAAAAAAAAAAAGGAAAAACAAAATCCCGTATTCAATTTTTTAAAAATGTTCAGTTAAATACCTACATCAAATGCAAAAATAAAATGATGACGAAAAACATGTCGAGTCGGTCTGCTGCTAAGGAAAGGATACAGCAACAGTGAGTGAAGAAGAAAAACATTGTGTATAAACAAGACTTTGTTCAAAATTTATTCCAACAAAAAAATGTGTCTCAAAGCCAGCCGCGCCGCTCTGCTCTGCTCTGCCATCATCTACTTCTACAGTGCTTGCTTGTGTGCGCGTCATTGCTTGTGCAAAAACTTTTTTGTTTGATTCAGCAAAATTATTTGTTTGAAATTTATGTGATTTTCAGTAAACTATTTGTTTGACTCAGCTAAATTATTTGTTTGAAAAAATCAGGGTTTTTTTTCAATAAACGAAATGCAAAATAAATGGTTTGAATATGCAAATTTGTTTGTAGGTCCTGTTTTAAACAAAAAACGTTTTGATCCGGCAAATTTTTTGTTTGAATTGAAAAAATAATTTTTTCTGTGTACCTTTTTCCGCTGGGTGAAGATTATCAAAGGACACCAATGCGTATGATTAATATACAGTAGTTTCAAACTTAAATTTAGCATACCTTAAGGATTAATTTTTAATTATTAGTGTATAAGTAGCAAGCAATTGTTCTATTGATTCAGGCATGCAATTAAAGCATTTTAAGTGATAACTTTTGCAATCAGCCTAAATGAATTTCGGTTTTCTGAAAATATGCTAAGTACTTTTAAAGCATAAATTGTGGATTTTTGCCTAGACCTGCACAAATTAATTAAATATTTAAAAGCATTAAAAAAATTTACCAAAAATGTTAAGATTGTATAAACTTTGTTTGGATAGGTCTTAATCTTGGCTCTCATGAAACCCCTTTTGCCATAAAAAGCTTAATTGTAGACAAAGTTTTCTTCCTCTTTAAGCTACAGAGCTACAGAGCGAATGTTCACACCTATTTAATATTTCACGATCTACACGCAACCACTAGTTCTATTAAACAACAAACTATATATACAGAGTTAGATTGATTTGTATTGAACAATGATCCTTAACCCTAGAGTACTAATGATCGACGTTTCGACGAGCATCGCTTCCTTTTAATTAATTTACTTTTAAATGGGTGTGTCTAACACTCTCAAATTTTGTATGCTGTTAGTAGATGATTTACTTTTGCTGTGTGTAATTGTGTTTTTTGAATTGCGTTGCTGGAACATTGCTTTTATTGGTTTTGTACTCGTCGAATCGTCGATGGTTAGTATTAACGTGACTTTTATTTTTCAACTTTGTGAGCAAATATTGCAAATGTTGTTACTTCAAACAATAGTGGCACCAATGTCCAGCTTAGGAGAAAATAAAAACGAACACAAATGAAGTATGTGTAGATCATGCCCATACGAAAAAATGACGAATGTCAAAATCAAAAAGTGATATATGCGAAAAACCCATATGCGGAGAGCACAAAGTTTAACTTTGTGACTCTGGCTCAAAGTGTTATTTAAAAAAAAAATTTTTTTATTTTTTTTAAAGACAAAAATGTCTTTTTTAAGTTTTCATTCTTTTTTAGTTTTTTAGTTTTCCTAACAATATTTTATAGGTAATTTTTTATGATTCCAAAAATATGTGCAACATAAAATAAAAAAGTTCTAAAATTAAATATTTCGTTTATCTATATGAATTAAAATAAAATTATTTTCTTATATAAACTTATTAGGTGCCATAATGAATAATAACATTTATTGAAAAAGTATATTTGCTTTTAAGCCACAGTTATAGGCAGTTAAAAAATACATCGTCGAATCGACGATCATTAGTTACAACGTACGTAAAATATGGTTCGTACTCTAGGGTTAAAGTTAAAAAAATATAATTCGCAAGACGAAAGCTGAATTCAAAAAATTACTAACACCATTTAATTCAGCGTACTTAAATTAGCTTTACCGGTAGGGTGCCCACACTTGTGCCCAACACTTGTTTAACTCGACCACAGTGTTATTATTACACTCTGCCTTATTAAAGTAATATTAAAGTATTAAGCTATCTTCTAATCATTTTATCTATTCCAATCGAAGTTTTACTGCTCCAACCGCTTTAAATATTTAAAGCAGTTTAACTTAACAAATCAATTGTATAAATTCAAAATTACCTTTGGCTCTCCATATTTCTCCGCTTAATAATTTACCATAAAAAATATTTTATATAAAAAAAAGTTGTTTGTTTAGAAACAAAAGCACTACAAGTTTTTTAAAAACTTTGTTCGAAACAAAAATATGTTTTTTCTTTTTTTTTTTATTACTTTAATAAATTAAAAATACATTAACATTTTCAAAGTTTTTATATAAAAAAATGACATAGAAGAAAGAACTGACACTAGAAAATCACCCCACTTTCAAAAGGTCAGGTGCTGTTTAAACAAAAACTAAATAATATGAAAACACTTCGCCCAGCCCGATCATATAATACACTACACCACTTGCTGTTATATGTACAATGACTGTTATATGGAGCTATTTTTTGTGAAAAAAGTAAATAACCACAATTCTAACTATTGTAAATATATTAAGCTAAACGATGGTTTAATTTTGGTACCCTGCACTGTAAACAAAGAGTTGAAATGATGAATTATACTTACAAATCTATTTAAGGTGCACCAATACCCAGGTTTGCGTCGCTAATTGGGACCGGAAAAACTCGACGCAAACCAAAACGACGCAAACCGAAGCAGGATATTCCATACATTTGTATTGATTTTCGATTTATTGGTGCCGAGATTCGTAATTTGAGCTGAAAAAAAAATTGGATTTGATAGACTTTATAACGGATATTTTTTTTTTAATCTTCAAATAAAGTTAAAGCTTTCTTTTGAATAATCTTATTAGCAAGAAGTGGCTTGATTTTTTCCCATTTTTGTAACCTGTTTATGTTGTAACGATGTTCTTGTTTCAACAAATTTCTTAATTTGATCAGCGTCACTGGAACATCAAATTGATTTTGTTATAGAAGGGGCTAGTTCAAGGTTTCTTTCAATATCAACAGCCTTTTCCCCTGATTTAAAACACGTCAAAATACCCAGTTTTTCTTCTAATCTTATTTGCTTTTTTTGACACGTTGTAATGTAATTTGAAATTAGTTGCAATCTGCTCACAACCTTCACATACGTACTTGCATTAGACTTCAACGGGAAATCCCTTTTTTTGTTTAAGCTTTGTACAAACATTTTTATATTAACGACGCAAATCGAAGCACAAGCGACGCAACTTCGAAGCCATGCGACTCAAAGTGAAATAAAAACGACGCAACTTCGAAATCACAAAAATTTTAAAAAGACGCAACTTCGAAAACGACGCAAACCGAAGTGACGCTAACCGGGGTATTGGTGTACTCTGTTAGCTTTACAAAAATGAATATTAAATAAATATTCTAAGCTGTTTATTTATCTTTAATTTTGTGTATTGGACGGAACCCTGTGTGACATTCCGTAGTAAGGCAAGGTTTATAAGGGAGAATAATAAAGAATAACTGAACGAGCAAAAATACTAGTGTTCACTCCAAGCTGATCGCTATACTCACAGCGCTTTCTGTGTCAAAAATGTTTTGCATCAAAGTAAGAACTCGCAATATAAGATTCAAGCCTCCTGTAAGCAAGATGGTAAGCAAATCTATTAGATTTCTTCTTTAGAAATCTGCTACGTTTAACCCTTTATGTCGGGCTTTTCATTTGCTGAACTACAATTCAAATGAAAAATTTGTTTTCACATATTTAAAAGCATTAAAAAGTAAAAACTTCGCCTACAAAGGAATGTGTTGAGTAATCAGAAAAAACTAAAAGCACTACTTACAATAATACTGAAAGAACCAATGAATTTTACAAGGGATGTCCCAAAATGAACGCTTTCAAAAGTAAGTCATTATTTTTTTACCTACATACATTCAGAAATAAGTAGTTATATAAGTTGTTATAGATGTAGTTATAGAAGAAAGCTACTAAATAATGAGTTAACGAAGCTATTTATTTTGAAAAAGTATGCGAAGTTTTTACTGGGACGTATTTGCTCCGTTCAGTATTACAAAGTTTTTTCATAACCTCTTCTCCCAATGAAGACTCATAAGCCACACCACTGCTCCCCTTTCGCAAAATATTTCCCTCAAAACAAAACATGTGTGATATATAGGTCCAGTGAAAATCCCGAATGGGTGAATATAGCGAAGTAACGCGAATTGTTTCAAACAAATATGCAATTTTTTTTACAACAGTTTTATAATTGTATTTTCTATTTCATATATAATTAACAAGCGACGCTTACTTCACAACAACTTCTTTTTAAACAATGATAAAATCTCATAAAAACATTTCTCAAAATAAGGTACCGTGCGGATGAGATATTTTGAAACATGATTTTCTAAACTTTGGAGCACAAATCGGAACATGCAAACTCTCTGGGACGTACTATCGCAATGGGAGCAGAAGAATTAAAGCTCCATTTTTATTGGGTAACTAAAAGGTTTATGAACACTAAGACTTTGCTTTTGGAAGACTTTTGTATAAAGGCTTGAGAAAATCATGAACCTAATTTTACCATTTATTCCTGGATTCTTTAGACAATTATTATTAAAATTTCGTCCACTCAGACAAATAGCTCGCTGCTAAGACTGATAAACGGTTATTCTTGAATGGCATCATTAAGTTAATCTCAGTCATTCGGTCTCCTAAGAGTATATTTCCGTTACAAACTTCAACAACAACGCATAATACAATAATAATGGGGTATAAAAAGTTGAAACGCACTGTCATACTTACAAACAATATTAAGCTTACCCCGTCCTCCACTTATTTAAGCACATTGTTCTTAAGTTAATCTAAAAATAGTCTGGTAAGGTATACAAAACTATTAAGTTAAGGGTAAGTGTATGTTTGTACTTTATATGTATCAGTGTGAATGTAAATTGTTGCCTTTATCTAGTTCTTATGTTAATGTTATTGTTGGTGTTTGTTCAACAAATGTTTGTCCGGACTTGTATGAAGGAGGAGAAATAAAATTTTTTTATGAATTTACTGATGTACATACACTGAGCCTAACAAAGCTTGAAATAAGTTGAATTATTAAAGAGGTAGAAAAATTTTAACTGAGAACAATAAAGCTTAACTCAACTTATATTTTAAGTTAAATTTAGGTTTTTTGCGAAAATTTAAGCGAAATACACGACATTTATATTTTCTCTGCAGCAACCACACTGATAGAAAAATGGATCTTCATATTGATAATGCCCTAACATCAGAATTGTGGCATCAATGTTACTACAAATGGCATCAATGATGCAAAAAGTAACATCAATACAATGACTAACGTCTTCGTTTAATTTTGTAATTTTTGACGTGTCATCTATTTTATGACTATAGTGACATCCATTCGATGCCACATTTTGTATATTATTAACAATATTTTCATGATTACAATGTATTATAAGAAGCAACAATTCCTATATTCTATTCTTTTAAATTTAGTTAAATACATGAAATTTTTAAAGTAGAATGATTACGAAAACCAAATTAGGCATGGTGCTGATGTCTTATTATTAAGAGTTCTGCTGTAAAACAAGGTCGTATTTCAACAAACGTGAAACAAACGTATGCAACGGGTAAGTAAATAATAATATTCTCTCACTTTGACTTAAGTCAATTCCAATGGCTTTGACTTAATGACAAACTTTCTCCGATGTTACTGCGTCATCGCACTGAGGACATGTTCGTCATTTCTGTGATGCCGATGTGTCATCCCATTGATGACATAATTTCATTTTGACCCTGATGACACTTTTGCAAAGTGATGTTAAGGTTGACATCACAATGATGAAAAGTGTCATGGGGTCAAAAACGAAGACACTTGTACTATCAGTACTATGATGTCAAAATACGTCAGCGCTATGACGCCTTTTCTATCAGTGCATATGTATAACAATTTAACCTTTTTTTATTGTAAAAATATTGCTCTTTTTGTATTACTATTACGCTTTAACTTTAAGGAACACACAAATCTTTGAACTTAACCCCAAGGAGAATTGAAGCTTGCTTGTGGTGGATTGAACCTTCCTTTTTTTCTTTATCTAAAACTATAACTTATTATGATACTGTTACTCTTATCCCAGCCAGCAAAATAATCCGACTTCGTTCAGATATCTGAGAGAAACGTCGGCAAAAAAGTCGGAATCGTATACGAATTGAAAGAAAGAAATAATTTTATTGCAAAATATGTAAAAGTACATACATAATTACATATAAATTTTACACGTACGTACCTTTTTTTATGCTTTTTATCTTGAACAAATAAAATAAAATTAAAATTATTTTAAACTGAATGACAATTGTCATTATTTTAAAAAAATAATAAGTCTCGTTAGACAAATCTAAATGAATTCCGTTGGAATTCTATTTGACATATCTGTACATAAATTTCCCCCGATATATCCATGCGAAATCGATCAGAAATCGGCCAGACAGTAAGTATCATGGTGGAATAAGCAGGTGGCATCGTTACGGCAACAAATACAACATTACAACTAAAATGAAAATAACATAACCGTTTACGTCAAAAAATACATTAAACAAAAATCAAAGCGTGCCGCTGAACGTGATGAAATAAATAAATTTTTAGCCAATTTTTATTTAATTATGGTCAATATCTTATCAAAATTATCAAAAACTTTAATAAAAAACAAAAATCGCAGCACAAAACGTGGACTTTTTGTAAACATAAACAAAACTTTGACATAAACCTAGACAAACAATGCAAGAGCAAAAAATCGTCATCTGGCGTAGTGCTGCCACCTGTTTATTTCACCATGGTAAGTATATTCAATGTCTGACAGAAATCTAAACGAAGTCTCTAAGAATGAAGTCAGACATTTGCACGAAATGTCAGATTCAGACAATGTCGGAGTATTTTGCTGGCTGGGATCATACATAAGTTTTTTATATCAAAATTTTTTATTTAAATTTTTAATTTTTCCTGTTTTTTTGGGTACCTTTGAAAATTGTTAAAAAAAAAAAAATTAAGTAATAGAGTATCTAAAACTTCTCACGGAGGTAGCTAACATACGAACATTATTATTTAAACTCAAAAATCCAATCATCTTAGACATTTGCGACTATTTTAATGATTGGATATATCAGTGATGCGAAAACGCAACACTAGGCCTAAACGATATACAATTACGTAAAATTTTTAAATAAACAAACATATTTTACAATCACTTGCTGTTTAACACAGCATAATAAAAACATGTATGTATGTTAATTTTTGTTGCTGTTATTTATGTGTTTTGAAATTTTCCATAATTTTTGCAAAATGCAGGATATTTCGCAGTAGTTAAATTCTTTATGTCAATTTCTTTTTTTTTTCCTTATGCCTAAAGTGTGTAATGTCGCTTGCTATGATAAAGTAGGTCCGATGTAACGAAGAGATATGGGTATGTTTGCTACTCATTAAATAGATAACTAACTAGTTAAATAAATAAATATAGTGTTTGCTTATTTTCAATTTTCGAATTGTTCGTTTCCGTTAAAATGGAAGAAAACAAAAAAACTTAGTAGTGCCATTTACGTTATTAATAACGCCATCTAGTGGAGTGAGGCTGAAACGTTTTTAGCACTCTTATCGTCGAATTGACGTTTGTAATAATATTTGTTTACAAAAACCTATGAAGTACAGGGAATAGAAACGTTATTTTTCCAAGCCGCTAAGTTTCGAACGCCAATGGGGGTTTCATGGTGGCTTGAGAGGGAAAAAGCTAGGAGTTTTTGAAAGCATCGCTTGTGGAGAAGTTGTTGAAGCTAAAATTAAATTGAAAGTACAGAGTTTTTTTTTGACTTGGCATTTTTTTTTGAGTCAAAGTTTTTACTCGTCTGCCGGAGATAGGAAAACATAAATTTTTGCTAGGGCAGAATAGCTCCAGATTAATATTATTTTTCTATTGGATGAAAATCCAAAATTGAACCTGCGAAATCATCCATAGCTTTTGGTTTTCCTTATCTTCTTCATTTTTTTATATACCTGCGTATAAGATGGCAATTTTGATGATTGGCGCTTAATTGCATTTTTGTTGTTGGTGTTGTACAATAAAAATTACAAAACTGGTACAATTATTTCTGTACCAAAATCTAGCGGAGGCTTTGGATATTTCAAGCAAGAGTAAAAAAAAACATCAGTCAACGTCGGCTTTTGGTCATCGATGTGTAGTGCGGTAAACTAAGTGGAAGAAAAATAATTACTTTAATCAGGAAACATTCGAAAGTGCTAGCAAGCAGAATAAAAAAAAAAGGAAAATACCGAAAATATTACAATCTAAAGTGCAAACGATATGAACAAAATATATATGCATATGTTGTTTTATTAAGAGGAAATTATTATAAATATTATAAATAAATGTACTTGCAAAATATACAAACAGAATATCCACTAAGTAAGCTAGTATAATGTTACTCTGTTAGACAGAAATTAAGAAGAAAAAATTAAAACGCAAGGAAAAAAAACTAAATACAGTTTAAAAGAATTAAAAATTTGAAAAAAAAAACGAAGACTATGTGGAAAATGTTAAGGTGTTAAAATTTAAATAAAATCATATATATTTGTTTAAATATTAAGTTTAAAACTTAAATATTAATTTTTGTTCATATTGTGTTAAGTTTTTTTGGTCATTTACCGTAAGCTAGTGTTATTGGAGAACATCTTAAATTTCTTGCTTGTAATGCAATTGCATTAACAGCCCTACATACCTACATACATTTTTTTATATACCTGATTCTCCCAGCATCCGATTAAAATCTTGAGTTGGTGATGCTGCGAGCTATTTTTTCTGTATTTTGGGCCTTGAGTTTCAAAGAAATGCAATTGAATTGTAAGTCAAAATTGTGTTAAATTGTAATTAATTAATTTTTGATTTTCAAAGGTTCATTAGGAAATTTTTGTGCTACAGAGAACTTATAGAAACAATATCCATACAGTAATACTCTCTTTTTCTGTTAAAATCAACATAACATACATATATACATGCTGCTGTACATAGCGAAAGATCTTTCGTCGTGGGAGCTTTAATATCACTACGCCAATGTAAGTTTCTCTTAATTTATTTTTATATATTGTTTTTTCGTTCTCTGTAAAAGAGTTTGATTGTTGTAATTTTTACTCATATTTTTGTTATTTGAGGTGGCCATATTAGAATTTATCTTTGTGTATAAATAATAAAATTAATTGGAATTAGTAAAAATATATAAAATTGTCGGCTGTGTAGTCACGAAACAAAAGAAAAATATTTATGGATTTCACATTTTGCGAGGCTGCAATGTTGTTATTAAATTTTTATATGTTTCCAATTGTTTTGTTAAAATTAACTTTTGTCACTCTGTAATGGGTGAATGACCACATAATCGAATTTAGTTAAGGGAGTTTATGTAAAATTTAATAGATTTTTTTTATTTTGAGATTATTTTTTTTGATAAGTTAGGAATTAATGGTTAAATTCTATTTATTTTTTTTTATAAAAGTAATGTTTGTTTAAATTGAAATTTTATTTAAATAAATCATAATGATTTTTGGCTAAGTTTAAAAAGTTTAACTGTTTTGATTTGAAAACTTTTTGGTTATATTTGCTGCGCTGGAAATGGGATTACTAGGTGAGTTTTGTTTGGTTATAGAGTTAGTAATCATGGTAGGGTGGGCAATTGATTGAATCGATGGATTCCTGGATTCAATTCACATTTAGCTCTTAGATAGTTTCTTTCGTAGAATAGCTTTTCTTTTCTGTTAAAAAAAAAGAAATAAAATAGCATGCAAATTTTAAAAATCTTGTAGTAGCAAAAAAAGTCCTATGAATCGATGGGCAACGACCTTCCCCTCCGACGAGCAATAAGGCTGGACCAATTGCATGCGACTCGCCTGATTTTGGTTTGTAGGAAGAACTTTGAAAATATCTAAACGTTGTATGCTACAGTATAAGATTTTTTGGCGCCCAACGTGGGGCCCGAGCAGTTGTGAAACCATTCTATTTGATCTAATCTCTTCTAGATCAATGGTTTTCTGTAAGGCTCCTAATTTTCTTACTTTTTGTTCTAATTATTACTGTATTACTTTTATTTTAATTTCTTTTTCCTTATTAAGTGACATGAAATTTAATGGATTTTAATGTCTGTTGGGCTCTTATGCTTTCGATCTTAACCTTCTATTTCATGTTACTCTCTTCATTTGCTAATTCGGTATTTTTATTATAACATTGTATGCCTAATTGGAATTTAGATTCTGGACGATAAGCTAGTTCTAACCAGAGTCATATATGTTTTAATGAATATACTCTAATCAACTTTTGAAGGAAATAGAATGGATTATGAAATTCTATCCTCAAAAGTTAAACCTTTCTATTTACTAAACTTGTTAAATTTTCAACTTTCTAGAGCGAAATGTCTTAAATTGCAGCAAATTATAGCCATTAGTTGGAAAAAAAAAATCAAACAGTTAAAGAATAAAAGTGTCAATTTTTACATAAATATACAAAAGAAAACTAAAAAGAGAGGAAAAACAAAACTAATACAGAGTGTAATAATCTTTTGTTATATTGTTAGTCTTATATCTTACTAATTTTTATTATTATCTATTCTTATTGTGTTTTTACATGTTTTGTTTTTTTCGCATGATTTTATTATCACTATTTTATTACTTTAATTTAATTACATATATTTTTATTTAAGGTCAAATTTAATTATAATATATTTCTTTTTGAAAAATTTTAATTGTTAATTTTTTTTTTAAATTTTCATTTATTTCAAATTTTTTATTATTTTTTTTAACATTTTCCATTTGCCTTTGAAAATTTTTATTTTTTTTAAATTGATTTTTTCCTTTAAATTTCTTGTCTCGCTCTTTAATCCTGGTATTGCGATTACATGTTTAAATTAGTTTTTTTTAAATCTAAAATTTTTGTTTGAGAATATCTTCTATATATTATTTATTTTGAAATTCCTCAATTTTAACAATAATTGCAAAATTTTCTTAAAATAATTGACAATTTGAAAAGTTTGGAAGCGTTTTCTAACGTAATCATTAATAGGAAACCAAACAAGTTTTGAGTTCGGTTAGAATTTATTGAATTTTGAATTTTTTTTTTATATTGTTGTGTTTTTACCATTTATAGCAATTGTAGCCGATTGATTTCATTGCGAATTATTTCTAGTTTTATTATTTTCAATTGTATTTTGTTGTTTAAAATGAATCCAGACAGTTTACTTCCTGTTGATAAGACCTATACATGTGAGTTATGTCACAATGTAATCCCGTCTAAAACTGCCCAAATTCAGACGAGCTGTGGTCATATTTTTCACAATTCTTGTTTGTCGAAAATTTTAAAAACTAGACCATATTGTCCAATTTGTAACACTCGTATTATTTATGAGTCAAACCCAGAGGATATAACTGGCGTTACAACTCGTTCTAAGAAGGCTAGTGATTTGAATACAAAAGACCCACCTGTGGGTTTTAGCTCTTCAATAAGAGAGCCTTCAATATCACAAGTTGAGGGAAACCCGGTGTCAGTTCAGCCGGCATTGGTCCCCATCACTCGAAATACTTCTAGCTCTGACTCGTCAGCTACTAGTCCGGTCGTGCCTATTGATCAGAATGAAGTTATGAAAGACATGATATCTAGAATAGTTTCTGCTCAACAAGCTCAACTGTTTTCGGCATTGAACAGCCAAATAGCTTCCCTAATTGAATCAAACATTCAGACAAGTCTTGCTAGATTTAGCCCAAATCATTTTAATACTGCCCAACCTCAACAACAGCATTCACAACACCCGCTTTCAGCTAATCAAACACCACCACATATGCAGACATTACCGGCTGTGGAGCAACAGACATTTAGGGAAATGTTGAGAATGCGTCAAAACAATTCTTCAGAATCCCCTTCCCATTCGCGCTCTAACCATGGAAATGCAATCCCTAGACCAAACGGCAACACTCATAGATCTGGGTTATCTTCGGAGTTATATGTACGACCCGATAAGGTTCTACAAACTATTTCTAACTGGAAAATAAAGTTCTCAGGGTCAACAAATTGCTTGTCCGAGGACAGTTTTATCTATAGAGTTGAGGCTTTGACTGCACAAACATTGTATGGGGATTTCGAGCTGTTGTGTAATTATGCTGGTTCGTTATTTGAGGGTAAAGCTACGGATTGGTTCTGGCGGTTTCACCAGAGAGATCCAAGGATAACATGGCCTAAATTATGTAAAGCACTTAGAGAACAGTATAGAGATTCTCGTACAGATATTGATTTTTTGGAAATGGTAAGGGACAGGAAACAAAAACCAAACGAAGCTTTTGATAGTTTTTATGAGGCTGTCAACGAGTTAGTGGATCGTTTAAAAACCCCTATTGAGGATGCGACTTTAGTTGAAATTTTGAGACGCAATTTGCTACCCGATATACAACATGAGATTTTAAATACTCAGATATACACGGTTCAACATTTAAGAGATGTCTGTCGAAGAAGAGAGTTCTTCATGGCTGACATCCGTAGAAAACATGGGGTTAGTATTTCTAGGGCGCCACCAATTCAGAAACGTATCTCTGAAATAGGTAGAGATTTAGGGGATGAGCCTGAGGAAAGTTTAGTTTGCGAGAGTGGTGAAGTGGCAGAAGTAAATTTAATTTGCTGGAATTGCCAGAAACCAGGCCACAGATACCAGGATTGCCTATCGGTTCGTACAATTTTCTGTTATGGTTGTGGAAAAGTTGATACGTATAAGCCTAACTGCAAACATTGTCAGTCAAAAAACTTAAAATTCAGTGCCCAGAGATGTGCACACAAAAAACCATCTCAGGAAATATAGTCTCAATTTTAAAAAAATCCACCAAATTGGACAAAAACTTAACAGATAATAGCCATATAGCTAAAGAAAATGCAACAAATACAAGCTCAACTGCTTTTAACACACCCGGATTTGACCCACATGAAAATTTTTCAAATTTTCCTCAGAATTTTAAACCATTTCATACACGACTGAAGGAATATTATCAGATAAGAAATCGAATTTATAATAATGGGCCTAAGCCTAATAGATCATCTCTTCGTATGCGAAGTTTTTGGCAAAAGGTTAAGCAATTTAAACACAAATTTGTTGCATCCGTTTTGGATAGACCATGTGATGTAAGACCATATGCTGAGGTTATTCTATTTGGCAAAAATATCCTAGGTTTGTTAGACACAGGTGCATCAATTAGTTGTATTGGTTTTGAAGCTGCTCAAAATTTTTTATCCTCAGGGATTCCATACAAAAAGGTTCGATCTTCTATTAAAACTGCTGATGGTAGACGCCAGAACATTGTTGGTTTTGTAGACACTAAGGTTTTGTTTAAGGGAGTAGAAAAATCCATTACTATTTTCATAATCCCTGGTCTGGAACGGAATCTATTTTTAGGAATAGACTTTTGGCAATTGTATGATTTGCTACCTGATGGCATAGAACAGTTTTCCTTTTTAAATTCGACTTGCTCAGCTTGTGAAATTGTAGAACAAATTCCATTGTCTTCAATACAAAAGAGGAAAATTCAACAGGTTATTAACCAATTTCCTTCCTTTTCTAAAGAAGGTCTGGGCAAGACGAGTGTATTAAGCCATTTTATTGATACAGGAGATGCTAGGCCCATAAAGCAAAGGCACTTTCCAGTGTCCCCTGCTATTGAGAAATTGATTTACGATGAATTAGACAGGATGTTATCTTTGGGGGTCATCGAGGAATCTAACAGTGCTTGGTCTTCACCAGTTGTCTTGCATAGGAAGCCAGGGAAAAATAGGTTGTGTCTGGATAGCCGGAAATTGAATGCGGTTACAGTAGGGGATGCATATCCTCTTCCACAGATTGACGGAATCTTAAGTAGACTACCAAAAGCCGAATTTATAACCTCTTTAGATCTCAAGGATGCTTTTTGGCAGATTCCGTTGGAGTTGGGATCAAGAGAAAAGACAGCATTTACTGTTCCTGGGAGACCGCTGTATCACTATACAGTGATGCCTTTTGGGCTTTGTAATGCCCCGCAGACCATGTCTCGACTCATGGACAAAGTGATACCGCCATCTCTCAGAGCAGAAGTGTTTGTTTATCTGGATGATCTTCTGATCATTTCGGATACGTTTGAAAAGCACCTTGAGGTTCTAAGGGTTATTTCTGGTAAAATTCGGGAATCTGGACTTACTATTAACGTTGAAAAGAGTAAGTTTTGTGTACCGGAAGTATTTGGGTTATGTGGTTGGTAATGGAGTTATTCAAACTGATCCGGAAAAAGTGTCCGCAATAACAGACTTCCCCGTCCCGCGATCTGTGAAACAAGTTCGAAGATTTTTGGGAATGACCGGATGGTATCGGAAATTTATTAGGAATTATGCTTCTATTACTACGCCTATGACTGATTTGTTAAGTACTAAACGGAAATTTGTATGGACCGATGAAGCTCATAAGGCTTTTGAGGTTTTAAAGTCTTGTCTGAGCACCGCTCCCGTATTACATAGTCCTGATTTCAATGAGCCGTTTTTTATACATTGTGATGCTAGTAAAACGGGTATAGGAAGTGTGCTGGTGCAGAAGAATTCGGAAGGTGAAGAGATTCCTGTGGCATTTATGTCCAAGAAACTCAACCAAGCCCAACGCAACTATTCAGTAACCGAACAAGAATGTTTGGCAGCTTTGCTAAGCATAAAAAAATTTAGACCCTATGTCGAAGGACATAAGTTCACAGTCATCACGGACCATGCGTCTTTGAAGTGGCTTATGTCTCAGACAGATTTAAGTACGCGGCTTGCTCGATGGGCTTTGAAACTGCAGGGTTACAAATTTGACATTCAGCATAGGCGTGGTAGTTTGAACATAGTTCCTGATACTTTATCTAGAGCCAACTCTGATGACTTGTCTGCATTGGGTATTAACAGCTTGGCAGATTCCGACAGTGACACTGGCGTTTTTGTAGACCTTGACTCTTCACATTTTAAATCCGATGGATACAGGCAGCTACTAGATAAGGTTGGGCAAAAGCTGGACCAGATGCCGGATTTGAAGCTGGTGGACGGTTACCTTTATAGACGTACTGAGCATGCTACTGGAGAGAAGCTCCATGATGATTTGTCATGGAAGCTTTGGGTTCCAAAGGAAATGGTTCCTGATATTTTATTTAAAGCTCACAATAGTACGTTATCAGCTCATGGTGGTATAAATAAAACACTTGGAAGAATTAGAAGATTTTATTTTTGGCCAAACTTGGCTAGTGATGTCAAAAATTATATAAATAATTGTGAGATATGTAAAACAACGAAACATCCTAACCAAGTTTTAAGGCCACCAATGGGGAAAACTGGCGAAACACAACGCTTCTTTCAAAAGGTTTATATTGATTTTTTGGGTCCATATCCGAGATCTCGTACAGGGAATGTAGGAATTTTTATTGTGTTAGACCATTATTCTAAATTTCCATTTTTAAAGGCAGTTAAAAAGCTAACATCAGATGTCGTCATCAAGTATTTGGAACAGGATTTGTTTCACACTTTCGGTGTCCCAGAAACCATTGTTTCTGACAATGGATCACAGTTCAAGTCAAAGCAATTTGGTGACTTTCTGAAAAGATACGGTGTAAATCACACTTTTACAGCAGTACATGCACCTCAGGCCAACGCTTCCGAACGGGTTAACAGGTCAGTTTTATCCGCAATTAAATCATATGTTAAGCCAGACCAGAAGAATTGGGATGAGCTCCTTAGTAATATAAGTTGTGCTCTACGGTCAGCAGTTCATTCAGCCATTGGTACGTCACCTTACTACTTAACCTTTGGTCAACATATGATTACAAATGGGGCAACCTACTCTCTATTGCGCCAGCTGGATATGTTAGATGATCGATCCGTACGATTTGACAGGAACGATTCACTACAGATTATGGCTAAGAGAGCTTCAGAATTGATGCAAAAACAGTTTGAACGCAATGAAAGATCTTACAACCTAAGGTCTAGAGAAGTTTCCTTTGATGAAGGTCAAGAGGTTTTCCGGCGGAATTACAGGCAAAGTAACTTTGAACAAGGCTATAATTCAAAACTTGCTCCAATATTTGTCAAGGCTCGTATACGTAAGAAGATAGGTAATAGTTACTATGAGCTTGAGGATTTGAAAGGGAATTTGATAGGAAAATACCATGCCAAGGACATTCGGCAATAATACTCAAATTACAGGTCTGATTGCCTAGTAATGCAAGCGTTATCAGCTTTGTGTTTTTTTTATTCAAACCCCAAAGTCTGATTTTGGCAGGGGGGAAATGTAATGTCGCTTGCTATGATAAAGTAGGTCCGATGTAACGAAGAGATATGGGTATGTTTGCTACTCATTAAATAGATAACTAACTAGTTAAATAAATAAATATAGTGTTTGCTTATTTTCAATTTTCGAATTGTTCGTTTCCGTTAAAATGGAAGAAAACAAAAAAACTTAGTAGTGCCATTTACGTTATTAATAACGCCATCTAGTGGAGTGAGGCTGAAACGTTTTTAGCACTCTTATCGTCGAATTGACGTTTGTAATAATATTTGTTTACAAAAACCTATGAAGTACAGGGAATAGAAACGTTATTTTTCCAAGCCGCTAAGTTTCGAACGCCAATGGGGGTTTCATGGTGGCTTGAGAGGGAAAAAGCTAGGAGTTTTTGAAAGCATCGCTTGTGGAGAAGTTGTTGAAGCTAAAATTAAATTGAAAGTACAGAGTTTTTTTTTGACTTGGCATTTTTTTTTGAGTCAAAGTTTTTACTCGTCTGCCGGAGATAGGAAAACATAAATTTTTGCTAGGGCAGAATAGCTCCAGATTAATATTATTTTTCTATTGGATGAAAATCCAAAATTGAACCTGCGAAATCATCCATAGCTTTTGGTTTTCCTTATCTTCTTCATTTTTTTATATACCTGCGTATAAGATGGCAATTTTGATGATTGGCGCTTAATTGCATTTTTGTTGTTGGTGTTGTACAATAAAAATTACAAAACTGGTACAATTATTTCTGTACCAAAATCTAGCGGAGGCTTTGGATATTTCAAGCAAGAGTAAAAAAAAACATCAGTCAACGTCGGCTTTTGGTCATCGATGTGTAGTGCGGTAAACTAAGTGGAAGAAAAATAATTACTTTAATCAGGAAACATTCGAAAGTGCTAGCAAGCAGAATAAAAAAAAAAGGAAAATACCGAAAATATTACAATCTAAAGTGCAAACGATATGAACAAAATATATATGCATATGTTGTTTTATTAAGAGGAAATTATTATAAATATTATAAATAAGTGTACTTGCAAAATATACAAACAGAATATCCACTAAGTAAGCTAGTATAATGTTACTCTGTTAGACAGAAATTAAGAAGAAAAAATTAAAACGTAAGGAAAAAAAACTAAATACAGTTTAAAAGAATTAAAAATTTTAAAAAAAACGAAGACTATGTGGAAAATGTTAAGGTGTTAAAATTTAAATAAAATCATATATATTTGTTTAAATATTAAGTTTAAAACTTAAATATTAATTTTTGTTCATATTGTGTTAAGTTTTTTTGGTCATTTACCGTAAGCTAGTGTTATTGGAGAACATCTTAAATTTCTTGCTTGTAATGCAATTGCATTAACAGCCCTACATACCTACATACATTTTTTTATATACCTGATTCTCCCAGCATCCGATTAAAATCTTGAGTTGGTGATGCTGCGAGCTATTTTTTCTGTATTTTGGGCCTTGAGTTTCAAAGAAATGCAATTGAATTGTAAGTCAAAATTGTGTTAAATTGTAATTAATTAATTTTTGATTTTCAAAGGTTCATTAGGAAATTTTTGTGCTACAGAGAACTTATAGAAACAATATCCATACAGTAATACTCTCTTTTTCTGTTAAAATCAACATAACATACATACACTCACAATATTATTACAGTAACGGACTGTAGTTTATTTAAGAAATATTCCGTTCAGTCATTTTTAAATAAATAAACATTTAAAATTCCAAGCAAATTTATTTTTAACTGATTCTAACAGTTATTCAAAAAACTAAGTGCATATTAATACGGATTTTCAGTTGCAGTTAATATTGTCCGTTGATTGAGTTAAATTCTTCTTTATGTAAAAGTAAATAAAAATGTAATTTAAAGCAACGAAAAGTTCATTTAATTTTTACTGTCAAAAATTCAACCGCGAATTCCGTAAAAACAAATCCATATTCAGTTATCTTATATAAATTAACTGTCAAAAAATTAACTACATATTCCGTAAAAACAAATAAATATGCAGTTATTTTATAAAATTTTACTGTCAAAAATTCAACACCATATTCAGTAAAAAGAATTAAATATTCAGTTATTTTATATAATTTTACTACCAAAAATTAATTTTTACTTATCTATAAAAAATTAATTGCTTGTTTTGTGTAAGCAATTCCCATTTTCTATTTGTTAAAATAATTTAGTTAAATACATCAAATTTTAAAAGTAAAATAATTGCGAAGCCATATCGGTCATGCTGCTGGTGTCTTATAATTGAGAGTTCTTCTGTAAACAACGTGGTCAGTACAACAAAAGTAAAACAAACGTGTGTAACTGGGTAAGTAAATAAAAATATTCTCCCTCTCTCGCTTATAAGAAAAACAAGCGGACAGGTGTCTGTCTGGTATTTTTTTGAAATTCGGCTCTTTTGTGGAGTAAACGAAAATTTAATAAAATAACTGAATATTTCATTGTTTTTACTGAATATGGGGTCAATTTTTTGACAGTAAAATTTTAATAAATAACTGAATATTTAATCGTTTTTACTGAATATGGTGTTGAATTTTTGACAGTAAAGTTTTACAAAATAACTGAATATTTATTTGATTTTACGGAATATGGTGTTGAATTTTTGACAGTATAAATTAAATGAACTTTTTGTTAAAAATAAATGAAAAATAGGTAGACCGGTTTTTAATTGAACTTTCATTTATTTTATATTACAATTTCAGTTAATTTTACGTACAGAATATTGTGAGTGTATATACATGCTGCTGTACATAGCGAAAGATCTTTCGTCGTGGGAGCTTTAATATCACTACGCCAATGTAAGTTTCTCTTAATTTATTTTTATATATTGTTTTTTCGTTCTCTGTAAAAGAGTTTGATTGTTGTAATTTTTACTCATATTTTTGTTATTTGAGGTGGCCATATTAGAATTTATCTTTGTGTATAAATAATAAAATTAATTGGAATTAGTAAAAATATATAAAATTGTCGGCTGTGTAGTCACGAAACAAAAGAAAAATATTTATGGATTTCACATTTTGCGAGGCTGCAATGTTGTTATTAAATTTTTATATGTTTCCAATTGTTTTGTTAAAATTAACTTTTGTCACTCTGTAATGGGTGAATGACCACATAATCGAATTTAGTTAAGGGAGTTTATGTAAAATTTAATAGATTTTTTTTATTTTGAGATTATTTTTTTTGATAAGTTAGGAATTAATGGTTAAATTCTATTTATTTTTTTTTATAAAAGTAATGTTTGTTTAAATTGAAATTTTATTTAAATAAATCATAATGATTTTTGGCTAAGTTTAAAAAGTTTAACTGTTTTGATTTGAAAACTTTTTGGTTATATTTGCTGCGCTGGAAATGGGATTACTAGGTGAGTTTTGTTTGGTTATAGAGTTAGTAATCATGGTAGGGTGGGCAATTGATTGAATCGATGGATTCCTGGATTCAATTCACATTTAGCTCTTAGATAGTTTCTTTCGTAGAATAGCTTTTCTTTTCTGTTAAAAAAAAAAGAAATAAAATAGCATGCAAATTTTAAAAATCTTGTAGTAGCAAAAAAAGTCCTATGAATCGATGGGCAACGACCTTCCCCTCCGACGAGCAATAAGGCTGGACCAATTGCATGCGACTCGCCTGATTTTGGTTTGTAGGAAGAACTTTGAAAATATCTAAACGTTGTATGCTACAAGTGTGTTATTTGCTTCAATAGGTACAGTAAGAGAAAACCGCACAAGTAATGTGAAATTATTCTCTCCCAGGATATTAAAGAAAAACAAGCTAGAGTGCTATATTCGGCTACGCTTTGGTCAAACGAATCTAAAATCAATTTAAAAATATGTTTAAACTAAAACATTTAAGCATGGAGGAGGTAATATAATGGTGTGGAGATGCTTTTCCTGGCATAGTGTTGGGCCATTATTTTGGTTAAGAAGAAACATAAACCTATATTTGAATGCTCAAGTCCTTAGCTAAAATAAAACTGCCATAGGCAGAGTGTTAAGTGCCACTTACTTGGCTGCTCCAACAGGATAACGAGAAGAAACTCACTTCGGGTCTTAAAAAATGAATTTTATACAGCGGAGTTGATTTTATGTCTAGAACGGCGCAATCCCAGGGTCTAAATCCCACAGAAAATGTATGGAAGATTGTTACAGAAAGGATTGTACCAATAAAATCCAAAAATAAAGACGGACTGTGGGAGATCATTCAAAAGTCATGGTGTCCATGGTGTCCAAACAAGATTTGTCGTGGCTTGGCGTGTTCCATGCCAAAACGATTTAAGCCTGTGCTTTCTTAAAAAGGACATGTGACGAAATTTTAGGATTAAATTATATTTTTTAACGTTATTGTAAATTTTTCTAAATGACCCTATTTTATTGTCCATTAAAAATCATAGGTATAAATGGATTTATAATTTTTTTTATATAATTAGGTGAATTTTTTTAATTTTTTGTTTGAAATATTAGCAACGAATTTTACAAGAAATATAATAATAAATTTTACAATAAAACATGTTCCATTTATCTATTTTTTTATATATATATAATATAAATTTGGAACAAGTGACCCTACTTTTTTTTCCGTTACTGTTTATGTTAAATTTTTCAGTCCCACATAGAATTTCTTCCAAAGAACATTTTCGCATGAATTGGTCTCGTAAAGATAACGATGATTGAATTAAATTCGCTAACAGTGACCGTTGAATAAACCTGAATTTTACAGCAATTGTTGCTTACATCGTACATAGTGTGAATTTCCATAATTCACGAAAAAAAATACTTATGGACTAGTATTTGTGTTGCTTGATCAATTATAATATTGCGTTTGTCCTTTGGTTTGGCCTCTTTTTCTTAATTCGTTGAAATAAAAACATAATTGTATATTTTTTTAGATCAACTAAACACGGCCAACAATTTTAAAAGGAAAGTGGGGAGACGAAGAGATACACAATAGAAAGCTTGAGAATACAACAAAACAAAATGAAAACAATGAACCACAATGAAGATATTGACAACATTAGCGCTAGTTATAGAACCGCAATATAATAAAATCTGTTATAATAATTTAAAGTTGTGCTTTACTGTTTTTTGTAAAATGTTTTTGTGCAATTTAATTTTATTAAAAATCTGATGTTTTTAATGTAAAAAATATATAATTTATGTAAGTTGTGTTTGCTTGTTGTGAAAAATCTATTAACCCCTAATATACCAAGTTATATACTGATAGAGTCGCCATCTGTAGTTTCTGGAACGGCTATACCACAAATATTTGAGACAAGGGATACTGAGAAACCTATTGATTAATTTAATCCAAAGAATCACTTGGTATGGATCAATAAACAAACAAAGGCTTAAGGAGCTACCCCACATAGGAATAATATAATCCTTCTAATTTTTAATGATATTTTAAAAATTGAATACTATCCTTCAGGATCAAAAGCCTCTCTAGTCACCACTACTTTAGCCGGGGAAAGATCAAACAAAAGTGGAGTCATATCGAGTCATAACCCCAAAAAAGCTTAAACGACAAAAACAAAATTTTACAGGAGAAAAATTTTACAGGAGAAGGCTTTTTTAGATTTAATTTAATATAGACTAGTGTTTGCCTAATGGTCAAAATTCGATACTCGACCATACATTTTTATGTATATATGAAGAAAACATAGTTCATCTAAGTATAATGTGAATTAACATGTTTCAAGCATTTATTTTTTTCAGTCTTAGTGGATCGATTTGGCGAGTGAACCAACCTTCGATTCAAATTTTATCTTGTTCGTTAGTTAATTTAATTTTTTAAGTTTAATAATAAAAAAACAGAAAATATCAATTGAAAAACAAAAAAGTATCAAAAAGTCTCCTCTTATAGATTCTCATCCACTCAGGACATTGCATGTTTAATTCTAAGTTTCTATTTCTAGTATTAACATAAATTAATCAAAGTACCATCTGTAGAACGAAAAAGTTCCAAAAAGCTTCCGTTAATACATTCTTATTCACTCAGGACCATGCAGGATTATTTGTATCCTTTTAGGTTGCATATTAACGAAAAGTACCAGATGAAAAACAAAAGTACCAACATTTTTCATCTTATAGGTTCTCATTCACTCAGTAACCTGCACATTAGGGGTGGAATAGTGCACGACTTTTTGATTTCGATACGCTAGAACCCCCAATTTTGTAAAGTTTATAAAAAAAACGCATGAGCCAACTGCGAAATTTCGGTTTTTTTTAGTTTTTTCAATAAGCATAAGCGTTATGCGAACATATGTTGTGCAACTCCTCCATTTTCGAAATTTTTGTGTGGGGACCACCCTTATGACTAAAGATGGAGACTAGGTATGCTCTGAAAAACTGCTCGGGTAGCAAAAATATTGGGGGTCCGTCATATATTTGACTCCTCTAGGGGCACTCTGGTGCTAGTTAGGGTGGTGGCAGGTAATTTAAAAAAAAATTATATTAAGTATGGGAGCCACCTTAAGGAGCACAGATAGGGGTTTAGTATGTTAATAAAATATTAGTGGGAGTTAGTCTTACATTTTACCCCTCTAGAAGCGACTCAGGGACAGATGTGAAGCTTTTTTTGCTTTTGTATCGTTTTCCCCTAGCTTTGACCCCGATGAGGAGCCAATTACCCCAATCTCACCCCCCTAGTTTTTTGGCTCATGCGTTTTTTTTTACAAACTTCACCAAATTGGGGGTTCTAGCGTATCGAAATCTTGTTGCTAAGAATTTCCATATACCACTACTCCACCCCTATTGCATATGTTGAGTTTATACACATTTCCTACAGGGTCTACGGCAGCAGGCAAATAACAAAAAAACAACAAAACTTGATTATAGGTAGCAAAAACTTTAAAACAAAATAGGAAAAAAGAATAAATAAACCATTTACTGTTTATTACTACACGTATTTAAAATCTATATAAAAAAAATGTAGCTTTGCGTACCCACAATTTTCTAATTGTATATTTGTACATTTCAAAAATAATTTAGGGACTTATATTGTTACAGTCGAAAGGTGAAGATCAATAAAACGGTAGTTGAATTTATTTGATTTAAATCATTTGTAGTTTTAGTGATTGCTTGGTTTTTCTACTGTGGTAGAAAAGGTTGCTCAAAAATTAGCTTTGTGCCAGGAAAAAGCTTCTGGTTCTTCCAGCATATATAATATTTGTTTCTAAGTTCGATATTATAGAAAATTTAAAAATTATCACATCCCTGCATACAATAGGACTAGTCCAAACACGCGTGTGAAATGTAGCCCACAAGGGACTAGGACTAGTCCAAAAGTAACCCAAAAGTATGGAAAAAACATGGTCTATTTAACATTACGATGTCGTAGGGCAGGACCATATAACCCAGCTTTGGATTACAAAGGAATAGTCTTAAAACTACTCCATGGTATAGTTTTGAAGTCGTTTTAAAACAAAAGTACGTCGTTAAAGACATGTCGTCTCACTCCAAGGACTTTTTAACAATGACATGGTCCATGCTTGCATTACATTGGACCAGACCATGGAGTAGTCCATTTTATCAAAATGGATCAAGTAGTCCAATATTATTTGCAGGGATGAAGCACGGAAAAGTAGAGAAAGAAATTTAATTTCCTGTGTTTCCACTTTTGAATACTTTTTTCTTCCCATAGAGGTTTGGTTGACAAACAAAGAAAGAAAGCGTTCTTAACTGTTTTGCCTGTGCCGATTTATACATAACAGATAGATATATAGTCTAAATATTCAAAATATTCTGAAAAAATTCGAATAATTGACCACCCTATTTTTTATTATTTGATAATTGGAAAAAAAAAATTATTTATGTCTTATGCATATGTGTTAGTAGCAAATTTGATCGATTATAACTCTGAAATTATTAAACATATTTTAACAAGATACATATTGTGATTAAAAACCTTTCAAATTGTTTATTTTGTTCAAATCTGTTGGCATACAGAGGAGGAAAGTGTTCTTAGCTTTTTTGCCTTTGCCAATTTATATATAGATTTTGTATGAAGGTTGTCGCTAACGATAAAATTGTTTTTGCTTTTGTGGCCATGACATCTAAGGAGATGATGCCAGTGTTGCCAATAAAGTAGTATAATAAAAAAAAAACAAAAATTGAAAATGATGTCGCTTAAGCTTTTTTTGCGGTTTTGCCTCGATATATGCCAAAGCTATTCGAGGAAATATTTATATCATATAATTAATGCAAATATTGGAATAAAGTGGATGTATTCCAAAACAAAGAAATTGATTGGTCGACAATATATTATTAAAGAAGGATATTTTTTAAGAACTTTGCAATGGACTAATGCTGGAGTCCCACAGAGAGGCAATTTTGCACCTCTATTCCAAGTAAAATGGGCTCCAAAAGGAGCTTTTTTAGAGGCTAACAATATTAACACATTCATTAATGTTTTGCTTTTACTTGTTTAAATGCATTTTTCCATTATTTTCGTAAACCATAATATATTTTTATTTTTTCGCTCTTAAACCTTCTTCGTTGTCAGTACTAGAAAAGCAGATTTCTTGTGTATATTATTCCATATCAGTTACTGCTGTTTAATAGCACTTTTATTGAAGCGCTCGATCATGTGCTTTTTCTTTAAAGTGCTTCAAAAAACCTAAATTTTTTTTACTGGGTTGTATCTGATATAAACGTCAGACATGCCTATGAACAACTGCACCCACAACAACTACGAAACCCGCTATTAAGGATGTTAATGAAGCAATGTAAATTAAAATTTAGTTAATAAAAATGTGTATGTATATAGAACATTAATAACATTTGCATAGAGAATTACATCTATGATAACAGGAACCGGAATTAGGAGAATTATTGTCAGGAATTGGTAGGATGTAATTTTAGGAATAAGAATAAGTTTTGATTCATTATTAAAAGTTCATATCTTAGTATATCGACCCCTTTGCGCGAAATTATCGTATATGCCCTTTTTTTTGAAATTGAGTTTTTGATGCAATCTTGTTCTTCATTCAAAGAGACGTCACCTGACAAAATTCTGCAGGCGAATTCCACTTCGTTGCTCCAAAAATTGATTGTATATTTCATTTTGATATTGCAAGCGAATGAAGAGAAAAGTAGAAAAATGGCTGTCCTGTAAAATTTGGTTTTTGTAACATACGATAATTTCGCGCAAGGGGTCGATATGAAGTTTCAATAAATAAATTATGAAACAAAAATCGTGTAAGATAGCTCCTCTTAAAAATCATTTTGTTTTAACTAGTAAACTGTGCATGGTATTTAATCGTCCGTCTTGGCCGGACGACTTCTTTCTTGTTTTTCATCGTCTGATACAGTTTTTTTTTTTTTTTTTTTTTTTTTTTTTTTTTTTTTAATTGTAAGCCTGAAGAGCAGTTGTCTAGATATGAAAAAGAAAGATAATGATGTTCTGTTTTCTTCGTCAAGAATTTCCATCGATTTTTCAATGTAATTTTGTTAAGTGTATTATTGTTTATCTCTGTTTAATGTTAACATGTGTATAGATACTACTAACAGTGTTTAATTACATTATTGAGTAGAGAATCACAAAGATTGATTAAATTATAAAAGATAATTTAAGGTATTAGTGAATAATGGGGATTTACATGTGAGAAAATGGTAGAAAATATGTTTTTCTGAATATTTAAATTCAAAGGAGGGTATTGTGTAATTCTCGTCACCTTTCGTTGAGAAATTTCTTACGTGAAATTTTTATGAAAATATTTTTAGGTGTAGTGAAGAGTTTAACACATCCCACTTTTAGCTAAAAACTTTGTCTACATTTTTTTACGTATATTTAAATTTGCTTGTGTTTAGTTTTATTATTCCAACACCACAATAGTAATATGAAATTTATCTCATTTGAGCAGTGGATAAAAATATTGTTCTTAAGCATACCGATCGCCTCAGAATCATATTCTGAGTGAATCTTGCCATGTTCGTCCATCCGGCTCGCCGGTTGTCTTCACAAGTAATCCTTGTGTTAAATAACAAGTCAACATTTTGAAGATAATTTGATCAAATTGAACACGCGCTTTAATTCTCATAAGGTGGAAGGGTGCATAGGGTAAATAGTGAGAATCAGACCATAAATTCACATATTCCTCACGCCAACTTCTTTCCGGAACAAAGTCTTTGTGTCCATAAACAATCTTATTATGTTGATATTTAGCAGGGCTGTGAAATCGGAGTCGGAGTTGTCGTGTGCACCCAGTTGGCAAAATAAAGAGGTTGGCAATACCAAAAGGGATATTTATTTGACAGATGGCTATTATGAAAAAATTTTATTAAATATGTAAAGACTGAATTCGGAACCATGGCCAGGGAGCCATATTGGCTGGCCGAGGTTTCCGGAAAAAATGAAAATGTCGGCCCTTTTTGATTTTTGAAGTGTCCTGGTGCAGGTGGAGTTTGTGGCAGAGAGAAAAAAGTATAAGACAACCTAAATTAAATTTTGATTGATTTTTTTTATAAACTTTTAAATTATAAAGTATATTTGTCAATTGTAAATTCAAACTGGTAAATTAAAATTATAAAAGCTATTGTTAAAAACAAAGAGTAATAAATAAATCCAGCCGAGCCACACCATCGCCAACTCCATCCGTCGAGGGAGAAGCAGAGCAGCACCACTACTCCTGGGGTGCAGTGGTATCAAAGTGTTTTCCGACCAAGAAAGTGAACAAAAAAAACCCGTGCCGCAAGTGACGGACAAACAATTTCTTTCTTTTTACTTTTTTTTTGTGCAAAGATAAAAGATATATTTATTTAATAATTGAGTCTTAAAACAAATAAAAGGAATTATATATAACTAGTTAGGAAAAACATATGTGTGTGTGCCGTTCCCACCCCGCATGAACTGTTTTTTTTACGCGTGCGCGTCCAGTTAGGGAGAGCTCTCGCTGATTAGGAGTAGTAGTTTTGATGACGGTCAGGTTTTCCTTAACTTACATATAGTTTCCCCTTGAAATAAAACACAGAAAAAAAACTTCAAATAAATTAAATATGAAAGAAAAACCGAAAAAAAATTCTGCTTTTACAAAACAAAAAAAAAAGGAATCGTTACGATAAATTTTGTCTTAAAATACCCGGAATTACGCGGACCCTCGGACACGTAACAGACGGACAGGAAAACCCACCGTCACTCCATCGCTGTGCCTACACAGAAAAAATGTTGCACCAGTAAACGCATTAATCAAAAATAAAATCAGTTTTAATTAAAACTTTAATCAAGTTAATTAAACGTTTAATCAAGTGAATTAAACGTTTAATTAAGTGAATTAAACGTTTAATTGATATTATTAATTTGCTTACTAGTGCAAATTAATATTGTCAATTAAACGTTTAATACACTTGATTAAGCGCTTAATTCACTTGATTAAACGTTTAATTCACTTGATTAAATTTTTAATTAAAACTGATTTTATTTTTGATTAATGCGTCTACTGGTGCAAAATTTTTTTCTGTGTAGTAGAATCTAGAAAGCTGTTCCGCCTTAAGTGAAACCTGCAGAGGAATTTTTATATGGCTAAAATCGTAAAATAAATTTAAAGGAAATTGAAAAACTCAACAATTTCAGTTTAAAATCATTTATTTAAAGAAAATAAGAATTTTAAACGTAAAAAAAAGTTAAAATTGAAAATTTAATAAGAACTTAAAGTAAGGTTAAAGATTTAAAATTAAGTTAAAAATTTAACGTGAAATAAGAATTTAAAATATAAAAATAATAATAAAAATAAAATTAATATTAAAATTTGATTTTAAATTAAAAAGTAAATATTAAAAGTTTTTAAACTAAAAATTAAAATTAAAAATTAAAGTTAAAAATTTTAGAATTAAAGTGAAATTTAAAATTCAATTCAGAAATTCAATTTCCTTTTTGCTTTAACTTTGGAATATTTTTTTTTGCTTGTTGTTCGTTTTCATAAGTTTTATTAAATTAAATGGAATTTATAGAAGTAAAAGTTATACAATAAAACATGAATCTTGTAAATTTAAAATAAATCTTATGACGTGTTATAATTAAAGATGTGTGAATAATTGAAATACCGGCAGTAAGTAGGGGAAATTGAAGTTTGCAGGGTACATATGGGACATCCCTAAACCTGGATGTCATGGCGGGATCATTCATCCCCGAGTTGGAGGGTAACCGCTAGCACAACACCAGCCAGCGTAATTGTTCGAGGCATTATTCCATAGGGAGATTTGAATTTACCTACTCGGCGCCCCTTTTTCCTTTTAAAAACCTGATGTGATTTTTTGTGTCTGTGGGTATATAAATACAGAGTGGTAGCAAGTACCACCCCATCCGGCGAGCTCCAAGCCCGGCAAACGCGAGCACATCAGCGCCTCTTCCTCTCTGGCAACACTTGTTTCTATTACGTTTTGGTGTCGTTCGGCCACGAAACCACACTACAGCGTTTAGTTTTTTGTAACGAAGAAGGAGGTGAAGTACCCACAAAAACTCACGACTTTAAGTCCAAAATTTTTCGGCATAAAAAAGGTTCTAATATTTTTCAAAATAAAAAATTTTAATAGGGGCTGCTTTAAAAATGTTGAAGCCAGAAAAGAAGGACCAGTCTACTTTACATATGTCAATAACTATATTAGAGCTCAATGCGGCACGTATTAGAATTGAAATATCGACTTGAAATTTTTACGGAATCATTTTCTTGATATATTTAACAATTTAAAAGATACTGAATAGCTTTGTTATTAGCTTTCATGTCATGATCACATCTTGTGCAGAAAGAACCAAAATTAACTACACTGATAGAAAAATGCATCTTCATATTGATGATGCCCTTACATCACAATTGTGACATCAATGTTACTACAAATGGCATCAATGATGCAAAAAGTAACATCAATCCAATGACTAACGTCTTCGTACAATTTTGTAATTTTTTAAGTGTCATCTATTTTATGACTATAGTGACATCAATTCGATGCCACATTTTGTATATTCTTAACATTATTTTCATGATTACAATGTATTTTAAGAAGAAAAAATTCCTATATTCTATTTTTTTTAAATTATTTAGTTGAATACATTTTTAATGTAGAATGATTACGAAAACCATATGAGGCATTGTGCTAAAGTCTTATTATTGAGAGTTCTGCTGTAAACAAAGGTCGTAATTCAACAAACGTGAAACAAACATATGCAACGGGTAAGTAAATAATAATATTCTCTCACTTTGACTTAAGGCAATTCCAAAGAATTTGACTTAATGAAAAACTGTCATTAAATGGATGCTAATGTGTCATTTCTCCGATGTTACTGCGTCATCGCACTGAGGACATTTTAGTCATTTCTGTGATGCCGATGTGTCATCCCATTGATGACATAATTTCATTTTGACCCTGATGACACTTTGGCCAAGTGATGTTAAGGTTGACATCACAATGATGACAAGTGTCATGGGGTCAAAAACGAAGACACTTGTCATGGAACTGATGTCAAAATACATCAGCGTTATGACGCCTTTTCTATCAGTGAATATAAGCCCCCATAATAAAATACTTTTAGGGATACAAATCTCATATAGATAAAGATATCTAGATAAGATTTGGCAAAAAGAACCTCTACATTAATTTTAACCTCATAACACAATTTCGTTCTAACGGGTCCATCATTGCTTATGGCTCCCAAATAGGATCCACTCCCGAAAATTTGTCTTCAAATACTGTGGGTTAGGGAATCATATGGCCGCGCTTGGCCAACTATACCTTATTACATGTTTCTCTATGTATTAATTTTTTTTTTACTTGTTGCCTACAAGACATGGACTAAGGAAAGCAAAAAAAAAGCAAAAAGGATAATAGTTATTGCATTTACAGTGCATGCATGGTTTTGACTTAACCTGACGCTATTTTACTAAACTGAAAGTTTGCAAACTTTCTGAAAATATCTTAAACTTTTTATAGAAATGTCTATCTTACTAAAAAGTTTACTATTATGATAAAAAACAAGTTAGAGTGCTATATTCGGCTGTGCCGAATCTTTGATACCCTCCACCGACAGTTCGAATGTTTAAGGAGTAATATCTGTATGATGTCTTTTTATTATTATTATCTTAAACTGTGACGATTTGTTATTAATTATGGTTTTAGGAGACTGAACTGTTTTCCGGGAGTAGGGCATATATGGGGCCTAGGGTAAATTATGTACCGATCTTCACGAAATTTCACAGTATCATTTATAGTCCTATAAAATTGTGACGAGCCAAAATTTGTTATGAATGCATTATTTTTTACGGTTTTAGGCGTACTAAACTGTTTTCCGGGAGTAGTGTTTATATGGGGATTAGGGTAAATTATGGACCGACCTTCGCGAAATTTTACAGTGTCATTTCTAGTCGAATAAAACGGACTTGTGCAAAATCTTATGTCATTCCGTTCATTTTTGCATCATTTATGTTAGTTTTTGTAACAAAATTATCAAGTTTTTGAAGGTGGTGGTTCCACATTTTGATTAATAGCTCTGGTCCTACTGCACAGATTTTGCTGAAATTCAATCCCAAACTGCTAAGGATAACTACAAGCAATTTGACACCTAGTTTGTTTATTTCTTTTGAGTTTTTCGAAAGTGAGCGTGTTTTTAACAGACGGACAGACGGACAGACAGACGGACATGGCTAAATCGACTTAGAATTACTCAAGCAGCCAGAATATATATACTTTATGGGGTCTGAGATGAATAATAAAAAAGTTTCACACGGAATGACAAACTTAGTATACCCTCTTCACAACTAATTGTGGTGGAGGGTATAAAAATGTACACTTTACATTAAAAATATATACAGCCTGTTTTTGAAATTTAAAGTAAAATCTTCGTTTAGAAATTAATATTGAAAACAAAAATAAAACTGAGTTTTTTTATTGTTGTTGCAATGCGAAATTCCCAAACTAAAAATTTTATTTTTATTTGCAAAAACAAGCAGTTAAATAGTAAAATAACAGCCTGTTATTTTTTGCATTAAACCAACAACAAAAAACTCCAATTTGTTTTTGTTTTCAACATAAATTCCTCCCAAAATTTTTATTTTTATTACAAAAACAGGCAGTAAAACTCATAAAAACTGACTTTAGTTGGCACCATTTCAAAATCAATAATTCAGATTTTATTTTTAGATTTCAATTAAGTGCCTCTTAACACTTTCTACAAACTCTATATCGTGTTTACTTAAATATTTATACATTTATTAAACAAATGTCTGACATTCAGTCTGTTACTTTTGGCTTAAATTTTTGTTAAACTATTAAGTTGTTCTAAAGTTCAATTCAAGGTGTTTAAGTTATTTAAAATTTTAGTAGTTTTAATTAGTGTTTACTTTTACTTAAATGACTTTTGGCTTTCAAGAAAACAGCAACAACAAGAATATTTTTTATAAATTTTAGTAAATATTTAAACAAATACAGGGTCTCTTCAGTTCGAGTATCAAATCGATTAAGTACTCTTTGTTTGATAAGTACAAACATTTTTTTTGATTTTATATTTTTATTCAGTCTACCACTAGTGGCAAAAACCATTTTGGTATTTAAAGAATAAAGAGTAAATTTTTTGTATCTTTATGTAATATTTAGTCGATTTAGTCATTTTCGTCTGTCTGTTAATCTGTTCACTTTGAAACGACTCAAAAGAAAAGAACAAATGTGGTGTCAAATTGTTTCTAGCTTTCATTTTAGTCGTCGCAAAGTTTCTTGTCATCTTAAATAGAGGCAATTGAACTCGACGTCGTTTTAAAAGTACCTCAGAAAATATCTAGTGGCTGTTGACTTTCATGATAGGGGTGACTTTAAATTAATTTTATTGAGAACAATTCATATATACATCGAAATTAGGCGAGAAGAAAAAAATAAAATGAATCTTCGGTGATTTCTTAGGTATATTTAAGGTGCGGACCAAACAACAACACAAGGCGAACAAAAGGATTTTTCAATTCATTCGTGTAGGTTTTTAACCCTTTCGACCAGGCTTTCGAATAGCAATAGTAAAACAAAATTTTTGATTGGAACCGATTATTTAAGCAACATATAACTTATCGGTGAAAGAAAATCGGAAAAACAATAATTTGGGGCTGTCGGGGTTGTGGTACATCGGTGTACCATTCGGGATGTTATGTTGTACAAATAAGTACCAACCGTCCGGGTTGTGGTACATCGGTGTACCATTCGGGATGTTATGTGGTACAAATAAGTACCAACCGTCCGGTAAAATTAACTTTCGCGCCTAATATCATGCAAAAACCATGCTATGCACTTCACTTTGGTAGCGTTGGAACTTACAAAAAACGGTCAGGAGGCTTTAAAGACTATAAGGTTCATATCGCAACCCAGCAACATTAAATTTGAAGCTGTTACGGAGTTTAAACTTACAGTGGTACACATATGTACCGTCCGGGTCGAAAGGGTTTAATACCAAAATTCGTTAATTTTCTTTGCCTCAAAAGAAAAAAGCATTTTCTAAAAAAAAAAAAAAAATATCGCGAACATTTCTTTTGTTCTTTAACGAATTGTCGACAACTGAGCCTTGTAAACCTTAAGAGCCGATGCCTTACTTATAACTTACTTATTGCTGTTAGTGCCCTAAAAAACAAAAAAAAAACTTTCAGAAAAAAAAACTCGTTTGAAAAATCTACTCGAGTCTTAAAGACCCTGTATATACAAATCCACACAAACCGACAGACAAACTTAAAAATAAAAGTGTTTAAAACTACATGAAACTTGTCAAATTGTCTAGTGTGAATATATTTTTCCCCAACTCACTGACTGACTGACACTTTTCACTGTTGTATAAATTTGGCTGGCAGTCAAGTTTCTTACTTTTCTTTTAGTCTAGTCATTAACTTAAATTATATTTTGAAGTGAAAAAAAAAATTTTTTATGAAGTTCAACTACAAATGAGTGGCTGTCAAAACCAAACTTGTGGTTGTAAAGAAAATGTTTTGCTTTTTGTTATTTAATGGAAAATAATCTTAAGAAGTTTCCGTGTGTAATAAAGAAGAGTAGTTTTTGATGTCTGAAGTTTAAAAAGAAAATTAATTAAAATCTTACTTAGTAAATAAAAAATTTACTTAAATTTCTATAAACTACAATATAACGCACTTGATCATAAAGAAAGCATTAAATCATAATTTTTATTTAGTTGAAACAGTCGTAACGTTTCATTTATGTCTTTTTTAGTTTTTGTTTAGTTTTGTTTTGCTTTACAAATAATTTTCATTACTGAAAGTATTTTAAAATGTTTAGTTAATACCGTCTTTATGATTGAAGTTTTGGTTAAATCACTAAATTTATGATTTTGTTACACTCATTAAAATATATTTTTGCTTATAAGTTTTGATCGACCTTTTTTTTTGATTACTCTAAATAGTTTATATAGTTTCCTATATGCAGGCTTTCAAGGTCATTAATTTAATGTAAATAAAAGATTATTTGTTTCATTTTCAATATAATCCGACGTTTTGTTGGTATTCTTTCCAACTTCTTCAGGGATTGAGTTTTTATTTAAATCTGGCAACATTGTAAAAATACAAAGTAAAAGGCAGTCAATAATAACAATAATTACAATCTTCATTTTTGACCAACTAACTTACAATAATCTTTTTGGTCAGTTTAGATCATTTATAAATTATATCACAGTATTTTGTAAAGGTGGACAACACAACACAAAACTTAAAATATTAAAATAAATGTATGTAAATATAAAAATTATCACAGAAAATTTGTCCTTTTTTGATCACAGTTTTTATTATTATTCCTAAAGTATTGCAATGGTGTGGTTTGCATTTGTATTGTCTTTGTCTTTTTTGTGTTTTTTGCACTTGTCGATTTTTGTTGTATTCTTAAGCTCTCCAACGTGCATCTTTTACTTTCAAAGTTTGGCTTTTTCAAAGTTTGGCTTGTGTCTATTCTCACGCCTAAATTTCTCTTCGTTGTACCAACGTAGATTTTTCCACACTTCTCATTATCACCGCCATCACATTCAATTTGATAAACAACATCACTTTGATCCCTACACTCAATCTTTGTTTTTGTTTGTGTAAATAAATATGTATTGTCTTGTTTGATTTATTCGCAAATATTTTTGCTTGTTTTATAATGATTCCTAAATTAGTTTGGATCTTGTGTGGTCCGTTTGTAGGTCATATGGGCCACATTTTAAAAAAGTCCGTTTTTTCCTTTTTAAAAATTGTTTCTTATTTCATCAAAGTTGAACTTCCTGTTAAACTATTTAAAACATTAAAGCTCGTATAGAAAATTTTAGTGAAAAACTTTCGTGCTTAAAAATAATTTTCATCTAAAATTCTTTGCCGGTAGGCAAAAAGGTCTTAAGTCAAACAAAGGCATTTTGAGTTTTTATTGGGTTTAACTAATTTTTATTTTTCCCTTTCGTTTTGTATCAATTACTTTAGTCTAAAACAACCACTTCCACTCGCAATCATTTGCTCTTTAGACAATAAGTCAACCAAATAAGGCAATTAAATTATTTTTAATTTAAGCTTACATAAGACTGCTGTTTCTGAGTTAAGACCTTTTTGCCTAACTTTAAAGAATTATATTCTATGTTTTTGGTACTCCAATACCGGTATTACCGATACCGTAATACTGGTATTACCGGATAAAATCGAAAACCAAAATACCGCCTGAGAACACCGGGATTTTTTTTTAGTTTTTAAAATTCTTTGAAATTGCATCAGTGTCTAGATTTGGAAATTCTTGTTTTGCACACAGCTAACTTCAAGTTGACAAGTGTGAGAATTACAAAACCAAACAGAGTACATGAAATTAAGTACCCTTCCACAATCTTCTGACCTCTCTCACGATTAAACTGAACAATTGCTGCAGCAAAAATTGCAAGTCTGGACGATGACTAAAGGTACGGTCACAATTACAAACATTTTACGAAAAAAAAAACAACAGACAAACTAAGTTTTTTTTTCTTTAATTCTAATAAAAACATTTTGTTTAAATATGTATTCACATGTAATAAAAAATATACAAAAGTAACCTTTTACAGCATTATTAATATGTTTTGTAATATAGAATACAAGTTAAATAACACTGACAATGAGCAACAAAATGGTTTCGTCAAAGTTTTTCTTGGGATTCAAAAATTTAATTAACAATGTTTCGTTTAAATGTGCTACATTCCCATTTCATACTATTGATAAACTGAAATTTATTGTTGAAGGGATAAGCTATTCCTATGCGCATTTCACTGGTTGCTTAGGCCAGATCGTCAGGAAACTTCATTCAAAGATTTCGTATTTTCCGTCCAATGTTTGCCATTAGTAACAGTAACCGAAATCGAAACAGTAAAACGCACGAATTTTAAGTTGTTGTTAATACACTTTTAATCTAATTTTTGTTATAAAATTCTGTTAAATAGAGAAACATTAGTATAATATTTGTCAAAAAATTCTTTTATTACAGAAATCTTATTAAAAAACAAGTTTTATAATACTTACGTTTTACGTTTACGATTTCCAAATGGCATACAGTCATAGTAACTAGCAGTTTTGTCAGATTTATTTTGATCTTTTTCGCTAAACTCAATGTCAAAAATCGCCATAGAATTGCTTTTACGTTTCGAATTCCGCTTAAATTCGCCAAAAATGGAAAAAAGTCGACATGATATAAATTTTGTTTAATTTTTATTAAGTGAAGATAAAAAAGTTCAATGAAATAGTTTATAGTAGTCTACTTAAAGCAACAAAAGAAAAATTTTTATTGTTGGTATTAAACAAAGAATAAAAATAATATTATTTTTTTAGTATTAACTTAAGAAATCTGAAAAGATGAAAGGAAAATATTTGCAAAATGTGTATAATTTCCTTATGACCGTTTATCCTACAAGTGTAGATTCTGAGCGTGCGTCTTCGGCAGCAGGATTAATCTGCACAAAAATAAGGTCACGCCTTTCGGATGAACATATTTTAATTCACAAAAAGGAATTAAAAAAACTTTAGGTACTTTATCTCTGAATTAATTACTATGTATATTAGGGCGGGTCGATTTTTTTTTTAAATCGTATAGCAAAAACGTAATCCACATCAAATTCTAAGAAAATTCTCCAAAGAAACCATGGGTCTAAAATAAAATCCTAATCCGCGCCTCTTGTCTTGAAAATTTATATGCCCGCCTTTGGCAAAAAAAAAAAAATTTTTTTGAAAAAAAGCTTTTTCCAAAAAGAAATCGAATTTTCTGAATAAAATTGTTTAGTAAGGTAGTTGTTTTGCTCTTTATATTTTTCTACACTCAAAATCTTTTTACATTAAAAAAATATTCTCCCAAGTAAAAAAGTTTGTAAATAATTTTGTATCTAATATTTTCATAAGGAACATAGATAAAAAAATATTCTTTCATAAAAAGTACCAAATTCATACTCGTAATTTTTTGAATAAGTTTCGAATGTGGTATAAACTTTACTTCTCAGTTTATTGGTGCAAAAGATAGATGGGGTGACAAAAAAGTACCAAAATTCAGGTTTAACCCTTTTTTCCTAAAAGAGCCGAATTTCAAAAAAGTACCACCAACCTGTGCGCTTATTTTTCAAAAGAACAACGATAAGTATTACAGTTTTTTTTTGTGTCTCTTTTAGTTTTGAAGATATAAATGATCGAATTTACCTGTTTTTACACTTTTTTACCCCCAAAACATTCGAATTTCCAAAAATCCCGTCTTAGTGGACCGATTTGGGGGAGAAACCCACCTCCGGTCCAAATTTTAAGTTTTTAGCTTCAGGCGTCAGTAACGTTACAATTTTATGTATATGGATAAAATTATATACAAACTTTTTTACTTGGGTGAATATTTTTTTTTAATATAAAAAAATGTTAAGTGTAGAAAAATATAAAGTGCAAACGAACTACTTTACTAAACAATTTTATTCAGAAAATTCGATTTCTTTTTGGCTATTTTTTAAAAAAAAATTTTTTTTTTGGCAAAGGCGGGCATATAAATTTTAAAGTCGAGAGCGCGGATTAGGATTTTATTTTAGACCCATGGTTTCTTCGGAGAGTTCTCTTAGAATTTGATGTAGATTACGTTTTTGCTATACGATTTTTCATTTTTTTTTTTCATCCATACAAATCGACCCGGCCTAATGTCACGTCACAGAGTACAATTCCGTTCGGAAACGAAATTCATTCCGTATTTCGGAGAGGCCAAATTTTTTTGCTTTCTTTTTAATATCGACTTAATAACTTAATAAAATCCGTAAAATTTTTGATAAAAAAAAGTTTATAATGCAAATTTTAATAAAAATAACCAACAAATGTTGTTGATTTGAAATCAAGATACATGTGGCATCATTAGCTAACAGAATAAACAATTGGTCCAACAGACTGGTCCCGGGAGTTGTGAAAGTAGAACAGGTACAAAGAGAAAGAACTCATGACCAGTGAAAGGAGAATTAATCATGTAACTGGTTTATAAAGAACAAAAGGGTAGAAAAAGTAATGAATTACAGTACAGTCTTTACCGGTGGTGTGACACATTATTTGGGACTTTGTTAAATTCCGTTCTTGAATTTAATTCTAGGACTTGTTTTATTACTACTACATTTTATTGAAATAAAACTACATTGTAGTAACTGACACTAAACACGTCCATTGAGAATAGATGTTTGACTGGTCAAATGGTGTCAATTGACCCCCTCCAATGACAACCCCATGTAAAAGTGACAGCTCTTATTCATATAAAGTGTTTAAACTAGAATTACCAAAGACCAATCATGGAACTATTTGGTGTCAGTTCGCTTCCCTCTAGGGTTAATATAATTAGAAAATTGTTTTATTCTTGGTGCTTTGCATTTAAATATTTTTATTCCATAAATAATACCGAAAATACCGATAATACCGGTATCGAGATTTCCTCAATACCGAAATACCGGAAGGCCTTCGGTATTGGAATCCCTAGCTGCATCTAATGCCATTTATTTTGTATTTAGATATTTTCTAAATTTTCCGTTATTTCACTAGCATAATATTGAAGGTATTATGCTGATGCTTGTAACACCTAAAGATATTTTTTAGTATACCGATCGACTCAGAATCACTTACTGAGTCGATCTTACTATGTCCGTACAGCTAGATGGCTGTCCATGTACCCGCAACTTAAGAAGTATTATTTTTTTTTTACTTTGAGGCAACACTCAGGGGATGTCCCCAACTAATGCAATGCATTGTGTTGGTATTATGAAAATAGGTTATGAAGAGAAGGAAAGAGGGAGTAGTGTTTGTGGACATTTAATTTGAATTTTTTCCAAATCGACTGGGAAGACTTAATTTTTTATTTTTTTAGTGCATACTTTGGACTTTTTAGTGCATATTTAAAGCGCATTCAATTGCATGAAAATCTCATCACTAGTTATTATGAATGCCATTGAACTGCTTGTCTTGACAAAATTATACACTTCTGCGATCAAAAATGACGCTTTTATTTACAAAAAACAAAGGGACGTAACTACAAGAGTCTTTATTTTCTAAATGCAAGATTAAGTAATAACCCACTTTTTTCTAACAAAATATAATTAAATGGCTTCCTTTTAAAATTGTTTGAAGAATTCCATGGACAACTTATCAATGCTTGTTTTCTGGCATGTTTATAGTTTTCATTTCATAAAGCTTTTTGCTTCTCCTGAAAAATCATAATTTTGTTAGTTACGACTTTATGCATTTTAGCTAACGACATGTATAATTTCCTTTTTTATATTTTGGTGTTAGCCCTGGTACTCTGTTCAACATTTCACGTGAAATGCTGTCAAAACGCATATGAAAAAAACGAGCGGAATATCTATTAAATAATGTTGTACTCTGTTAATTTTGTGAAAAAGTTCCGAAATGTTTCTGGCACCTTTTTTTACAACTGCGAAATAATGTTAACTGCACTTATTTCACGTGGAATTTTAAGCAAAAGCAAAAAAGTATGAACTGATTATTAATTAAGAACTAAAAAATTAAAATAACACAACCGGTAACAGTTTTTCATCCATATTTTCTTTCTTTTTTATTAGAAAAAATAATTTTTTGTAAAATACATGTGGGGTTTGTGTACATACGCAAAAACATGTTTCATACTTTGCAGTAATAAAAATGTCAAATTGTACAAACTCGCATAATAGGTAACATTGATAAATGTCAAAATTTTCGTGTGAAATAATGAATGTTGCTCAACATTTTTCACTAATTTGAACAGAGTACGAGGCTTAAAGCGCAACTAGCTCTACAATTCGTAACAAAGGAGATTACATTTGAACAACATTCCCTTTTCGCTGAAAATGCCCATATCTATACGGTCAATTCCACGCATATGTAGACTACCATCAATGGAAAAAATTAATTTCTGATTTTAGTAGTAAAAATACTTAAGTATGGTGGCAACATTATGTTACTCTAATGTTTTTATAGTGGCAACAATTTTTTGATATTTATTTAAAAAATTTGATATTTTTAAAAAAAAATTAAAATAAAAAAAAAAATAATTTTTTTAAGTTTTTGAAACTCACGTTTTGAGCTGTAGTGTCAGTCACAATTTATTTTACTAATAAATATTTTTTTAAATAACTTACCGCTTTTATTTCAGCATTTTATTACACAGTAGCACATTTTTCAACTTCAAAATATTGAACCAATTGATACCCACAAAATCTAAAAGCTTATGATGCTAGAAGAAAAACCCTAGCTGGTCTTTGAATTATTAGCTAAGGTTTTTTTTATTCGCTTTTGAAGTTTTCGACTGGGGGTGGATTTTAGTACAATTTTTAAAAAAAATGTACTGATTCTTTAGTCTATATCTCGCGAACTATTCGAAATATTGCTTGTCTCTGTTCGGCAAATTTTTAGCTGTTAATCAGATCTTAAAAATTTACCTTGAGATAAAATCAAAAAAACCACAACATCTTACTCAAAACTGTCAAAAAAACGTGAAATTTCATAATAATATATTATTATATTATATTGTTATAGTTTATGATGGAAAATATAAGGAAATTTCTAATATTCACTTCAAACCATATTGTACTTAGAACACTTCTTGGTTAATTTTATGAAACTGGCATTTGCTTAAGCAAAGTGCGAAACATCATATCGCGAAACAGATCGGCTTTTGAGAGAATTTTTGTTAATGTTTGAAAGTAGCTTAAGCCGCCTTATGCATATTACAGTTGGGCCTTTCGAAAATATGATGATTTTTAACATAAGAAAGTAAAAATAGAGAAGACGATATTAAAACTTCAGTTTTTAAATAATCTTTTAGCAGAGTTCGAAAAACAATTGCCAACAGAATCTGATGAGCAAGGTGAGCGCTTCCACCAAGTAACCATTCCGATGGAAAAGCGGTTCAAAAGAGAAAAAAATAGATGCGGTGCTTGGGAAAGTATGCTGGTCTAGCCATAAGGTAATTTCATACGAAAATAGAGCTAGCGAAACATGTTTTCAGATGATGAGACTAGTTTCGAAAGCGACGACTTGAATTCAATATATATTTAAAAAGATTTGAAGTGTCCTTATTTTTCATTCCTCATGTTTAAAATAAAGGCCCAACTATAATATGCATAAGCTTGCTTAAGCTACTGTCAAAAATTAACTAAAAGCCTCTCAAAAGCCTTTAAAAAACCAAAATTAAAATCAGAAAATGCGATCTGTTTCGCACTTTGCTTAAGCAAATGCCAGTTTCATAAAATTAACCAAAAAGTTTTCTTAAGTACAATATGGTTTGCCTCATATGACTTACATGTATTCGCACAATTGCTTAAGCCAAGTTAAGCATATTATAGCTGGGCCTTAAGCATCTATTTTAAAAAATTTGAAGTGTCCTTATATTTTCATCATTAACAGTACAAATCTACGACGAAATTTTACGTTGTTTGACAGTTTTGCTGTTTTGGGTAAGATGTTATTGTTATTTTGATTTTATCTGAAGGTAACATTTTTAGATCTGATTAAGAGCTAGAAATTTGCCGAACAGAGACAAGCATTATTTGAGATAGTTCGTGAGATAAAGACTTAAGAATCATTACATGTTTTTTAAAAATTGTACTAAAATCCACCCCCAGTCGAAAACTTCAAAAGTGAATTAAAAAAAAACCTTAGCTAATAATTCAAAACCCAGCAAGGGTTTCTCTTATACTATCATAAGCTTTCAGATTTTGGGGGTCTTAATTGGTTCAAGATCTTATTGCTGCACTGTGTTATAGTTTGCTTCATGAACTTTCGATAAAAACACAAATTAAAGTTTTTACGAAAGTGCAGAGGAAGATTATTGAAGTTTAAAAACACTCTCGAAAACGACTTCCTTTTGCATGTAGTGTCAGTCACGTTTATATTTTACTTAATAAATGATATCTCAAAACATCAGTGGTTGCCATTTTTTTCTCTATCAGATAAGTGTTGAAACTGCTACATAGCCATGTTTAAATTGATACTAAAAAAATTATTACTAATCGTAATATAAGACAAAAGAAAAAGCAAATAGTGTCAAATGTAGAGTCAGTCACACATGGAATTGCCCATACAATATTTGGCTCGAAGTACTCCTTTTGTTTGGTTTTGCCGAGTCATTAGTTACTTATCGAAACTACTGCCATAAACAGAATTTGGGACAAAATAAAATTCTTTGCCCAAGATAAATCACCTTGGAACGACGCTAACTTATGTATATACATTAAGTAACTTGTTTCACATGTGTCGCAAATAGGGAATAGTTTGCTGTAAATATTGTATGGTAGGGTATAAAATGCGCGGGCTAGACCCACTATACTCTCTTACTTGTTAATTCTGTATATATTTTTACCAAAAAAAAAAAGAGATGGGGAGCGTATTTATAAAACCAATAGTGTTTTTAAATATTCTCAAAAATTTTCACTAACAAACAAATTTTGTATTCAGCTACAGTAAAAAGGTAAAAATGAATTCCCACCCTTAACAAATACCTTGTCACGTAATTGTCATAATTTTCTCTATCCATGTCCTTAGAAATATAAAATTTATTTAAATTTATTTTATGTTTTTCTTTTCATGTACCAAATTTGTTTTACGCATGTTTCGACATGTATTAAAATTTATATAAATTTTCATTTCTACAAAGTATCAAATTTTTATGGTAAAATTTAATATTATTTTAATGACTTTCAATCTAAGTAGAATAAACATACAAACTTCTAGAATCTTATCTATAATTTTATTATCATTCATTTGGGTGCTCGAGTTCATACACTCAGATGTCATAAGGAATTTGTATTTTTATTTATCTTAAAGAAAATAAATTAAATGAACATAAAAAAGGAGATATGAAATGAAATTGTTATTGATGTAATTTGCAGAATATTTTGTTTGCATTTTATTTGTAGTAATATTTTCTATGGAAAGGAAAATATAAAGAAAACATTTTTAAGTATACATAAACATAGATATTCGAAAAAGTGTATAGAGAAGCAAGTATAAACGTGAAGTCGGCTTAGATCGACCCTATACCAAATTGCGTTCTGTAAAAAAACATCGATATCAAGCTTGCTTTTCAATATGGTATGCAGGGCAAACTGTTGAAATACAAATTAATTGTTATCTACAATCGTTTTAGCTTTAAATATCTTAATTTGTGTATGTATAATTGTTATAAGTAACATTTTTAATGAACAAAAAAAAAAACTTAACTATTTGTATATATTAACATGTTTCTTTGCTTGATGTTTGTTATCTCTTCACCACAGGTAGAAAGGATATGATTAAAATATACTAAACTGAGCACCTGCAGTGTTAACCAAATTTCAGGGTAGTCTTAACCACTGGTTGGTTGTTCTAACACACAGGGGTGTTTGGTCAAACCAGGGGTTAAGACTAGCAATTTGAATGTAGAAACCGGCAGAATTATACATTCGACCCTTGTTAGGATGCTGGGGATAGGAAATGTTCGCTGCATAAGAAAAGTCGGCAACATTTGCTGAAGAGCAACAGCAAGTAGAGAAATCCATCTACAGGCCAAAGTTTCGTACAAGTGGTTAAAAACCTGCCCTTAAGTGTGGTATGTTGTGTATTGATAACGAAGATGCTTATATATTTTTTGGAAACTTTGGCTCTTGCCGTTCCTTAGATATCCAGAAAAAATATATAAAAAACCACTGCAACAACAAGGGATTTATGGGTAAACTTGGAGGCAGTCGTGGCTTTTTGATCATATCTCAGTCATTTTAAGTCCGATCTGCTTGAATTTTAATAGCAAACTTTAACAGAGTATATGTGACGTAAATATATAACGACCTAGTCCGCACCATTTCTGGACTCTATTTCTACATACACAAGGATAGACGGACAGACAGACAGACAGATGGCAATCGTTAAATCAACTTCGTTACTCATAATGACGCAGAATACAAATACTTTATAGGATGTACGATCAAAATTGTAGGAATTACAAACGGAATGGCAAACTTATCTATCCGGTTTACTTTATGTGCAGGGTATAAAAAGCATTGAATGTTGACAATGAGCCAAATTTGCAACCATTTCTCTTGGCTCCTATCCTGGTGTCCTAGAAAAATAAAGGTGTTTGATAAAATATAAAAAAAGGAAATCTTTATAAATTTTTTAGAAAATTTCGCCAAATGTTTAATTTTTTGCAAAACAACATAAACATATAAAGTTTTCTTGCAAATTTCCAATTTTTTTGAATTCTTTGTTCGTAAATTTTTGCATTATTTCTAATGAATCTTTAATATTTTCATTAATTGCTAATTTTATATAAATATAAATTTTTTGCAAAGTCTTGTTAAATTGCAGACTTTCGCAATAACAAAAAAATGTTCGAAAGATTTCGTAATAATTGCAAAAACTTTTTCTTATATCTAAAAGCTTTTTCTTGCACATATAACCATATACCAAGACTTACAGAGGCTGAAGCTATGAGGCAGAACATAAGCGAAATACTCAATTATGACCTTGAGACAATCTCCGAGTGGGTCTTGCGAATAGAGTCAATTTTAATGCTCGTAAGACCCAATGTTGTATGTCGACCCACAGACGTCTTGCGGAGTCAGAGTCATCTATCTGTATACATGGGTGGTATAGCTACTAGAAAATCAGACATTCTTCATGTTCTAGGCATAAAAATCCGATTTGATGTTTGTTTTAATTAATATGTTTTTCAAGTGTCGAAAGAAGCATTCAAGTGTCTTGGTTTTTGAAAACGGTGCAAGAATTACTTCGCTCCGTCTGATCTCCTCGCTATTTCTGCAGCTTTTATCTGACTACAAATGGAATACAACTCCGATATCTGGGCAGGTGCTTTAAGGTTTTTCTTGAAGCTTCTGGATCGTGTGCAACAAAGTGCGTTGAAGCTCATCAATAACTATTGGTTATCCAGCTCTGTTGACTCATAGGAGCATCGTCGGAATATGGGTTGTGCGTCATTGTTCTACTATTTCGACATAATTCAGCTGAGATGGGCGAACATATCTCTTAGGCTCAGGTGCATGCTCGTAGTACTTGCCTTCCCTACCAGAACAGTGACAGTCATTTGACCTATCATATGACTGGCATTGCTGTCGCGAATATCCATCATCGCGTAGAACAAAGTTTCTATCATTTTCTTAAGGCCAACGTGAAAAAACTGATGGAAACTTTTGTATACGTGTGATTTTGCATCCCTCTTTAACCTTTGAAATTTGTGGTTGATAAAATATATAGCTGAGTTGTTTACTCTTATACTCTGTAAACATCAGTACTGATGTATAAACCGGGCACAGCTGCCTAGTCAGTACTGATGCATACAACGGGCACAGCTGACTAGTCAGTACTGATGGATACATTCGTCACTGTTGACGTATTTTTAGCTTAAATAAAACACAATTCATCTCATTCAATTCTCATACATATTTTTGTCTATATTTAAAATAATAAAAAATAATAATAAATAATAATAATAAATTTTTAAAATTTTCGAAGTGTATTCCCCTCTAATCATAATATAACATCGGGATGAGCCTCTTCATTGAGAATACGTTCAGCACCCCCAGCAGGAGCCAAACTAATTAATTCCCAGTAATCTACATGCAATTCATGTCCACCTGGTGCCTAAAACAAAAAAATTAGTTTCTGCAATATTGTTCACAAAACTTACTTACCGCTTTGCCTTCTGGCACAGGTTTTAGTGTACCAAACAATTGTACCAAACATTGTAAAAATCCGTAATGTTGTAAAAATTAAACCTTTGCCTTGACGTCTTAAACGATGTACCCAGCCTTAGATTTTAACGTTTCTGTCAATTTTCGACAACTTCAAATATGCGAATTTTCTTGGCAGCTGACCAACTGGGATCTACGGATGTGACAATCTTTTTGGCTTCATCCAAATTTTGTTTACGTTTTTCCGCATCTTCAGCTTCGCGTTTTTCTTTATCGGCATTTTTATAACTTTGACGTAACCAAATCTTTGGGATTTTCTTTATTTGTGACTTACCTGCAACCTCATATTTTTCTGCAGCTCCAGGTTCTTTGCTGCCGACATAAATTAAGGGATAGGGCTCCTTTCCAGCATGTCTCATGGCTTGAAAAATTAATGAAATATTTTGCAGTATTAAATTTAAACAATTAACAAATATTAGCCAGTAAAGCGTATGACAAAAATTTATAAAAAAAAATTGGCATTTTTTATCGTGTTTTTAGTTGTTCTACTCTAACATATGTGTTAGAGTGGTACAACTAATGTAAAATTGTTGCAAGTGTGTTAGAAAAAAATTTTTTTTTTTTAGTTTCGGTCATCCATTTCTTGTAGGGTTTCCATCAGAACCAGTGTTGCCAGAAGTAGGGGAAAATCCCTACACGTAGGTATTATTGATACTAAAGTATAAGCGTAGGGAAAATCACACAGATTTTTTATAATCTCCAATATGTGGGGATTTTTCGTCATATCGCATTATTTATGAAATAAATGCAGAAAATACGTATTTTTATTAATATTTTCCTGTGCAAAACGGTTAAAAATTTTTATTTTCCCTAAAATCGCTTAAAAATTTATGTTTGTAGTTTAAAAAGTTGGCGACACTACTATGTATGTATATATTTTTTCTAATATATTTTAATCAATGCCTAAGTGACAAATAAAGAATTTATCTTAGAAAAAAATAGGTTTCCTGCATAAGTTAGGGTTAGCGAAGAAGCTAACGAGTAGTGGGTACAAATTGTTACAGTTGTAAGTGTCTGGAATAAGAGATATGTATGTACACTGTGGTATACACTATCATTAGCGCCATTGGTGTATAGAGTGAATATGCCAACCATTTCGCTAGTTAGTAGTAACAATGGTTCTTTCTGATACCACTGCAATATTATTCAATGTAAAAAGATTTAATTGAATTTATTAAAAGTACATAAATATGTATTATTTTTTTGTTTTGTACTTAGTTTTTGTCAAAGCTTTAATAAACATATTCGAGTAAAATTAATTTCTTATAACTAATTATATTCTTCTGATTTTATGGCAATTATGCGTAAGGATTTTTGTAGGGGAAATTTTTTCAACGTGTAGGGAAAAATCGTATATTTTTTAGCAAGGATAAGTATTTTTTCGAATAATCCACTGGCAACACTGATCAAAACACATCTGTTCGCTGTCGACTGTTCAATGTATCGCACAACGCATTACAAAGAATATTTACTTCTCGGTCGAATAGACACTGGGCTAAATCTTCCCAGTCGACAAATTCAAATTAGACGTACCCAAATACTACTCCCTCTTAAAATATTCTCATAACGTATTTTCCTAATACCTACACAGTGAGTTGCATTAGTAGGGGGCATCCCCTGAGAGTTGGCTTGAAGTAAAAAAAAATTATTTACTCATTTAAGTTTTAAGCTTCAGCAAATTTACTTACATGTTGCGACCTGTTACTACAACACAGAAAAAAATTACGACAAATAAATTGTCTCATTGAATACCATATTCGGCAATACAATTAACTTTTGAATTGTAAAGGCACCAACAACTAAATTTGTAAATACAACAAAATTAATTTGTTAATTAAAATCGTTAAAACTCAACAAATATTTTTAACAATGAGTTGTAATATTGAATGAAATATTTTTAACAATTAAATATAATTTTTTATTGTGAGTTTGTCATATTAACAAAATATTTTGTTGCTAACTTACATAGTTGAAAAATATGCAATTAAAAGTTGTTTTTATTATTTTTTTTTAGCATTCATATGCATATTAAATAACATCACTAATAACATTATAATTTTTATAAGCCACAAATTAAGACCTGAAGCTCGTTTCTGTATTTCTTGCATCGTAAAATTTCTTACATGAAGTGTGAAACAAAAAATTCCATCGTTTCTCGATTTATGAGATAAAAGTGTTTCTGTATTTGCATGCGAAAACAGACACAACAAATTCTGTTTATACTGGAATATTTCCAGTACTTAAGTGTCAAATAAAAGCGAAACGTCAACAAAAGAAATAAATATAATAAAAACAGGGCTGCCAGATTTGACGAGTTATCGTCATCTTGACGATTTTTTGTTCCGATATTAACAAAGTGACGTTTTGATGATTTTTTCTAAAAAAGTGACGAAAGCAAAAATAAAATCAAAAATATTTTATAATTTTGTTGTTACTTTCTATAGAAATTCATCTTGAATTTTTAAATTTCAAACACTTCTATTTTGTAGCGTTGAAAATTGAAAAAAAAGTAATATGAATGTCTGTAGAAAGCAACAACAAATTTATAAAATATTTTTGATTTTATTTTTGCTTTTAATGAAATTGTTGGCGTTGCGTTTTACACTATAAGCCCCTTAGTCTTCGAAATAAGATAATTTTAAATATTTTTATATGTTTGATTATTAGAAAAAATATATCTTTAGAAACAAGGCTGCTTAAATTTTTAAATTTATCCCTATTGTGAAAATTGTCCTCGAAATTGTTTGTTTCTTCCCAAAAAATTTATCGGCAAAAGCAAAATTTCGAGGGAAAGTAATGGACCGACTTGGCTTATTTTGAACATTTAATATGATTGATATGTGATATTCTTATCTTATATGTACACTTTTGTGCCAAAACCATTATTCCGGCAAGAAAGAAATTTGTTTGTCTCCCAGTAAAAACTTTTTCAAAATGGATAGCTTCTTTCACTCGTTATAAAGAAGCTTTCTTCCATAAGAACTTCGATAACTACTTTTTTCTGGATGTATTAAGATAAAAAAATGACTTACTTTTGAATTTGTTCTTTTTGGCACAACCCTTGTAAAATTCATTAGTTTTTCAGTAGAATTGTATGTAGTGCTTTTATGTGTTTCTGATTACTTAACATATTATTTTGTAGGCGAAGATTTTGCTGGGTCTTTAACCCGTTTATTTATGAACCGATTTTTTTAATTTTAACTACAAGGTATTCTACTAAGTCTATTTCAGGTAAAAAAGAAAAAGATTATAGGAATAGGTAAATTAAAGATTTATATCTCAATTATTAAATAATAATTATTAAATACCCATGAACTTTAACTATGTTTTTGTTTGATTATTTTTTAATAAAAGTCGAAACAAATTTTAAAATTGATTTTAAATTGCACGATTTTTAAAACAAAAAAGATCTTTTTTATTTTTTTCTCAGGAAATTGACGATTTTGACACAAATTTATCTGGCAGCACTGATTAAAACCAAAACAAGAAAAGGCTAACAAAAATTTAAACCAACAATATATAACAATTGTTTTTTGTTTTTTTTTTCATCATATAAATTATGCATTTATCATTTATATTCCTTCTATTTTTTTATTTATTTAAAAAAAATAGTATATAAACATATTTTAAATTCAAAATATCTACATTTTGTTTTTCTCGCCACCAATTTCAAATGTGACTTATTTTGACAGTTCTTGAAAGAAACTTTTCGCAAAATATTGTTATAGAAACACTTTTTCTCGAATCCTTCCAATAATTGCTGGAAAATTATTTAAATGACAGATAATTCTCGCAAAAAAAAGATACAGAAACACTTGTGTGAGAAAAACCATTTTTTGTTTCATTTCACACTATTTTTGTGCAATTCACACGTTTCATGCGAAGAGTTTTACGATGTGAGATATACAGAAACGGGCTACTGGATGCACTGGGAGGTTCATACATCAGCACAAAACGGAATCTTGGCACCATTATAAGTAATATTTCAAAATCTATAATTTATTAAAGAATGGTAAAAAATATATTTACAAATCATTAGTTAATAACGTTACTTACCGTAAAGATTGATTAAATTTTGCAATTATCTTCTTATCGTTTATTCTTTTAAAGGTTTTAAATCGAAAATTCAGGTTTTTTTTATTTTATATTTTTAATTTTTTGACACAAAATTATTTTTTTCTATGATGTACTTGTTAATTTTCTACAAATACAACAAATTGTTAATATGACAATTTATAAACATGTTAATTAAGAAAATTGTGTAAAATATTCGAAAAGTTTTAACAAATTTTCTTTAATAACTAAATAACTTTTGATATTTTTTCTGTAAAGTAACAAGTCTACAAGTAAAATACATTTGAAACAAATCAAAAATTGTAAAATTGTTGCTTTTTTAATGTATTTTATAAAAAACAAAACCAAAAGTTGTAAAATCGTTGCTTTTTAATGCATTTTACTTGTAGATTTGTTACTTGTAGTTTTGAGAAACGGGACCCTCCACTGTAATCATAAACTTCACGTGTATATTCCGTGTGATCATTTAAACTGAGCTATGGTGAATTATGAACCGATGTACAAATATAAATGCCGATGTACAAATATATACCTGTACAAAAATTACGACCCTGCTTTCTCCAAAAAAGCTATTATACCAATTTTCATTAATTTATATTCAGGATTTGAGTTTTGAGCTTTACATGGACATTTAGACCGAGGTACACCACTTGTTTTAAAAAGGGCTTCTAAGTCGATTGGTAAACAAAAGAAGGATTTGCGGCCATTATTTCTTAATGTTACAAGCTCCAGAATAATCGCACAATACCTTCTAATACCTTTTGTTTTTATAGGGTATAAAAAAGACATTTGATATTTTGTTATTCGTCTGCAGATTTTTAAAGAGAACCCTAAAGAATATTGAATCATAAAAAATAAGAAATATTTATTTTCGGTATTAATGCTTTTAAATTAAAACAATAAATGATATAGCTGGAAAAGATATAGCTAAAAAAATTACTATAGTTTTTAAATTAACCTCTTGAACCATTTACCAAACATATTCGGAGTTTTTATAATTTAAAAACTAAAAAGTTCAAATTGTTTTCTTTTTCTTTGAAATGCAACATTTTATATTACACGACATTTAAATTCAAAATATTAATTTACACAGAATTCCTTTTTTTTTTTGCTTCACACAATTGCAGAAAAACTCCTTTTAATGTCTCAATGACCCTTGTTTTATTTGTATTCCCACAGTAACTCTTTGACATACTACCCTTTTCTTTTGCAATTTTTTACTTTGACTCGTTTGTTTAATGAGTCAAAATAAAGAAAAAAGAATAAAAATCAAGTGAGGAGACTGTTATTTTTTTGCTGTGTATTTCAAAATGCCTCATAAATAATTGTGCGGCAAAATGTGAAGAATTTACTTACTTCAGATTTCATATTACACATGTACAATTATGGACACGCATATAAATATACATAACTACTCTACATATTTTTTTAAGGAAACAAAGGACAATGTTGTACGAGGCACAATTAACAATTACCTAAAAAAAACAAGCTATGGATTTATGCGCGAAATATATAAAAAAAAAAACAAAATAATATATGGGTTTTTCTCTGGTTATGCACGCGACATTTGTACGCGTTTTATTGTGTTTGAATATTAAAAAAATAGAAGTGGATTGGAATTTTAGAATGAATTCTAGAATCGTTACATTGTTTGTGATGAGTTCTTTCTAAAAAGTATATATAATGGTAAATTGAGCACTGGGTACCCAAATGCCATGCAATCAAAGTTGACTTACTCACATGACAAAAATAGAAGTGCCTTTTAGGACCATAAGAAAAAGTGCGAAAGTAAGTGAATTGTAGGAGGTTTTTATTTCGGAAAAAATGTTTTTATAAAGGTTAGTAATGGACCTTTATAATCATGTTTTGTTCAAAAGCAACTATGCATGGGTTAGCGAAGAAAAAAATAAATTGTAAATTACGCACGTGACATTACGCACGTGACACTTTGGCATATATGTTTTTTTATTATTATCACCATGCATTTTCCCATAAATATCCTTAAATTTCCTTAACAAAAAAACTTAATACTCCTTTTACAACTGATTGTAATGGAGAGATTATGTAGAAAGAGTGTAAACATAACATATTTTTTGCATTTAAAATAAATATATAAAAATGTCTTTAGAAGTAGAAAATATAAGAAAATATAAAATTTTCCAGTTTCCAGTGCAATTTTTTCAAGTAAAACAGCTGAGATATGCTATGAAACCATTCTTTTATAACAACATAGACTTTTTTTTATAATAATAAACAATAAAAGACAAAGATTATCAACATTTTATTTTTTAGTCCTGGTAGACCATTCTGGGGAAATGCCCATATCCAAGTTATTTTTGGGAATACAAAATTTATTATTCATAAGATTAAGAGGGAAAGCTGGTTTCTATGCGCATTTCACTGGTTGCTTAGACCAGATCATCAGGAAACCTTTTTCTAAAGTCCTTGGAAGGAAGCTAAAAATATTAAACAAATAAATTTCTAAAGCGAATAAGAATTATAAACCCTCAAGGTTTTATCCATAACAATATTAAAGCTTAAACAAATACAATTGGTTGGCTTTCTTCCGACTTAAATTGTAGTTGTAAGTGGGTACAAAGAAAAAACAAAATTAAAAAACAAATTGCTAAATTTTATTGTTTTCGCAACAAAACAAAAAAAAAAAACCAATTGTTTATTATCAAAGTTATTTTTGGGAATACAAAATATATTATTAATAGGATTTCTCTATGACGTGCTAAATTATTTAATAAAAATTTTAAAATTAAAATAAAATTTTCAACTAACAAGATTTTGTGTGTCGTGCTTAATTCCCAATTTTTATTCTTGATAAAAAAACTGAAATTTATTGGTGATGGACTAAGCTATTCCTATGCGCATTTCACTGGTTGCTTAGGCCAGATCATCAGGAAACTGGAAAATTAGGAATTAAGCACGACAAAAAAAATCTTGTTAATTGAAAATTTTGTAATCCCAAAAATTACTTTGATAATTAACTGGAAAGTGCACGGCTTAAAAAAACGAAACTGGCAACATGCTTTATTTTTGCGAAAAACAATAAAGCAAGTTGTTTTTTTATTTTGTTTTTTTTTTTCTCAACCTACTTACAACTACAATAAATGTTTTATTAGTGTGTAAGAAAGTTAAACTCACTGTTTATTATTGTTGTTTTTGTTTAAGCTTTGATATTGCTACAAGTAAAAATGTTGCTTACAATTCTTATTCGCTTAACAGTTTTATTTGTTGAATATCTTAAGTTTTTGTAAAATCTTTGGATGAAGTTTCCTTATAATCTGGCCTAAGCAACCGGTGAAATGCGTATAGGAATAGCTTATCCCATCAACAATAAATTTCCGTGTTTTTATCATGAATAAAAATTGGAAATTAAGCACGACAAACCAAATATTGTTAATTGGAAATTTTGTATTCACAATAATTACTTTGATAATTAAAATAAAATTAAATCTCGGTTTTGGATCTATTACAATCGATTCACAGCGAAGTTTAGTTTAAAGTTTTTAAGTCGCGTTAGAATTGTTTGTGCTAGGCAGTGTTGCCAGTAGATTTTTTGAAAAAATACCTACACATGCTAAAAAAAATCCGATTTTTCCCTACACGTTGAAAAAATTTTCCCTACAAAAATCGTTACGCATTATTGTCATTAAATAAGAAGAAAAAATTTACTGTTATATGTTTATTAAAGCTTTGACAAAAATTAAGTACAAAACAAAAAAAAAAAAAAAATACATTTATGTACTTTTAATAAATTCAATTAAATAGCTCAACATTGAATAATATTCAAGTGGTATAAGAAAGAACCATTGTCATTAGTAAGTATCGAAATAGTTGGCATATTTACGCTATACACCAATGGCTCTAATGATAGCGTATACCACAGTTTACATACATACATACATATCTCTTAATCCAGACACTTACAGCTGAAACAATTGGTACCCACTATTCGTTGGCTTTTTCGCTTACCCTAAGTTATGCAGGAAACATATTTTTTCTGAAATAAATTCTTTATTTGTCACTAACGCATTGATGTCCATTTCAGCAAACAATTGTTTAGAAACCCCAATACTTTGTTTTTTAAGATATCTTAGAAAAAACCTTTACTCACATGGTAGTGTCGCCAACTTTTTAAACTACAAACGTAAATTTTTAAGCGCTTTAAGGGAAAATAAAAATATTTAACCGTTTTGGACAAGAAAATATTACTAAAAATACGTTTTTTCTGCATTTATTTCATAAATAATGTCTGTCCGATTTTCCCTACGCTTCTATTTTAGTATCAATAATAGGGATTTTACCCTACTTCTGGCAATACTGGTGCTAGGTTAGGTCCTGATACCAAAATGTTTTAAATATTTTTAGCAGATTTGACTTTAAATTTTGCGGACAGAGGCTCCAGAAAATCTATCCTGCAACACAAAGACAGTGCAAAATGTTTGAAGTCAGCAACAGTGTTGCCAGCTTAGCCTTTTTGATGCTAAATTGACATCTTTATATATCTTTTGGTTTTAAAATTTTGGTTTTAGCTTCGTGGTATTTTTAGTCTTTTTTTGCTCGATATACCCTGCGGGAAATTTGTGTCAATTGGTCCAACGGACTGGTCCTGGGAGTTGGGAAAATAGAATAGGTACAAAAAGAAAGAACTCATGACCAGTGAAAAGAGAACCAATAATATAACTGGTTTATGAGGAACAAAAATGTAGAAAAAGTAATGAATTACAGTACAGACTTTACCGGTGGTGTGACACATTTTTTGGGACTTTCTAAAATTTGGTTCTTGAATTCAATTCTAGGACTTGTTTTATTGAAAAAATACTACATTTTATTGAAATAAAACTACATTGTAGTAACTGTCACTAAACACGTCCATTGAGAATAGATGTGTGACTGGTCATATGGTGTCAATTGACCCCCTCCAATGACATCCCCATGTAAAAGTGATAGGTCTTATCCATAGAAAGTGTTAAAACTAGAACTGGTCTCTACCAGCAAAGACCTATCACGGGACTACTTTGGTGTCAGTTCGCTTCCCTCTAGGGTAGTTAGTTAATTTTTGAGAGTATTTTTTATACCCGCTTCTGATTCAACTTCAACTATGGTAAAGCATTTGTTTTTTACTTCTTTATGTTTCCACAGTATTGGTTTGTGACAGTGTCACTACACTATAGAGTTGGAAAAATTTTCAATGGGTGTTAAAATAGAATTGTGCAAGTTTTTTCGTTCAAAATATAGATTTCGCTTCCTATAAAAGCTTTCCATAGTTCTAATAAGATTTTGTTTCATATTGTTTAGAGGTCTTATTTTCGTCTTATTTAAAAGCCATTAAATTTGCCCAGGTGTTAACTCCTAAAATTTCTACCACTACCAACTCTTTACAGCAAGTCCCCTTACAAAAACTCTGTTTCTCTTTATACTCGAAAGGTTAGTGTAATATTTACCATCGTCTGTTGCGGAAAAAAAGAAAAATATTATGAAGTGTTTTTATGACTTAATTTTTCGCATTTTATTTCACATTTGAAGAGAAAAAAAATAACAAAAGAAATGAAAAGTAACAATACGTTTAAATACCCGTACAAATACTTGTATTAACTGGTATGTATATTAGTGCGTCCCAAAAAAAAATTTTTTGGGGCTCATGCATAATTTGAAAGTTCATAGGGTAAAGTATTTTTGAGATTTTTTTCAGATTTTTTGGAAGAGGTTTAGAAGTCGCTCGAGTCGAATTTTTGCCAAAAATCGTGTCTGTTTTCTAAGTTTTCTTCATAACTATGTCAAAACCCCGATCATCTTCACTTTTAAGGAAATAATTTTAAAGAAAAATGTCCCAGCTTTATTTTGGTGTGCAAAGACTATAAGTTTTTGCAATGCATTTGCTCTTTTATGCACAATACATTAAAATTTTTCGTAATTTTTCCAAAAATTTTGTAAATAACGCTTTATAACTTTTAACATTTTTATGAAAATGAAAAAAACCAACAATGCAGGTTTGAAAGATCAATTTATTCTTAATAACTTAGAAACAAATATTTTTGAATTCGCTCTTACCGTTCCTAAGTTTTTTTGTTTTTTTTTTTTTTTTTTTTTTTTTGGGACACACTAATGTACATACACATTCATATTTTACAGTAAGAAGGAAGCACTTCTGCGAGTGTATACTTGTGCACTTTGTGTATGCAAGTTTCCTTTACTCAAAATCCAGGTGAAGTTGACTTTTTTAATACTTAGTTTTTATTCATTGTGTGAATATTTGCTGAAAGGTAAGTAAATTATAATACACATGCATACAAATAATTGTGTCGATAAAAAGACAGGGAGGGATAAAATAAGAAGAATGATAATTCATTTTTTTTTTAAATTCTGGGTGCAAATTACGGCATTCGATATCGATCGAAAATACAATACAATGTAAATGATAATTTCGATCGATATTGAATGCCGTAATTTGCCCCCTGGCCATCTACATTTAACATTTACTTTAAAATTGTAAGACAAAGCAGGTTGTCATTAAAGATAAATATTATTTTAAACTTTAAAAGTTTATATACAGTGTGTCCGCCGGGAAAATACCGGGATGTTTTTTTTAGGGAATTTATTTGGGTGTTAAAAAAAACCAAATGAATATGGCAATCATTAACTGTCAATAAAATTAGCGTTATTTTAAAGAATCTTTCGTTTTTTTTTCTTTAATATTTTGTTTTAAACTTAAACAATAATGCAAAATATTAACAGCCGTATTCATAAAAAATTAAAATAGATTTTAATTGTGTTTTAAGAACAATTGGTATAAAAATTTGGCCTTAAAACCAGTGTGGCCATATCCAAAAATATTTTACAGCTAAATCGGCTTTAAAATAATGCTAAAAAATGCTAACAAAAATCTTAAACTGCCAAAAAATAATGCTAAAATTTAAATTGTATTATTTTTTGTTATTTTAGTTAATATACCTTTATATGGGCATTTCCTAGAGTTACGAACTTATGTTCGTACGTTTTTGCTGTACAAATAATATAGAAAACAAAACTTTTCCTAGTTATAAACATAAACATGTGGTCACGAACGTACGCAAAATAGAAGTCTACTTTGGCTGACAGTAGTGAAATGTTAAAACCTGCGTAATGGAACAGAATATTCAAAAGTGATTAGTTTATTTTAAAAGTGTATTAATGTAGGTCTCTATCCAGTATTTACACAATAAAATATCTCTATTGGCTTTTGTTTAATTGGCTTATTTTTTTTCATAAGTTTTTTTTTTGTTATCACCATGCATTTTCTTATAAATATCTTAAAATTTCCGTAACAAAAAACTTAATACTCAATTTGCAATTGATTGTAATGAAGAGATTATGAAGAAAGAGTGCAAACATAACATATTTTTTGCATGCAAAATCTATCTATATATATAAAATTGTAACGTTACTGACTGACTGACTGACTGACTGACTGACTGACTCACTGATTCATCATCGCACAGCCTAAACGCCTGAAGCTAAACACTTGAAATTTGGACCAGAGATTGGTCACACCCCAAATCGATCCACTAAGACGGGATTTTTGGAAATTCGAATGCTAAAGGGGTAAAAAAGGGTAAAAACGGGAAAATTCGGTAATCTTATATCTCCAAAACTAAAAGAGATACAAAAAAAATGTAATACTTATCGGTGTTCTTTTAAAAAATTAGCGGACAGGTGTCTGGTACTTTTTTGAAATTCGGCCCTTTTAGGGAGTAAACGGGTTAAACCTGAATTTTGGTACTTTTTTGACACCCCATCTATCTTTTGATCCAATAAACATAGAAACAAATTTTATACCACATTCGAAACTTATCAAAAAAATACAAATATAAATTTGGTACTTTTTCGAAATTCGAACATTTAAGGGGTAAAAATCGTAACTATTTTTGGTACTTTTTTTTACAAAACATTTTTCTACATTCATTGAGATATTCGTACCAAATTATGGGCTCACACTACAATACTGAAATTTTTGAAACTTTAATGGGGGAAACAAATAGTACCAAAAAAAGGAAATACGGGAAATTTGATATTTTTCTTTAGCTTTTTGGTTCCACAACTGGTATTTTTTTAATTATCGTTAATATTGGACCCAAAAACATAAGATTCATCATGCAATGTCCTGAGGGGATAAGAATCTATTACGGAACTTTTTGGTACTTTTTTTGTTCTATAACTGGTACTTTTTGAATTTCCGTTAATATTGGACCTAGAAACATAAAATATAAAATGTAATGTCCTGAGTGAACGAGAATCTGTAAGAGTGATCTTTTTGGTACTTTTTTATTTTTTGACTGGTACTTTTTGAATTTCAGTTGGTATTGGACCTAGAGAGATAAAATTAAACATGCAAGGTCCTGAGTGAATAAGAATCTGTAAGAGGGCTTTGTGGTACTTTTTTGTTCTTTAACTGGTACTTTTTGAATTTCCGTCATTATTGGACCTAGAAACATTAAATTTAACATGTAATGTGCTGAGTAGATAAGAATCTATGATGGAACTTTTTGGTACTTTTTTGTTCTTCAACTGGTACTTTTTGAATTTCCGTTAGTATTGCACCTAGGATGAAAATCTATAAGAGTGAACTTTTTGTTACTTTTTTATTCTTTGACTGGTACTTTCTAAATTTCCGTTGTTATTAGACCTGGAAAGATAAAATTAAACATGCAAGGTCCTGAGTGAATGAGAATCTGTAAAATCGCTTTTTGGTACTTTTTTGTTCTTTAACTGGTACTTTTTGAATTTCCGTTATTATTGGAACTAGAAACATACAATTTAATATGCAATGTAATGAGTGGATAGGAGTCTATAAGAGGGAAGTTTTTGGTACTTTTTTGTTCTTTAGCTGGTGCTTTTTTAATTTCCGTTAATATTGGACCCAGAAACATAAAATAAAACATGCAAGGTCCTGAGTGGATAAGAACCTGTAAGAGAGCTTTAAGGTACTTTTATGTTCATTAGTTGGTACTTTTTGAATTTCCGTTAGTATTGGACCTAGACACATAAAATTCAACATGCAAGGTCATGTGGTCCTTTTTTACAAAATATTTTTCTCCATTCATTGACATATTCGTACTTAATTATTGACTCCCACTGCAATACTGAAATTTTTTATACTTTAATGGTGGAAAAATAGTACTAAAAGGGGAAATACGGGAAATTTGATATTTTTCTTTAGCTTTTTGGTTCTACAACTGGTATTTTTGGTATAATTCCCGTCCAATACTGAGACCTAGAAACATAAAATTCAAGATGCAATGTCCTGAGTGGTTAAGAATCTATAAGAGGGAAGTTTTTTGTACTTTTTTGTTCATTAACTGGTACTTTTTGAATTTCCGTTATTATTGGACCTAGAAATATAAAATTCAATATGTGTAATGAGTGGATAGGAATCTAAAAAACGGAAGTTTTTGGTACTTTTTTGTTCTTTGGCTGGTACTTTTTTAATTTCCGTTAATATTGGACCTAGAAACATAAAATTAAACATGCAAGGTACTGAGTGAATGAGAATCTGTAAGAGGGATTTTTGGTACTTTTTTGTTCATTAACTGGTACTTTTTGAATTTCCGTTAGTATTGGACCTAGAAACATAGTATTAAACATAAAAGGTCCGGAGAGAATTTGAATCTGTAAGAGGGCTTTTTGGCATTTGTTGTTCTTTAACCGGTAATTTTTGAATTGCCGTTAATATTGCACCTAGAATCATAAAGTTCAACATGCAATCTCCTGAGTTTAAATTTTCGTTAGTATTGGACTTAGAAAGATAAAATTAAACATGCAAGGTCCTGAGTGAATGAGAATCTGTAAGATAGGCTTTTTAGTACTTTGTTGTTCTTTAACTGGTACTTTTTGAATATCCGTTTTTATTGGACTTAGAAACATAAAATTAAACATGCAAGATCCTGAGTGAATAAGAATCTGTAAGAGGGCTTTGTGGTACTGTTTTTTGTTCATTAACTGGAATTTTTGGAATTTACGTTAATATTGAACCTAGAATAATTAAATTCAACATGTAATGTCCTGAGTGCTTGAGAATCTATAGGAGGGAAATTTTTGGTACTTTTTTATTTACTAACTGGTACTTTTTGAATTTTCGTTAGTATTTTACCTAGAAAGAAAAAATTAAACATGCCAGGTTCTGAGTGAATGAGAATCTGCAAGAGGGTTTTTGGAACTATTTTGTTCTTTAACTGGTACCTTTTCAATTTCCGTATTTGTTGGACCTAGAAACATAAAATTAAACATGCAAGTTCCTGAGTGAATGAAAATCTGTAAAAATGGTATTTTGGTTCTTTTTCGTTCTCTAACTGGAAATTGTTTAAAATAAACTGGTACTTTTATTTAATATAATATTAATTTTTGTGCATTAAATAAAAAAAAGCTAATAGCTGTCTGGTACTTTTACGAAATTCGGCCCTTTTAGGAAGCAAACGGGTAAAACGTGTATTTTGGGTCTTTTTTCCACCATCTAGCTTTTAAATCAATACGCATAGAAATAAAAATTATATAACATTTGTAACTTATCTAAAAAATACAAATGTATATTTGGTACTTTATGGAAATTCGAACGTTTAAGGGGTCAAAATTGTACCAACATATGTTTGTTACCTTTAACAAAAGATTTTTTCTCCATCTATTTATCTTTCATCGCAGAGCCTAAACGTCTGAAGCTAAAATGTTGACATTTGGACCGGAAGCTCTCCTCTCGCCCAATTGATCCTGCTAACCTCATACCTCCTAAGATATGTTTGTTACTTTTTTCAAAATATTTTTTTCCATATATTTATCTTTCATCGCAGATCCTAAACGTCTAAAGCTAAAAGTTTGACATTAGGACCGGGGTCTGTCCTCTCGCTAAATCGATCCTGCTAGCCTCATACCTCCTAAGCTAAAGGAAAACATTAACATTTATTATCAAAGTTTTTCTTGGGATTCAAAAATTTTTTAATTAAAAAGGTTTCGTTTAAATTTGCTACATTCCCATTTCATACTATTGATAAACTGAAATTTATTGTTGAAGGGATAAGCTATTCCTATGCGCATTTCACTGGTTGCTTAGGCCAGATCGTCAGGAAACTTCATCCAAAGATTTTAGAAAAACTAAAGAAATTACACATATAAAACTGTTAAGCGAATAAGAATTATAAGCCACAGTTTTACTTGTAACAATATCAAAGCTTAAACAAAAACAACAACAATAAACAGTGAGTTTATCTTTTCTTACAGTCCCGGCTACAATTGGTTGATTTTTTGTCAACTCTAAATGTAGTTGTAAGTGGGAAAAGAAAAAACAAAAACAAAAACAAATTACTTTATTTTATTTTGCCAGTTCAGTTTTATTTACACTGCCACATTTATTGTTGTTCATTAGAAAAATTCTCTAACCTCATATCTCCTAAACTAAAAGAGATTCAAAATTAAAAAAATTACTGGTGTTTGGTACTTTTTTGAAGTATAACCTTTTTGTGGAGTAAAAGGGTTAATACAAATTATATCACATTCGTACCTTATCTTAAAAAATACAAGACAGATTTGGATTTTTTTTGAATTCAAATGTTTAAGGTGTGAAAATCGTTCCAAATTTTGTTATTTTTTCACAAAATTTTTCTTCATCTATCTATTTATCTATATATATAAAATTATAACGTTACTGAATGACTGACTCACTAATTCATCATCGCACAGCCTAAAGTTCTCTAGCTAATAACTTGACATTTGGAGCAGAGATAGGTGACTCCCCAAATCGATCCACTAAGACGGGATTTTTGGAAATTCGAATGTTTAGGGGTAAAAAAGGGTAAAAATGTAATACTTATCGTTGTTCTTTAGAAAAATAAGCGGACAGGTGTCTGATACTTTTTTAAAATTTGGTCCTATTAGGAAGAAAACTGGTAAAACCTTAATTTTGGTACTTTTTTGGCACCCCATCTTTCTTTTGAACCAATCAACATAGGAACAAAGTTTATACACCATTCGAAACTTATCAAAAAAATACGAATGTGAATTTGGTACTTTTTCGAATTTCGAACATTTAAAGGGTAAAAATCGTAACTATTTTTGGTACTTTTTTATACAAAACATTTTTCTCCATTCATTGACATATTCGTACTTAATTATGAGCTCTCACTACAATTTTTGATAACTAAATGGGGGGGAAAAATAGTACCAAAAAGGGGAGATACGGGAAATTTATGTTTTTCTTTAGCTTTTTGTTTCTGCAACTGGTATTTTTTAATTGTCGTTAATATTGGACCTTAAAACATAAGATTCAACATGCAATGCCCTGAGTGGATAAGAATTTATAAGAGGGAACTTTTTGGTACATTTTTATTCTTTGATTGGTACTTTTTTAATTTCCGTTAATATTGGACCTAGAAACATAAAATTAAACATGCAAGGTCCTGAGTGGATAAGAACCTGAAAGAGGGCTTTTAGGTACTTTTTTGTTCATTAATCGGTACTTTTTGAATTTCAGTTAGTATTGGACCTAGAAACATAAAATTCAACATGCAAGGTCATGTGGTCCTTTTTTACAAAATATTTGTCTCCATTCATTGGCATATTCGTACTTAATTATAGGCTCCCACCACAACACTGAAATGTTTCATACATAAATGGGGTGAAACAAGTATCAAAACGGATAATACGGGAAATTAACTTACTTTCATTTGCTTTTGTGTTATAGGAGTGGTACTTTTTGAATTTTCTATAATATTGAACTTAGAAACACAAAATAATAGGTGCAAAGTCCTGTGTAAATATCAACCTATGCGATAAAAATTTTGGAACTTTTTTGCTAAAACATAGATACATATTCTTTGGCATATAAATATGTTCATGAAAGAAAAAGCCCGATTAAAAAGTAGCGGGTTAAATGCTTGAATTTAAACAAGTTTAAGCCTAGAGAAGTAAACTTTGGCATAAAAATATGTCCACAAATAAAAGGAGACGCTAACGAAGTAGCGGGTTAAATGCTAGTAGTTATATAAAAATGGTAGCTTAAAAAGAAAATATAAAATTTTCGAGTTTCCAGCGCAATTTCCTCAAGTAAAACAGCTGAGATATGCTATGAAACCTTTACAACATAGACTTTTTTATAATAAAAAACAATAAAAGACGATGATTATCAACATTTCAAATGTTCATCCTGGTTTACCTTTCTGAGGAAATACCCATAAATGATTTATTTTACATAATTCTTCCTTATAAACTTACATCATATCAATAGAACAAACTGATTAAAATAAATAAATATTTAGTAAAAAGAAAAAATTAAAGGAACTTGACCTATAAATGACTTTTATTTAGTATTTCAATAAAATTTATAACATGTTTAATAAAAAATTTCATTTTATAAATTAAATACGTCATCAAAATTAATATTATGCTTCAACTTCTAAAGAATCGATCGAGATATCATTATAATATATGTCCTTATCGCATTTTTATGTGAGATCGTACATTTTTTTAAAACTATGGCAAAATTTTAAACCACACTTAATATAAAGTAGCGAATTCAAAGTCTTTAACGTCAGTCTATTTCGAATTTTCGTTTGCAAGAGATTTATCAATTAAAAACCTATTTTAACTTCCGCGTTGCTAAATGGCAAAACCCAGAACTTTATTGCAAAAGAAGCTAATTCACTGAATGGATTTTCATTTAATTCATTTTTATATCCATATACATTTATCCAGAAATCAACTGTTGAGTTCTTATTTAACAATTCATATGAATTTAGTTTCTGCCACTGATGTTCCAAAGTTGTAATTTCTTCTACAGTGAAATCTATTATTTCTTCTTTAAAATGTTCGCTTAAGTTGCATTTATTAGCTTTTAAACTGTTTTCTACACAATAAAAGTTAGCATTTGTTAAATTATTAAAACTTTTTGGCAATCGTTGTCTAAGTTGACATATTAATTGAGCTATAAAATCTCGGCATGTAATTCGTATTTATTTTTCTATTTCAAAAGTTATGGTATCACTTTTCGTTTCCAAAAATTTTTCAAAATCGTTATTGGAAAAAATCAGCTTAACATGAATTTAATGGATCAAACTGATCAAATTTTAAAACAATTTGATATGAAAGATCTTTTAAAAGATTGTTCCTACTAGGAACCACAGGACATAGTATATATAAATATATATACATATTCATACATATATATATTAAAAAAAAAAGTGTGGTAGATTTTCAAAAAAATATTACTTGAATATTCTTAAATTAAATAATGCTAAAAAATGCTACATATTTAGTTGAAAAATGCTAAAAAAATGCTAACTGCTAAATAAAAAATTTGCAGCAGAATCAGACAAAAAAATGCTAAATCTACCTGTAAAAATGCCAAAATGGCCACGCTGATCATCGGGTATATTCTCATACACAAATGCCATGTGAAGCTTGTTTTTTAATAATATCTTAAGAATCTGATTTTGGGTTTGCTGTAAAGTCCTGCAGTATGTAGAGTTTCCCCATGCTGTTATACCTTGCCTAATGTATGATTCGACAAGCGAAAGATATGCTTGCTGTAGGACATCAAAGGTTGAGCAATTCCTCAGGTGATATAGGCTGTATGCTGCTTTTCGCAGTTTTTTCGAAAGGTGTTGTATATGTGTTAACCATTTAAAATTGTGATCTATGTAAACGCCTAGGTATTTGTAAGATTATACATACTCTATTATAGTATTGCATGCATCCAAGTAACCACTCTGGTTATTGACGTGTAAGCATTTATAGTCATGAAATATTATATTATAATTTGTATTAGTGAGATGAGGTGGTTTAATGTGCATGATTTTGGTTTTGGATGCGTTAATCACTAGTTCGTTATCATGGCACCATTTTGAGATTTCGTTTAGCTGAATTTGCATAGTTTCAATATTTTGATTTGAAACAACAATGGCTGTGTCATCAGCGTATGCAAACGTCGAACAGTTCTGGAGGATATTTAACATATCGTTTGCGTATATCAGGTAGAGTATTGGTCCAAGCTTTGAACCTTGAGGTACACCATTACTCATAATGATTTCGTCGCCTAGAGTTTGACATATTTTGACTCGATATTTTCTAAGACTCAAGTAGTTTCTGAACCATTCTGAACCATTTTAAGATTACTATGTGAGAGTGTATCAAAAGCTTTACTAAAGTCAATGAAAAGTGTAAGACAGTGTAATTGTTTGCTTAAACATGCATGTTGTGGTTTGAAAAGTTTCCTAATAATTTGTTAATGTGTTTCCCTTTTTGAAAACCGTATTTATTAGGGTTAATGATTTTATATTTTGTAAGAAAACAATTCAGTTTTCTAACAAGCACTTCTTCCAGCACTTTTTCGATTACTGGTAATATAGCAATGGACCTATAATTATTAAAGTCGCTTTTCAGTCCGCTCTTATAGATTGTATTAATGAAGTTTTCAACAGATTTGGTATATTAGTACTGATTATGCTGGAATTAATAAATTGTGTGATTACAGTTGTCAAGAGTAATGAATTGCGTTTCAGGTCTTTAGGTCTGATATCATCAGCTCCTGATCCTATATATGTTTCAAGTTTGATATTACATACCTCTTCCTCGCTTATGGGAGACAAAAACATCTAGTTTTGTATTGTTGTTGTTTGGCGTAGACACGTTTTTATATCTCATTTGTGTAAACTTTTTTCAACATTTCCGTTAAAATTAGTTGCAAACTTATTTGCGATGTTAGTAATGTTATCATTTTTGAATGTCTTTAGCAATGTTATATCAATATTTGATGTTTTTTTTGCCAGTTATTTCATTAATTGTTTGCCATGTAGCTCTTATATTGCTTCTGTTTTCTACAATTTTTTTTTTAAATAATTGTTTTTTGCATAATTCAACTTTTTATTTAAACAATTTCTAAACTTTTTGTAGTCATGTTCATAGTTTTTATTATTTAACCATTTTATATAAAGTTTATCCCGAACTTCACAATAAATTATTTATTCGTCATTCTTCCACGGATTCACTTTTCTTCGTTTTTTGTTGTTATTACATAGCGATTTTTCATAGATTACTGTAAATGTTTTGTCTATTTTGTTAAATATTTCACTAGTGTTCATATTTTCATTAACTAAATTATTCCAGTTTGTTCTTTTAATATTATTGTTAACTTTGAAATAACTTAAAGTTAAATTTGCACACTGTCGACGTATAATTTCCGTGCCCTGGTTTATAATTTCTTGGTCGTTCTCTCTATTTTCTTTTAAGCAACAAAAGAGTGCAAAGTGATCAGAGATATTAATTCTAGCAGTAGCTGCATGGGTTTGTGTGTTTTTTGTGTTTTGCCTGATGTGCATATGATCAATGCAAGAGCTTGATCTATTTGTTACATCTTCACTTGTTGTTTCATTTATTACACATTGTAATCCGTTTGACGAGATCATTTCTACATATTTAGTTGTTGTAATATTTTGTTTTAAGATGTTAATATTCATATCTCCAATAATAGGTGTGTTCCACAAGATCTCGGGCAAGTTCGGACTAATGAGAGTAAAATGAAAATTACTCTATAAATTTGCCGAAACTACCCAAAATTGCTGGAACGCAAAAAACCATTTTTGCACTTCTTCTAATAATAATGCTGCTTACTTTTCAAATTAAGATCTATTTAAGTGATTTTAGACGCTTAAAAGTCATAACATTATAAAACCAAAACATTTGCATCATTGCCATTTTTTATATTTTGTTTTTTTTTTATTTTAAAGATGAAGGGAAATATGTATGCAATAACATGTTTACCACTTTAATTTTTTTACAAAAACCTTACATTTGGCTTTTTAATATGTTTTTTAATTAAAACTAAACTTTTTCTTTTGCTTGTAAATTTCCTGAACTATTTATCAGTTTCATATGTAAACAAAAACAGCTGATTGTTTTTTCTTGTCCGAACTTACCCAAAGAAAAAGTTCGTGCAAATTTGTACAGGAAATGAAAAAAATTACTCTCTCAATTAGTCTCTTAATTGCACAAAAATTGTTATGTGGAACGCTTTTGGGTAACTTTGTGCAAGTTCGGACTGTTTCGTTATGCATGTGGAACAGAGCTAATGATAATGCCTTGTTTATTTTTTACCGCATTTATTGTTTTATCGAGATCTATTATGGAGTTGTTTACATTATTTTTTGGCGGTCGATATATTGCGAGCAGTGAGAATGTTTTTTGTTGGTTTTGAATATTTATTAGTATCGATTCAAATGAGATAGTGTTTATGTTGATATTTGTGTGCATTAAGTGCTCTCTAATAAAGACGGCTACACCTCCACCTCTACCGTCTCTATTAAGGAAATATGAATTAAAACCATTTATATTAAATGTATGTTGTTCTTCATTTGCGATATTTGTTTCAACAAGAACTATTATGTTAACATTATTTATAACATTATGGAGACTAGCTAGTAGTGGTGTAAAATTTAACCGTAGTGAGCGAATATTCATATATATGAAAGTTATAGGATTACTTAAAGGGCTTTTATTAATTTGATTAAAATTATCTAATATGGAAGTTTTATTAAAGTTCATTTTTACAATAAAAAAAGAGACAAAAATTTGAAAAAAGGGGGGAATTTTATGTAAGTTTTTGTTTTTAGTGCTTATTCAAATCGCTCAAGTAATCAATTCAATATCTGCTGCATTTAATATTAAAATAGGGTTTGATATTTCGTTTTTCTTGGCGTATATATTTCCGCTACGAGTCCATATCAACCTCCAGTTTGATTCTCTGGCTTTTGTTTTTGCTAACCACATTAATCTCCGTTTGTATGGGGTTAAGTGTTCATTTATGTAGATATATTTGTTGTTAGAGTTGTCTTCGTTAATAAGACTTGAGTCAACTGTTTGACGATTGATTTTACTCATTAGCTTTTTTTGTTGAGAGAAGTAAATTCAATAATAATTTTTTGTGATTTTTGTAAGCTATACGAATTACTGATGTCGCTATCGTTAATTTCAACATTTATTGAATTCGCAATCGTTTTGACAACCTCTGTCGGGTGCATATTTGTGTTTGTTATATTTTTAATCTCAATATTTTTATTAAGTGATTGTTGTTCTTATCCATCTCGTTAATTTGTTATTCTTTTTCTTTGTTACTTTCACAAAGATCACTTACTTGCGCGGTAAGAGTAGTAAGTGCGCCTGTTATTGTACCAAGAGCTGTCTGCAAGTTAGTATTCATCTGAGTGTTGTTTTGTGTTATGGTTAATGCAAGTTCTTGAATTGTTGTTTTTAAGTCAGTCACATCGCTCTTCATAGATGAGATATCTGTTTTTAGTACCTTAACGTCGGTTTTGACCGTATATAAACTGTTATTTGCATCGCTTACGGACAGAGCCTCTTTAAAACGTTTGACGTTGGCTATCTCTTCATTTTCTTCTTCTCTTTGTGTTTTTTGGTTCCCTTGATCAGAGCTTCCATCAAAAACAATCAAAAACAATAACAATACGCATTGTTGCTGCTGGCGGATCCCTTGCCCTACGGCCACACGTGCAATTTGTGATGTCTTAACACAAGCAATAACGCCGGCAGAATAACTTCGTCAAATTGCCAATGTGTTTTAGGTGGAGAACACGTAAATATCTTACAACATAAGTTTAAAACCAAGCTAAAGACAGGTTGTGTGTTATATTCATAGCGAAGAAAAAGTTTAGCGCTTAAACATAGTATACATCGCTAAAAATAACAATATTAAATATTAACGTGCTTGTTATATTTTTTGTGCTTTAATTTTAATTATTTATCAGCCACGCGCGTATTATTGACAAGTTGTATAAAAAAGTTAATAAGAAGCAATAAAAAAAAAGCTGTCTGTCAAACTTAAACGTCAAGTTATGCTATAAAATAGCTTTCAAGACAGATAGCTTAACAACGCTGTTAAAACACAAACAAAACACTAACATGAGGAGGCTATACCTAACACTAGCATGATGTTAGTGTTAATGTTAACCATTTGATGTCAGTTGTAGCCTGGGTGTTACGTGGCTTGCACTTATGACACCTCCAATCAGATTTTCTATCGCTATTCATTGTAGCATACGTTTTTTCTGGCAGAGGACAACAAGTTGAGAAATGAAATTGAGAGTTGCAAGAGTAACATTTTACAAACTTCGTTGGCAAATTGTTATTGCATTGATGACATAAACTCATTTTTGACACTTTTCTTTTTTTAGTTCTTGTATGTTTTTTGATTTTTTATTTTTTTTTTTATATTTACTGTTTACATTTAGTTTTTTATGTAAATAAAACGCAACAATTTATAAATAATTTTGCTTAATTTTTTCACCACTTTTAAGAAAATTTGTTAAATATTAATACGATAAGGTTTTTTAGAAGTTTTTGATGACTTTAACACTGTTTATTTAACAATTTTGTTGGAGCACACAAAATAATCGTCCGTTCGCAATGAAAACTGAACTAGAAACAACACAAAACAAACAAAACAAACTAAACAGTGAAACAAAACACGAAACGTGCGTCAGCTGTTTAAACCAGTGTTGCCAAAAAGATAATAGCTAAAAAATCACCCGATATAAGAAATGTTTTCAAGACAGTTAGTTGGTATTAAAGAAAAGTGGTTTTTTGTGAATTCGTAAAAAAGGAATGAAAAAATTCAGGTGTACGAGGGTAAGGTGAGGTGATGTGTTGTATATAATTTGTATAGGTTTAATAAATTGATCGACTGGGTCCATTTTAAATGTTAAATAAACTTCGTTAATGCAAAATATTAGCGAAAAATTTTTTTGCACTTCACCGAAAGAATTATGCTTTATAAATTTAATGAATCAATTTAATTAAATTTTTTTCTGTAATCAAATGAATACTTTTTCTACGGGAACAAAAAAATTTTACAAATTTAATGCAGCATTTTTATTAAACTATGAAATTGATTTTCGCTATTTCAATAAAACGTTTCATTGGATTAATGAAAACTTCATTTCTCTTTTATAAGAAAAATCGAACTAATTGTAATACATTATTCCAAAAGTTTTTTTAATATTAAAATGCACTACATACTAATTAAAATATAAAAATAAAAAAGTTCGAAGAAATTAAATTAAATTTAATATTCAAATATATTTACATTAACGAAAAAAGAGACTTTTAATGAAAAATTTCACTAAATCAATTTTTTTTTTTTTTTTCTCATTATTTTTTATTGAATCTTCATATATTAAATATGAACTAACAATAATTAATCAAATCTTAACCTAATACGTTATTTTATGTCCTGCCAGTGCCAGACAAAAATTTTCTTCATCACGGGTTCTGTTCACTTATATAGGTGTTTATCGCTCATCTAATTGGGTAAGTGCTGCAGTGTCTCTTCTTCTTAAGCGAGTGTGGCCGCCATGGTTTAAAATATTTCGAGCTAGTGGATTTGGGTGTTGTTCAAGCCTTTTTAAATATTTTACTGCATATTTTGTAATCATAGTTTTTACTAAAGGAACATTGAGATCCTTGTGAATATTTGAGTTTTTAACATACCAAGGGGCAGCTGTGATTATTCGAAGAAGTTTATTTTGGCGCCTGTGAATTTTTTCGATATTAGAGGCCGAGGCAGTGCCCCATAGTTGAATACCGTAGCACCAGATTGGCTTTATGATGGAGTTGTATAGTAAAAGTTTGCAGTCGAGACTTAGGACAGAGTTTCTTCCAATAAGCCAATGAATTTGGATGGCTTTTAGTTTCATTTGAGATAATTTTGCCTCTATATGGCTTTTCCACGTTAAACGGCGATCTAGATGAATACCGAGGTATTTTACATGCGAATTTTGAGGCACTAAATGATTATTGATTTTAATAGGGGGGCATGTTTCCCGACGCAAGGTAAATGTTACATGTACGCATTTTTGCTCATTGACCTTTATCCTCCATTGCTTCAGCCACAGTTCGAGTTGAAATATATGATCCTGTAGGTATCGAGATGCTTCTTGACTGTTTTCGTGCACGCTTAGAAAAGCTGTGTCATCAGCAAATGTTGAAGTTTGGGTGTAGTTGTTTATTGGCATATCCGAAGTATATATTAAGTATAAAAGTGGGCCTAGGATGCTTCCCTGAGGGACTCCAGCTTCAATTGGTTGAGGAGAGCTTAAATAATCACCTTCTTTAATAATAAACTTTCGACCGACTAAGTAGCTTTCTAACAGCTTGTGTGTGTTTACTGGTAAGTTTAGCTTCAATTTATGTAATAAGCCTTCATGCCAGACTTTGTCAAAAGCTTGAGAAACATCGATGAAGAGAGCGGAACAATATTTTCTTTCTTCAAAGGCTTTTCTTATTGCGTTTACTATACGATGGGTTTGCTCAATTGTGCTGTGTTCTCTTCTAAAGCCGAATTGGTGGTTAGGAATACATTTGTTTTCATTTAGAATTGGGGTTAATTTTGACGCTAACAGCTTCTCAAACAGCTTTGATATATTTGAAAGTAAACTTATAGGCCTATATGACTCAACTTTTGTGTGATCCTTTCCTGGTTTAGGTATCATGATGACTAAGGAAACCTTCCACTTTTGAGGATAGTATTCCAGGCGTAAAATAGCATTAAAAATTAAAAGAATAATTCTCCTTGCTATGCTGGGTAGCTCCAAAAGCATTTTGTTGCTGATCTTATCAAAACCAGGAGCCTTCTTGGGGTTTAAATCACAAATAGCCTTTTCGATTTCTCTTATCTCAAATCTTAGGGGAACAGCTGCTCTAGCAGCAACAGGTGGTAACTCGACCGCCATATCGTGAGATATGTTTGGGGTAAATACGTGTTTTAAATAGGGATGCAAACGATACATCGATGTTTAGAAAACATCGATATATCGTTCATAAACATCGATGTTAATATCGATGTTTTGATTTACGATACATCGGCGATACATCGACGTCAAAACTAAAAAACATCGACATCGTCCATTTAATATTTTCATTAATTTAATATTTTTTATAATATTTTTAGCAATTTTAATTTCTATTTTTCAATTAAACCTTTTATTTAAAAATATAAAAAAGTGTTTTTCAAAGCATACGTTAAACGCAAGAATTTGAAATGTCGGTTTTTAATAAAATTTCTGTAATAAGAATTTTATGACAAATATTATATAAATATGTATTTCTCTATTAAACAGAATTTTAACACAAAAACTAAAAATATTTTATTAAAAGTGTATTAAAAACGACCTCCCAAATTCTTGCGTTTTACGTTTCCGTTTTCCAGCACACCCCTGATAGCCATACAAAGTACGTATGTATGTGCATTGCATAACTATATGTATGTATTAAGTTGCTTAAGTTGGCTCGAGCAACTGTGCGAATACATAAAAATCATATTTGTCAAACCATATTGCACTTATGGAAACTTTTTGATTAATTTTATGAACCTGTCATTTGCTTAAGCAAAAATCGAATCTGATTGCACTTTGTTTTGGTGTTTTTGAATGCATTTGACAGGCTTTTTGTTAATTTTTGATAAAAGCTTATGCAAGCATATGTATATTATAGTTGGGCATTAAGATTTTCAGTAGCAAAGTAGAATTAAAACTGTCCGTAAGTATAATTGCAAAGTAGGTTTGAACATCGATGTTAAACATCGATGTATCGTGTTTTTTACCGATGTTTTTTAACATCGATGCTTATTGTGAAAACATCGATTTCTTCAAACATCGATGTTTTTCACAGCGATGTTGCATCCCTAGTTTTAAATGATTAACCAACAGATTTCCTTTTTCAACATCATTTCTTGCCCAACTTCCATTCAAGTTTCTTAATGGCGGATTAGCGACAACTGGCCTTTTGAGATTTCTAGCTGCACGCCATAATGAGTAGTCTGATTGTGGAGTTGCATCAAGTTCCTTAAGATATTTTTCCAGAGAAGCCGTTTTCTGAGTCTGCAGTAACTTTCTCAGCCTTTTTGTACAGTCTTTTAGTAAGTTCTTAAGTTGAGGGGATCTGTGCAATTGCCACTCTCTACGAGCTCTCCTTTTTTCAGACCGCTCGCGACAACATTTAAATTCATTTTAGAGATTGTATTAAACAAAACACGACCCTTTGGTGTTATAAGTCGTGACCCCCAGAAGGTATGTTTTGCGTTGTAATCGCCAGCAGCCAGGAAACAGGGCCCCAGTGACTTATAATATTTGTAATATTGGCTTTCTGATATTGCAAATCTAGGTGGTGAATATAGAGATGAAATTACTATGCTTCGATTTAGCTCTTCGACACAAATGTTCGTAGCTTGGAGATAATCTTCACGAAGATCACACATTGGGTAGTGTTTAATTCGGTTTTTTATTAATATAGCAGAACCTCCACAAGCTCTATCTCGAGGGTCCTTGGTATCATATAGAGTATAACCATTAATTTTAAACGTATTTCTTGAGGTCAAATGAGTTTCAGAAACCATCATGACATCAATTTGTTTATTTTTAAGAAAGTATTCTAATTAATTTTTATGTTGGCGGATGCCGTTTGCGTTCCAAAACAAATTTTTAAACAGTTCATGTATGCAATAACATGTTTACCACTTTAATTTTTTTACAAAAACCTTACATTTGGCTTTTTAATATGTTTTTTAATTAAAACTAAACTTTTTCTTTTGCTTGTAAATTTCCTGAACTATTTATCAGTTTCATATGTAAACAAAAACAGCTGATTGTTTTTTCTTGTCCGAACTTACCCAAAGAAAAAGTTCGTGCAAATTTGTACAGGAAATGAAAAAAATTACTCTCTCAATTAGTCTCTTAATTGCACAAAAATTGTTATGTGGAACGCTTTTGGGTAACTTTGTGCAAGTTCGGACTGTTTCGTTATGCATGTGGAACAGAGCTAATGATAATGCCTTGTTTATTTTTTACCGCATTTATTGTTTTATCGAGATCTATTATGGAGTTGTTTACATTATTTTTTGGCGGTCGATATATTGCGAGCAGTGAGAATGTTTTTTGTTGGTTTTGAATATTTATTAGTATCGATTCAAATGAGATAGTGTTTATGTTGATATTTGTGTGCATTAAGTGCTCTCTAATAAAGACGGCTACACCTCCACCTCTACCGTCTCTATTAAGGAAATATGAATTAAAACCATTTATATTAAATGTATGTTGTTCTTCATTTGCGATATTTGTTTCAACAAGAACTATTATGTTAACATTATTTATAACATTATGGAGACTAGCTAGTAGTGGTGTAAAATTTAACCGTAGTGAGCGAATATTCATATATATGAAAGTTATAGGATTACTTAAAGGGCTTTTATTAATTTGATTAAAATTATCTAATATGGAAGTTTTATTAAAGTTCATTTTTACAATAAAAAAAGAGACAAAAATTTGAAAAAAGGGGGGAATTTTATGTAAGTTTTTGTTTTTAGTGCTTATTCAAATCGCTCAAGTAATCAATTCAATATCTGCTGCATTTAATATTAAAATAGGGTTTGATATTTCGTTTTTCTTGGCGTATATATTTCCGCTACGAGTCCATATCAACCTCCAGTTTGATTCTCTGGCTTTTGTTTTTGCTAACCACATTAATCTCCGTTTGTATGGGGTTAAGTGTTGTCTTCGTTAATAAGACTTGAGTCAACTGTTTGACGATTGATTTTACTCATTACCTTTTTTTGTTGAGAGAAGTAAATTCAATAATAATTTTTTGTGATTTTTGTAAGCTATACGAATTACTGATGTCGCTATCGTTAATTTCAACATTTATTGAATTCGCAATCGTTTTGACAACCTCTGTCGGGTGCATATTTGTGTTTGTTATATTTTTAATCTCAATATTTTTATTAAGTGATTGTTGTTCTTATCCATCTCGTTAATTTGTTATTCTTTTTCTTTGTTACTTTCACAAAGATCACTTACTTGCGCGGTAAGAGTAGTAAGTGCGCCTGTTATTGTACCAAGAGCTGTCTGCAAGTTAGTATTCATTTGAGTGTTGTTTTGTGTTATGGTTAATGCAAGTTCTTGAATTGTTGTTTTTAAGTCAGTCACATCGCTCTTCATAGATGAGATATCTGTTTTTAGTACCTTAACGTCGGTTTTGACCGTATATAAACTGTTATTTGCATCGCTTACGGACAGAGCCTCTTTAAAACGTTTGACGTTGGCTATCTCTTCATTTTCTTCTTCTCTTTGTGTTTTTTGGTTCCCTTGATCAGAGCTTCCATCAAAAACAATCAAAAACAATAACAATACGCATTGTTGCTGCTGGCGGATCCCTTGCCCTACGGCCACACGTGCAATTTGTGATGTCTTAACACAAGCAATAACGCCGGCAGAATAACTTCGTCAAATTGCCAATGTGTTTTAGGTGGAGAACACGTAAATATCTTACAACATAAGTTTAAAACCAAGCTAAAGACAGGTTGTGTGTTATATTCATAGCGAAGAAAAAGTTTAGCGCTTAAACATAGTATACATCGCTAAAAATAACAATATTAAATATTAACGTGCTTGTTATATTTTTTTGTGCTTTAATTTTAATTATTTATCAGCCACGCGCGTATTATTGACAAGTTGTATAAAAAAGTTAATAAGAAGCAATAAAAAAAAAGCTGTCTGTCAAACTTAAACGTCAAGTTATGCTATAAAATAGCTTTCAAGACAGATAGCTTAACAACGCTGTTAAAACACAAACAAAACACTAACATGAGGAGGCTATACCTAACACTAGCATGATGTTAGTGTTAATGTTAACCATTTGATGTCAGTTGTAGCCTGGGTGTTACGTGGCTTGCACTTATGACACCTCCAATCAGATTTTCTATCGCTATTCATTGTAGCATACGTTTTTTCTGGCAGAGGACAACAAGTTGAGAAATGAAATTGAGAGTTGCAAGAGTAACATTTTACAAACTTCGTTGGCAAATTGTTATTGCATTGATGACATAAACTCATTTTTGACACTTTTCTTTTTTTAGTTCTTGTATGTTTTTTGATTTTTTATTTTTTTTTTTTATATTTACTGTTTACATTTAGTTTTTTATGTAAATAAAACGCAACAATTTATAAATAATTTTGCTTAATTTTTTCACCACTTTTAAGAAAATTTGTTAAATATTAATACGATAAGGTTTTTTAGAAGTTTTTGATGACTTTAACACTGTTTATTTAACAATTTTGTTGGAGCACACAAAATAATCGTCCGTTCGCAATGAAAACTGAACTAGAAACAACACAAAACAAACAAAACAAACTGAACAGTGAAACAAAACACGAAACATGCGTCAGCTGTTTAAACCAGTGTTGCCAAAAAGATAATAGCTAAAAAATCACCCGATATAAGAAATGTTTTCAAGACAGTTAGTTGGTATTAAAGAAAAGTGGTTTTTTGTGAATTCGTAAAAAAGGAATGAAAAAATTCAGGTGTACGAGGGTAAGGTGAGGTGATGTGTTGTATATAATTTGTATAGGTTTAATAAATTGATCGACTGGGTCCATTTTAAATGTTAAATAAACTTCGTTAATGCAAAATATTAGCGAAAAATTTTTTTGCACTTCACCGAAAGAATTATGCTTTATAAATTTAATGAATCAATTTAATTAAATTTTTTTCTGTAATCAAATGAATACTTTTTCTACGGGAACAAAAAAATTTTACAAATTTAATGCAGCATTTTTATTAAACTATGAAATTGATTTTCGCTATTTCAATAAAACGTTTCATTGGATTAATGAAAACTTCATTTCTCTTTTATAAGAAAAATCGAACTAATTGTAATACATTATTCCAAAAGTTTTTTTAATATTAAAATGCACTACATACTAATTAAAATATAAAAATAAAAAAGTTCGAAGAAATTAAATTAAATTTAATATTCAAATATATTTACATTAACGAAAAAAGAGACTTTTAATGAAAAATTTCACTAAATCAATTTTTTTTTTTTTTTCTCATTATTTTTTATTGAATCTTCATATATTAAATATGAACTAACAATAATTAATCAAATCTTAACCTAATACGTTATTTTATGTCCTGCCAGTGCCAGACAAAAATTTTCTTCATCACGGGTTCTGTTCACTTATATAGGTGTTTATCGCTCATCTAATTGGGTAAGTGCTGCAGTGTCTCTTCTTCTTAAGCGAGTGTGGCCGCCATGGTTTAAAATATTTCGAGCTAGTGGATTTGGGTGTTGTTCAAGCCTTTTTAAATATTTTACTGCATATTTTGTAATCATAGTTTTTACTAAAGGAACATTGAGATCCTTGTGAATATTTGAGTTTTTAACATACCAAGGGGCAGCTGTGATTATTCGAAGAAGTTTATTTTGGCGCCTTTGAATTTTTTCGATATTAGAGGCCGAGGCAGTGCCCCATAGTTGAATACCGTAGCACCAGATTGGCTTTAAGATGGAGTTGTATAGTAAAAGTTTGCAGTCGAGACTTAGGACAGAGTTTCTTCCAATAAGCCAATGAATTTGGATGGCTTTTAGTTTCATTTGAGATAATTTTGCCTCTATATGGCTTTTCCACGTTAAACGGCGATCTAGATGAATACCGAGGTATTTTACATGCGAATTTTGAGGCACTAAATGATTATTGATTTTAATAGGGGGGCATGTTTCCCGACGCAAGGTAAATGTTACATGTACGCATTTTTGCTCATTGACCTTTATCCTCCATTGCTTCAGCCACAGTTCGAGTTGAAATATATGATCCTGTAGGTATCGAGATGCTTCTTGACTGTTTTCGTGCACGCTTAGAAAAGCTGTGTCATCAGCAAATGTTGAAGTTTGGGTGTAGTTGTTTATTGGCATATCCGAAGTATATATTAAGTATAAAAGTGGGCCTAGGATGCTTCCCTGAGGGACTCCAGCTTCAATTGGTTGAGGAGAGCTTAAATAATCACCTTCTTTAATGATAAACTTTCGACCGACTAAGTAGCTTTCTAACAGCTTGTGTGTGTTTACTGGTAAGTTTAGCTTCAATTTATGTAATAAGCCTTCATGCCAGACTTTGTCAAAAGCTTGAGAAACATCGATGAAGAGAGCGGAACAATATTTTCTTTCTTCAAAGGCTTTTCTAATTGCGTTTACTATACGATGGGTTTGCTCAATTGTGCTGTGTTCTCTTCTAAAGCCGAATTGGTGGTTAGGAATACATTTGTTTTCATTTAGAATTGGGGTTAATTTTGACGCTAACAGCTTCTCAAACAGCTTTGATATATTTGAAAGTAAACTTATAGGCCTATATGACTCAACTTTTGTGTGATCCTTTCCTGGTTTAGGTATCATGATGACTAAGGAAACCTTCCACTTTTGAGGATAGTATTCCAGGCGTAAAATAGCATTAAAAATTAAAAGAATAATTCTCCTTGCTATGCTGGGTAGCTCCAAAAGCATTTTGTTGCTGATCTTATCAAAACCAGGAGCCTTCTTGGGGTTTAAATCACAAATAGCCTTTTCGATTTCTCTTATCTCAAATCTTAGGGGAACAGCTGCTCTAGCAGCAACAGGTGGTAACTCGACCGCCATATCGTGAGATATGTTTGGGGTAAATACGTGTTTTAAATAGGGATGCAAACGATACATCGATGTTTAGAAAACATCGATATATCGTTCATAAACATCGATGTTAATATCGATGTTTTGATTTACGATACATCGGCGATACATCGACGTCAAAACTAAAAAACATCGACATCGTCCATTTAATATTTTCACTAATTTAATATTTTTTATAATATTTTTAGCAATTTTAATTTCTATTTTTCAATTAAACCTTTTATTTAAAAATATAAAAAAGTGTTTTTCAAAGCATACGTTAAACGCAAGAACTTGAAATGTCGGTTTTTAATAAAATTTCTGTAATAAGAATTTTATGACAAATATTATATAAATATGTATTTCTCTATTAAACAGAATTTTAACACAAAAACTAAAAATATTTTATTAAAAGTGTATTAAAAACGACCTCCCAAATTCTTGCGTTTTACGTTTCCGTTTTCCAGCACACCCCTGATAGCCATACAAAGTACGTATGTATGTGCATTGCATAACTATATGTATGTATTAAGTTGCTTAAGTTGGCTCGAGCAACTGTGCGAATACATAAAAATCATATTTGTCAAACCATATTGCACTTATGGAAACTTTTTGATTAATTTTATGAATCTGTCATTTGCTTAAGCAAAAATCGAATCTGATTGCACTTTGTTTTGGTGTTTTTGAATGCATTTGACAGGCTTTTTGTTAATTTTTGATAAAAGCTTATGCAAGCATATGTATATTATAGTTGGGCATTAAGATTTTCAGTAGCAAAGTAGAATTAAAACTGTCCGTAAGTATAATTGCAAAGTAGGTTTGAACATCGATGTTAAACATCGATGTATCGTGTTTTTTACCGATGTTTTTTAACATCGATGCTTATTGTGAAAACATCGATTTCTTCAAACATCGATGTTTTTCACAGCGATGTTGCATCCCTAGTTTTAAATGATTAACAAACAGATTTCCTTTTTCAACATCATTTCTTGCCCAACTTCCATTCAAGTTTCTTAATGGCGGATTAGCGACAACTGGCCTTTTGAGATTTCTAGCTGCACGCCATAATGAGTAGTCTGATTGTGGAGTTGCATCAAGTTCCTTAAGATATTTTTCCAGAGAAGCCGTTTTCTGAGTCTGCAGTAACTTTCTCAGCCTTTTTGTACAGTCTTTTAGTAAGTTCTTAAGTTGAGGGGATCTGTGCAATTGCCACTCTCTACGAGCTCTCCTTTTTTCAGACCGCTCGCGACAACATTTAAATTCATTTTAGAGATTGTATTAAACAAAACACGACCCTTTGGTGTTATAAGTCGTGACCCCCAGAAGGTATGTTTTGCGTTGTAATCGCCAGCAGCCAGGAAACAGGGCCCCAGTGACTTATAATATTTGTAATATTGGCTTTCTGATATTGCAAATCTAGGTGGTGAATATAGAGATGAAATTACTATGCTTCGATTTAGCTCTTCGACACAAATGTTCGTAGCTTGGAGATAATCTTCACGAAGATCACACATTGGGTAGTGTTTAATTCGGTTTTTTATTAATATAGCAGAACCTCCACAAGCTCTATCTCGAGGGTCCTTGGTATCATATAGAGTATAACCATTAATTTTAAACGTATTTCTTGAGGTCAAATGAGTTTCAGAAACCATCATGACATCAATTTGTTTATTTTTAAGAAAGTATTCTAATTAATTTTTATGTTGGCGGATGCCGTTTGCGTTCCAAAAACAAATTTTTAAACAGTTCATGTATGCAATAACATGTTTACCACTTTAATTTTTTTACAAAAACCTTACATTTGGCTTTTTAATATGTTTTTTAATTAAAACTAAACTTTTTCTTTTGCTTGTAAATTTCCTGAACTATTTATCAGTTTCATATGTAAACAAAAACAGCTGATTGTTTTTTCTTGTCCGAACTTACCCAAAGAAAAAGTTCGTGCAAATTTGTACAGGAAATGAAAAAAATTACTCTCTCAATTAGTCTCTTAATTGCACAAAAATTGTTATGTGGAACGCTTTTGGGTAACTTTGTGCAAGTTCGGACTGTTTCGTTATGCATGTGGAACAGAGCTAATGATAATGCCTTGTTTATTTTTTACCGCATTTATTGTTTTATCGAGATCTATTATGGAGTTGTTTACATTATTTTTTGGCGGTCGATATATTGCGAGCAGTGAGAATGTTTTTTGTTGGTTTTGAATATTTATTAGTATCGATTCAAATGAGATAGTGTTTATGTTGATATTTGTGTGCATTAAGTGCTCTCTAATAAAGACGGCTACACCTCCACCTCTACCGTCTCTATTAAGGAAATATGAATTAAAACCATTTATATTAAATGTATGTTGTTCTTCATTTGCGATATTTGTTTCAACAAGAACTATTATGTTAACATTATTTATAACATTATGGAGACTAGCTAGTAGTGGTGTAAAATTTAACCGTAGTGAGCGAATATTCATATATATGAAAGTTATAGGATTACTTAAAGGGCTTTTATTAATTTGATTAAAATTATCTAATATGGAAGTTTTATTAAAGTTCATTTTTACAATAAAAAAAGAGACAAAAATTTGAAAAAAGGGGGGAATTTTATGTAAGTTTTTGTTTTTAGTGCTTATTCAAATCGCTCAAGTAATCAATTCAATATCTGCTGCATTTAATATTAAAATAGGGTTTGATATTTCGTTTTTCTTGGCGTATATATTTCCGCTACGAGTCCATATCAACCTCCAGTTTGATTCTCTGGCTTTTGTTTTTGCTAACCACATTAATCTCCGTTTGTATGGGGTTAAGTGTTCATTTATGTAGATATATTTGTTGTTAGAGTTGTCTTCGTTAATAAGACTTGAGTCAACTGTTTGACGATTGATTTTACTCATTACCTTTTTTTGTTGAGAGAAGTAAATTCAATAATAATTTTTTGTGATTTTTGTAAGCTATACGAATTACTGATGTCGCTATCGTTAATTTCAACATTTATTGAATTCGCAATCGTTTTGACAACCTCTGTCGGGTGCATATTTGTGTTTGTTATATTTTTAATCTCAATATTTTTATTAAGTGATTGTTGTTCTTATCCATCTCGTTAATTTGTTATTCTTTTTCTTTGTTACTTTCACAAAGATCACTTACTTGCGCGGTAAGAGTAGTAAGTGCGCCTGTTATTGTACCAAGAGCTGTCTGCAAGTTAGTATTCATCTGAGTGTTGTTTTGTGTTATGGTTAATGCAAGTTCTTGAATTGTTGTTTTTAAGTCAGTCACATCGCTCTTCATAGATGAGATATCTGTTTTTAGTACCTTAACGTCGGTTTTGACCGTATATAAACTGTTATTTGCATCGCTTACGGACAGAGCCTCTTTAAAACGTTTGACGTTGGCTATCTCTTCATTTTCTTCTTCTCTTTGTGTTTTTTGGTTCCCTTGATCAGAGCTTCCATCAAAAACAATAACAATACGCATTGTTGCTGCTGGCGGATCCCTTGCCCTACGGCCACACGTGCAATTTGTGATGTCTTAACACAAGCAATAACGCCGGCAGAATAACTTCGTCAAATTGCCAATGTGTTTTAGGTGGAGAACACGTAAATATCTTACAACATAAGTTTAAAACCAAGCTAAAGACAGGTTGTGTGTTATATTCATAGCGAAGAAAAAGTTTAGCGCTTAAACATAGTATACATCGCTAAAAATAACAATATTAAATATTAACGTGCTTGTTATATTTTTTTGTGCTTTAATTTTAATTATTTATCAGCCACGCGCGTATTATTGACAAGTTGTATAAAAAAGTTAATAAGAAGCAATAAAAAAAAAGCTGTCTGTCAAACTTAAACGTCAAGTTATGCTATAAAATAGCTTTCAAGACAGATAGCTTAACAACGCTGTTAAAACACAAACAAAACACTAACATGAGGAGGCTATACCTAACACTAGCATGATGTTAGTGTTAATGTTAACCATTTGATGTCAGTTGTAGCCTGGGTGTTACGTGGCTTGCACTTATGACACCTCCAATCAGATTTTCTATCGCTATTCATTGTAGCATACGTTTTTTCTGGCAGAGGACAACAAGTTGAGAAATGAAATTGAGAGTTGCAAGAGTAACATTTTACAAACTTCGTTGGCAAATTGTTATTGCCACTGTTTATTTAACAATTTTGTTGGAGCACACAAAATAATCGTCCGTTCGCAATGAAAACTGAACTAGAAACAACACAAAACAAACAAAACAAACTGAACAGTGAAACAAAACACGAAACGTGCGTCAGCTGTTTAAACCAGTGTTGCCAAAAAGATAATAGCTAAAAAATCACCCGATATAAGAAATGTTTTCAAGACAGTTAGTTGGTATTAAAGAAAAGTGGTTTTTTGTGAATTCGTAAAAAAGGAATGAAAAAATTCAGGTGTACGAGGGTAAGGTGAGGTGATGTGTTGTATATAATTTGTATAGGTTTAATAAATTGATCGACTGGGTCCATTTTAAATGTTAAATAAACTTCGTTAATGCAAAATATAAGCGAAAAATTTTTTTGCACTTCACCGAAAGAATTATGCTTTATAAATTTAATGAATCAATTTAATTAAATTTTTTTCTGTAATCAAATGAATACTTTTTCTACGGGAACAAAAAAATTTTACAAATTTAATGCTGCATTTTTATTAAACTATGAAATTGATTTTCGCTATTTCAATAAAACGTTTCATTGGATTAATGAAAACTTCATTTCTCTTTTATAAGAAAAATCGAACTAATTGTAATACATTATTCCAAAAGTTTTTTTAATATTAAAATGCACTACATACTAATTAAAATATAAAAATAAAAAAGTTCGAAGAAATTAAATTAAATTTAATATTCAAATATATTTACATTAACGAAAAAAGAGACTTTTAATGAAAAATTTCACTAAATCAATTTTTTTTTTTTTTTCTCATTATTTTTTATTGAATCTTCATATATTAAATATGAACTAACAATAATTAATCAAATCTTAACCTAATACGTTATTTTATGTCCTGCCAGTGCCAGACAAAAATTTTCTTCATCACGGGTTCTGTTCACTTATATAGGTGTTTATCGCTCATCTAATTGGGTAAGTGCTGCAGTGTCTCTTCTTCTTAAGCGAGTGTGGCCGCCATGGTTTAAAATATTCCGAGCTAGTGGATTTGGGTGTTGTTCAAGCCTTTTTAAATATTTTACTGCATATTTTGTAATCATAGTTTTTACTAAAGGAACATTGAGATCCTTGTGAATATTTGAGTTTTTAACATACCAAGGGGCAGCTGTGATTATTCGAAGAAGTTTATTTTGGCGCCTTTGAATTTTTTCGATATTAGAGGCCGAGGCAGTGCCCCATAGTTGAATACCGTAGCACCAGATTGGCTTTAAGATGGAGTTGTATAGTAAAAGTTTGCAGTCGAGACTTAGGACAGAGTTTCTTCCAATAAGCCAATGAATTTGGATGGCTTTTAGTTTCATTTGAAATAATTTTGCCTCTATATGGCTTTTCCACGTTAAACGGCGATCTAGATGAATACCGAGGTATTTTACATGCGAATTTTGAGGCACTAAATGATTATTGATTTTAATAGGGGGGCATGTTTCCCGACGCAAGGTAAATGTTACATGTACGCATTTTTGCTCATTGACCTTTATCCTCCATTGCTTCAGCCACAGTTCGAGTTGAAATATATGATCCTGTAGGTATCGAGATGCTTCTTGACTGTTTTCGTGCACGCTTAGAAAAGCTGTGTCATCAGCAAATGTTGAAGTTTGGGTGTAGTTGTTTATTGGCATATCCGAAGTATATATTAAGTATAAAAGTGGGCCTAGGATGCTTCCCTGAGGGACTCCAGCTTCAATTGGTTGAGGAGAGCTTAAATAATCACCTTCTTTAATAATAAACTTTCGACCGACTAAGTAGCTTTCTAACAGCTTGTGTGTGTTTACTGGTAAGTTTAGCTTCAATTTATGTAATAAGCCTTCATGCCAGACTTTGTCAAAAGCTTGAGAAACATCGATGAAGAGAGCGGAACAATATTTTCTTTCTTCAAAGGCTTTTCTTATTGCGTTTACTATACGATGGGTTTGCTCAATTGTGCTGTGTTCTCTTCTAAAGCCGAATTGGTGGTTAGGAATACATTTGTTTTCATTTAGAATTGGGGTTAATTTTGACGCTAACAGCTTCTCAAACAGCTTTGATATATTTGAAAGTAAACTTATAGGCCTATATGACTCAACTTTTGTGTGATCCTTTCCTGGTTTAGGTATCATGATGACTAAGGAAACCTTCCACTTTTGAGGATAGTATTCCAGGCGTAAAATAGCATTAAAAATTAAAAGAATAATTCTCCTTGCTATGCTGGGTAGCTCCAAAAGCATTTTGTTGCTGATCTTATCAAAACCAGGAGCCTTCTTGGGGTTTAAATCACAAATAGCCTTTTCGATTTCTCTTATCTCAAATCTTAGGGGAACAGCTGCTCTAGCAGCAACAGGTGGTAACTCGACCGCCATATCGTGAGATATGTTTGGGGTAAATACGTGTTTTAAATAGGGATGCAAACGATACATCGATGTTTAGAAAACATCGATATATCGTTCATAAACATCGATGTTAATATCGATGTTTTGATTTACGATACATCGACGTCAAAACTAAAAAACATCGACATCGTCCATTTAATATTTTCATTAATTTAATATTTTTTATAATATTTTTAGCAATTTTAATTTCTATTTTTCAATTAAACCTTTTATTTAAAAATATAAAAAAGTGTTTTTCAAAGCATACGTTAAACGCAAGAATTTGAAATGTCGGTTTTTAATAAAATTTCTGTAATAAGAATTTTATGACAAATATTATATAAATATGTATTTCTCTATTAAACAGAATTTTAACACAAAAACTAAAAATATTTTATTAAAAGTGTATTAAAAACGACCTCCCAAATTCTTGCGTTTTACGTTTCCGTTTTCCAGCACACCCCTGATAGCCATACAAAGTACGTATGTATGTGCATTGCATAACTATATGTATGTATTAAGTTGCTTAAGTTGGCTCGAGCAACTGTGCGAATACATAAAAATCATATTTGTCAAACCATATTGCACTTATGGAAACTTTTTGATTAATTTTATGAATCTGTCATTTGCTTAAGCAAAAATCGAATCTGATTGCACTTTGTTTTGGTGTTTTTGAATGCATTTGACAGGCTTTTTGTTAATTTTTGATAAAAGCTTATGCAAGCATATGTATATTATAGTTGGGCATTAAGATTTTCAGTAGCAAAGTAGAATTAAAACTGTCCGTAAGTATAATTGCAAAGTAGGTTTGAACATCGATGTTAAACATCGATGTATCGTGTTTTTTACCGATGTTTTTTAACATCGATGCTTATTGTGAAAACATCGATTTCTTCAAACATCTATGTTTTTCACAGCGATGTTGCATCCCTAGTTTTAAATGATTAACAAACAGATTTCCTTTTTCAACATCATTTCTTGCCCAACTTCCATTCAAGTTTCTTAATGGCGGATTAGCGACAACTGGCCTTTTGAGATTTCTAGCTGCACGCCATAATGAGTAGTCTGATTGTGGAGTTGCATCAAGTTCCTTAAGATATTTTTCCAGAGAAGCCGTTTTCTGAGTCTGCAGTCACTTTCTCAGCCTTTTTGTACAGTCTTTTAGTAAGTTCTTAAGTTGAGGGGATCTGTGCAATTGCCACTCTCTACGAGCTCTCCTTTTTTCAGACCGCTCGCGACAACATTTAAATTCATTTTAGAGATTGTATTAAACAAAACACGACCCTTTGGTGTTATAAGTCGTGACCCCCAGAAGGTATGTTTTGCGTTGTAATCGCCAGCAGCCAGGAAACAGGGCCCCAGTGACTTATAATATTTGTAATATTGGCTTTCTGATATTGCAAATCTAGGTGGTGAATATAGAGATGAAATTACTATGCTTCGATTTAGCTCTTCGACACAAATGTTCGTAGCTTGGAGATAATCTTCACGAAGATCACACATTGGGTAGTGTTTAATTCGGTTTTTTATTAATATAGCAGAACCTCCACAAGCTCTATCTCGAGGGTCCTTGGTATCATATAGAGTATAACCATTAATTTTAAACGTATTTCTTGAGGTCAAATGAGTTTCAGAAACCATCATGACATCAATTTGTTTATTTTTAAGAAAGTATTCTAATTAATTTTTATGTTGGCGGATGCCGTTTGCGTTCCAAAAACAAATTTTTAAACAGTTCATGTATGCAATAACATGTTTACCACTTTAATTTTTTTACAAAAACCTTACATTTGGCTTTTTAATATGTTTTTTAATTAAAACTAAACTTTTTCTTTTGCTTGTAAATTTCCTGAACTATTTATCAGTTTCATATGTAAACAAAAACAGCTGATTGTTTTTTCTTGTCCGAACTTACCCAAAGAAAAAGTTCGTGCAAATTTGTACAGGAAATGAAAAAAATTACTCTCTCAATTAGTCTCTTAATTGCACAAAAATTGTTATGTGGAACGCTTTTGGGTAACTTTGTGCAAGTTCGGACTGTTTCGTTATGCATGTGGAACAGAGCTAATGATAATGCCTTGTTTATTTTTTACCGCATTTATTGTTTTATCGAGATCTATTATGGAGTTGTTTACATTATTTTTTGGCGGTCGATATATTGCGAGCAGTGAGAATGTTTTTTGTTGGTTTTGAATATTTATTAGTATCGATTCAAATGAGATAGTGTTTATGTTGATATTTGTGTGCATTAAGTGCTCTCTAATAAAGACGGCTACACCTCCACCTCTACCGTCTCTATTAAGGAAATATGAATTAAAACAATTTATATTAAATGTATGTTGTTCTTCATTTGCGATATTTGTTTCAACAAGAACTATTATGTTAACATTATTTATAACATTATGGAGACTAGCTAGTAGTGGTGTAAAATTTAACCGTAGTGAGCGAATATTCATATATATGAAAGTTATAGGATTACTTAAAGGGCTTTTATTAATTTGATTAAAATTATCTAATATGGAAGTTTTATTAAAGTTCATTTTTACAATAAAAAAAGAGACAAAAATTTGAAAAAAGGGGGGAATTTTATGTAAGTTTTTGTTTTTAGTGCTTATTCAAATCGCTCAAGTAATCAATTCAATATCTGCTGCATTTAATATTAAAATAGGGTTTGATATTTCGTTTTTCTTGGCGTATATATTTCCGCTACGAGTCCATATCAACCTCCAGTTTGATTCTCTGGCTTTTGTTTTTGCTAACCACATTAATCTCCGTTTGTATGGGGTTAAGTGTTCATTTATTTAGATATATTTGTTGTTAGAGTTGTCTTCGTTAATAAGACTTGAGTCAACTGTTTGACGATTGATTTTACTCATTACCTTTTTTTGTTGAGAGAAGTAAATTCAATAATAATTTTTTGTGATTTTTGTAAGCTATACGAATTACTGATGTCGCTATCGTTAATTTCAACATTTATTGAATTCGCAATCGTTTTGACAACCTCTGTCGGGTGCATATTTGTGTTTGTTATATTTTTAATCTCAATATTTTTATTAAGTGATTGTTGTTCTTATCCATCTCGTTAATTTGTTATTCTTTTTCTTTGTTACTTTCACAAAGATCACTTACTTGCGCGGTAAGAGTAGTAAGTGCGCCTGTTATTGTACCAAGAGCTGTCTGCAAGTTAGTATTCATCTGAGTGTTGTTTTGTGTTATGGTTAATGCAAGTTCTTGAATTGTTGTTTTTAAGTCAGTCACATCGCTCTTCATAGATGAGATATCTGTTTTTAGTACCTTAACGTCGGTTTTGACCGTATATAAACTGTTATTTGCATCGCTTACGGACAGAGCCTCTTTAAAACGTTTGACGTTGGCTATCTCTTCATTTTCTTCTTCTCTTTGTGTTTTTTGGTTCCCTTGATCAGAGCTTCCATCAAAAACAATCAAAAACAATAACAATACGCATTGTTGCTGCTGGCGGATCCCTTGCCCTACGGCCACACGTGCAATTTGTGATGTCTTAACACAAGCAATAACGCCGGCAGAATAACTTCGTCAAATTGCCAATGTGTTTTAGGTGGAGAACACGTAAATATCTTACAACATAAGTTTAAAACCAAGCTAAAGACAGGTTGTGTGTTATATTCATAGCGAAGAAAAAGTTTAGCGCTTAAACATAGTATACATCGCTAAAAATAACAATATTAAATATTAACGTGCTTGTTATATTTTTTTGTGCTTTAATTTTAATTATTTATCAGCCACGCGCGTATTATTGACAAGTTGTATAAAAAAGTTAATAAGAAGCAATAAAAAAAAAGCTGTCTGTCAAACTTAAACGTCAAGTTATGCTATAAAATAGCTTTCAAGACAGATAGCTTAACAACGCTGTTAAAACACAAACAAAACACTAACATGAGGAGGCTATACCTAACACTAGCATGATGTTAGTGTTAATGTAGCCGCCACTGTTAAAGTACGGAATATGCAGCCCTGAAAAGTAACCGATGTTAGTTTTTCTATTTACAATATTTTATTGAACATTATTTATGCACTTGTCATTTATATTTGACCATTTGTAAAATTTTACATCCGGTCTTTCTTTTTTTACAAATAATTGCCTTTTGAACCACAAGTAGTTGCGCACAACGTGCCTTATATTCTCAAATTGAAGAGTTGGTGGTTTGAAACCAAAAAGTAAGTTAAAATAACTTAGTTTAATTTACAATTGTATTGAATATTTGAATATTATCTCTTAAATTTAAGGAATTAAAACATAAGGTTGCGTTACAAGTTAACAATAAAGAAATAATAGAATTTCATTAAATTTAACCTGTGTTGTTAATCTCATCAAGCCATCACGAACTACTATTGTGAACAAATTTTTAATTCTTTTTGTGGACAATTGTAAACCCCGCCTAGTGGATTTAGCTTGTGCTGGAGTCTGCCGCCTCTAACTGAAACTGGATATAACTGCCGAATTCAACATAACCTCACACACACGTAAGTACCCACATGGACTCTTCCTTACAGCACGGTCAACCACACAATATGAATGTCTCGCCACAAAACGCTCAACAGATATGTCAGCTTTGCCACGAACAACTTGCTGGTATTGTCGTTAGTTGCAAATTATGTCAAAAACCTTATCATACAACTTGCGCAAAAGTCTCAGGCCCACAAGAATCATGGTTGTGTCAATCATGTAACACAAACTCAACCCACTCTGCTTCAAGCACACATTCGTCGTTGGCATCAAATGACTCTGTAAGCAGAAGGAAGGCCCTTGAGCTAAAAAGGCTGGAAGAAGAACGTGAACTTTCCATGAGACGCGATCAGGAATACTTGCATAAAAAATATCAAATTCTTCATGAAATTGAAGAAGAAGATGCAGATGCTCAGTCTCCAATAGCTTCAAACCAAATTGCTGATGAGCCAAATGCCATTATCTCAATGCCAAACCTAACCTCACTTAAAACGCTATTACATGTGCCAGTCGTTCAAAGTAGCGCCCCGACTATGACTACCGCCGCACATAATCCACCTATAAACCACTCATATGAACAAAACAACACCTTAAACCCACAACCTTTTAGATTTATTTATCCAAATTTTTCGCTACACTCAACAGTAAATCAAAATAACAATCAAACACGTCTCGGTTATTCGCAAAATACAAATAATGCACAGCAGTCACAATCATTTATTAATCCCGAGCAGACGGAAACATCTATGCCACCATCGTCGCAGCCGTTAACTATAGGCCACAGGCTAAGAACTGACCAACTACATGCTCGTCAAACTGTGCCTAAGGACTTACCCACTTTCTCTGGCTGCCCTGAGGAATGGCCTTTGTTTAGCTCGACTTATGACTGGTCTACGGCGGTTTGTGGCCTGACAGACGCAGAAAATCTAATAAGGCTGCAGAGGGCTCTCCGTGGTGATGCATTGGAAGCAGTTAAGAGAATTCTGATTCACCCATCATGTGTACCACACGCTATTTCCACTCTTAAATTATTGTACGGTCAGCCAGACAAGATTCTATTTTCTCTAAAAAACAAAATAAAAACATTACCACAAATTAACCCCAACAAAATGGAAACAATTACCAATTTCGCAATTCAAGTGAAGGGTCTCCAATCCACTATTGAAGCCTGTGGACTCGTGGATGAATTAAATAATTCATCGTTGCTCCAGGAACTCGTCTCGAAATTACCACCGTATTACCAAATAATTTGGGGTTCAACCAAATTAAATTTGCAACAAAGTAATAGAAAAGCAAATATATCAGAGTTTTCCAATTGGATATTTGATATTGGACTGTCAGCTAGCACTGTTAATGTTGAAAATAATATGACAGTCGATTCTGTTAATAATCGTAAACAGAGAAACGTTTTTTGCAATACACACACAGAAACTAATGAAAAGAAATGTCTTGTTTGCAGCAGTGACTGTAAAAACATTTCAAGCTGTAAGAAATTTTTGTCGGCTGATCGCAAAGACAGATGGAATTATGTTAACAGACTACAGTTGTGCAAGCACTGCTTGCGTAAACATTCAGGTGTCTGTTACAATAAAGACAAAAACTGTAATGTAGAAGGCTGCCAATACAAACATCATAATCTTCTTCATAAATACGAATGTAATAATAAAGAAAACGAAAGCAATGACACAGAAAAGGATAGCAGTAGTGTGCAAAATGTTAATGCACATGGTACTCAAAAACAAAAAATTCTTTTTAAAGTAATTCCAATAACAATTTATGGAAACAACAACAAAGTCACTTCTACATATGCGTTTTTAGACGACGGCTCATCAATTAGTCTCATAGATCAAGAAATTGTTAAGCAATTGGATTTAGAGGGGGAAGCTGAAAAATTGTGTTTGAAATGGACTGCAAATGTAGAAAGAATTGAAGAGAATTCACAACGTTTAACAGTGCAAGTGTCTGGTAATAACAGCAAGTTATTTGGTGTTGATGTTCGTACTGTAAAGGAACTTTCATTGCCTAAACAAACTCTTGATTATGAAGTTCTTAAAAGAAAATTTAATCATTTAAAAGGGTTGCCAATAGAAAGTTATTATTCTGCTACCCCAAAAGTTCTTATTGGACTTAATAATATAAACATTACAATTTCTAACAAAATAAAAGAAGGTGGAAAAAACGAACCCATTGCAATTAAAACTGCATTAGGCTGGACCGTTTTTGGTCCCTCTGGCAGTAGTCAACCAGGACAGTATAATCTACATATTTGCGAATGTTTGGAGGCAGATAACCAAATGAATCAATTGGTAAAAAGTTTTTTTAATATTGAAAGTTTAGGTATTAATTACCAAAATTTAAAGACTAATAAAGAGGATGAAAGATCGTTCCAACTTTTAAATAATTTTACCAAGCAACGCGATGACGGTCATTATGAAACCTGTCTGCTGTGGCAAACCGATAAAACGTTTTTACCAAATAATTATCAAATGGCAAAAAATAGACTTTTGTGTCTCGAAAAGCAAGTGAGAAAAAATAGTGAACTTCTTGCGGTCTATACTAAAACAATTGAAGAATATCTCAACAAGGGATATATTAACAAAATTGATATTAATACAGCAGCTGAAAGAGTCTGGTATCTTCCCACCTTTCCAGTATACAACAAAAATAAGCCAGGCAAATGTCGAATAGTATGGGACGCCGCCGCTAAGTTTAATGGAATTTCTTTAAACTCCATGCTTTACAAAGGACCAGATCTGCTAGCTTCATTACAAGCAATACTTTTTCAGTTTAGAGAAAGGTCTGTAGCCATATGTGGTGACATTGAGCAAATGTTTCATCAGGTTTTCATGCGTGAAGAAGACCGACATGTCCAACGGTTTTTGTGGCGTAATTGTGATGCTAACCAAGAACCAGATGTTTACCTCATGAACGTTATGATATTTGGGGCCTCATGTGCTCCCAGTATATCTCAATATGTAAAAAATACAAACTCCTCCAAATATGAAAGCGAATTTCCACAAGCAGTTTCTGCGATAAAAAACAACCATTACGTGGATGATTTTCTCTACTCTGCCGACACAGTTGAACAAGCCATTATTATAGCAAAGGAAGTTAAGTATATTCAAATGCAAGCTGGCTTCAACCTCAGAAATTGGGTGTCTAATAAAATCGAGGTAGTTAACCAAATCGAAAAACCACAGCAAGCAAATGAAAAGCAATTGAATATGGGGTCAGATAAAGAAACAGAAAAAGTTTTAGGTGTTTTTTGGAACCCAACAGATGATGTGATTGTATTTAAAATTTCGCCTCATATACTTAGCAACGATATTATTCGTCTTAATAAGTCTCCTACAAAACGACAGATTTTAAGAATTTTAATGACAGTTTACGACCCCTTAAAATAATTTTACAAGAAATTTGGAGAAGCGGCGTTAGCTGGGATGAGCCAATTAAAGAAGAACAACTTGTTAAGTGGGACAAATGGTTAAAGTATCTTCCCGATTTGGAAAAGGTTTGCATTCCGCGTTGCTATTTAAAATCAATCGTTGATTATACCGATGCATACACAGAGCTTCATACATTTGTGGATGCGAGTGAAAGCGGTTATTCAGCTGTAGCCTATTTTCGTATAGTTCGTAATGATAATATTGTTTGCTCTTTGGTGGGTTCTAAAACCCGTGTTGCCCCCCTGAGAATGACCTCAATACCTCGTTTGGAGTTAATGGCTGCTCTTATCGGCTCTCGTTTTGCCAATAATATTATAAAAAATCACACAATTGCCATAAATAGGAAATATTTTTGGTCTGACTCGAAGACTGTTATCAGCTGGTTAAAAAATGGCAATAAAAAGTATCACCAATTTGTTTCTTTACGTATTAGCGAAATTTTGGATACAACAGACCTGCAAGAGTGGCGTTGGATTCCGGGAAAGCACAATGTTGCCGATGAAGCAACAAAGTGGGCAAAGAAACCTGATATTTCCTTCGAAAGTCGTTGGTTTAAGGGGCCTGATTTCCTATTGAAGCCTGTAAGCGAATGGCCAGTATACGAGACCGAGTCAGAATCATGCGATTCGGAAGTAGTCGAATATGTACAAGTTCATGACACAACAGAAATGTTTATCGACATAAATCGTTTCTCAAACTGGAATAGACTGTTGAGGACCACTGCATACGTGTTGCGTTTTTGTGATGTAGTTCGACAAAAAGCAAACTCTAATCATGAACTTGAGTCAACAGAACTGGCTAGAGCTGAAAATTTATTGTTCCGTCTAGCACAAAAAGAGTTTTACTCTGAAGAAATACATCTCTTAAAATTAAACAAAACATTATCTAAATCAAGCTCGTTGTACAAAGTTACTCCAAAATTGGATGAAACCCAAATTCTTCGCGTAGAAGGTAGAATAGAGAAAGCTATTGTTTCTGAGGATACCAAATTCCCCATAATTCTACCTAAAGGTAGTCGGATTACCCAACTTTTAATAATGAATTTTCATAAAAATTATAAACACCTCAACCATGAAACCGTGATAAACGAAATGAGGCAGCGATTTTATATTCCTCGGTTGAGAGCAGTTTTTAAAAATATATTGAAGCAGTGCCAAATGTGCAAAATAAAGAAAGCTGTTCCAAACTGTCCACAAATGGCAAAGTTACCAGAAGCCCGGTTGGCAGCATTTTGTCGGCCTTTCACATATACAGGTGTGGACTACTTTGGCCCAATTATGGTGACGGTTGGTCGACACACGGAAAAGAGGTACGGCGCTCTCTTTACATGCCTTACGGTAAGAGCTATCCATATAGAGGTTGTAAATTCGCTAAATACTTCATCGTGTATAATAGCGATTAGAAATTTTATGTGTCGCCGTGGCACGCCGAGAGAGTTCTTCAGCGACAATGGCACGAATTTTGTCAGTGCTGAGAAGGAAATTCGAGAAGCCGTGAAAGAGGTTGATAAAAATGAACTAATACGTGTTTTTACCACGGCTACTACAAAATGGACCTTTATTCCACCCTCATCTCCGCACATGGGAGGGGCGTGGGAGAGGCTCGTAAGATCGGTAAAGAATGTTTTTTATAATATTTCACATACACGCAGACCAAGTGATGAACTACTTCGGGGAATGTTAGCTGAAGTAGAAAACATTATAAATTCTCGTCCATTGGTTTACGTTCCGATTGAACACGAAAATGCTGAAGCAATAACGCCAAATCATCTGCTGGTGTATTCATCAAATGGCATGAAACCTTTAGCGACGTACGATGACAGCGGCATAGCACTGAAGCATAACTGGTTGACTTCTCAACAGTACGCAGATACATTTTGGCGTAAGTGGGTAAAAGAGTACTTGCCATCCTTAACTCTAAGAACAAAGTGGCATGAAAAGACTAAACCGTTGCAAGTTGGCGACTTAGTTATTGTGGTTGATCCGTCGAGTCCAAGAAACGTGTGGCCAAGAGGTAAAATTATGGAAACTACTGTGGCAAATGACGGACAGGTACGAAAGGCTAAGATTCTTACAACAACTGGTATAATTGTGCGCCCGGCTGCCAGATTGGCGGTACTGGATGTGTCCTCTATTTAGGAGTATGACTTCGAAGGCTTCTTGTCATACTGCAGGGGGGTGTAGCCGCCACTGTTAAAGTACGGAATATGCAGCCCTGAAAAGTAACCGATGTTAGTTTTTCTATTTACAATATTTTATTGAACATTATTTATGCACTTGTCATTTATATTTGACCATTTGTAAAATTTTACATCCGGTCTTTCTTTTTTTACAAATAATTGCCTTTTGAACCACAAGTAGTTGCGCACAACGTGCCTTATATTCTCAAATTGAAGAGTTGGTGGTTTGAAACCAAAAAGTAAGTTAAAATAACTTAGTTTAATTTACAATTGTATTGAATATTTGAATATTATCTCTTAAATTTAAGGAATTAAAACATAAGGTTGCGTTACAAGTTAACAATAAAGAAATAATAGAATTTCATTAAATTTAACCTGTGTTGTTAATCTCATCAAGCCATCACGAACTACTATTGTGAACAGTTAATGTTAACCATTTGATGTCAGTTGTAGCCTGGGTGTTACGTGGCTTGCACTTATGACACCTCCAATCAGATTTTCTATCGCTATTCATTGTAGCATACGTTTTTTCTGGCAGAGGACAACAAGTTGAGAAATGAAATTGAGAGTTGCAAGAGTAACATTTTACAAACTTCGTTGGCAAATTGTTATTGCATTGATGACATAAACTCATTTTTGACACTTTTCTTTTTTTAGTTCTTGTATGTTTTTTGATTTTTTATTTTTTTTTTTTATATTTACTGTTTACATTTAGTTTTTTATGTAAATAAAACGCAACAATTTATAAATAATTTTGCTTAATTTTTTCACCACTTTTAAGAAAATTTGTTAAATATTAATACGATAAGGTTTTTTAGAAGTTTTTGATGACTTTAACACTGTTTATTTAACAATTTTGTTGGAGCACACAAAATAATCGTCCGTTCGCAATGAAAACTGAACTAGAAACAACACAAAACAAACAAAACAAACTGAACAGTGAAACAAAACACGAAACGTGCGTCAGCTGTTTAAACCAGTGTTGCCAAAAAGATAATAGCTAAAAAATCACCCGATATAAGAAATGTTTTCAAGACAGTTAGTTGGTATTAAAGAAAAGTGGTTTTTTGTGAATTCGTAAAAAAGGAATGAAAAAATTCAGGTGTACGAGGGTAAGGTGAGGTGATGTGTTGTATATAATTTGTATAGGTTTAATAAATTGATCGACTGGGTCCATTTTAAATGTTAAATAAACTTCGTTAATGCAAAATATTAGCGAAAAATTTTTTTGCACTTCACCGAAAGAATTATGCTTTATAAATTTAATGAATCAATTTAATTAAATTTTTTTCTGTAATCAAATGAATACTTTTTCTACGGGAACAAAAAAATTTTACAAATTTAATGCAGCATTTTTATTAAACTATGAAATTGATTTTCGCTATTTCAATAAAACGTTTCATTGGATTAATGAAAACTTCATTTCTCTTTTATAAGAAAAATCGAACTAATTGTAATACATTATTCCAAAAGTTTTTTTAATATTAAAATGCACTACATACTAATTAAAATATAAAAATAAAAAAGTTCGAAGAAATTAAATTAAATTTAATATTCAAATATATTTACATTAACGAAAAAAGAGACTTTTAATGAAAAATTTCACTAAATCAATTTTTTTTTTTTTTTCTCATTATTTTTTATTGAATCTTCATATATTAAATATGAACTAACAATAATTAATCAAATCTTAACCTAATACGTTATTTTATGTCCTGCCAGTGCCAGACAAAAATTTTCTTCATCACGGGTTCTGTTCACTTATATAGGTGTTTATCGCTCATCTAATTGGGTAAGTGCTGCAGTGTCTCTTCTTCTTAAGCGAGTGTGGCCGCCATGGTTTAAAATATTTCGAGCTAGTGGATTTTGGTGTTGTTCAAGCCTTTTTAAATATTTTACTGCATATTTTGTAATCATAGTTTTTACTAAGGGAACATTGAGATCCTTGTGAATATTTGAGTTTTTAACATACCAAGGGGCAGCTGTGATTATTCGAAGAAGTTTATTTTGGCGCCTTTGAATTTTTTCGATATTAGAGGCCGAGGCAGTGCCCCATAGTTGAATACCGTAGCACCAGATTGGCTTTAAGATGGAGTTGTATAGTAAAAATTTGCAGTCGAGACTTAGGACAGAGTTTCTTCCAATAAGCCAATGAATTTGGATGGCTTTTAGTTTCATTTGAGATAATTTTGCCTCTATATGGCTTTTTCACGTTAAACGGCGATCTAGATGAATACCGAGGTATTTTACATGCGAATTTTGAGGCACTAAATGATTATTGATTTTAATAGGGGGGCATGTTTCCCGACGCAAGGTAAATGTTACATGTACGCATTTTTGCTCATTGACCTTTATCCTCCATTGCTTCAGCCACAGTTCGAGTTGAAATATATGATCCTGTAGGTATCGAGATGCTTCTTGACTGTTTTCGTGCACGCTTAGAAAAGCTGTGTCATCAGCAAATGTTGAAGTTTGGGTGTAGTTGTTTATTGGCATATCCGAAGTATATATTAAGTATAAAAGTGGGCCTAGGATGCTTCCCTGAGGGACTCCAGCTTCAATTGGTTGAGGAGAGCTTAAATAATCACCTTCTTTAATAATAAACTTTCGACCGACTAAGTAGCTTTCTAACAGCTTGTGTGTGTTTACTGGTAAGTTTAGCTTCAATTTATGTAATAAGCCTTCATGCCAGACTTTGTCAAAAGCTTGAGAAACATCGATGAAGAGAGCGGAACAATATTTTTTTTCTTCAAAGGCTTTTCTTATTGCGTTTACTATACGATGGGTTTGCTCAATTGTGCTGTGTTCTCTTCTAAAGCCGAATTGGTGGTTAGGAATACATTTGTTTTCATTTAGAATTGGGGTTAATTTTGACGCTAACAGCTTCTCAAACAGCTTTGATATATTTGAAAGTAAACTTATAGGCCTATATGACTCAACTTTTGTGTGATCCTTTCCTGGTTTAGGTATCATGATGACTAAGGAAACCTTCCACTTTTGAGGATAGTATTCCAGGCGTAAAATAGCATTAAAAATTAAAAGAATAATTCTCCTTGCTATGCTGGGTAGCTCCAAAAGCATTTTGTTGCTGATCTTATCAAAACCAGGAGCCTTCTTGGGGTTTAAATCACAAATAGCCTTTTCGATTTCTCTTATCTCAAATCTTAGGGGAACAGCTGCTCTAGCAGCAACAGGTGGTAACTCGACCGCCATATCGTGAGATATGTTTGGGGTAAATACGTGTTTTAAATAGGGATGCAAACGATACATCGATGTTTAGAAAACATCGATATATCGTTCATAAACATCGATGTTAATATCGATGTTTTGATTTACGATACATCGGCGATACATCGACGTCAAAACTAAAAAACATCGACATCGTCCATTTAATATTTTCATTAATTTAATATTTTTTATAATATTTTTAGCAATTTTAATTTCTATTTTTCAATTAAACCTTTTATTTAAAAATATAAAAAAGTGTTTTTCAAAGCATACGTTAAACGCAAGAATTTGAAATGTCGGTTTTTAATAAAATTTCTGTAATAAGAATTTTATGACAAATATTATATAAATATGTATTTCTCTATTAAACAGAATTTTAACACAAAAACTAAAAATATTTTATTAAAAGTGTATTAAAAACGACCTCCCAAATTCTTGCGTTTTACGTTTCCGTTTTCCAGCACACCCCTGATAACCATACAAAGTACGTATGTATGTGCATTGCATAACTATATGTATGTATTAAGTTGCTTAAGTTGGCTCGAGCAACTGTGCGAATACATAAAAATCATATTTGTCAAACCATATTGCACTTATGGAAACTTTTTGATTAATTTTATGAATCTGTCATTTGCTTAAGCAAAAATCGAATCTGATTGCACTTTGTTTTGGTGTTTTTGAATGCATTTGACAGGCTTTTTGTTAATTTTTGATAAAAGCTTATGCAAGCATATGTATATTATAGTTGGGCATTAAGATTTTCAGTAGCAAAGTAGAATTAAAACTGTCCGTAAGTATAATTGCAAAGTAGGTTTGAACATCGATGTTAAACATCGATGTATCGTGTTTTTTACCGATGTTTTTTAACATCGATGCTTATTGTGAAAACATCGATTTCTTCAATCCCTAGTTTTAAATGATTAACAAACAGATTTCCTTTTTCAACATCATTTCTTGCCCAACTTCCATTCAAGTTTCTTAATGGCGGATTAGCGACAACTGGCCTTTTGAGATTTCTAGCTGCACGCCATAATGAGTAGTCTGATTGTGGAGTTGCATCAAGTTCCTTAAGATATTTTTCCAGAGAAGCCGTTTTCTGAGTCTGCAGTAACTTTCTCAGCCTTTTTGTACAGTCTTTTAGTAAGTTCTTAAGTTGAGGGGATCTGTGCAATTGCCACTCTCTACGAGCTCTCCTTTTTTCAGACCGCTCGCGACAACATTTAAATTCATTTTAGAGATTGTATTAAACAAAACACGACCCTTTGGTGTTATAAGTCGTGACCCCCAGAAGGTATGTTTTGCGTTGTAATCGCCAGCAGCCAGGAAACAGGGCCCCAGTGACTTATAATATTTGTAATATTGGCTTTCTGATATTGCAAATCTAGGTGGTGAATATAGAGATGAAATTACTATGCTTCGATTTAGCTCTTCGACACAAATGTTCGTAGCTTGGAGATAATCTTCACGAAGATCACACATTGGGTAGTGTTTAATTCGGTTTTTTATTAATATAGCAGAACCTCCACAAGCTCTATCTCGAGGGTCCTTGGTATCATATAGAGTATAACCATTAATTTTAAACGTATTTCTTGAGGTCAAATGAGTTTCAGAAACCATCATGACATCAATTTGTTTATTTTTAAGAAAGTATTCTAATTAATTTTTATGTTGGCGGATGCCGTTTGCGTTCCAAAAACAAATTTTTAAACAGTTCATGTATGCAATAACATGTTTACCACTTTAATTTTTTTACAAAAACCTTACATTTGGCTTTTTAATATGTTTTTTAATTAAAACTAAACTTTTTCTTTTGCTTGTAAATTTCCTGAACTATTTATCAGTTTCATATGTAAACAAAAACAGCTGATTGTTTTTTCTTGTCCGAACTTACCCAAAGAAAAAGTTCGTGCAAATTTGTACAGGAAATGAAAAAAATTACTCTCTCAATTAGTCTCTTAATTGCACAAAAATTGTTATGTGGAACGCTTTTGGGTAACTTTGTGCAAGTTCGGACTGTTTCGTTATGCATGTGGAACAGAGCTAATGATAATGCCTTGTTTATTTTTTACCGCATTTATTGTTTTATCGAGATCTATTATGGAGTTGTTTACATTATTTTTTGGCGGTCGATATATTGCGAGCAGTGAGAATGTTTTTTGTTGGTTTTGAATATTTATTAGTATCGATTCAAATGAGATAGTGTTTATGTTGATATTTGTGTGCATTAAGTGCTCTATAATAAAGACGGCTACACCTCCACCTCTACCGTCTCTATTAAGGAAATATGAATTAAAACCATTTATATTAAATGTATGTTGTTCTTCATTTGCGATATTTGTTTCAACAAGAACTATTATGTTAACATTATTTATAACATTATGGAGACTAGCTAGTAGTGGTGTAAAATTTAACCGTAGTGAGCGAATATTCATATATATGAAAGTTATAGGATTACTTAAAGGGCTTTTATTAATTTGATTAAAATTATCTAATATGGAAGTTTTATTAAAGTTCATTTTTACAATAAAAAAAGAGACAAAAATTTGAAAAAAGGGGGGAATTTTATGTAAGTTTTTGTTTTTAGTGCTTATTCAAATCGCTCAAGTAATCAATTCAATATCTGCTGCATTTAATATTAAAATAGGGTTTGATATTTCGTTTTTCTTGGCGTATATATTTCCGCTACGAGTCCATATCAACCTCCAGTTTGATTCTCTGGCTTTTGTTTTTGCTAACCACATTAATCTCCGTTTGTATGGGGTTAAGTGTTCATTTATGTAGATATATTTGTTGTTAGAGTTGTCTTCGTTAATAAGACTTGAGTCAACTGTTTGACGATTGATTTTACTCATTACCTTTTTTTGTTGAGAGAAGTAAATTCAATAATAATTTTTTGTGATTTTTGTAAGCTATACGAATTACTGATGTCGCTATCGTTAATTTCAACATTTATTGAATTCGCAATCGTTTTGACAACCTCTGTCGGGTGCATATTTGTGTTTGTTATATTTTTAATCTCAATATTTTTATTAAGTGATTGTTGTTCTTATCCATCTCGTTAATTTGTTATTCTTTTTTTTGTTACTTTCACAAAGATCACTTACTTGCGCGGTAAGAGTAGTAAGTGCGCCTGTTATTGTACCAAGAGCTGTCTGCAAGTTAGTATTCATCTGAGTGTTGTTTTGTGTTATGGTTAATGCAAGTTCTTGAATTGTTGTTTTTAAGTCAGTCACATCGCTCTTCATAGATGAGATATCTGTTTTTAGTACCTTAACGTCGGTTTTGACCGTATAAAAACTGTTATTTGCATCGCTTACGGACAGAGCCTCTTTAAAACGTTTGACGTTGGCTATCTCTTCATTTTCTTCTTCTCTTTGTGTTTTTTGGTTCCCTTGATCAGAGCTTCCATCAAAAACAATCAAAAACAATAACAATACGCATTGTTGCTGCTGGCGGATCCCTTGCCCTACGGCCACACGTGCAATTTGTGATGTCTTAACACAAGCAATAACGCCGGCAGAATAACTTTGTCAAATTGCCAATGTGTTTTAGGTGGAGAACACGTAAATATCTTACAACATAAGTTTAAAACCAAGCTAAAGACAGGTTGTGTGTTATATTCATAGCGAAGAAAAAGTTTAGCGCTTAAACATAGTATACATCGCTAAAAATAACAATATTAAATATTAACGTGCTTGTTATATTTTTTTGTGCTTTAATTTTAATTATTTATCAGCCACGCGCGTATTATTGACAAGTTGTATAAAAAAGTTAATAAGAAGCAATAAAAAAAAAGCTGTCTGTCAAACTTAAACGTCAAGTTATGCTATAAAATAGCTTTCAAGACAGATAGCTTAACAACGCTGTTAAAACACAAACAAAACACTAACATGAGGAGGCTATACCTAACACTAGCATGATGTTAGTGTTAATGTTAACCATTTGATGTCAGTTGTAGCCTGGGTGTTACGTGGCTTGCACTTATGACACCTCCAATCAGATTTTCTATCGCTATTCATTGTAGCATACGTTTTTTCTGGCAGAGGACAACAAGTTGAGAAATGAAATTGAGAGTTGCAAGAGTAACATTTTACAAACTTCGTTGGCAAATTGTTATTGCATTGATGACATAAACTCATTTTTGACACTTTTCTTTTTTTAGTTCTTGTATGTTTTTTGATTTTTTATTTTTTTTTTTTATATTTACTGTTTACATTTAGTTTTTTATGTAAATAAAACGCAACAATTTATAAATAATTTTGCTTAATTTTTTCACCACTTTTAAGAAAATTTGTTAAATATTAATACGATAAGGTTTTTTAGAAGTTTTTGATGACTTTAACACTGTTTATTTAACAATTTTGTTGGAGCACACAAAATAATCGTCCGTTCGCAATGAAAACTGAACTAGAAACAACACAAAACAAACAAAACAAACTGAACAGTGAAACAAAACACGAAACGTGCGTCAGCTGTTTAAACCAGTGTTGCCAAAAAGATAATAGCTAAAAAATCACCCGATATAAGAAATGTTTTCAAGACAGTTAGTTGGTATTAAAGAAAAGTGGTTTTTTGTGAATTCGTAAAAAAGGAATGAAAAAATTCAGGTGTACGAGGGTAAGGTGAGGTGATGTGTTGTATATAATTTGTATAGGTTTAATAAATTGATCGACTGGGTCCATTTTAAATGTTAAATAAACTTCGTTAATGCAAAATATTAGCGAAAAATTTTTTTGCACTTCACCGAAAGAATTATGCTTTATAAATTTAATGAATCAATTTAATTAAATTTTTTTCTGTAATCAAATGAATACTTTTTCTACGGGAACAAAAAAATTTTACAAATTTAATGCAGCATTTTTATTAAACTATGAAATTGATTTTCGCTATTTCAATAAAACGTTTCATTGGATTAATGAAAACTTCATTTCTCTTTTATAAGAAAAATCGAACTAATTGTAATACATTATTCCAAAAGTTTTTTTAATATTAAAATGCACTACATACTAATTAAAATATAAAAATAAAAAAGTTCGAAGAAATTAAATTAAATTTAATATTCAAATATATTTACATTAACGAAAAAAGAGACTTTTAATGAAAAATTTCACTAAATCAATTTTTTTTTTTTTTTCTCATTATTTTTTATTGAATCTTCATATATTAAATATGAACTAACAATAATTAATCAAATCTTAACCTAATACGTTATTTTATGTCCTGCCAGTGCCAGACAAAAATTTTCTTCATCACGGGTTCTGTTCACTTATATAGGTGTTTATCGCTCATCTAATTGGGTAAGTGCTGCAGTGTCTCTTCTTCTTAAGCGAGTGTGGCCGCCATGGTTTAAAATATTTCGAGCTAGTGGATTTGGGTGTTGTTCAAGCCTTTTTAAATATTTTACTGCATATTTTGTAATCATAGTTTTTACTAAAGGAACATTGAGATCCTTGTGAATATTTGAGTTTTTAACATACCAAGGGGCAGCTGTGATTATTCGAAGAAGTTTATTTTGGCGCCTTTGAATTTTTTCGATATTAGAGGCCGAGGCAGTGCCCCATAGTTGAATACCGTAGCACCAGATTGGCTTTAAGATGGAGTTGTATAGTAAAAGTTTGCAGTCGAGACTTAGGACAGAGTTTCTTCCAATAAGCCAATGAATTTGGATGGCTTTTAGTTTCATTTGAGATAATTTTGCCTCCATATGGCTTTTCCACGTTAAACGGCGATCTAGATGAATACCGAGGTATTTTACATGCGAATTTTGAGGCACTAAATGATTATTGATTTTAATAGGGGGGCATGTTTCCCGACGCAAGGTAAATGTTACATGTACGCATTTTTGCTCATTGACCTTTATCCTCCATTGCTTCAGCCACAGTTCGAGTTGAAATATATGATCCTGTAGGTATCGAGATGCTTCTTGACTGTTTTCGTGCACGCTTAGAAAAGCTGTGTCATCAGCAAATGTTGAAGTTTGGGTGTAGTTGTTTATTGGCATATCCGAAGTATATATTAAGTATAAAAGTGGGCCTAGGATGCTTCCCTGAGGGACTCCAGCTTCAATTGGTTGAGGAGAGCTTAAATAATCACCTTCTTTAATAATAAACTTTCGACCGACTAAGTAGCTTTCTAACAGCTTGTGTGTGTTTACTGGTAAGTTTAGCTTCAATTTATGTAATAAGCCTTCATGCCAGACTTTGTCAAAAGCTTGAGAAACATCGATGAAGAGAGCGGAACAATATTTTCTTTCTTCAAAGGCTTTTCTTATTGCGTTTACTATACGATGGGTTTGCTCAATTGTGCTGTGTTCTCTTCTAAAGCCGAATTGGTGGTTAGGAATACATTTGTTTTCATTTAGAATTGGGGTTAATTTTGACGCTAACAGCTTCTCAAACAGCTTTGATATATTTGAAAGTAAACTTATAGGCCTATATGACTCAACTTTTGTGTGATCCTTTCCTGGTTTAGGTATCATGATGACTAAGGAAACCTTCCACTTTTGAGGATAGTATTCCAGGCGTAAAATAGCATTAAAAATTAAAAGAATAATTCTCCTTGCTATGCTGGGTAGCTCCAAAAGCATTTTGTTGCTGATCTTATCAAAACCAGGAGCCTTCTTGGGGTTTAAATCACAAATAGCCTTTTCGATTTCTCTTATCTCAAATCTTAGGGGAACAGCTGCTCTAGCAGCAACAGGTGGTAACTCGACCGCCATATCGTGAGATATGTTTGGGGTAAATACGTGTTTTAAATAGGGATGCAAACGATACATCGATGTTTAGAAAACATCGATATATCGTTCATAAACATCGATGTTAATATCGATGTTTTGATTTACGATACATCGGCGATACATCGACGTCAAAACTAAAAAACATCGACATCGTCCATTTAATATTTTCATTAATTTAATATTTTTTATAATATTTTTAGCAATTTTAATTTCTATTTTTCAATTAAACCTTTTATTTAAAAATATAAAAAACTGTTTTTCAAATCATACGTTAAACGCAAGAATTTGAAATGTCGGTTTTTAATAAAATTTCTGTAATAAGAATTTTATGACAAATATTATATAAATATGTATTTCTCTATTAAACAGAATTTTAACACAAAAACTAAAAATATTTTATTAAAAGTGTATTAAAAACGACCTCCCAAATTCTTGCGTTTTACGTTTCCGTTTTCCAGCACACCCCTGATAGCCATACAAAGTACGTATGTATGTGCATTGCATAACTATATGTATGTATTAAGTTGCTTAAGTTGGCTCGAGCAACTGTGCGAATACATAAAAATCATATTTGTCAAACCATATTGCACTTATGGAAACTTTTTGATTAATTTTATGAATCTGTCATTTGCTTAAGCAAAAATCGAATCTGATTGCACTTTGTTTTGGTGTTTTTGAATGCATTGGACAGGCTTTTTGTTAATTTTTGATAAAAGCTTATGCAAGCATATGTATATTATAGTTGGGCATTAAGATTTTCAGTAGCAAAGTAGAATTAAAACTGTCCGTAAGTATAATTGCAAAGTAGGTTTGAACATCGATGTTAAACATCGATGTATCGTGTTTTTTACCGATGTTTTTTAACATCGATGCTTATTGTGAAAACATCGATTTCTTCAAACATCGATGTTTTTCACAGCGATGTTGCATCCCTAGTTTTAAATGATTAACAAACAGATTTCCTTTTTCAACATCATTTCTTGCCCAACTTCCATTCAAGTTTCTTAATGGCGGATTAGCGACAACTGGCCTTTTGAGATTTCTAGCTGCACGCCATAATGAGTAGTCTGATTGTGGAGTTGCATCAAGTTCCTTAAGATATTTTTCCAGAGAAGCCGTTTTCTGAGTCTGCAGTAACTTTCTCAGCCTTTTTGTACAGTCTTTTAGTAAGTTCTTAAGTTGAGGGGATCTGTGCAATTGCCACTCTCTACGAGCTCTCCTTTTTTCAGACCGCTCGCGACAACATTTAAATTCATTTTAGAGATTGTATTAAACAAAACACGACCCTTTGGTGTTATAAGTCGTGACCCCCAGAAGGTATGTTTTGCGTTGTAATCGCCAGCAGCCAGGAAACAGGGCCCCAGTGACTTATAATATTTGTAATATTGGCTTTCTGATATTGCAAATCTAGGTGGTGAATATAGAGATGAAATTACTATGCTTCGATTTAGCTCTTCGACACAAATGTTCGTAGCTTGGAGATAATCTTCACGAAGATCACACATTGGGTAGTGTTTAATTCGGTTTTTTATTAATATAGCAGAACCTCCACAAGCTCTATCTCGAGGGTCCTTGGTATCATATAGAGTATAACCATTAATTTTAAACGTATTTCTTGAGGTCAAATGAGTTTCAGAAACCATCATGACATCAATTTGTTTATTTTTAAGAAAGTATTCTAATTAATTTTTATGTTGGCGGATGCCGTTTGCGTTCCAAAAACAAATTTTTAAACAGTTCATGTATGCAATAACATGTTTACCACTTTAATTTTTTTTACAAAAACCTTACATTTGGCTTTTTAATATGTTTTTTAATTAAAACTAAACTTTTTCTTTTGCTTGTAAATTTCCTGAACTATTTATCAGTTTCATATGTAAACAAAAACAGCTGATTGTTTTTTCTTGTCCGAACTTACCCAAAGAAAAAGTTCGTGCAAATTTGTACAGGAAATGAAAAAAATTACTCTCTCAATTAGTCTCTTAATTGCACAAAAATTGTTATGTGGAACGCTTTTGGGTAACTTTGTGCAAGTTCGGACTGTTTCGTTATGCATGTGGAACAGAGCTAATGATAATGCCTTGTTTATTTTTTACCGCATTTATTGTTTTATCGAGATCTATTATGGAGTTGTTTACATTATTTTTTGGCGGTCGATATATTGCGAGCAGTGAGAATGTTTTTTGTTGGTTTTGAATATTTATTAGTATCGATTCAAATGAGATAGTGTTTATGTTGATATTTGTGTGCATTAAGTGCTCTCTAATAAAGACGGCTACACCTCCACCTCTACCGTCTCTATTAAGGAAATATGAATTAAAACCATTTATATTAAATGTATGTTGTTCTTCATTTGCGATATTTGTTTCAACAAGAACTATTATGTTAACATTATTTATAACATTATGGAGACTAGCTAGTAGTGGTGTAAAATTTAACCGTAGTGAGCGAATATTCATATATATGAAAGTTATAGGATTACTTAAAGGGCTTTTATTAATTTGATTAAAATTATCTAATATGGAAGTTTTATTAAAGTTCATTTTTACAATAAAAAAAGAGACAAAAATTTGAAAAAAGGGGGGAATTTTATGTAAGTTTTTGTTTTTAGTGCTTATTCAAATCGCTCAAGTAATCAATTCAATATCTGCTGCATTTAATATTAAAATAGGGTTTGATATTTCGTTTTTCTTGGCGTATATATTTCCGCTACGAGTCCATATCAACCTCCAGTTTGATTCTCTGGCTTTTGTTTTTGCTAACCACATTAATCTCCGTTTGTATGGGGTTAAGTGTTCATTTATGTAGATATATTTGTTGTTAGAGTTGTCTTCGTTAATAAGACTTGAGTCAACTGTTTGACGATTGATTTTACTCATTACCTTTTTTTGTTGAGAGAAGTAAATTCAATAATAATTTTTTGTGATTTTTGTAAGCTATACGAATTACTGATGTCGCTATCGTTAATTTCAACATTTATTGAATTCGCAATCGTTTTGACAACCTCTGTCGGGTGCATATTTGTGTTTGTTATATTTTTAATCTCAATATTTTTATTAAGTGATTGTTGTTCTTATCCATCTCGTTAATTTGTTATTCTTTTTCTTTGTTACTTTCACAAAGATCACTTACTTGCGCGGTAAGAGTAGTAAGTGCGCCTGTTATTGTACCAAGAGCTGTCTGCAAGTTAGTATTCATCTGAGTGTTGTTTTGTGTTATGGTTAATGCAAGTTCTTGAATTGTTGTTTTTAAGTCAGTCACATCGCTCTTCATAGATGAGATATCTGTTTTTAGTACCTTAACGTCGGTTTTGACCGTATATAAACTGTTATTTGCATCGCTTACGGACAGAGCCTCTTTAAAACGTTTGACGTTGGCTATCTCTTCATTTTCTTCTTCTCTTTGTGTTTTTTGGTTCCCTTGATCAGAGCTTCCATCAAAAACAATCAAAAACAATAACAATACGCATTGTTGCTGCTGGCGGATCCCTTGCCCTACGGCCACACGTGCAATTTGTGATGTCTTAACACAAGCAATAACGCCGGCAGAATAACTTCGTCAAATTGCCAATGTGTTTTAGGTGGAGAACACGTAAATATCTTACAACATAAGTTTAAAACCAAGCTAAAGACAGGTTGTGTGTTATATTCATAGCGAAGAAAAAGTTTAGCGCTTAAACATAGTATACATCGCTAAAAATAACAATATTAAATATTAACGTGCTTGTTATATTTTTTTGTGCTTTAATTTTAATTATTTATCAGCCACGCGCGTATTATTGACAAGTTGTATAAAAAAGTTAATAAGAAGCAATAAAAAAAAAGCTGTCTGTCAAACTTAAACGTCAAGTTATGCTATAAAATAGCTTTCAAGACAGATAGCTTAACAACGCTGTTAAAACACAAACAAAACACTAACATGAGGAGGCTATACCTAACACTAGCATGATGTTAGTGTTAATGTTAACCATTTGATGTCAGTTGTAGCCTGGGTGTTACGTGGCTTGCACTTATGACACCTCCAATCAGATTTTCTATCGCTATTCATTGTAGCATACGTTTTTTCTGGCAGAGGACAACAAGTTGAGAAATGAAATTGAGAGTTGCAAGAGTAACATTTTACAAACTTCGTTGGCAAATTGTTATTGCATTGATGACATAAACTCATTTTTGACACTTTTCTTTTTTTAGTTCTTGTATGTTTTTTGATTTTTTATTTTTTTTTTTTATATTTACTGTTTACATTTAGTTTTTTATGTAAATAAAACGCAACAATTTATAAATAATTTTGCTTAATTTTTTCACCACTTTTAAGAAAATTTGTTAAATATTAATACGATAAGGTTTTTTAGAAGTTTTTGATGACTTTAACACTGTTTATTTAACAATTTTGTTGGAGCACACAAAATAATCGTCCGTTCGCAATGAAAACTGAACTAGAAACAACACAAAACAAACAAAACAAACTGAACAGTGAAACAAAACACGAAACGTGCGTCAGCTGTTTAAACCAGTGTTGCCAAAAAGATAATAGCTAAAAAATCACCCGATATAAGAAATGTTTTCAAGACAGTTAGTTGGTATTAAAGAAAAGTGGTTTTTTGTGAATTCGTAAAAAAGGAATGAAAAAATTCAGGTGTACGAGGGTAAGGTGAGGTGATGTGTTGTATATAATTTGTATAGGTTTAATAAATTGATCGACTGGGTCCATTTTAAATGTTAAATAAACTTCGTTAATGCAAAATATTAGCGAAAAATTTTTTTGCACTTCACCGAAAGAATTATGCTTTATAAATTTAATGAATCAATTTAATTAAATTTTTTTCTGTAATCAAATGAATACTTTTTCTACGGGAACAAAAAAATTTTACAAATTTAATGCAGCATTTTTATTAAACTATGAAATTGATTTTCGCTATTTCAATAAAACGTTTCATTGGATTAATGAAAACTTCATTTCTCTTTTATAAGAAAAATCGAACTAATTGTAATACATTATTCCAAAAGTTTTTTTAATATTAAAATGCACTACATACTAATTAAAATATAAAAATAAAAAAGTTCGAAGAAATTAAATTAAATTTAATATTCAAATATATTTACATTAACGAAAAAAGAGACTTTTAATGAAAAATTTCACTAAATCAATTTTTTTTTTTTTCTCATTATTTTTTATTGAATCTTCATATATTAAATATGAACTAACAATAATTAATCAAATCTTAACCTAATACGTTATTTTATGTCCTGCCAGTGCCAGACAAAAATTTTCTTCATCACGGGTTCTGTTCACTTATATAGGTGTTTATCGCTCATCTAATTGGGTAAGTGCTGCAGTGTCTCTTCTTCTTAAGCGAGTGTGGCCGCCATGGTTTAAAATATTTCGAGCTAGTGGATTTGGGTGTTGTTCAAGCCTTTTTAAATATTTTACTGCATATTTTGTAATCATAGTTTTTACTAAAGGAACATTGAGATCCTTGTGAATATTTGAGTTTTTAACATACCAAGGGGCAGCTGTGATTATTCGAAGAAGTTTATTTTGGCGCCTTTGAATTTTTTCGATATTAGAGGCCGAGGCAGTGCCCCATAGTTGAATACCGTAGCACCAGATTGGCTTTAAGATGGAGTTGTATAGTAAAAGTTTGCAGTCGAGACTTAGGACAGAGTTTCTTCCAATAAGCCAATGAATTTGGATGGCTTTTAGTTTCATTTGAGATAATTTTGCCTCTATATGGCTTTTCCACGTTAAACGGCGATCTAGATGAATACCGAGGTATTTTACATGCGAATTTTGAGGCACTAAATGATTATTGATTTTAATAGGGGGGCATGTTTCCCGACGCAAGGTAAATGTTACATGTACGCATTTTTGCTCATTGACCTTTATCCTCCATTGCTTCAGCCACAGTTCGAGTTGAAATATATGATCCTGTAGGTATCGAGATGCTTCTTGACTGTTTTCGTGCACGCTTAGAAAAGCTGTGTCATCAGCAAATGTTGAAGTTTGGGTGTAGTTGTTTATTGGCATATCCGAAGTATATATTAAGTATAAAAGTGGGCCTAGGATGCTTCCCTGAGGGACTCCAGCTTCAATTGGTTGAGGAGAGCTTAAATAATCACCTTCTTTAATAATAAACTTTCGACCGACTAAGTAGCTTTCTAACAGCTTGTGTGTGTTTACTGGTAAGTTTAGCTTCAATTTATGTAATAAGCCTTCATGCCAGACTTTGTCAAAAGCTTGAGAAACATCGATGAAGAGAGCGGAACAATATTTTCTTTCTTCAAAGGCTTTTCTTATTGCGTTTACTATACGATGGGTTTGCTCAATTGTGCTGTGTTCTCTTCTAAAGCCGAATTGGTGGTTAGGAATACATTTGTTTTCATTTAGAATTGGGGTTAATTTTGACGCTAACAGCTTCTCAAACAGCTTTGATATATTTGAAAGTAAACTTATAGGCCTATATGACTCAACTTTTGTGTGATCCTTTCCTGGTTTAGGTATCATGATGACTAAGGAAACCTTCCACTTTTGAGGATAGTATTCCAGGCGTAAAATAGCATTAAAAATTAAAAGAATAATTCTCCTTGCTATGCTGGGTAGCTCCAAAAGCATTTTGTTGCTGATCTTATCAAAACCAGGAGCCTTCTTGGGGTTTAAATCACAAATAGCCTTTTCGATTTCTCTTATCTCAAATCTTAGGGGAACAGCTGCTCTAGCAGCAACAGGTGGTAACTCGACCGCCATATCGTGAGATATGTTTGGGGTAAATACGTGTTTTAAATAGGGATGCAAACGATACATCGATGTTTAGAAAACATCGATATATCGTTCATAAACATCGATGTTAATATCGATGTTTTGATTTACGATACATCGGCGATACATCGACGTCAAAACTAAAAAACATCGACATCGTCCATTTAATATTTTCATTAATTTAATATTTTTTATAATATTTTTAGCAATTTTAATTTCTATTTTTCAATTAAACCTTTTATTTAAAAATATAAAAAAGTGTTTTTCAAAGCATACGTTAAACGCAAGAATTTGAAATGTCGGTTTTTAATAAAATTTCTGTAATAAGAATTTTATGACAAATATTATATAAATATGTATTTCTCTATTAAACAGAATTTTAACACAAAAACTAAAAATATTTTATTAAAAGTGTATTAAAAACGACCTCCCAAATTCTTGCGTTTTACGTTTCCGTTTTCCAGCACACCCCTGATAGCCATACAAAGTACGTATGTATGTGCATTGCATAACTATATGTATGTATTAAGTTGCTTAAGTTGGCTCGAGCAACTGTGCGAATACATAAAAATCATATTTGTCAAACCATATTGCACTTATGGAAACTTTTTGATTAATTTTATGAATCTGTCATTTGCTTAAGCAAAAATCGAATCTGATTGCACTTTGTTTTGGTGTTTTTGAATGCATTTGACAGGCTTTTTGTTAATTTTTGATAAAAGCTTATGCAAGCATATGTATATTATAGTTGGGCATTAAGATTTTCAGTAGCAAAGTAGAATTAAAACTGTCCGTAAGTATAATTGCAAAGTAGGTTTGAACATCGATGTTAAACATCGATGTATCGTGTTTTTTACCGATGTTTTTTAACATCGATGCTTATTGTGAAAACATCGATTTCTTCAAACATCGATGTTTTTCACAGCGATGTTGCATCCCTAGTTTTAAATGATTAACAAACAGATTTCCTTTTTCAACATCATTTCTTGCCCAACTTCCATTCAAGTTTCTTAATGGCGGATTAGCGACAACTGGCCTTTTGAGATTTCTAGCTGCACGCCATAATGAGTAGTCTGATTGTGGAGTTGCATCAAGTTCCTTAAGATATTTTTCCAGAGAAGCCGTTTTCTGAGTCTGCAGTAACTTTCTCAGCCTTTTTGTACAGTCTTTTAGTAAGTTCTTAAGTTGAGGGGATCTGTGCAATTGCCACTCTCTACGAGCTCTCCTTTTTTCAGACCGCTCGCGACAACATTTAAATTCATTTTAGAGATTGTATTAAACAAAACACGACCCTTTGGTGTTATAAGTCGTGACCCCCAGAAGGTATGTTTTGCGTTGTAATCGCCAGCAGCCAGGAAACAGGGCCCCAGTGACTTATAATATTTGTAATATTGGCTTTCTGATATTGCAAATCTAGGTGGTGAATATAGAGATGAAATTACTATGCTTCGATTTAGCTCTTCGACACAAATGTTCGTAGCTTGGAGATAATCTTCACGAAGATCACACATTGGGTAGTGTTTAATTCGGTTTTTTATTAATATAGCAGAACCTCCACAAGCTCTATCTCGAGGGTCCTTGGTATCATATAGAGTATAACCATTAATTTTAAACGTATTTCTTGAGGTCAAATGAGTTTCAGAAACCATCATGACATCAATTTGTTTATTTTTAAGAAAGTATTCTAATTAATTTTTATGTTGGCGGATGCCGTTTGCGCTCCAAAAACAAATTTTTAAACAGTTCATGTATGCAATAACATGTTTACCACTTTAATTTTTTTACAAAAACCTTACATTTGGCTTTTTAATATGTTTTTTAATTAAAACTAAACTTTTTCTTTTGCTTGTAAATTTCCTGAACTATTTATCAGTTTCATATGTAAACAAAAACAGCTGATTGTTTTTTCTTGTCCGAACTTACCCAAAGAAAAAGTTCGTGCAAATTTGTACAGGAAATGAAAAAAATTACTCTCTCAATTAGTCTCTTAATTGCACAAAAATTGTTATGTGGAACGCTTTTGGGTAACTTTGTGCAAGTTCGGACTGTTTCGTTATGCATGTGGAACAGAGCTAATGATAATGCCTTGTTTATTTTTTACCGCATTTATTGTTTCATCGAGATCTATTATGGAGTTGTTTACATTATTTTTTGGCGGTCGATATATTGCGAGCAGTGAGAATGTTTTTTGTTGGTTTTGAATATTTATTAGTATCGATTCAAATGAGATAGTGTTTATGTTCATATTTGTGTGCATTAAGTGCTCTCTAATAAAGACGGCTACACCTCCACCTCTACCGTCTCTATTAAGGAAATATGAATTAAAACCATTTATATTAAATGTATGTTGTTCTTCATTTGCGATATTTGTTTCAACAAGAACTATTATGTTAACATTATTTATAACATTATGGAGACTAGCTAGTAGTGGTGTAAAATTTAACCGTAGTGAGCGAATATTCATATATATGAAAGTTATAGGATTACTTAAAGGGCTTTTATTAATTTGATTAAAATTATCTAATATGGAAGTTTTATTAAAGTTCATTTTTACAATAAAAAAAGAGACAAAAATTTGAAAAAAGGGGGGAATTTTATGTAAGTTTTTGTTTTTAGTGCTTATTCAAATCGCTCAAGTAATCAATTCAATATCTGCTGCATTTAATATTAAAATAGGGTTTGATATTTCGTTTTTCTTGGCGTATATATTTCCGCTACGAGTCCATATCAACCTCCAGTTTGATTCTCTGGCTTTTGTTTTTGCTAACCACATTAATCTCCGTTTGTATGGGGTTAAGTGTTCATTTATGTAGATATATTTGTTGTTAGAGTTGTCTTCGTTAATAAGACTTGAGTCAACTGTTTGACGATTGATTTTACTCATTACCTTTTTTTGTTGAGAGAAGTAAATTCAATAATAATTTTTTGTGATTTTTGTAAGCTATACGAATTACTGATGTCGCTATCGTTAATTTCAACATTTATTGAATTCGCAATCGTTTTGACAACCTCTGTCGGGTGCATATTTGTGTTTGTTATATTTTTAATCTCAATATTTTTATTAAGTGATTGTTGTTCTTATCCATCTCGTTAATTTGTTATTCTTTTTCTTTGTTACTTTCACAAAGATCACTTACTTGCGCGGTAAGAGTAGTAAGTGCGCCTGTTATTGTACCAAGAGCTGTCTGCAAGTTAGTATTCATCTGAGTGTTGTTTTGTGTTATGGTTAATGCAAGTTCTTGAATTGTTGTTTTTAAGTCAGTCACATCGCTCTTCATAGATGAGATATCTGTTTTTAGTACCTTAACGTCGGTTTTGACCGTATATAAACTGTTATTTGCATCGCTTACGGACAGAGCCTCTTTAAAACGTTTGACGTTGGCTATCTCTTCATTTTCTTCTTCTCTTTGTGTTTTTTGGTTCCCTTGATCAGAGCTTCCATCAAAAACAATCAAAAACAATAACAATACGCATTGTTGCTGCTGGCGGATCCCTTGCCCTACGGCCACACGTGCAATTTGTGATGTCTTAACACAAGCAATAACGCCGGCAGAATAACTTCGTCAAATTGCCAATGTGTTTTAGGTGGAGAACACGTAAATATCTTACAACATAAGTTTAAAACCAAGCTAAAGACAGGTTGTGTGTTATATTCATAGCGAAGAAAAAGTTTAGCGCTTAAACATAGTATACATCGCTAAAAATAACAATATTAAATATTAACGTGCTTGTTATATTTTTTTGTGCTTTAATTTTAATTATTTATCAGCCACGCGCGTATTATTGACAAGTTGTATAAAAAAGTTAATAAGAAGCAATAAAAAAAAAGCTGTCTGTCAAACTTAAACGTCAAGTTATGCTATAAAATAGCTTTCAAGACAGATAGCTTAACAACGCTGTTAAAACACAAACAAAACACTAACATGAGGAGGCTATACCTAACACTAGCATGATGTTAGTGTTAATGTTAACCATTTGATGTCAGTTGTAGCCTGGGTGTTACGTGGCTTGCACTTATGACACCTCCAATCAGATTTTCTATCGCTATTCATTGTAGCATACGTTTTTTCTGGCAGAGGACAACAAGTTGAGAAATGAAATTGAGAGTTGCAAGAGTAACATTTTACAAACTTCGTTGGCAAATTGTTATTGCATTGATGACATAAACTCATTTTTGACACTTTTCTTTTTTTAGTTCTTGTATGTTTTTTGATTTTTTATTTTTTTTTTTTTATATTTACTGTTTACATTTAGTTTTTTATGTAAATAAAACGCAACAATTTATAAATAATTTTGCTTAATTTTTTCACCACTTTTAAGAAAATTTGTTAAATATTAATACGATAAGGTTTTTTAGAAGTTTTTGATGACTTTAACACTGTTTATTTAACAATTTTGTTGGAGCACACAAAATAATCGTCCGTTCGCAATGAAAACTGAACTAGAAACAACACAAAACAAACAAAACAAACTGAACAGTGAAACAAAACACGAAACGTGCGTCAGCTGTTTAAACCAGTGTTGCCAAAAAGATAATAGCTAAAAAATCACCCGATATAAGAAATGTTTTCAAGACAGTTAGTTGGTATTAAAGAAAAGTGTTTTTTTGTGAATTCGTAAAAAAGGAATGAAAAAATTCAGGTGTACGAGGGTAAGGTGAGGTGATGTGTTGTATATAATTTGTATAGGTTTAATAAATTGATCGACTGGGTCCATTTTAAATGTTAAATAAACTTCGTTAATGCAAAATATTAGCGAAAAATTTTTTTGCACTTCACCGAAAGAATTATGCTTTATAAATTTAATGAATCAATTTAATTAAATTTTTTTCTGTAATCAAATGAATACTTTTTCTACGGGAACAAAAAAATTTTACAAATTTAATGCAGCATTTTTATTAAACTATGAAATTGATTTTCGCTATTTCAATAAAACGTTTCATTGGATTAATGAAAACTTCATTTCTCTTTTATAAGAAAAATCGAACTAATTGTAATACATTATTCCAAAAGTTTTTTTAATATTAAAATGCACTACATACTAATTAAAATATAAAAATAAAAAAGTTCGAAGAAATTAAATTAAATTTAATATTCAAATATATTTACATTAACGAAAAAAGAGACTTTTAATGAAAAATTTCACTAAATCAATTTTTTTTTTTTCTCATTATTTTTTATTGAATCTTCATATATTAAATATGAACTAACAATAATTAATCAAATCTTAACCTAATACGTTATTTTATGTCCTGCCAGTGCCAGACAAAAATTTTCTTCATCACGGATTCTGTTCACTTATATAGGTGTTTATCGCTCATCTAATTGGGTAAGTGCTGCAGTGTCTCTTCTTCTTAAGCGAGTGTGGCCGCCATGGTTTAAAATATTTCGAGCTAGTGGATTTGGGTGTTGTTCAAGCCTTTTTAAATATTTTACTGTATATTTTGTAATCATAGTTTTTACTAAAGGAACATTGAGATCCTTGTGAATATTTGAGTTTTTAACATACCAAGGGGCAGCTGTGATTATTCGAAGAAGTTTATTTTGGCGCCTTTGAATTTTTTCGATATTAGAGGCCGAGGCAGTGCCCCATAGTTGAATACCGTAGCACCAGATTGGCTTTAAGATGGAGTTGTATAGTAAAAGTTTGCAGTCGAGACTTAGGACAGAGTTTCTTCCAATAAGCCAATGAATTTGGATGGCTTTTAGTTTCATTTGAGATAATTTTGCCTCTATATGGCTTTTCCACGTTAAACGGCGATCTAGATGAATACCGAGGTATTTTACATGCGAATTTTGAGGCACTAAATGATTATTGATTTTAATAGGGGGGCATGTTTCCCGACGCAAGGTAAATGTTACATGTACGCATTTTTGCTCATTGACCTTTATCCTCCATTGCTTCAGCCACAGTTCGAGTTGAAATATATGATCCTGTAGGTATCGAGATGCTTCTTGACTGTTTTCGTGCACGCTTAGAAAAGCTGTGTCATCAGCAAATGTTGAAGTTTGGGTGTAGTTGTTTATTGGCATATCCGAAGTATATATTAAGTATAAAAGTGGGCCTAGGATGCTTCCCTGAGGGACTCCAGCTTCAATTGGTTGAGGAGAGCTTAAATAATCACCTTCTTTAATAATAAACTTTCGACCGACTAAGTAGCTTTCTAACAGCTTGTGTGTGTTTACTGGTAAGTTTAGCTTCAATTTATGTAATAAGCCTTCATGCCAGACTTTGTCAAAAGCTTGAGAAACATCGATGAAGAGAGCGGAACAATATTTTCTTTCTTCAAAGGCTTTTCTTATTGCGTTTACTATACGATGGGTTTGCTCAATTGTGCTGTGTTCTCTTCTAAAGCCGAATTGGTGGTTAGGAATACATTTGTTTTCATTTAGAATTGGGGTTAATTTTGACGCTAACAGCTTCTCAAACAGCTTTGATATATTTGAAAGTAAACTTATAGGCCTATATGACTCAACTTTTGTGTGATCCTTTCCTGGTTTAGGTATCATGATGACTAAGGAAACCTTCCACTTTTGAGGATAGTATTCCAGGCGTAAAATAGCATTAAAAATTAAAAGAATAATTCTCCTTGCTATGCTGGGTAGCTCCAAAAGCATTTTGTTGCTGATCTTATCAAAACCAGGAGCCTTCTTGGGGTTTAAATCACAAATAGCCTTTTCGATTTCTCTTATCTCAAATCTTAGGGGAACAGCTGCTCTAGCAGCAACAGGTGGTAACTCGACCGCCATATCGTGAGATATGTTTGGGGTAAATACGTGTTTTAAATAGGGATGCAAACGATACATCGATGTTTAGAAAACATCGATATATCGTTCATAAACATCGATGTTAATATCGATGTTTTGATTTACGATACATCGGCGATACATCGACGTCAAAACTAAAAAACATCGACATCGTCCATTTAATATTTTCATTAATTTAATATTTTTTATAATATTTTTAGCAATTTTAATTTCTATTTTTCAATTAAACCTTTTATTTAAAAATATAAAAAAGTGTTTTTCAAAGCATACGTTAAACGCAAGAATTTGAAATGTCGGTTTTTAATAAAATTTCTGTAATAAGAATTTTATGACAAATATTATATAAATATGTATTTCTCTATTAAACAGAATTTTAACACAAAAACTAAAAATATTTTATTAAAAGTGTATTAAAAACGACCTCCCAAATTCTTGCGTTTTACGTTTCCGTTTTCCAGCACACCCCTGATAGCCATACAAAGTACGTATGTATGTGCATTGCATAACTATATGTATGTATTAAGTTGCTTAAGTTGGCTCGAGCAACTGTGCGAATACATAAAAATCATATTTGTCAAACCATATTGCACTTATGGAAACTTTTTGATTAATTTTATGAATCTGTCATTTGCTTAAGCAAAAATCGAATCTGATTGCACTTTGTTTTGGTGTTTTTGAATGCATTTGACAGGCTTTTTGTTAATTTTTGATAAAAGCTTATGCAAGCATATGTATATTATAGTTGGGCATTAAGATTTTCAGTAGCAAAGTAGAATTAAAACTGTCCGTAAGTATAATTGCAAAGTAGGTTTGAACATCGATGTTAAACATCGATGTATCGTGTTTTTTACCGATGTTTTTTAACATCGATGCTTATTGTGAAAACATCGATTTCTTCAAACATCGATGTTTTTCACAGCGATGTTGCATCCCTAGTTTTAAATGATTAACAAACAGATTTCCTTTTTCAACATCATTTCTTGCCCAACTTCCATTCAAGTTTCTTAATGGCGGATTAGCGACAACTGGCCTTTTGAGATTTCTAGCTGCACGCCATAATGAGTAGTCTGATTGTGGAGTTGCATCAAGTTCCTTAAGATATTTTTCCAGAGAAGCCGTTTTCTGAGTCTGCAGTAACTTTCTCAGCCTTTTTGTACAGTCTTTTAGTAAGTTCTTAAGTTGAGGGGATCTGTGCAATTGCCACTCTCTACGAGCTCTCCTTTTTTCAGACCGCTCGCGACAACATTTAAATTCATTTTAGAGATTGTATTAAACAAAACACGACCCTTTGGTGTTATAAGTCGTGACCCCCAGAAGGTATGTTTTGCGTTGTAATCGCCAGCAGCCAGGAAACAGGGCCCCAGTGACTTATAATATTTGTAATATTGGCTTTCTGATATTGCAAATCTAGGTGGTGAATATAGAGATGAAATTACTATGCTTCGATTTAGCTCTTCGACACAAATGTTCGTAGCTTGGAGATAATCTTCACGAAGATCACACATTGGGTAGTGTTTAATTCGGTTTTTTATTAATATAGCAGAACCTCCACAAGCTCTATCTCGAGGGTCCTTGGTATCATATAGAGTATAACCATTAATTTTAAACGTATTTCTTGAGGTCAAAAGAGTTTCAGAAACCATCATGACATCAATTTGTTTATTTTTAAGAAAGTATTCTAATTAATTTTTATGTTGGCGGATGCCGTTTGCGTTCCAAAAACAAATTTTTAAACAGTTCATGTATGCAATAACATGTTTACCACTTTAATTTTTTTACAAAAACCTTACATTTGGCTTTTTAATATGTTTTTTAATTAAAACTAAACTTTTTCTTTTGCTTGTAAATTTCCTGAACTATTTATCAGTTTCATATGTAAACAAAAACAGCTGATTGTTTTTTCTTGTCCGAACTTACCCAAAGAAAAAGTTCGTGCAAATTTGTACAGGAAATGAAAAAAATTACTCTCTCAATTAGTCTCTTAATTGCACAAAAATTGTTATGTGGAACGCTTTTGGGTAACTTTGTGCAAGTTCGGACTGTTTCGTTATGCATGTGGAACAGAGCTAATGATAATGCCTTGTTTATTTTTTACCGCATTTATTGTTTTATCGAGATCTATTATGGAGTTGTTTACATTATTTTTTGGCGGTCGATATATTGCGAGCAGTGAGAATGTTTTTTGTTGGTTTTGAATATTTATTAGTATCGATTCAAATGAGATAGTGTTTATGTTGATATTTGTGTGCATTAAGTGCTCTCTAATAAAGACGGCTACACCTCCACCTCTACCGTCTCTATTAAGGAAATATGAATTAAAACCATTTATATTAAATGTATGTTGTTCTTCATTTGCGATATTTGTTTCAACAAGAACTATTATGTTAACATTATTTATAACATTATGGAGACTAGCTAGTAGTGGTGTAAAATTTAACCGTAGTGAGCGAATATTCATATATATGAAAGTTATAGGATTACTTAAAGGGCTTTTATTAATTTGATTAAAATTATCTAATATGGAAGTTTTATTAAAGTTCATTTTTACAATAAAAAAAGAGACAAAAATTTGATAAAAGGGGGGAGTTTTATGTAAGTTTTTGTTTTTAGTGCTTATTCAAATCGCTCAAGTAATCAATTCAATATCTGCTGCATTTAATATTAAAATAGGGTTTGATATTTCGTTTTTCTTGGCGTATATATTTCCGCTACGAGTCCATATCAACCTCCAGTTTGATTCTCTGGCTTTTGTTTTTGCTAACCACATTAATCTCCGTTTGTATGGGGTTAAGTGTTCATTTATGTAGATATATTTGTTGTTAGAGTTGTCTTCGTTAATAAGACTTGAGTCAACTGTTTGACGATTGATTTTACTCATTACCTTTTTTTGTTGAGAGAAGTAAATTCAATAATAATTTTTTGTGATTTTTGTAAGCTATACGAATTACTGATGTCGCTATCGTTAATTTCAACATTTATTGAATTCGCAATCGTTTTGACAACCTCTGTCGGGTGCATATTTGTGTTTGTTATATTTTTAATCTCAATATTTTTATTAAGTGATTGTTGTTCTTATCCATCTCGTTAATTTGTTATTCTTTTTCTTTGTTACTTTCACAAAGATCACTTACTTGCGCGGTAAGAGTAGTAAGTGCGCCTGTTATTGTACCAAGAGCTGTCTGCAAGTTAGTATTCATCTGAGTGTTGTTTTGTGTTATGGTTAATGCAAGTTCTTGAATTGTTGTTTTTAAGTCAGTCACATCGCTCTTCATAGATGAGATATCTGTTTTTAGTACCTTAACGTCGGTTTTGACCGTATATAAACTGTTATTTGCATCGCTTACGGACAGAGCCTCTTTAAAACGTTTGACGTTGGCTATCTCTTCATTTTCTTCTTCTCTTTGTGTTTTTTGGTTCCCTTGATCAGAGCTTCCATCAAAAACAATCAAAAACAATAACAATACGCATTGTTGCTGCTGGCGGATCCCTTGCCCTACGGCCACACGTGCAATTTGTGATGTCTTAACACAAGCAATAACGCCGGCAGAATAACTTCGTCAAATTGCCAATGTGTTTTAGGTGGAGAACACGTAAATATCTTACAACATAAGTTTAAAACCAAGCTAAAGACAGGTTGTGTGTTATATTCATAGCGAAGAAAAAGTTTAGCGCTTAAACATAGTATACATCGCTAAAAATAACAATATTAAATATTAACGTGCTTGTTATATTTTTTTGTGCTTTAATTTTAATTATTTATCAGCCACGCGCGTATTATTGACAAGTTGTATAAAAAAGTTAATAAGAAGCAATAAAAAAAAAGCTGTCTGTCAAACTTAAACGTCAAGTTATGCTATAAAATAGCTTTCAAGACAGATAGCTTAACAACGCTGTTAAAACACAAACAAAACACTAACATGAGGAGGCTATACCTAACACTAGCATGATGTTAGTGTTAATGTTAACCATTTGATGTCAGTTGTAGCCTGGGTGTTACGTGGCTTGCACTTATGACACCTCCAATCAGATTTTCTATCGCTATTCATTGTAGCATACGTTTTTTCTGGCAGAGGACAACAAGTTGAGAAATGAAATTGAGAGTTGCAAGAGTAACATTTTACAAACTTCGTTGGCAAATTGTTATTGCATTGATGACATAAACTCATTTTTGACACTTTTCTTTTTTTAGTTCTTGTATGTTTTTTGATTTTTTATTTTTTTTTTTTATATTTACTGTTTACATTTAGTTTTTTATGTAAATAAAACGCAACAATTTATAAATAATTTTGCTTAATTTTTTCACCACTTTTAAGAAAATTTGTTAAATATTAATACGATAAGGTTTTTTAGAAGTTTTTGATGACTTTAACACTGTTTATTTAACAATTTTGTTGGAGCACACAAAATAATCGTCCGTTCGCAATGAAAACTGAACTAGAAACAACACAAAACAAACAAAACAAACTGAACAGTGAAACAAAACACGAAACGTGCGTCAGCTGTTTAAACCAGTGTTGCCAAAAAGATAATAGCTAAAAAATCAACCGATATAAGAAATGTTTTCAAGGCAGTTAGTTGGTATTAAAGAAAAGTGGTTTTTTGTGAATTCGTAAAAAAGGAATGAAAAAATTCAGGTGTACGAGGGTAAGGTGAGGTGATGTGTTGTATATAATTTGTATAGGTTTAATAAATTGATCGACTGGGTCCATTTTAAATGTTAAATAAACTTCGTTAATGCAAAATATTAGCGAAAAATTTTTTTGCACTTCACCGAAAGAATTATGCTTTATAAATTTAATGAATCAATTTAATTAAATTTTTTTCTGTAATCAAATGAATACTTTTTCTACGGGAACAAAAAAATTTTACAAATTTAATGCAGCATTTTTATTAAACTATGAAATTGATTTTCGCTATTTCAATAAAACGTTTCATTGGATTAATGAAAACTTCATTTCTCTTTTATAAGAAAAATCGAACTAATTGTAATACATTATTCCAAAAGTTTTTTTAATATTAAAATGCACTACATACTAATTAAAATATAAAAATAAAAAAGTTCGAAGAAATTAAATTAAATTTAATATTCAAATATATTTACATTAACGAAAAAAGAGACTTTTAATGAAAAATTTCACTAAATCAATTTTTTTTTTTTTTCTCATTATTTTTTATTGAATCTTCATATATTAAATATGAACTAACAATAATTAATCAAATCTTAACCTAATACGTTATTTTATGTCCTGCCAGTGCCAGACAAAAATTTTCTTCATCACGGGTTCTGTTCACTTATATAGGTGTTTATCGCTCATCTAATTGGGTAAGTGCTGCAGTGTCTCTTCTTCTTAAGCGAGTGTGGCCGCCATGGTTTAAAATATTTCGAGCTAGTGGATTTGGGTGTTGTTCAAGCCTTTTTAAATATTTTACTGCATATTTTGTAATCATAGTTTTTACTAAAGGAACATTGAGATCCTTGTGAATATTTGAGTTTTTAACATACCAAGGGGCAGCTGTGATTATTCGAAGAAGTTTATTTTGGCGCCTTTGAATTTTTTCGATATTAGAGGCCGAGGCAGTGCCCCATAGTTGAATACCGTAGCACCAGATTGGCTTTAAGATGGAGTTGTATAGTAAAAGTTTGCAGTCGAGACTTAGGACAGAGTTTCTTCCAATAAGCCAATGAATTTGGATGGCTTTTAGTTTCATTTGAGATAATTTTGCCTCTATATGGCTTTTCCACGTTAAACGGCGATCTAGATGAATACCGAGGTATTTTACATGCGAATTTTGAGGCACTAAATGATTATTGATTTTAATAGGGGGGCATGTTTCCCGACGCAAGGTAAATGTTACATGTACGCATTTTTGCTCATTGACCTTTATCCTCCATTGCTTCAGCCACAGTTCGAGTTGAAATATATGATCCTGTAGGTATCGAGATGCTTCTTGACTGTTTTCGTGCACGCTTAGAAAAGCTGTGTCATCAGCAAATGTTGAAGTTTGGGTGTAGTTGTTTATTGGCATATCCGAAGTAAATATTAAGTATAAAAGTGGGCCTAGGATGCTTCCCTGAGGGACTCCAGCTTCAATTGGTTGAGGAGAGCTTAAATAATCACCTTCTTTAATAATAAACTTTCGACCGACTAAGTAGCTTTCTAACAGCTTGTGTGTGTTTACTGGTAAGTTTAGCTTCAATTTATGTAATAAGCCTTCATGCCAGACTTTGTCAAAAGCTTGAGAAACATCGATGAAGAGAGCGGAACAATATTTTCTTTCTTCAAAGGCTTTTCTTATTGCGTTTACTATACGATGGGTTTGCTCAATTGTGCTGTGTTCTCTTCTAAAGCCGAATTGGTGGTTAGGAATACATTTGTTTTCATTTAGAATTGGGGTTAATTTTGACGCTAACAGCTTCTCAAACAGCTTTGATATATTTGAAAGTAAACTTATAGGCCTATATGACTCAACTTTTGTGTGATCCTTTCCTGGTTTAGGTATCATGATGACTAAGGAAACCTTCCACTTTTGAGGATAGTATTCCAGGCGTAAAATAGCATTAAAAATTAAAAGAATAATTCTCCTTGCTATGCTGGGTAGCTCCAAAAGCATTTTGTTGCTGATCTTATCAAAACCAGGAGCCTTCTTGGGGTTTAAATCACAAATAGCCTTTTCGATTTCTCTTATCTCAAATCTTAGGGGAACAGCTGCTCTAGCAGCAACAGGTGGTAACTCGACCGCCATATCGTGAGATATGTTTGGGGTAAATACGTGTTTTAAATAGGGATGCAAACGATACATCGATGTTTAGAAAACATCGATATATCGTTCATAAACATCGATGTTAATATCGATGTTTTGATTTACGATACATCGGCGATACATCGACGTCAAAACTAAAAAACATCGACATCGTCCATTTAATATTTTCATTAATTTAATATTTTTTATAATATTTTTAGCAATTTTAATTTCTATTTTTCAATTAAACCTTTTATTTAAAAATATAAAAAAGTGTTTTTCAAAGCATACGTTAAACGCAAGAATTTGAAATGTCGGTTTTTAATAAAATTTCTGTAATAAGAATTTTATGACAAATATTATATAAATATGTATTTCTCTATTAAACAGAATTTTAACACAAAAACTAAAAATATTTTATTAAAAGTGTATTAAAAACGACCTCCCAAATTCTTGCGTTTTACGTTTCCGTTTTCCAGCACACCCCTGATAGCCATACAAAGTACGTATGTATGTGCATTGCATAACTATATGTATGTATTAAGTTGCTTAAGTTGGCTCGAGCAACTGTGCGAATACATAAAAATCATATTTGTCAAACCATATTGCACTTATGGAAACTTTTTGATTAATTTTATGAATCTGTCATTTGCTTAAGCAAAAATCGAATCTGATTGCACTTTGTTTTGGTGTTTTTGAATGCATTTGACAGGCTTTTTGTTAATTTTTGATAAAAGCTTATGCAAGCATATGTATATTATAGTTGGGCATTAAGATTTTCAGTAGCAAAGTAGAATTAAAACTGTCCGTAAGTATAATTGCAAAGTAGGTTTGAACATCGATGTTAAACATCGATGTATCGTGTTTTTTACCGATGTTTTTTAACATCGATGCTTATTGTGAAAACATCGATTTCTTCAAACATCGATGTTTTTCACAGCGATGTTGCATCCCTAGTTTTAAATGATTAACAAACAGATTTCCTTTTTCAAAATCATTTCTTGCCCAACTTCCATTCAAGTTTCTTAATGGCGGATTAGCGACAACTGGCCTTTTGAGATTTCTAGCTGCACGCCATAATGAGTAGTCTGATTGTGGAGTTGCATCAAGTTCCTTAAGATATTTTTCCAGAGAAGCCGTTTTCTGAGTCTGCAGTAACTTTCTCAGCCTTTTTGTACAGTCTTTTAGTAAGTTCTTAAGTTGAGGGGATCTGTGCAATTGCCACTCTCTACGAGCTCTCCTTTTTTCAGACCGCTCGCGACAACATTTAAATTCATTTTAGAGATTGTATTAAACAAAACACGACCCTTTGGTGTTATAAGTCGTGACCCCCAGAAGGTATGTTTTGCGTTGTAATCGCCAGCAGCCAGGAAACAGGGCCCCAGTGACTTATAATATTTGTAATATTGGCTTTCTGATATTGCAAATCTAGGTGGTGAATATAGAGATGAAATTACTATGCTTCGATTTAGCTCTTCGACACAAATGTTCGTAGCTTGGAGATAATCTTCACGAAGATCACACATTGGGTAGTGTTTAATTCGGTTTTTTATTAATATAGCAGAACCTCCACAAGCTCTATCTCGAGGGTCCTTGGTATCATATAGAGTATAACCATTAATTTTAAACGTATTTCTTGAGGTCAAATGAGTTTCAGAAACCATCATGACATCAATTTGTTTATTTTTAAGAAAGTATTCTAATTAATTTTTATGTTGGCGGATGCCGTTTGCGTTCCAAAAACAAATTTTTAAACAGTTCATGTATGCAATAACATGTTTACCACTTTAATTTTTTTACAAAAACCTTACATTTGGCTTTTTAATATGTTTTTTAATTAAAACTAAACTTTTTCTTTTGCTTGTAAATTTCCTGAACTATTTATCAGTTTCATATGTAAACAAAAACAGCTGATTGTTTTTTCTTGTCCGAACTTACCCAAAGAAAAAGTTCGTGCAAATTTGAACAGGAAATGAAAAAAATTACTCTCTCAATTAGTCTCTTAATTGCACAAAAATTGTTATGTGGAACGCTTTTGGGTAACTTTGTGCAAGTTCGGACTGTTTCGTTATGCATGTGGAACAGAGCTAATGATAATGCCTTGTTTATTTTTTACCGCATTTATTGTTTTATCGAGATCTATTATGGAGTTGTTTACATTATTTTTTGGCGGTCGATATATTGCGAGCAGTGAGAATGTTTTTTGTTGGTTTTGAATATTTATTAGTATCGATTCAAATGAGATAGTGTTTATGTTGATATTTGTGTGCATTAAGTGCTCTCTAATAAAGACGGCTACACCTCCACCTCTACCGTCTCTATTAAGGAAATATGAATTAAAACCATTTATATTAAATGTATGTTGTTCTTCATTTGCGATATTTGTTTCAACAAGAACTATTATGTTAACATTATTTATAACATTATGGAGACTAGCTAGTAGTGGTGTAAAATTTAACCGTAGTGAGCGAATATTCATATATATGAAAGTTATAGGATTACTAAAAGGGCTTTTATTAATTTGATTAAAATTATCTAATATGGAAGTTTTATTAAAGTTCATTTTTACAATAAAAAAAGAGACAAAAATTTGAAAAAAGGGGGGAATTTTATGTAAGTTTTTGTTTTTAGTGCTTATTCAAATCGCTCAAGTAATCAATTCAATATCTGCTGCATTTAATATTAAAATAGGGTTTGATATTTCGTTTTTCTTGGCGTATATATTTCCGCTACGAGTCCATATCAACCTCCAGTTTGATTCTCTGGCTTTTGTTTTTGCTAACCACATTAATCTCCGTTTGTATGGGGTTAAGTGTTCATTTATGTAGATATATTTGTTGTTAGAGTTGTCTTCGTTAATAAGACTTGAGTCAACTGTTTGACGATTGATTTTACTCATTACCTTTTTTTGTTGAGAGAAGTAAATTCAATAATAATTTTTTGTGATTTTTGTAAGCTATACGAATTACTGATGTCGCTATCGTTAATTTCAACATTTATTGAATTCGCAATCGTTTTGACAACCTCTGTCGGGTGCATATTTGTGTTTGTTATATTTTTAATCTCAATATTTTTATTAAGTGATTGTTGTTCTTATCCATCTCGTTAATTTGTTATTCTTTTTCTTTGTTACTTTCACAAAGATCACTTACTTGCGCGGTAAGAGTAGTAAGTGCGCCTGTTATTGTACCAAGAGCTGTCTGCAAGTTAGTATTCATCTGAGTGTTGTTTTGTGTTATGGTTAATGCAAGTTCTTGAATTGTTGTTTTTAAGTCAGTCACATCGCTCTTCATAGATGAGATATCTGTTTTTAGTACCTTAACGTCGGTTTTGACCGTATATAAACTGTTATTTGCATCGCTTACGGACAGAGCCTCTTTAAAACGTTTGACGTTGGCTATCTCTTCATTTTCTTCTTCTCTTTGTGTTTTTTGGTTCCCTTGATCAGAGCTTCCATCAAAAACAATCAAAAACAATAACAATACGCATTGTTGCTGCTGGCGGATCCCTTGCCCTACGGCCACACGTGCAATTTGTGATGTCTTAACACAAGCAATAACGCCGGCAGAATAACTTCGTCAAATTGCCAATGTGTTTTAGGTGGAGAACACGTAAATATCTTACAACATAAGTTTAAAACCAAGCTAAAGACAGGTTGTGTGTTATATTCATAGCGAAGAAAAAGTTTAGCGCTTAAACATAGTATACATCGCTAAAAATAACAATATTAAATATTAACGTGCTTGTTATATTTTTTTGTGCTTTAATTTTAATTATTTATCAGCCACGCGCGTATTATTGACAAGTTGTATAAAAAAGTTAATAAGAAGCATTAAAAAAAAGCTGTCTGTCAAACTTAAACGTCAAGTTATGCTATAAAATAGCTTTCAAGACAGATAGCTTAACAACGCTGTTAAAACACAAACAAAACACTAACATGAGGAGGCTATACCTAACACTAGCATGATGTTAGTGTTAATGTTAACCATTTGATGTCAGTTGTAGCCTGGGTGTTACGTGGCTTGCACTTATGACACCTCCAATCAGATTTTCTATCGCTATTCATTGTAGCATACGTTTTTTCTGGCAGAGGACAACAAGTTGAGAAATGAAATTGAGAGTTGCAAGAGTAACATTTTACAAACTTCGTTGGCAAATTGTTATTGCATTGATGACATAAACTCATTTTTGACACTTTTCTTTTTTTAGTTCTTGTATGTTTTTTGATTTTTTATTTTTTTTTTTTATATTTACTGTTTACATTTAGTTTTTTATGTAAATAAAACGCAACAATTTATAAATAATTTTGCTTAATTTTTTCACCACTTTTAAGAAAATTTGTTAAATATTAATACGATAAGGTTTTTTAGAAGTTTTTGATGACTTTAACACTGTTTATTTAACAATTTTGTTGGAGCACACAAAATAATCGTCCGTTCGCAATGAAAACTGAACTAGAAACAACACAAAACAAACAAAACAAACTGAACAGTGAAACAAAACACGAAACGTGCGTCAGCTGTTTAAACCAGTGTTGCCAAAAAGATAATAGCTAAAAAATCACCCGATATAAGAAATGTTTTCAAGACAGTTAGTTGGTATTAAAGAAAAGTGGTTTTTTGTGAATTCGTAAAAAAGGAATGAAAAAATTCAGGTGTACGAGGGTAAGGTGAGGTGATGTGTTGTATATAATTTGTATAGGTTTAATAAATTGATCGACTGGGTCCATTTTAAATGTTAAATAAACTTCGTTAATGCAAAATATTAGCGAAAAATTTTTTTGCACTTCACCGAAAGAATTATGCTTTATAAATTTAATGAATCAATTTAATTAAATTTTTTTCTGTAATCAAATGAATACTTTTTCTACGGGAACAAAAAAATTTTACAAATTTAATGCAGCATTTTTATTAAACTATGAAATTGATTTTCGCTATTTCAATAAAACGTTTCATTGGATTAATGAAAACTTCATTTCTCTTTTATAAGAAAAATCGAACTAATTGTAATACATTATTCCAAAAGTTTTTTTAATATTAAAATGCACTACATACTAATTAAAATATAAAAATAAAAAAGTTCGAAGAAATTAAATTAAATTTAATATTCAAATATATTTACATTAACGAAAAAAGAGACTTTTAATGAAAAATTTCACTAAATCAATTTTTTTTTTTTTTTTCTCATTATTTTTTATTGAATCTTCATATATTAAATATGAACTAACAATAATTAATCAAATCTTAACCTAATACGTTATTTTATGTCCTGCCAGTGCCAGACAAAAATTTTCTTCATCACGGGTTCTGTTCACTTATATAGGTGTTTATCGCTCATCTAATTGGGTAAGTGCTGCAGTGTCTCTTCTTCTTAAGCGAGTGTGGCCGCCATGGTTTAAAATATTTCGAGCTAGTGGATTTGGGTGTTGTTCAAGCCTTTTTAAATATTTTACTGCATATTTTGTAATCATAGTTTTTACTAAAGGAACATTGAGATCCTTGTGAATATTTGAGTTTTTAACATACCAAGGGGCAGCTGTGATTATTCGAAGAAGTTTATTTTGGCGCCTTTGAATTTTTTCGATATTAGAGGCCGAGGCAGTGCCCCATAGTTGAATACCGTAGCACCAGATTGGCTTTAAGATGGAGTTGTATAGTAAAAGTTTGCAGTCGAGACTTAGGACAGAGTTTCTTCCAATAAGCCAATGAATTTGGATGGCTTTTAGTTTCATTTGAGATAATTTTGCCTCTATATGGCTTTTCCACGTTAAACGGCGATCTAGATGAATACCGAGGTATTTTACATGCGAATTTTGAGGCACTAAATGATTATTGATTTTAATAGGGGGGCATGTTTCCCGACGCAAGGTAAATGTAACATGTACGCATTTTTGCTCATTGACCTTTATCCTCCATTGCTTCAGCCACAGTTCGAGTTGAAATATATGATCCTGTAGGTATCGAGATGCTTCTTGACTGTTTTCGTGCACGCTTAGAAAAGCTGTGTCATCAGCAAATGTTGAAGTTTGGGTGTAGTTGTTTATTGGCATATCCGAAGTATATATTAAGTATAAAAGTGGGCCTAGGATGCTTCCCTGAGGGACTCCAGCTTCAATTGGTTGAGGAGAGCTTAAATAATCACCTTCTTTAATAATAAACTTTCGACCGACTAAGTAGCTTTCTAACAGCTTGTGTGTGTTTACTGGTAAGTTTAGCTTCAATTTATGTAATAAGCCTTCATGCCAGACTTTGTCAAAGCTTGAGAAACATCGATGAAGAGAGCGGAACAATATTTTCTTTCTTCAAAGGCTTTTCTTATTGCGTTAACTATACGATGGGTTTGCTCAATTGTGCTGTGTTCTCTTCTAAAGCCGAATTGGTGGTTAGGAATACATTTGTTTTCATTTAGAATTGGGGTTAATTTTGACGCTAACAGCTTCTCAAACAGCTTTGATATATTTGAAAGTAAACTTATAGGCCTATATGACTCAACTTTTGTGTGATCCTTTCCTGGTTTAGGTATCATGATGACTAAGGAAACCTTCCACTTTTGAGGATAGTATTCCAGGCGTAAAATAGCATTAAAAATTAAAAGAATAATTCTCCTTGCTATGCTGGGTAGCTCCAAAAGCATTTTGTTGCTGATCTTATCAAAACCAGGAGCCTTCTTGGGGTTTAAATCACAAATAGCCTTTTCGATTTCTCTTATCTCAAATCTTAGGGGAACAGCTGCTCTAGCAGCAACAGGTGGTAACTCGACCGCCATATCGTGAGATATGTTTGGGGTAAATACGTGTTTTAAATAGGGATGCAAACGATACATCGATGTTTAGAAAACATCGATATATCGTTCATAAACATCGATGTTAATATCGATGTTTTGATTTACGATACATCGGCGATACATAGACGTCAAAACTAAAAAACATCGACATCGTCCATTTAATATTTTCATTAATTTAATATTTTTTATAATATTTTTAGCAATTTTAATTTCTATTTTTCAATTAAACCTTTTATTTAAAAATATAAAAAAGTGTTTTTCAAAGCATACGTTAAACGCAAGAATTTGAAATGTCGGTTTTTAATAAAATTTCTGTAATAAGAATTTTATGACAAATATTATATAAATATGTATTTCTCTATTAAACAGAATTTTAACACAAAAACTAAAAATATTTTATTAAAAGTGTATTAAAAACGACCTCCCAAATTCTTGCGTTTTACGTTTCCGTTTTCCAGCACACCCCTGATAGCCATACAAAGTACGTATGTATGTGCATTGCATAACTATATGTATGTATTAAGTTGCTTAAGTTGGCTCGAGCAACTGTGCGAATACATAAAAATCATATTTGTCAAACCATATTGCACTTATGGAAACTTTTTGATTAATTTTATGAATCTGTCATTTGCTTAAGCAAAAATCGAATCTGATTGCACTTTGTTTTGGTGTTTTTGAATGCATTTGACAGGCTTTTTGTTAATTTTTGATAAAAGCTTATGCAAGCATATGTATATTATAGTTGGGCATTAAGATTTTCAGTAGCAAAGTAGAATTAAAACTGTCCGTAAGTATAATTGCAAAGTAGGTTTGAACATCGATGTTAAACATCGATGTATCGTGTTTTTTACCGATGTTTTTTAACATCGATGCTTATTGTGAAAACATCGATTTCTTCAAACATCGATGTTTTTCACAGCGATGTTGCATCCCTAGTTTTAAATGATTAACAAACAGATTTCCTTTTTCAACATCATTTCTTGCCCAACTTCCATTCAAGTTTCTTAATGGCGGATTAGCGACAACTGGCCTTTTGAGATTTCTAGCTGCACGCCATAATGAGTAGTCTGATTGTGGAGTTGCATCAAGTTCCTTAAGATATTTTTCCAGAGAAGCCGTTTTCTGAGTCTGCAGTAACTTTCTCAGCCTTTTTGTACAGTCTTTTAGTAAGTTCTTAAGTTGCGGGGATCTGTGCAATTGCCACTCTCTACGAGCTCTCCTTTTTTCAGACCGCTCGCGACAACATTTAAATTCATTTTAGAGATTGTATTAAACAAAACACGACCCTTTGGTGTTATAAGTCGTGACCCCCAGAAGGTATGTTTTGCGTTGTAATCGCCAGCAGCCAGGAAACAGGGCCCCAGTGACTTATAATATTTGTAATATTGGCTTTCTGATATTGCAAATCTAGGTGGTGAATATAGAGATGAAATTACTATGCTTCGATTTAGCTCTTCGACACAAATGTTCGTAGCTTGGAGATAATCTTCACGAAGATCACACATTGGGTAGTGTTTAATTCGGTTTTTTATTAATATAGCAGAACCTCCACAAGCTCTATCTCGAGGGTCCTTGGTATCATATAGAGTATAACCATTAATTTTAAACGTATTTCTTGAGGTCAAATGAGTTTCAGAAACCATCATGACATCAATTTGTTTATTTTTAAGAAAGTATTCTAATTAATTTTTATGTTGGCGGATGCCGTTTGCGTTCCAAAAACAAATTTTTAAACAGTTCATGTATGCAATAACATGTTTACCACTTTAATTTTTTTACAAAAACCTTACATTTGGCTTTTTAATATGTTTTTTAATTAAAACTAAACTTTTTCTTTTGCTTGTAAATTTCCTGAACTATTTATCAGTTTCATATGTAAACAAAAACAGCTGATTGTTTTTTCTTGTCCGAACTTACCCAAAGAAAAAGTTCGTGCAAATTTGTACAGGAAATGAAAAAAATTACTCTCTCAATTAGTCTCTTAATTGCACAAAAATTGTTATGTGGAACGCTTTTGGGTAACTTTGTGCAAGTTCGGACTGTTTCGTTATGCATGTGGAACAGAGCTAATGATAATGCCTTGTTTATTTTTTACCGCATTTATTGTTTTATCGAGATCTATTATGGAGTTGTTTACATTATTTTTTGGCGGTCGATATATTGCGAGCAGTGAGAATGTTTTTTGTTGGTTTTGAATATTTATTAGTATCGATTCAAATGAGATAGTGTTTATGTTGATATTTGTGTGCATTAAATGCTCTCTAATAAAGACGGCTACACCTCCACCTCTACCGTCTCTATTAAGGAAATATGAATTAAAACCATTTATATTAAATGTATGTTGTTCTTCATTTGCGATATTTGTTTCAACAAGAACTATTATGTTAACATTATTTATAACATTATGGAGACTAGCTAGTAGTGGTGTAAAATTTAACCGTAGTGAGCGAATATTCATATATATGAAAGTTATAGGATTACTAAAAGGGCTTTTATTAATTTGATTAAAATTATCTAATATGGAAGTTTTATTAAAGTTCATTTTTACAATAAAAAAAGAGACAAAAATTTGAAAAAAGGGGGGAATTTTATGTAAGTTTTTGTTTTTAGTGCTTATTCAAATCGCTCAAGTAATCAATTCAATATCTGCTGCATTTAATATTAAAATAGGGTTTGATATTTCGTTTTTCTTGGCGTATATATTTCCGCTACGAGTCCATATCAACCTCCAGTTTGATTCTCTGGCTTTTGTTTTTGCTAACCACATTAATCTCCGTTTGTATGGGGTTAAGTGTTCATTTATGTAGATATATTTGTTGTTAGAGTTGTCTTCGTTAATAAGACTTGAGTCAACTGTTTGACGATTGATTTTACTCATTACCTTTTTTTGTTGAGAGAAGTAAATTCAATAATAATTTTTTGTGATTTTTGTAAGCTATACGAATTACTGATGTCGCTATCGTTAATTTCAACATTTATTGAATTCGCAATCGTTTTGACAACCTCTGTCGGGTGCATATTTGTGTTTGTTATATTTTTAATCTCATTATTTTTATTAAGTGATTGTTGTTCTTATCCATCTCGTTAATTTGTTATTCTTTTTCTTTGTTACTTTCACAAAGATCACTTACTTGCGCGGTAAGAGTAGTAAGTGCGCCTGTTATTGTACCAAGAGCTGTCTGCAAGTTAGTATTCATCTGAGTGTTGTTTTGTGTTATGGTTAATGCAAGTTCTTGAATTGTTGTTTTTAAGTCAGTCACATCGCTCTTCATAGATGAGATATCTGTTTTTAGTACCTTAACGTCGGTTTTGACCGTATATAAACTGTTATTTGCATCGCTTACGGACAGAGCCTCTTTAAAACGTTTGACGTTGGCTATCTCTTCATTTTCTTCTTCTCTTTGTGTTTTTTGGTTCCCTTGATCAGAGCTTCCATCAAAAACAATCAAAAACAATAACAATACGCATTGTTGCTGCTGGCGGATCCCTTGCCCTACGGCCACACGTGCAATTTGTGATGTCTTAACACAAGCAATAACGCCGGCAGAATAACTTCGTCAAATTGCCAATGTGTTTTAGGTGGAGAACACGTAAATATCTTACAACATAAGTTTAAAACCAAGCTAAAGACAGGTTGTGTGTTATATTCATAGCGAAGAAAAAGTTTAGCGCTTAAACATAGTATACATCGCTAAAAATAACAATATTAAATATTAACGTGCTTGTTATATTTTTTTGTGCTTTAATTTTAATTATTTATCAGCCACGCGCGTATTATTGACAAGTTGTATAAAAAAGTTAATAAGAAGCAATAAAAAAAAAGCTGTCTGTCAAACTTAAACGTCAAGTTATGCTATAAAATAGCTTTCAAGACAGATAGCTTAACAACGCTGTTAAAACACAAACAAAACACTAACATGAGGAGGCTATACCTAACACTAGCATGATGTTAGTGTTAATGTTAACCATTTGATGTCAGTTGTAGCCTGGGTGTTACGTGGCTTGCACTTATGACACCTCCAATCAGATTTTCTATCGCTATTCATTGTAGCATACGTTTTTTCTGGCAGAGGACAACAAGTTGAGAAATGAAATTGAGAGTTGCAAGAGTAACATTTTACAAACTTCGTTGGCAAATTGTTATTGCATTGATGACATAAACTCATTTTTGACACTTTTCTTTTTTTAGTTCTTGTATGTTTTTTGATTTTTTATTTTTTTTTTTTATATTTACTGTTTACATTTAGTTTTTTATGTAAATAAAACGCAACAATTTATAAATAATTTTGCTTAATTTTTTCACCACTTTTAAGAAACTTTGTTAAATATTAATACGATAAGGTTTTTTAGAAGTTTTTGATGACTTTAACACTGTTTATTTAACAATTTTGTTGGAGCACACAAAATAATCGTCCGTTCGCAATGAAAACTGAACTAGAAACAACACAAAACAAACAAAACAAACTGAACAGTGAAACAAAACACGAAACGTGCGTCAGCTGTTTAAACCAGTGTTGCCAAAAAGATAATAGCTAAAAAATCACCCGATATAAGAAATGTTTTCAAGACAGTTAGTTGGTATTAAAGAAAAGTGGTTTTTTGTGAATTCGTAAAAAAGGAATGAAAAAATTCAGGTGTACGAGGGTAAGGTGAGGTGATGTGTTGTATATAATTTGTATAGGTTTAATAAATTGATCGACTGGGTCCATTTTAAATGTTAAATAAACTTCGTTAATGCAAAATATTAGCGAAAAATTTTTTTGCACTTCACCGAAAGAATTATGCTTTATAAATTTAATGAATCAATTTAATTAAATTTTTTTCTGTAATCAAATGAATACTTTTTCTACGGGAACAAAAAAATTTTACAAATTTAATGCAGCATTTTTATTAAACTATGAAATTGATTTTCGCTATTTCAATAAAACGTTTCATTGGATTAATGAAAACTTCATTTCTCTTTTATAAGAAAAATCGAACTAATTGTAATACATTATTCCAAAAGTTTTTTTAATATTAAAATGCACTACATACTAATTAAAATATAAAAATAAAAAAGTTCGAAGAAATTAAATTAAATTTAATATTCAAATATATTTACATTAACGAAAAAAGAGACTTTTAATGAAAAATTTCACTAAATCAATTTTTTTTTTTTTTTTTTCATTATTTTTTATTGAATCTTCATATATTAAATATGAACTAACAATAATTAATCAAATCTTAACCTAATACGTTATTTTATGTCCTGCCAGTGCCAGACAAAAATTTTCTTCATCACGGGTTCTGTTCACTTATATAGGTGTTTATCGCTCATCTAATTGGGTAAGTGCTGCAGTGTCTCTTCTTCTTAAGCGAGTGTGGCCGCCATGGTTTAAAATATTTCGAGCTAGTGGATTTGGGTGTTGTTCAAGCCTTTTTAAATATTTTACTGCATATTTTGTAATCATAGTTTTTACTAAAGGAACATTGAGATCCTTGTGAATATTTGAGTTTTTAACATACCAAGGGGCAGCTGTGATTATTCGAAGAAGTTTATTTTGGCGCCTTTGAATTTTTTCGATATTAGAGGCCGAGGCAGTGCCCCATAGTTGAATACCGTAGCACCAGATTGGCTTTTAGATGGAGTTGTATAGTAAAAGTTTGCAGTCGAGACTTAGGACAGAGTTTCTTCCAATAAGCCAATGAATTTGGATGGCTTTTAGTTTCATTTGAGATAATTTTGCCTCTATATGGCTTTTCCACGTTAAACGGCGATCTAGATGAATACCGAGGTATTTTACATGCGAATTTTGAGGCACTAAATGATTATTGATTTTAATAGGGGGGCATGTTTCCCGACGCAAGGTAAATGTTACATGTACGCATTTTTGCTCATTGACCTTTATCCTCCATTGCTTCAGCCACAGTTCGAGTTGAAATATATGATCCTGTAGGTATCGAGATGCTTCTTGACTGTTTTCGTGCACGCTTAGAAAAGCTGTGTCATCAGCAAATGTTGAAGTTTGGGTGTAGTTGTTTATTGGCATATCCGAAGTATATATTAAGTATAAAAGTGGGCCTAGGATGCTTCCCTGAGGGACTCCAGCTTCAATTGGTTGAGGAGAGCTTAAATAATCACCTTCTTTAATAATAAACTTTCGACCGACTAAGTAGCTTTCTAACAGCTTGTGTGTGTTTACTGGTAAGTTTAGCTTCAATTTATGTAATAAGCCTTCATGCCAGACTTTGTCAAAGCTTGAGAAACATCGATGAAGAGAGCGGAACAATATTTTCTTTCTTCAAAGGCTTTTCTTATTGCGTTAACTATACGATGGGTTTGCTCAATTGTGCTGTGTTCTCTTCTAAAGCCGAATTGGTGGTTAGGAATACATTTGTTTTCATTTAGAATTGGGGTTAATTTTGACGCTAACAGCTTCTCAAACAGCTTTGATATATTTGAAAGTAAACTTATAGGCCTATATGACTCAACTTTTGTGTGATCCTTTCCTGGTTTAGGTATCATGATGACTAAGGAAACCTTCCACTTTTGAGGATAGTATTCCAGGCGTAAAATAGCATTAAAAATTAAAAGAATAATTCTCCTTGCTATGCTGGGTAGCTCCAAAAGCATTTTGTTGCTGATCTTATCAAAACCAGGAGCCTTCTTGGGGTTTAAATCACAAATAGCCTTTTCGATTTCTCTTATCTCAAATCTTAGGGGAACAGCTGCTCTAGCAGCAACAGGTGGTAACTCGACCGCCATATCGTGAGATATGTTTGGGGTAAATACGTGTTTTAAATAGGGATGCAAACGATACATCGATGTTTAGAAAACATCGATATATCGTTCATAAACATCGATGTTAATATCGATGTTTTGATTTACGATACATCGGCGATACATAGACGTCAAAACTAAAAAACATCGACATCGTCCATTTAATATTTTCATTAATTTAATATTTTTTATAATATTTTTAGCAATTTTAATTTCTATTTTTCAATTAAACCTTTTATTTAAAAATATAAAAAAGTGTTTTTCAAAGCATACGTTAAACGCAAGAATTTGAAATGTCGGTTTTTAATAAAATTTCTGTAATAAGAATTTTATGACAAATATTATATAAATATGTATTTCTCTATTAAACAGAATTTTAACACAAAAACTAAAAATATTTTATTAAAAGTGTATTAAAAACGACCTCCCAAATTCTTGCGTTTTACGTTTCCGTTTTCCAGCACACCCCTGATAGCCATACAAAGTACGTATGTATGTGCATTGCATAACTATATGTATGTATTAAGTTGCTTAAGTTGGCTCGAGCAACTGTGCGAATACATAAAAATCATATTTGTCAAACCATATTGCACTTATGGAAACTTTTTGATTAATTTTATGAATCTGTCATTTGCTTAAGCAAAAATCGAATCTGATTGCACTTTGTTTTGGTGTTTTTGAATGCATTTGACAGGCTTTTTGTTAATTTTTGATAAAAGCTTATGCAAGCATATGTATATTATAGTTGGGCATTAAGATTTTCAGTAGCAAAGTAGAATTAAAACTGTCCGTAAGTATAATTGCAAAGTAGGTTTGAACATCGATGTTAAACATCGATGTATCGTGTTTTTTACCGATGTTTTTTAACATCGATGCTTATTGTGAAAACATCGATTTTTTCAAACATCGATGTTTTTCACAGCGATGTTGCATCCCTAGTTTTAAATGATTAACAAACAGATTTCCTTTTTCAACATCATTTCTTGCCCAACTTCCATTCAAGTTTCTTAATGGCGGATTAGCGACAACTGGCCTTTTGAGATTTCTAGCTGCACGCCATAATGAGTAGTCTGATTGTGGAGTTGCATCAAGTTCCTTAAGATATTTTTCCAGAGAAGCCGTTTTCTGAGTCTGCAGTAACTTTCTCAGCCTTTTTGTACAGTCTTTTAGTAAGTTCTTAAGTTGAGGGGATCTGTGCAATTGCCACTCTCTACGAGCTCTCCTTTTTTCAGACCGCTCGCGACAACATTTAAATTCATTTTAGAGATTGTATTAAACAAAACACGACCCTTTGGTGTTATAAGTCGTGACCCCCAGAAGGTATGTTTTGCGTTGTAATCGCCAGCAGCCAGGAAACAGGGCCCCAGTGACTTATAATATTTGTAATATTGGCTTTCTGATATTGCAAATCTAGGTGGTGAATATAGAGATGAAATTACCAGGGTTTAAAAAGCTGCAGTCAAAATCAAAAAATTGCTTTTTCTTCCACTTTCTGATTTTTCATTGGACAAAAATAAACCGTTGACTTTACTTCTGATTCATTAAATGAAAACAGTCGCAGTGAAGGCAAAAGCAAAAAACAAAAAGTTGATCGCAACAACGAACATCGGCAGTCGACATGTTCGGAAGTGTTTGGTTTGACCGACTTAAACTTTTAATAAATCCCGAAGTTAACGAAGATGGGATGTTGTGTTTTTGTTTTTTTTTTCTTTTTTTTTATTTTGCAGTTTGAAGTGCGTTTTTCTATTATGTCTGTAATCACTTGTTGGAAGAAAAAAAGAAACGGTTGTTTGATTTATGTATGTTTGTATGTATAAGTATGTATTTTGTTTTACTGCTATTTTTGTACATACCAAAAATTCTTTTGTTAGTGAAATTAGATAGACATTATTAAAATTCAGAGAACTTTTAAAATACAAACCTAAAAAACCAAATAAATAACAAACATATGTATGAAAACGATAATGTAATTTAAAGTTTTATTTAATTTGGATTCAGCTTTACTAGTAATATGTTTTCAAGCAAAATAAAAAGAAAAAGTTCGTGCAAATTTGTACAGGAAATGAAAAAAATTACTCTCTCAATTAGTCTCTTAATTGCACAAAAATTGTTATGTGGAACGCTTTTGGGTAACTTTGTGCAAGTTCGGACTGTTTCGTTATGCATGTGGAACAGAGCTAATGATAATGCCTTGTTTATTTTTTACCGCATTTATTGTTTTATCGAGATCTATTATGGAGTTGTTTACATTATTTTTTGGCGGTCGATATATTGCGAGCAGTGAGAATGTTTTTTGTTGGTTTTGAATATTTATTAGTATCGATTCAAATGAGATAGTGTTTATGTTGATATTTGTGTGCATTAAGTGCTCTCTAATAAAGACGGCTACACCTCCACCTCTACCGTCTCTATTAAGGAAATATGAATTAAAACCATTTATATTAAATGTATGTTGTTCTTCATTTGCGATATTTGTTTCAACAAGAACTATTATGTTAACATTATTTATAACATTATGGAGACTAGCTAGTAGTGGTGTAAAATTTAACCGTAGTGAGCGAATATTCATATATATGAAAGTTATAGGATTACTTAAAGGGCTTTTATTAATTTGATTAAAATTATCTAATATGGAAGTTTTATTAAAGTTCATTTTTACAATAAAAAAAGAGACAAAAATTTGAAAAAAGGGGGAATTTTATGTAAGTTTTTGTTTTTAGTGCTTATTCAAATCGCTCAAGTAATCAATTCAATATCTGCTGCATTTAATATTAAAATAGGGTTTGATATTTCGTTTTTCTTGGCGTATATATTTCCGCTACGAGTCCATATCAACCTCCAGTTTGATTCTCTGGCTTTTGTTTTTGCTAACCACATTAATCTCCGTTTGTATGGGGTTAAGTGTTCATTTATGTAGATATATTTGTTGTTAGAGTTGTCTTCGTTAATAAGACTTGAGTCAACTGTTTGACGATTGATTTTACTCATTACCTTTTTTTGTTGAGAGAAGTAAATTCAATAATAATTTTTTGTGATTTTTGTAAGCTATACGAATTACTGATGTCGCTATCGTTAATTTCAACATTTATTGAATTCGCAATCGTTTTGACAACCTCTGTCGGGTGCATATTTGTGTTTGTTATATTTTTAATCTCAATATTTTTATTAAGTGATTGTTGTTCTTATCCATCTCGTTAATTTGTTATTCTTTTTCTTTGTTACTTTCACAAAGATCACTTACTTGCGCGGTAAGAGTAGTAAGTGCGCCTGTTATTGTACCAAGAGCTGTCTGCAAGTTAGTATTCATCTGAGTGTTGTTTTGTGTTATGGTTAATGCAAGTTCTTGAATTGTTGTTTTTAAGTCAGTCACATCGCTCTTCATAGATGAGATATCTGTTTTTAGTACCTTAACGTCGGTTTTGACCGTATATAAACTGTTATTTGCATCGCTTACGGACAGAGCCTCTTTAAAACGTTTGACGTTGGCTATCTCTTCATTTTCTTCTTCTCTTTGTGTTTTTTGGTTCCCTTGATCAGAGCTTCCATCAAAAACAATCAAAAACAATAACAATACGCATTGTTGCTGCTGGCGGATCCCTTGCCCTACGGCCACACGTGCAATTTGTGATGTCTTAACACAAGCAATAACGCCGGCAGAATAACTTCGTCAAATTGCCAATGTGTTTTAGGTGGAGAACACGTAAATATCTTACAACATAAGTTTAAAACCAAGCTAAAGACAGGTTGTGTGTTATATTCATAGCGAAGAAAAAGTTTAGCGCTTAAACATAGTATACATCGCTAAAAATAACAATATTAAATATTAACGTGCTTGTTATATTTTTTTGTGCTTTAATTTTAATTATTTATCAGCCACGCGCGTATTATTGACAAGTTGTATAAAAAAGTAAATAAGAAGCAATAAAAAAAAAGCTGTCTGTCAAACTTAAACGTCAAGTTATGCTATAAAATAGCTTTCAAGACAGATAGCTTAACAACGCTGTTAAAACACAAACAAAACACTAACATGAGGAGGCTATACCTAACACTAGCATGATGTTAGTGTTAATGTTAACCATTTGATGTCAGTTGTATTCATTGTAGCATACGTTTTTTCTGGCAGAGGACAACAAGTTGAGAAATGAAATTGAGAGTTGCAAGAGTAACATTTTACAAACTTCGTTGGCAAATTGTTATTGCATTGATGACATAAACTCATTTTTGACACTTTTCTTTTTTTAGTTCTTGTATGTTTTTTGATTTTTTATTTTTTTTTTTTTATATTTACTGTTTACATTTAGTTTTTTATGTAAATAAAACGCAACAATTTATAAATAATTTTGCTTAATTTTTTCACCACTTTTAAGAAAATTTGTTAAATATTAATACGATAAGGTTTTTTAGAAGTTTTTGATGACTTTAACACTGTTTATTTAACAATTTTGTTGGAGCACACAAAATAATCGTCCGTTCGCAATGAAAACTGAACTAGAAACAACACAAAACAAACAAAACAAACTGAACAGTGAAACAAAACACGAAACGTGCGTCAGCTGTTTAAACCAGTGTTGCCAAAAAGATAATAGCTAAAAAATCACCCGATATAAGAAATGTTTTCAAGACAGTTAGTTGGTATTAAAGAAAAGTGGTTTTTTGTGAATTCGTAAAAAAGGAATGAAAAAATTCAGGTGTACGAGGGTAAGGTGAGGTGATATGTTGTATATAATTTGTATAGGTTTAATAAATTGATCGACTGGGTCCATTTTAAATGTTAAATAAACTTCGTTAATGCAAAATATTAGCGAAAGAATTATGCTTTATAAATTTAATGAATCAATTTAATTAAATTTTTTTCTGTAATCAAATGAATACTTTTTCTACGGGAACAAAAAAATTTTACAAATTTAATGCAGCATTTTTATTAAACTATGAAATTGATTTTCGCTATTTCAATAAAACGTTTCATTGGATTAATGAAAACTTCATTTCTCTTTTATAAGAAAAATCGAACTAATTGTAATACATTATTCCAAAAGTTTTTTTAATATTAAAATGCACTACATACTAATTAAAATATAAAAATAAAAAAGTTCGAAGAAATTAAATTAAATTTAATATTCAAATATATTTACATTAACGAAAAAAGAGACTTTTAATGAAAAATTTCACTAAATCAATTTTTTTTTTTTTTTCTCATTATTTTTTATTGAATCTTCATATATTAACCCTTTCGCGGACACTGACGTCTATAGACGTCAAAACAAAGACTTCTGGTGGGACATGACGTGTATAGACGTCAAAAAATGTTTCGGCAATAAAATCTTTGCAAATGAATTTTTCTATAAGAAACTTAGCTTTAATGATGGGTGCAACTATAATTCTTATAACAACATGTTAGGCAACAATGTTGCATGTTTATAACAAAACAAAAATAAAGCAACACTAAAAGCCGTTACAAAATCGCAATTTTTTTTTTTGGGGGTTTCCCATAGACACATGACGTGTATAGACGTCATGATTCTATGCGATTTTCTGCAGTAGTAAAAAGTGTGTGTTTACGAGTAGACGCATGAAAAAGCAAAGGCTCGTAATTATTTAGCTTGTAAGTATATATTTTTTTGTAACTTGTTTGCTGGCGAAATCTACTGATAAATTAAATTTTTTATGTGTAAGGCATTAAAAATGGCATATGAAAATCAAAAGAAAAAATTAGAGAAGTTGTTTGCTGAAGCAGACTCTAGTGAAAGCTTCTCTGAAATAGACTCAGATTCATCTGATCCATTTGCAGATGACGGAGAATATTCTGGGAAAGATCCAAATTATATACCAGAAAGACAAAGCTCAGACACCTTTTCTATTAATTCAAAAGAAGAGGAGTTTGTTGAACCATCTGAAGAAAGTGCAGTTAATGGTGGGGAAGTAAATTTAGATAAAAATGAAAAAAGTGTCGAAAATGCAGATGAAGATAATTGGACTTCTGATACTGAAAGTATCCCTGATTTTCAATTTGATAAAAGTCAAACAGGTATACAAATTTCATTACCTGAAAATCCATCACCAGTCGAAGTATTTTCCAAGTTTTGGACTCCTGATATCGTTTCAACTTTCGTTGAATGTACCAACAAATATGGGCAAGCCTTGTTTCAAAACTTAGGAAAAAGGACAAGAAATTCACGTTATAAATCATTTGAAGAAACAAATGAAAAAGAAATTGGGAATTTTTTTGCGCTATGTTTATTGCAAGGGCATCTTAAGTTCCCAACAATACGGAAAATGTTTTCCAAAGATCCCTTGTACTACCACCCAGTATTTTCTTCTGTTATGTCTGGAAGAAGATTTGAACAAATTTTGCGTTGTTTTAATTATGAAAAATATCCAAGTGAAACTGATAAGCTATCCAAAGTTTCCGAATTGATAAATACCGTATTGAATAATTTCTCAAAAGCTTACTATCCTGAAGAATCGCTATCTTTAGATGAGTCGCTATTACTTTTCAAAGGACGACTTTTTTGTCGTCAATACTTGAAAGGAAAGCAAGCAAAATATGGTATTAAATTTTACGAGCTGTGCACACCAGATGGATATACACTAAATTTGGAAGAAAACATCATGTAGATGATAATACAAACAAGAAAACGCATTCTCTGGTATTGCGTTTAATGGCTCCATACCTAAATAAAGGCCACCATTTATACATGGATAATTTTTACAATAGCTTTGATTTAAGTCAGGATTTACTTAAATATAAGACACACACCACTGGAACATTAAGATCAAATAGGAAACGAAATCCTCCTGCTGTTGTCAAACAAAAGTTAAGAAAAGGTGATTATATATGGAAGAGGCATAAGAAAATTTATGTAAGTAAATGGAAAGACACTAGAGACGTCTTATGCATAACAACAGCTTATAAGCCTGAGTTAAAGAAATGTAAGAATCGATATGGAAAGGAGAAAATAAAGCCTGTCGAAATAGAAGGATATAACAGTAATATGGCCGGTGTGGACAAAAGTGATCAAATGATCAGTTACTATTCATGCCCGCGAAAGACCATACGGTGGTATAAAAAAGTTATTTTCCACCTCTTGGATCTCTGTGTCTATAATTCTTTTTACATTTATAAAAAACACACTAAACGCTCAATATCTTTTTTACAATATAGAGAAGAAGTAATCTATTCACTTTTAGGAATCAACATTTCTTTTTTGAGGGCAACTACCCAATTAAGACCTGCTGATTCAATACTTCGATTAAGTGAATACCAGCATTTCCAAGAAAAGATTCCATGTAATGCAAACAAAAAGAAATCTAATTTCTTACGATGCAGATGGTGTGCGAAGGAAAATATTCGACGAGAAACCTCATACCGTTGCAAGACCTGTGACGAAAAACCTCCACTTTGTCCAGGTTCGTGCTTTGAAAAATGGCATATTAATTAAAATTAATTTTATTGTTATTGTATATTTTGGTTTTTATAAGTTTTATATTTTTTTTTTTACTTTATGAGACTGAATTTTAAGAATTTGTGTTTGTTTTTTTTAGTAGTTTTATATTTTATGAAAGACTGAATTAAAAAAATTAAATTTATTTTATTTCTTTACTTAAAATTTTGTTTTATTTTCTAAAATAATATAAAAAAGATAAAACTGCCTTCGACGTATATGAACGTCATGTGCAGCATCATTCCACTTTTTTTACGTATATCAGCAATGACGTCTATATCCGTCTGACGTCTATTTACGTCATGACGCAGCACATCAATTCCAGAATACAAGCAGAGTCATGACGTTTATGAACGTCAAAAATTAAACACTGTTTTTATTCTATAGATCGATTTATTTTTCAATTTCCAGCAATTTGGTGTTTTCAGAACTTTTCTATCCTACCATATAAGGAAGATACTGCAAGTGTCCCACGGGAAGTCCTCTTAAAAATAAGGTGTCCGCGAAAGGGTTAAATATGAACTAACAATAATTAATCAAATCTTAACCTAATACGTTATTTTATGTCCTGCCAGTGCCAGACAAAAATTTTCTTCATCACGGGTTCTGTTCACTTATATAGGTGTTTATCGCTCATCTAATTGGGTAAGTGCTGCAGTGTCTCTTCTTCTTAAGCGAGTGTGGCCGCCATGGTTTAAAATATTTCGAGCTAGTGGATTTGGGTGTTGTTCAAGCCTTTTTAAATATTTTACTGCATATTTTGTAATCATAGTTTTTACTAAAGGAACATTGAGATCCTTGTGAATATTTGAGTTTTTAACATACCAAGGGGCAGCTGTGATTATTCGAAGAAGTTTATTTTGGCGCCTTTGAATTTTTTCGATATTAGAGGCCGAGGCAGTGCCCCATAGTTGAATACCGTAGCACCAGATTGGCTTTAAGATGGAGTTGTATAGTAAAAGTTTGCAGTCGAGACTTAGGACAGAGTTTCTTCCAATAAGCCAATGAATTTGGATGGCTTTTAGTTTCATTTGAGATAATTTTGCCTCTATATGGCTTTTCCACGTTAAACGGCGATCTAGATGAATACCGAGGTATTTTACATGCGAATTTTGAGGCACTAAATGATTATTGATTTTAATAGGGGGGGCATGTTTCCCGACGCAAGGTAAATGTTACATGTACGCATTTTTGCTCATTGACCTTTATCCTCCATTGCTTCAGCCACAGTTTGAGTTGAAATATATGATCCTGTAGGTATCGAGATGCTTCTTGACTGTTTTCGTGCACGCTTAGAAAAGCTGTGTCATCAGCAAATGTTGAAGTTTGGGTGTAGTTGTTTATTGGCATATCCGAAGTATATATTAAGTATAAAAGTGGGCCTAGGATGCTTCCCTGAGGGACTCCAGCTTCAATTGGTTGAGGAGAGCTTAAATAATTACCTTCTTTAATAATAAACTTTCGACCGACTAAGTAGCTTTCTAACAGCTTGTGTGTGTTTACTGGTAAGTTTAGCTTCAATTTATGTAATAAGCCTTCATGCCAGACTTTGTCAAAAGCTTGAGAAACATCGATGAAGAGAGCGGAACAATATTTTCTTTCTTCAAAGGCTTTTCTTATTGCGTTTACTATACGATGGGTTTGCTCAATTGTGCTGTGTTCTCTTCTAAAGCCGAATTGGTGGTTAGGAATACATTTGTTTTCATTTAGAATTGGGGTTAATTTTGACGCTAACAGCTTCTCAAACAGCTTTGATATATTTGAAAGTAAACTTATAGGCCTATATGACTCAACTTTTGTGTGATCCTTTCCTGGTTTAGGTATCATGATGACTAAGGAAACCTTCCACTTTTGAGGATAGTATTCCAGGCGTAAAATAGCATTAAAAATTAAAAGAATAATTCTCCTTGCTATGCTGGGTAGCTCCAAAAGCATTTTGTTGCTGATCTTATCAAAACCAGGAGCCTTCTTGGGGTTTAAATCACAAATAGCCTTTTCGATTTCTCTTATCTCAAATCTTAGGGGAACAGCTGCTCTAGCAGCAACAGGTGGTAACTCGACCGCCATATCGTGAGATATGTTTGGGGTAAATACGTGTTTTAAATAGGGATGCAAACGATACATCGATGTTTAGAAAACATCGATATATCGTTCATAAACATCGATGTTAATATCGATGTTTTGATTTACGATACATCGGCGATACATCGACGTCAAAACTAAAAAACATCGACATCGTCCATTTAATATTTTCATTAATTTAATATTTTTTATAATATTTTTAGCAATTTTAATTTCTATTTTTCAATTAAACCTTTTATTTAAAAATATAAAAAAGTGTTTTTCAAAGCATACGTTAAACGCAAGAATTTGAAATGTCGGTTTTTAATAAAATTTCTGTAATAAGAATTTTATGACAAATATTATATTAATATGTATTTCTCTATTAAACAGAATTTTAACACAAAAACTAAAAATATTTTATTAAAAGTGTATTAAAAACGACCTCCCAAATTCTTGCGTTTTACGTTTCCGTTTTCCAGCACACCCCTGATAGCCATACAAAGTACGTATGTATGTGCATTGCATAACTATATGTATGTATTAAGTTGCTTAAGTTGCCTCGAGCAACTGTGCGAATTCATAAAAATCATATTTGTCAAACCATATTGCACTTATGGAAACTTTTTGATTAATTTTATGAATCTGTCATTTGCTTAAGCAAAAATCGAATCTGATTGCACTTTGTTTTGGTGTTTTTGAATGCATTTGACAGGCTTTTTGTTAATTTTTGATAAAAGCTTATGCAAGCATATGTATATTATAGTTGGGCATTAAGATTTTCAGTAGCAAAGTAGAATTAAAACTGTCCGTAAGTATAATTGCAAAGTAGGTTTGAACATCGATGTTAAACATCGATGTATCGTGTTTTTTACCGATGTTTTTTAACATCGATGCTTATTGTGAAAACATCGATTTCTTCAAACATCGATGTTTTTCACAGCGATGTTGCATCCCTAGTTTTAAATGATTAACAAACAGATTTCCTTTTTCAACATCATTTCTTGCCCAACTTCCATTCAAGTTTCTTAATGGCGGATTAGCGACAACTGGCCTTTTGAGATTTCTAGCTGCACGCCATAATGAGTAGTCTGATTGTGGAGTTGCATCAAGTTCCTTAAGATATTTTTCCAGAGAAGCCGTTTTCTGAGTCTGCAGTAACTTTCTCAGCCTTTTTGTACAGTCTTTTAGTAAGTTCTTAAGTTGAGGGGATCTGTGCAATTGCCACTCTCTACGAGCTCTCCTTTTTTCAGACCGCTCGCGACAACATTTAAATTCATTTTAGAGATTGTATTAAACAAAACACGACCCTTTGGTGTTATAAGTCGTGACCCCCAGAAGGTATGTTTTGCGTTGTAATCGCCAGCAGCCAGGAAACAGGGCCCCAGTGACTTATAATATTTGTAATATTGGCTTTCTGATATTGCAAATCTAGGTGGTGAATATAGAGATGAAATTACTATGCTTCGATTTAGCTCTTCGACACAAATGTTCGTAGCTTGGAGATAATCTTCACGAAGATCACACATTGGGTAGTGTTTAATTCGGTTTTTTATTAATATAGCAGAACCTCCACAAGCTCTATCTCGAGGGTCCTTGGTATCATATAGAGTATAACCATTAATTTTAAACGTATTTCTTGAGGTCAAATGAGTTTCAGAAACCATCATGACATCAATTTGTTTATTTTTAAGAAAGTATTCTAATTAATTTTTATGTTGGCGGATGCCGTTTGCGTTCCAAAAACAAATTTTTAAACAGTTCATGTATGCAATAACATGTTTACCACTTTAATTTTTTTACAAAAACCTTACATTTGGCTTTTTAATATGTTTTTTAATTAAAACTAAACTTTTTCTTTTCCTTGTAAATTTCCTGAACTATTTATTAGTTTCATATGTAAACAAAAACAGCTGATTGTTTTTTCTTGTCCGAACTTACCCAAAGAAAAAGTTCGTGCAAATTTGTACAGGAAATGAAAAAAATTACTCTCTCAATTAGTCTCTTAATTGCACAAAAATTGTTATGTGGAACGCTTTTGGGTAACTTTGTGCAAGTTCGGACTGTTTCGTTATGCATGTGGAACAGAGCTATTGATAATGCCTTGTTTATTTTTTACCGCATTTATTGTTTTATCGAGATCTATTATGGAGTTGTTTACATTATTTTTTGGCGGTCGATATATTGCGAGCAGTGAGAATGTTTTTTGTTGGTTTTGAATATTTATTAGTATCGATTCAAATGAGATAGTGTTTATGTTGATATTTGTGTGCATTAAGTGCTCTCTAATAAAGACGGCTACACCTCCACCTCTACCGTCTCTATTAAGGAAATATGAATTAAAACAATTTATATTAAATGTATGTTGTTCTTCATTTGCGATATTTGTTTCAACAAGAACTATTATGTTAACATTATTTATAACATTATGGAGACTAGCTAGTAGTGGTGTAAAATTTAACCGTAGTGAGCGAATATTCATATATATGAAAGTTATAGGATTACTTAAAGGGCTTTTATTAATTTGATTAAAATTATCTAATATGGAAGTTTTATTAAAGTTCATTTTTACAATAAAAAAAGAGACAAAAATTTGAAAAAAGGGGGGAATTTTATGTAAGTTTTTGTTTTTAGTGCTTATTCAAATCGCTCAAGTAATCAATTCAATATCTGCTGCATTTAATATTAAAATAGGGTTTGATATTTCGTTTTTCTTGGCGTATATATTTCCGCTACGAGTCCATATCAACCTCCAGTTTGATTCTCTGGCTTTTGTTTTTGCTAACCACATTAATCTCCGTTTGTATGGGGTTAAGTGTTCATTTATTTAGATATATTTGTTGTTAGAGTTGTCTTCGTTAATAAGACTTGAGTCAACTGTTTGACGATTGATTTTACTCATTACCTTTTTTTGTTGAGAGAAGTAAATTCAATAATAATTTTTTGTGATTTTTGTAAGCTATACGAATTACTGATGTCGCTATCGTTAATTTCAACATTTATTGAATTCGCAATCGTTTTGACAACCTCTGTCGGGTGCATATTTGTGTTTGTTATATTTTTAATCTCAATATTTTTATTAAGTGATTGTTGTTCTTATCCATCTCGTTAATTTGTTATTCTTTTTCTTTGTTACTTTCACAAAGATCACTTACTTGCGCGGTAAGAGTAGTAAGTGCGCCTGTTATTGTACCAAGAGCTGTCTGCAAGTTAGTATTCATCTGAGTGTTGTTTTGTGTTATGGTTAATGCAAGTTCTTGAATTGTTGTTTTTAAGTCAGTCACATCGCTCTTCATAGATGAGATATCTGTTTTTAGTACCTTAACGTCGGTTTTGACCGTATATAAACTGTTATTTGCATCGCTTACGGACAGAGCCTCTTTAAAACGTTTGACGTTGGCTATCTCTTCATTTTCTTCTTCTCTTTGTGTTTTTTGGTTCCCTTGATCAGAGCTTCCATCAAAAACAATCAAAAACAATAACAATACGCATTGTTGCTGCTGGCGGATCCCTTGCCCTACGGCCACACGTGCAATTTGTGATGTCTTAACACAAGCAATAACGCCGGCAGAATAACTTCGTCAAATTGCCAATGTGTTTAAGGTGGAGAACACGTAAATATCTTACAACATAAGTTTAAAACCAAGCTAAAGACAGGTTGTGTGTTATATTCATAGCGAAGAAAAAGTTTAGCGCTTAAACATAGTATACATCGCTAAAAATAACAATATTAAATATTAACGTGCTTGTTATATTTTTTTGTGCTTTAATTTTAATTATTTATCAGCCACGCGCGTATTATTGACAAGTTGTATAAAAAAGTTAATAAGAAGCAATAAAAAAAAAGCTGTCTGTCAAACTTAAACGTCAAGTTATGCTATAAAATAGCTTTCAAGACAGATAGCTTAACAACGCTGTTAAAACACAAACAAAACACTAACATGAGGAGGCTATACCTAACACTAGCATGATGTTAGTGTTAATGTTAACCATTTGATGTCAGTTGTAGCCTGGGTGTTACGTGGCTTGCACTTATGACACCTCCAATCAGATTTTCTATCGCTATTCATTGTAGCATACGTTTTTTCTGGCAGAGGACAACAAGTTGAGAAATGAAATTGAGAGTTGCAAGAGTAACATTTTACAAACTTCGTTGGCAAATTGTTATTGCATTGATGACATAAACTCATTTTTGACACTTTTCTTTTTTTAGTTCTTGTATGTTTTTTGATTTTTTATTTTTTTTTTTTATATTTACTGTTTACATTTAGTTTTTTATGTAAATAAAACGCAACAATTTATAAATAATTTTGCTTAATTTTTTCACCACTTTTAAGAAAATTTGTTAAATATTAATACGATAAGGTTTTTTAGAAGTTTTTGATGACTTTAACACTGTTTATTTAACAATTTTGTTGGAGCACACAAAATAATCGTCCGTTCGCAATGAAAACTGAACTAGAAACAACACAAAACAAACAAAACAAACTGAACAGTGAAACAAAACACGAAACGTGCGTCAGCTGTTTAAACCAGTGTTGCCAAAAAGATAATAGCTAAAAAATCACCCGATATAAGAAATGTTTTCAAGACAGTTAGTTGGTATTAAAGAAAAGTGGTTTTTTGTGAATTCGTAAAAAAGGAATGAAAAAATTCAGGTGTACGAGGGTAAGGTGAGGTGATGTGTTGTATATAATTTGTATAGGTTTAATAAATTGATCGACTGGGTCCATTTTAAATGTTAAATAAACTTCGTTAATGCAAAATATTAGCGAAAAATTTTTTTGCACTTCACCGAAAGAATTATGCTTTATAAATTTAATGAATCAATTTAATTAAATTTTTTTCTGTAATCAAATGAATACTTTTTCTACGGGAACAAAAAAATTTTACAAATTTAATGCAGCATTTTTATTAAACTATGAAATTGATTTTCGCTATTTCAATAAAACGTTTCATTGGATTAATGAAAACTTCATTTCTCTTTTATAAGAAAAATCGAACTAATTGTAATACATTATTCCAAAAGTTTTTTTAATATTAAAATGCACTACATACTAATTAAAATATAAAAATAAAAAAGTTCGAAGAAATTGAATTAAATTTAATATTCAAATATATTTACATTAACGAAAAAAGAGACTTTTAATGAAAAATTTCACTAAATCAATTTTTTTTTTTTTTTCTCATTATTTTTTATTGAATCTTCATATATTAAATATGAACTAACAATAATTAATCAAATCTTAACCTAATACGTTATTTTATGTCCTGCCAGTGCCAGACAAAAATTTTCTTCATCACGGGTTCTGTTCACTTATATAGGTGTTTATCGCTCATCTAATTGGGTAAGTGCTGCAGTGTCTCTTCTTCTTAAGCGAGTGTGGCCGCCATGGTTTAAAATATTTCGAGCTAGTGGATTTGGGTGTTGTTCAAGCCTTTTTAAATATTTTACTGCATATTTTGTAATCATAGTTTTTACTAAAGGAACATTGAGATCCTTGTGAATATTTGAGTTTTTAACATACCAAGGGGCAGCTGTGATTATTCGAAGAAGTTTATTTTGGCGCCTTTGAATTTTTTCGATATTAGAGGCCGAGGCAGTGCCCCATAGTTGAATACCGTAGCACCAGATTGGCTTTAAGATGGAGTTGTATAGTAAAAGTTTGCAGTCGAGACTTAGGACAGAGTTTCTTCCAATAAGCCAATGAATTTGGATGGCTTTTAGTTTCATTTGAGATAATTTTGCCTCTATATGGCTTTTCCACGTTAAACGGCGATCTAGATGAATACCGAGGTATTTTACATGCGAATTTTGAGGCACTAAATGATTATTGATTTTAATAGGGGGGCATGTTTCCCGACGCAAGGTAAATGTTACATGTACGCATTTTTGCTCATTGACCTTTATCCTCCATTGCTTCAGCCACAGTTCGAGTTGAAATATATGATCCTGTAGGTATCGAGATGCTTCTTGACTGTTTTCGTGCACGCTTAGAAAAGCTGTGTCATCAGCAAATGTTGAAGTTTGGGTGTAGTTGTTTATTGGCATATCCGAAGTATATATTAAGTATAAAAGTGGGCCTAGGATGCTTCCCTGAGGGACTCCAGCTTCAATTGGTTGAGGAGAGCTTAAATAATCACCTTCTTTAATAATAAACTTTCGACCGACTAAGTAGCTTTCTAACAGCTTGTGTGTGTTTACTGGTAAGTTTAGCTTCAATTTATGTAATAAGCCTTCATGCCAGACTTTGTCAAAAGCTTGAGAAACATCGATGAAGAGAGCGGAACAATATTTTCTTTCTTCAAAGGCTTTTCTTATTGCGTTTACTATACGATGGGTTTGCTCAATTGTGCTGTGTTCTCTTCTAAAGCCGAATTGGTGGTTAGGAATACATTTGTTTTCATTTAGAATTGGGGTTAATTTTGACGCTAACAGCTTCTCAAACAGCTTTGATATATTTGAAAGTAAACTTATAGGCCTATATGACTCAACTTTTGTGTGATCCTTTCCTGGTTTAGGTATCATGATGACTAAGGAAACCTTCCACTTTTGAGGATAGTATTCCAGGCGTAAAATAGCATTAAAAATTAAAAGAATAATTCTCCTTGCTATGCTGGGTAGCTCCAAAAGCATTTTGTTGCTGATCTTATCAAAACCAGGAGCCTTCTTGGGGTTTAAATCACAAATAGACTTTTCGATTTCTCTTATCTCAAATCTTAGGGGAACAGCTGCTCTAGCAGCAACAGGTGGTAACTCGACCGCCATATCGTGAGATATGTTTGGGGTAAATACGTGTTTTAAATAGGGATGCAAACGATACATCGATGTTTAGAAAACATCGATATATCGTTCATAAACATCGATGTTAATATCGATGTTTTGATTTACGATACATCGGCGATACATCGACGTCAAAACTAAAAAACATCGACATCGTCCATTTAATATTTTCATTAATTTAATATTTTTTATAATATTTTTAGCAATTTTAATTTCTATTTTTCAATTAAACCTTTTATTTAAAAATATAAAAAAGTGTTTTTCAAAGCATACGTTAAACGCAAGAATTTGAAATGTCGGTTTTTAATAAAATTTCTGTAATAAGAATTTTATGACAAATATTATATAAATATGTATTTCTCTATTAAACAGAATTTTAACACAAAAACTAAAAATATTTTATTAAAAGTGTATTAAAAACGACCTCCCAAATTCTTGCGTTTTACGTTTCCGTTTTCCAGCACACCCCTGATAGCCATACAAAGTACGTATGTATGTGCATTGCATAACTATATGTATGTATTAAGTTGCTTAAGTTGGCTCGAGCAACTGTGCGAATACATAAAAATCATATTTGTCAAACCATATTGCACTTATGGAAACTTTTTGATTAATTTTATGAATCTGTCATTTGCTTAAGCAAAAATCGAATCTGATTGCACTTTGTTTTGGTGTTTTTGAATGCATTTGACAGGCTTTTTGTTAATTTTTGATAAAAGCTTATGCAAGCATATGTATATTATAGTTGGGCATTAAGATTTTCAGTAGCAAAGTAGAATTAAAACTGTCCGTAAGTATAATTGCAAAGTAGGTTTGAACATCGATGTTAAACATCGATGTATCGTGTTTTTTACCGATGTTTTTTAACATCGATGCTTATTGTGAAAACATCGATTTCTTCAAACATCGATGTTTTTCACAGCGATGTTGCATCCCTAGTTTTAAATGATTAACAAACAGATTTCCTTTTTCAACATCATTTCTTGCCCAACTTCCATTCAAGTTTCTTAATGGCGGATTAGCGACAACTGGCCTTTTGAGATTTCTAGCTGCACGCCATAATGAGTAGTCTGATTGTGGAGTTGCATCAAGTTCCTTAAGATATTTTTCCAGAGAAGCCGTTTTCTGAGTCTGCAGTAACTTTCTCAGCCTTTTTGTACAGTCTTTTAGTAAGTTCTTAAGTTGAGGGGATCTGTGCAATTGCCACTCTCTACGAGCTCTCCTTTTTTCAGACCGCTCGCGACAACATTTAAATTCATTTTAGAGATTGTATTAAACAAAACACGACCCTTTGGTGTTATAAGTCGTGACCCCCAGAAGGTATGTTTTGCGTTGTAATCGCCAGCAGCCAGGAAACAGGGCCCCAGTGACTTATAATATTTGTAATATTGGCTTTCTGATATTGCAAATCTAGGTGGTGAATATAGAGATGAAATTACTATGCTTCGATTTAGCTCTTCGACACAAATGTTCGTAGCTTGGAGATAATCTTCACGAAGATCACACATTGGGTAGTGTTTAATTCGGTTTTTTATTAATATAGCAGAACCTCCACAAGCTCTATCTCGAGGGTCCTTGGTATCATATAGAGTATAACCATTAATTTTAAACGTATTTCTTGAGGTCAAATGAGTTTCAGAAACCATCATGACATCAATTTGTTTATTTTTAAGAAAGTATTCTAATTAATTTTTATGTTGGCGGATGCCGTTTGCGTTCCAAAAACAAATTTTTAAACAGTTCATGTATGCAATAACATGTTTACCACTTTAATTTTTTTACAAAAACCTTACATTTGGCTTTTTAATATGTTTTTTAATTAAAACTAAACTTTTTCTTTTGCTTGTAAATTTCCTGAACTATTTATCAGGTTCATATGTAAACAAAAACAGCTGATTGTTTTTTCTTGTCCGAACTTACCCAAAGAAAAAGTTCGTGCAAATTTGTACAGGAAATGAAAAAAATTACTCTCTCAATTAGTCTCTTAATTGCACAAAAATTGTTATGTGGAACGCTTTTGGGTAACTTTGTGCAAGTTCGGACTGTTTCGTTATGCATGTGGAACAGAGCTAATGATAATGCCTTGTTTATTTTTTACCGCATTTATTGTTTTATCGAGATCTATTATGGAGTTGTTTACATTATTTTTTGGCGGTCGATATATTGCGAGCAGTGAGAATGTTTTTTGTTGGTTTTGAATATTTATTAGTATCGATTCAAATGAGATAGTGTTTATGTTGATATTTGTGTGCATTAAGTGCTCTCTAATAAAGACGGCTACACCTCCACCTCTACCGTCTCTATTAAGGAAATATGAATTAAAACCATTTATATTAAATGTATGTTGTTCTTCATTTGCGATATTTGTTTCAACAAGAACTATTATGTTAACATTATTTATAACATTATGGAGACTAGCTAGTAGTGGTGTAAAATTTAACCGTAGTGAGCGAATATTCATATATATGAAAGTTATAGGATTACTTAAAGGGCTTTTATTAATTTGATTAAAATTATCTAATATGGAAGTTTTATTAAAGTTCATTTTTACAATAAAAAAAGAGACAAAAATTTGAAAAAAGGGGGGAATTTTATGTAAGTTTTTGTTTTTATTTTTCCGCTACGAGTCCATATCAACCTCCAGTTTGATTCTCTGGCTTTTGTTTTTGCTAACCACATTAATCTCCGTTTGTATGGGGTTAAGTGTTCATTTATGTAGATATATTTGTTGTTAGAGTTGTCTTCGTTAATAAGACTTGAGTCAACTGTTTGACGATTGATTTTACTCATTACCTTTTTTTGTTGAGAGAAGTAAATTCAATAATAATTTTTTGTGATTTTTGTAAGCTATACGAATTACTGATGTCGCTATCGTTAATTTCAACATTTATTGAATTCGCAATCGTTTTGACAACCTCTGTCGGGTGCATATTTGTGTTTGTTATATTTTTAATCTCAATATTTTTATTAAGTGATTGTTGTTCTTATCCATCTCGTTAATTTGTTATTCTTTTTCTTTGTTACTTTCACAAAGATCACTTACTTGCGCGGTAAGAGTAGTAAGTGCGCCTGTTATTGTACCAAGAGCTGTCTGCAAGTTAGTATTCATCTGAGTGTTGTTTTGTGTTATGGTTAATGCAAGTTCTTGAATTGTTGTTTTTAAGTCAGTCACATCGCTCTTCATAGATGAGATATCTGTTTTTAGTACCTTAACGTCGGTTTTGACCGTATAAAAACTGTTATTTGCATCGCTTACGGACAGAGCCTCTTTAAAACGTTTGACGTTGGCTATCTCTTCATTTTCTTCTTCTCTTTGTGTTTTTTGGTTCCCTTGATCAGAGCTTCCATCAAAAACAATCAAAAACAATAACAATACGCATTGTTGCTGCTGGCGGATCCCTTGCCCTACGGCCACACGTGCAATTTGTGATGTCTTAACACAAGCAATAACGCCGGCAGAATAACTTCGTCAAATTGCCAATGTGTTTTAGGTGGAGAACACGTAAATATCTTACAACATAAGTTTAAAACCAAGCTAAAGACAGGTTGTGTGTTATATTCATAGCGAAGAAAAAGTTTAGCGCTTAAACATAGTATACATCGCTAAAAATAACAATATTAAATATTAACGTGCTTGTTATATTTTTTTGTGCTTTAATTTTAATTATTTATCAGCCACGCGCGTATTATTGACAAGTTGTATAAAAAAGTTAATAAGAAGCAATAAAAAAAAAGCTGTCTGTCAAACTTAAACGTCAAGTTATGCTATAAAATAGCTTTCAAGACAGATAGCTTAACAACGCTGTTAAAACACAAACAAAACACTAACATGAGGAGGCTATACCTAACACTAGCATGATGTTAGTGTTAATGTTAACCATTTGATGTCAGTTGTAGCCTGGGTGTTACGTGGCTTGCACTTATGACACCTCCAATCAGATTTTCTATCGCTATTCATTGTAGCATACGTTTTTTCTGGCAGAGGACAACAAGTTGAGAAATGAAATTGAGAGTTGCAAGAGTAACATTTTACAAACTTCGTTGGCAAATTGTTATTGCATTGATGACATAAACTCATTTTTGACACTTTTCTTTTTTTAGTTCTTGTATGTTTTTTGATTTTTTATTTTTTTTTTTTATATTTACTGTTTACATTTAGTTTTTTATGTAAATAAAACGCAACAATTTATAAATAATTTTGCTTAATTTTTTCACCACTTTTAAGAAAATTTGTTAAATATTAATACGATAAGGTTTTTTAGAAGTTTTTGATGACTTTAACACTGTTTATTTAACAATTTTGTTGGAGCACACAAAATAATCGTCCGTTCGCAATGAAAACTGAACTAGAAACAACACAAAACAAACAAAACAAACTGAACAGTGAAACAAAACACGAAACGTGCGTCAGCTGTTTAAACCAGTGTTGCCAAAAAGATAATAGCTAAAAAATCACCCGATATAAGAAATGTTTTCAAGACAGTTAGTTGGTATTAAAGAAAAGTGGTTTTTTGTGAATTCGTAAAAAAGGAATGAAAAAATTCAGGTGTACGAGGGTAAGGTGAGGTGATGTGTTGTATATAATTTGTATAGGTTTAATAAATTGATCGACTGGGTCCATTTTAAATGTTAAATAAACTTCGTTAATGCAAAATATTAGCGAAAAATTTTTTTGCACTTCACCGAAAGAATTATGCTTTATAAATTTAATGAATCAATTTAATTAAATTTTTTTCTGTAATCAAATGAATACTTTTTCTACGGGAACAAAAAAATTTTACAAATTTAATGCAGCATTTTTATTAAACTATGAAATTGATTTTCGCTATTTCAATAAAACGTTTCATTGGATTAATGAAAACTTCATTTCTCTTTTATAAGAAAAATCGAACTAATTGTAATACATTATTCCAAAAGTTTTTTTAATATTAAAATGCACTACATACTAATTAAAATATAAAAATAAAAAAGTTCGAAGAAATTAAATTAAATTTAATATTCAAATATATTTACATTAACGAAAAAAGAGACTTTTAATGAAAAATTTCACTAAATCAATTTTTTTTTTTTTTTTCTCATTATTTTTTATTGAATCTTCATATATTAAATATGAACTAACAATAATTAATCAAATCTTAACCTAATACGTTATTTTATGTCCTGCCAGTGCCAGACAAAAATTTTCTTCATCACGGGTTCTGTTCACTTATATAGGTGTTTATCGCTCATCTAATTGGGTAAGTGCTGCAGTGTCTCTTCTTCTTAAGCGAGTGTGGCCGCCATGGTTTAAAATATTTCGAGCTAGTGGATTTGGGTGTTGTTCAAGCCTTTTTAAATATTTTACTGCATATTTTGTAATCATAGTTTTTACTAAAGGAACATTGAGATCCTTGTGAATATTTGAGTTTTTAACATACCAAGGGGCAGCTGTGATTATTCGAAGAAGTTTATTTTGGCGCCTTTGAATTTTTTCGATATTAGAGGCCGAGGCAGTGCCCCATAGTTGAATACCGTAGCACCAGATTGGCTTTAAGATGGAGTTGTATAGTAAAAGTTTGCAGTCGAGACTTAGGACAGAGTTTCTTCCAATAAGCCAATGAATTTGGATGGCTTTTAGTTTCATTTGAGATAATTTTGCCTCTATATGGCTTTTCCACGTTAAACGGCGATCTAGATGAATACCGAGGTATTTTACATGCGAATTTTGAGGCACTAAATGATTATTGATTTTAATAGGGGGGCATGTTTCCCGACGCAAGGTAAATGTTACATGTACGCATTTTTGCTCATTGACCTTTATCCTCCATTGCTTCAGCCACAGTTCGAGTTGAAATATATGATCCTGTAGGTATCGAGATGCTTCTTGACTGTTTTCGTGCACGCTTAGAAAAGCTGTGTCATCAGCAAATGTTGAAGTTTGGGTGTAGTTGTTTATTGGCATATCCGAAGTATATATTAAGTATAAAAGTGGGCCTAGGATGCTTCCCTGAGGGACTCCAGCTTCAATTGGTTGAGGAGAGCTTAAATAATCACCTTCTTTAATAATAAACTTTCGACCGACTAAGTAGCTTTCTAACAGCTTGTGTGTGTTTACTGGTAAGTTTAGCTTCAATTTATGTAATAAGCCTTCATGCCAGACTTTGTCAAAAGCTTGAGAAACATCGATGAAGAGAGCGGAACAATATTTTCTTTCTTCAAAGGCTTTTCTTATTGCGTTTACTATACGATGGGTTTGCTCAATTGTGCTGTGTTCTCTTCTAAAGCCGAATTGGTGGTTAGGAATACATTTGTTTTCATTTAGAATTGGGGTTAATTTTGACGCTAACAGCTTCTCAAACAGCTTTGATATATTTGAAAGTAAACTTATAGGCCTATATGACTCAACTTTTGTGTGATCCTTTCCTGGTTTAGGTATCATGATGACTAAGGAAACCTTCCACTTTTGAGGATAGTATTCCAGGCGTAAAATAGCATAAAAAATTAAAAGAATAATTCTCCTTGCTATGCTGGGTAGCTCCAAAAGCATTTTGTTGCTGATCTTATCAAAACCAGGAGCCTTCTTGGGGTTTAAATCACAAATAGCCTTTTCGATTTCTCTTATCTCAAATCTTAGGGGAACAGCTGCTCTAGCAGCAACAGGTGGTAACTCGACCGCCATATCGTGAGATATGTTTGGGGTAAATACGTGTTTTAAATAGGGATGCAAACGATACATCGATGTTTAGAAAACATCGATATATCGTTCATAAACATCGATGTTAATATCGATGTTTTGATTTACGATACATCGGCGATACATCGACGTCAAAACTAAAAAACATCGACATCGTCCATTTAATATTTTCATTAATTTAATATTTTTTATAATATTTTTAGCAATTTTAATTTCTATTTTTCAATTAAACCTTTTATTTAAAAATATAAAAAAGTGTTTTTCAAAGCATACGTTAAACGCAAGAATTTGAAATGTCGGTTTTTAATAAAATTTCTGTAATAAGAATTTTATGACAAATATTATATAAATATGTATTTCTCTATTAAACAGAATTTTAACACAAAAACTAAAAATATTTTATTAAAAGTGTATTAAAAACGACCTCCCAAATTCTTGCGTTTTACGTTTCCGTTTTCCAGCACACCCCTGATAGCCATACAAAGTACGTATGTATGTGCATTGCATAACTATATGTATGTATTAAGTTGCTTAAGTTGGCTCGAGCAACTGTGCGAATACATAAAAATCATATTTGTCAAACCATATTGCACTTATGGAAACTTTTTGATTAATTTTATGAATCTGTCATTTGCTTAAGCAAAAATCGAATCTGATTGCACTTTGTTTTGGTGTTTTTGAATGCATTTGACAGGCTTTTTGTTAATTTTTGATAAAAGCTTATGCAAGCATATGTATATTATAGTTGGGCATTAAGATTTTCAGTAGCAAAGTAGAATTAAAACTGTCCGTAAGTATAATTGCAAAGTAGGTTTGAACATCGATGTTAAACATCGATGTATCGTGTTTTTTACCGATGTTTTTTAACATCGATGCTTATTGTGAAAACATCGATTTCTTCAAACATCGATGTTTTTCACAGCGATGTTGCATCCCTAGTTTTAAATGATTAACAAACAGATTTCCTTTTTCAACATCATTTCTTGCCCAACTTCCATTCAAGTTTCTTAATGGCGGATTAGCGACAACTGGCCTTTTGAGATTTCTAGCTGCACGCCATAATGAGTAGTCTGATTGTGGAGTTGCATCAAGTTCCTTAAGATATTTTTCCAGAGAAGCCGTTTTCTGAGTCTGCAGTAACTTTCTCAGCCTTTTTGTACAGTCTTTTAGTAAGTTCTTAAGTTGAGGGGATCTGTGCAATTGCCACTCTCTACGAGCTCTCCTTTTTTCAGACCGCTCGCGACAACATTTAAATTCATTTTAGAGATTGTATTAAACAAAACACGACCCTTTGGTGTTATAAGTCGTGACCCCCAGAAGGTATGTTTTGCGTTGTAATCGCCAGCAGCCAGGAAACAGGGCCCCAGTGACTTATAATATTTGTAATATTGGCTTTCTGATATTGCAAATCTAGGTGGTGAATATAGAGATGAAATTACTATGCTTCGATTTAGCTCTTCGACACAAATGTTCGTAGCTTGGAGATAATCTTCACGAAGATCACACATTGGGTAGTGTTTAATTCGGTTTTTTATTAATATAGCAGAACCTCCACAAGCTCTATCTCGAGGGTCCTTGGTATCATATAGAGTATAACCATTAATTTTAAACGTATTTCTTGAGGTCAAATGAGTTTCAGAAACCATCATGACATCAATTTGTTTATTTTTAAGAAAGTATTCTAATTAATTTTTATGTTGGCGGATGCCGTTTGCGTTCCAAAAACAAATTTTTAAACAGTTCATGTATGCAATAACATGTTTACCACTTTAATTTTTTTACAAAAACCTTACATTTGGCTTTTTAATATGTTTTTTAATTAAAACTAAACTTTTTCTTTTGCTTGTAAATTTCCTGAACTATTTATTAGTTTCATATGTAAACAAAAACAGCTGATTGTTTTTTCTTGTCCGAACTTACCCAAAGAAAAAGTTCGTGCAAATTTGTACAGGAAATGAAAAAAATTACTCTCTCAATTAGTCTCTTAATTGCACAAAAATTGTTATGTGGAACGCTTTTGGGTAACTTTGTGCAAGTTCGGACTGTTTCGTTATGCATGTGGAACAGAGCTAATGATAATGCCTTGTTTATTTTTTACCGCATTTATTGTTTTATCGAGATCTATTATGGAGTTGTTTACATTATTTTTTGGCGGTCGATATATTGCGAGCAGTGAGAATGTTTTTTGTTGGTTTTGAATATTTATTAGTATCGATTCAAATGAGATAGTGTTTATGTTGATATTTGTGTGCATTAAGTGCTCTCTAATAAAGACGGCTACACCTCCACCTCTACCGTCTCTATTAAGGAAATATGAATTAAAACCATTTATATTAAATGTATGTTGTTCTTCATTTGCGATATTTGTTTCAACAAGAACTATTATGTTAACATTATTTATAACATTATGGAGACTAGCTAGTAGTGGTGTAAAATTTAACCGTAGTGAGCGAATATTCATATATATGAAAGTTATAGGATTACTTAAAGGGCTTTTATTAATTTGATTAAAATTATCTAATATGGAAGTTTTATTAAAGTTCATTTTTACAATAAAAAAAGAGACAAAAATTTGAAAAAAGGGGGGAATTTTATGTAAGTTTTTGTTTTTAGTGCTTATTCAAATCGCTCAAGTAATCAATTCAATATCTGCTGCATTTAATATTAAAATAGGGTTTGATATTTCGTTTTTCTTGGCGTATATATTTCCGCTACGAGTCCATATCAACCTCCAGTTTGATTCTCTGGCTTTTGTTTTTGCTAACCACATTAATCTCCGTTTGTATGGGGTTAAGTGTTCATTTATGTAGATATATTTGTTGTTAGAGTTGTCTTCGTTAATAAGACTTGAGTCAACTGTTTGACGATTGATTTTACTCATTACCTTTTTTTGTTGAGAGAAGTAAATTCAATAATAATTTTTTGTGATTTTTGTAAGCTATACGAATTACTGATGTCGCTATCGTTAATTTCAACATTTATTGAATTCGCAATCGTTTTGACAACCTCTGTCGGGTGCATATTTGTGTTTGTTATATTTTTAATCTCAATATTTTTATTAAGTGATTGTTGTTCTTATCCATCTCGTTAATTTGTTATTCTTTTTCTTTGTTACTTTCACAAAGATCACTTACTTGCGCGGTAAGAGTAGTAAGTGCGCCTGTTATTGTACCAAGAGCTGTCTGCAAGTTAGTATTCATCTGAGTGTTGTTTTGTGTTATGGTTAATGCAAGTTCTTGAATTGTTGTTTTTAAGTCAGTCACATCGCTCTTCATAGATGAGATATCTGTTTTTAGTACCTTAACGTCGGTTTTGACCGTATATAAACTGTTATTTGCATCGCTTACGGACAGAGCCTCTTTAAAACGTTTGACGTTGGCTATCTCTTCATTTTCTTCTTCTCTTTGTGTTTTTTGGTTCCCTTGATCAGAGCTTCCATCAAAAACAATCAAAAACAATAACAATACGCATTGTTGCTGCTGGCGGATCCCTTGCCCTACGGCCACACGTGCAATTTGTGATGTCTTAACACAAGCAATAACGCCGGCAGAATAACTTCGTCAAATTGCCAATGTGTTTTAGGTGGAGAACACGTAAATATCTTACAACATAAGTTTAAAACCAAGCTAAAGACAGGTTGTGTGTTATATTCATAGCGAAGAAAAAGTTTAGCGCTTAAACATAGTATACATCGCTAAAAATAACAATATTAAATATTAACGTGCTTGTTATATTTTTTTGTGCTTTAATTTTAATTATTTATCAGCCACGCGCGTATTATTGACAAGTTGTATAAAAAAGTTAATAAGAAGCAATAAAAAAAAAGCTGTCTGTCAAACTTAAACGTCAAGTTATGCTATAAAATAGCTTTCAAGACAGATAGCTTAACAACGCTGTTAAAACACAAACAAAACACTAACATGAGGAGGCTATACCTAACACTAGCATGATGTTAGTGTTAATGTTAACCATTTGATGTCAGTTGTAGCCTGGGTGTTACGTGGCTTGCACTTATGACACCTCCAATCAGATTTTCTATCGCTATTCATTGTAGCATACGTTTTTTCTGGCAGAGGACAACAAGTTGAGAAATGAAATTGAGAGTTGCAAGAGTAACATTTTACAAACTTCGTTGGCAAATTGTTATTGCATTGATGACATAAACTCATTTTTGACACTTTTCTTTTTTTAGTTCTTGTATGTTTTTTGATTTTTTATTTTTTTTTTTATATTTACTGTTTACATTTAGTTTTTTATGTAAATAAAACGCAACAATTTATAAATAATTTTGCTTAATTTTTTCACCACTTTTAAGAAAATTTGTTAAATATTAATACGATAAGGTTTTTTAGAAGTTTTTGATGACTTTAACACTGTTTATTTAACAATTTTGTTGGAGCACACAAAATAATCGTCCGTTCGCAATGAAAACTGAACTAGAAACAACACAAAACAAACAAAACAAACTGAACAGTGAAACAAAACACGAAACGTGCGTCAGCTGTTTAAACCAGTGTTGCCAAAAAGATAATAGCTAAAAAATCACCCGATATAAGAAATGTTTTCAAGACAGTTAGTTGGTATTAAAGAAAAGTGGTTTTTTGTGAATTCGTAAAAAAGGAATGAAAAAATTCAGGTGTACGAGGGTAAGGTGAGGTGATGTGTTGTATATAATTTGTATAGGTTTAATAAATTGATCGACTGGGTCCATTTTAAATGTTAAATAAACTTCGTTAATGCAAAATATTAGCGAAAAATTTTTTTGCACTTCACCGAAAGAATTATGCTTTATAAATTTAATGAATCAATTTAATTAAATTTTTTTCTGTAATCAAATGAATACTTTTTCTACGGGAACAAAAAAATTTTACAAATTTAATGCAGCATTTTTATTAAACTATGAAATTGATATTCGCTATTTCAATAAAACGTTTCATTGGATTAATGAAAACTTCATTTCTCTTTTATAAGAAAAATCGAACTAATTGTAATACATTATTCCAAAAGTTTTTTTTAATATTAAAATGCACTACATACTAATTAAAATATAAAAATAAAAAAGTTCGAAGAAATTAAATTAAATTTAATATTCAAATATATTTACATTAACGAAAAAAGAGACTTTTAATGAAAAATTTCACTAAATCAATTTTTTTTTTTTTTCTCATTATTTTTTATTGAATCTTCATATATTAAATATGAACTAACAATAATTAATCAAATCTTAACCTAATACGTTATTTTATGTCCTGCCAGTGCCAGACAAAAATTTTCTTCATCACGGGTTCTGTTCACTTATATAGGTGTTTATCGCTCATCTAATTGGGTAAGTGCTGCAGTGTCTCTTCTTCTTAAGCGAGTGTGGCCGCCATGGTTTAAAATATTTCGAGCTAGTGGATTTGGGTGTTGTTCAAGCCTTTTGAAATATTTTACTGCATATTTTGTAATCATAGATTTTACTAAAGGAACATTGAGATCCTTGTGAATATTTGAGTTTTTAACATACCAAGGGGCAGCTGTGATTATTCGAAGAAGTTTATTTTGGCGCCTTTGAATTTTTTCGATATTAGAGGCCGAGGCAGTGCCCCATAGTTGAATACCGTAGCACCAGATTGGCTTTAAGATGGAGTTGTATAGTAAAAGTTTGCAGTCGAGACTTAGGACAGAGTTTCTTCCAATAAGCCAATGAATTTGGATGGCTTTTAGTTTCATTTGAGATAATTTTGCCTCTATATGGCTTTTCCACGTTAAACGGCGATCTAGATGAATACCGAGGTATTTTACATGCGAATTTTGAGGCACTAAATGATTATTGATTTTAATAGGGGGGCATGTTTCCCGACGCAAGGTAAATGTTACATGTACGCATTTTTGCTCATTGACCTTTATCCTCCATTGCTTCAGCCACAGTTCGAGTTGAAATATATGATCCTGTAGGTATCGAGATGCTTCTTGACTGTTTTCGTGCACGCTTAGAAAAGCTGTGTCATCAGCAAATGTTGAAGTTTGGGTGTAGTTGTTTATTGGCATATCCGAAGTATATATTAAGTATAAAAGTGGGCCTAGGATGCTTCCCTGAGGGACTCCAGCTTCAATTGGTTGAGGAGAGCTTAAATAATCACCTTCTTTAATAATAAACTTTCGACCGACTAAGTAGCTTTCTAACAGCTTGTGTGTGTTTACTGGTAAGTTTAGCTTCAATTTATGTAATAAGCCTTCATGCCAGACTTTGTCAAAAGCTTGAGAAACATCGATGAAGAGAGCGGAACAATATTTTCTTTCTTCAAAGGCTTTTCTTATTGCGTTTACTATACGATGGGTTTGCTCAATTGTGCTGTGTTCTCTTCTAAAGCCGAATTGGTGGTTAGGAATACATTTGTTTTCATTTAGAATTGGGGTTAATTTTGACGCTAACAGCTTCTCAAACAGCTTTGATATATTTGAAAGTAAACTTATAGGCCTATATGACTCAACTTTTGTGTGATCCTTTCCTGGTTTAGGTATCATGATGACTAAGGAAACCTTCCACTTTTGAGGATAGTATTCCAGGCGTAAAATAGCATTAAAAATTAAAAGAATAATTCTCCTTGCTATGCTGGGTAGCTCCAAAAGCATTTTGTTGCTGATCTTATCAAAACCAGGAGCCTTCTTGGGGTTTAAATCACAAATAGCCTTTTCGATTTCTCTTATCTCAAATCTTAGGGGAACAGCTGCTCTAGCAGCAACAGGTGGTAACTCGACCGCCATATCGTGAGATATGTTTGGGGTAAATACGTGTTTTAAATAGGGATGCAAACGATACATCGATGTTTAGAAAACATCGATATATCGTTCATAAACATCGATGTTAATATCGATGTTTTGATTTACGATACATCGGCGATACATCGACGTCAAAACTAAAAAACATCGACATCGTCCATTTAATATTTTCATTAATTTAATATTTTTTATAATATTTTTAGCAATTTTAATTTCTATTTTTCAATTAAACCTTTTATTTAAAAATATAAAAAAGTGTTTTTCAAAGCATACGTTAAACGCAAGAATTTGAAATGTCGGTTTTTAATAAAATTTCTGTAATAAGAATTTTATGACAAATATTATATAAATATGTATTTCTCTATTAAACAGAATTTTAACACAAAAACTAAAAATATTTTATTAAAAGTGTATTAAAAACGACCTCCCAAATTCTTGCGTTTTACGTTTCCGTTTTCCAGCACACCCCTGATAGCCATACAAAGTACGTATGTATGTGCATTGCATAACTATATGTATGTATTAAGTTGCTTAAGTTGGCTCGAGCAACTGTGCGAATACATAAAAATCATATTTGTCAAACCATATTGCACTTATGGAAACTTTTTGATTAATTTTATGAATCTGTCATTTGCTTAAGCAAAAATCGAATCTGATTGCACTTTGTTTTGGTGTTTTTGAATGCATTTGACAGGCTTTTTGTTAATTTTTGATAAAAGCTTATGCAATTGTTTTTTCTTGTCCGAACTTACCCAAAGAAAAAGTTCGTGCAAATTTGTACAGGAAATGAAAAAAATTACTCTCTCAATTAGTCTCTTAATTGCACAAAAATTGTTATGTGGAACGCTTTTGGGTAACTTTGTGCAAGTTCGGACTGTTTCGTTATGCATGTGGAACAGAGCTAATGATAATGCCTTGTTTATTTTTTACCGCATTTATTGTTTTATCGAGATCTATTATGGAGTTGTTTACATTATTTTTTGGCGGTCGATATATTGCGAGCAGTGAGAATGTTTTTTGTTGGTTTTGAATATTTATTAGTATCGATTCAAATGAGATAGTGTTTATGTTGATATTTGTGTGCATTAAGTGCTCTCTAATAAAGACGGCTACACCTCCACCTCTACCGTCTCTATTAAGGAAATATGAATTAAAACCATTTATATTAAATGTATGTTGTTCTTCATTTGCGATATTTGTTTCAACAAGAACTATTATGTTAACATTATTTATAACATTATGGAGACTAGCTAGTAGTGGTGTAAAATTTAACCGTAGTGAGCGAATATTCATATATATGAAAGTTATAGGATTACTTAAAGGGCTTTTATTAATTTGATTAAAATTATCTAATATGGAAGTTTTATTAAAGTTCATTTTTACAATAAAAAAAGAGACAAAAATTTGAAAAAAGGGGGGAATTTTATGTAAGTTTTTGTTTTTAGTGCTTATTCAAATCGCTCAAGTAATCAATTCAATATCTGCTGCATTTAATATTAAAATAGGGTTTGATATTTCGTTTTTCTTGGCGTATATATTTCCGCTACGAGTCCATATCAACCTCCAGTTTGATTCTCTGGCTTTTGTTTTTGCTAACCACATTAATCTCCGTTTGTATGGGGTTAAGTGTTCATTTATGTAGATATATTTGTTGTTAGAGTTGTCTTCGTTAATAAGACTTGAGTCAACTGTTTGACGATTGATTTTACTCATTACCTTTTTTTGTTGAGAGAAGTAAATTCAATAATAATTTTTTGTGATTTTTGTAAGCTATACGAATTACTGATGTCGCTATCGTTAATTTCAACATTTATTGAATTCGCAATCGTTTTGACAACCTCTGTCGGGTGCATATTTGTGTTTGTTATATTTTTAATCTCAATATTTTTATTAAGTGATTGTTGTTCTTATCCATCTCGTTAATTTGTTATTCTTTTTCTTTGTTACTTTCACAAAGATCACTTACTTGCGCGGTAAGAGTAGTAAGTGCGCCTGTTATTGTACCAAGAGCTGTCTGCAAGTTAGTATTCATCTGAGTGTTGTTTTGTGTTATGGTTAATGCAAGTTCTTGAATTGTTGTTTTTAAGTCAGTCACATCGCTCTTCATAGATGAGATATCTGTTTTTAGTACCTTAACGTCGGTTTTGACCGTATATAAACTGTTATTTGCATCGCTTACGGACAGAGCCTCTTTAAAACGTTTGACGTTGGCTATCTCTTCATTTTCTTCTTCTCTTTGTGTTTTTTGGTTCCCTTGATCAGAGCTTCCATCAAAAACAATCAAAAACAATAACAATACGCATTGTTGCTGCTGGCGGATCCCTTGCCCTACGGCCACACGTGCAATTTGTGATGTCTTAACACAAGCAATAACGCCGGCAGAATAACTTCGTCAAATTGCCAATGTGTTTTAGGTGGAGAACACGTAAATATCTTACAACATAAGTTTAAAACCAAGCTAAAGACAGGTTGTGTGTTATATTCATAGCGAAGAAAAAGTTTAGCGCTTAAACATAGTATACATCGCTAAAAATAACAATATTAAATATTAACGTGCTTGTTATATTTTTTTGTGCTTTAATTTTAATTATTTATCAGCCACGCGCGTATTATTGACAAGTTGTATAAAAAAGTTAATAAGAAGCAATAAAAAAAAAGCTGTCTGTCAAACTTAAACGTCAAGTTATGCTATAAAATAGCTTTCAAGACAGATAGCTTAACAACGCTGTTAAAACACAAACAAAACACTAACATGAGGAGGCTATACCTAACACTAGCATGATGTTAGTGTTAATGTTAACCATTTGATGTCAGTTGTAGCCTGGGTGTTACGTGGCTTGCACTTATGACACCTCCAATCAGATTTTCTATCGCTATTCATTGTAGCATACGTTTTTTCTGGCAGAGGACAACAAGTTGAGAAATGAAATTGAGAGTTGCAAGAGTAACATTTTACAAACTTCGTTGGCAAATTGTTATTGCATTGATGACATAAACTCATTTTTGACACTTTTCTTTTTTTAGTTCTTGTATGTTTTTTGATTTTTTATTTTTTTTTTTATATTTACTGTTTACATTTAGTTTTTTATGTAAATAAAACGCAACAATTTATAAATAATTTTGCTTAATTTTTTCACCACTTTTAAGAAAATTTGTTAAATATTAATACGATAAGGTTTTTTAGAAGTTTTTGATGACTTTAACACTGTTTATTTAACAATTTTGTTGGAGCACACAAAATAATCGTCCGTTCGCAATGAAAACTGAACTAGAAACAACACAAAACAAACAAAACAAACTGAACAGTGAAACAAAACACGAAACGTGCGTCAGCTGTTTAAACCAGTGTTGCCAAAAAGATAATAGCTAAAAAATCACCCGATATAAGAAATGTTTTCAAGACAGTTAGTTGGTATTAAAGAAAAGTGGTTTTTTGTGAATTCGTAAAAAAGGAATGAAAAAATTCAGGTGTACGAGGGTAAGGTGAGGTGATGTGTTGTATATAATTTGTATAGGTTTAATAAATTGATCGACTGGGTCCATTTTAAATGTTAAATAAACTTCGTTAATGCAAAATATTAGCGAAAAATTTTTTTGCACTTCACCGAAAGAATTATGCTTTATAAATTTAATGAATCAATTTAATTAAATTTTTTTCTGTAATCAAATGAATACTTTTTCTACGGGAACAAAAAAATTTTACAAATTTAATGCAGCATTTTTATTAAACTATGAAATTGATTTTCGCTATTTCAATAAAACGTTTCATTGGATTAATGAAAACTTCATTTCTCTTTTATAAGAAAAATCGAACTAATTGTAATACATTATTCCAAAAGTTTTTTTAATATTAAAATGCACTACATACTAATTAAAATATAAAAATAAAAAAGTTCGAAGAAATTAAATTAAATTTAATATTCAAATATATTTACATTAACGAAAAAAGAGACTTTTAATGAAAAATTTCACTAAATCAATTTTTTTTTTTTTTTCTCATTATTTTTTATTGAATCTTCATATATTAAATATGAACTAACAATAATTAATCAAATCTTAACCTAATACGTTATTTTATGTCCTGCCAGTGCCAGACAAAAATTTTCTTCATCACGGATTCTGTTCACTTATATAGGTGTTTATCGCTCATCTAATTGGGTAAGTGCTGCAGTGTCTCTTCTTCTTAAGCGAGTGTGGCCGCCATGGTTTAAAATATTTCGAGCTAGTGGATTTGGGTGTTGTTCAAGCCTTTTTAAATATTTTACTGCATATTTTGTAATCATAGATTTTACTAAAGGAACATTGAGATCCTTGTGAATATTTGAGTTTTTAACATACCAAGGGGCAGCTGTGATTATTCGAAGAAGTTTATTTTGGCGCCTTTGAATTTTTTCGATATTAGAGGCCGAGGCAGTGCCCCATAGTTGAATACCGTAGCACCAGATTGGCTTTAAGATGGAGTTGTATAGTAAAAGTTTGCAGTCGAGACTTAGGACAGAGTTTCTTCCAATAAGCCAATGAATTTGGATGGCTTTTAGTTTCATTTGAGATAATTTTGCCTCTATATGGCTTTTCCACGTTAAACGGCGATCTAGATGAATACCGAGGTATTTTACATGCGAATTTTGAGGCACTAAATGATTATTGATTTTAATAGGGGGGCATGTTTCCCGACGCAAGGTAAATGTTACATGTACGCATTTTTGCTCATTGACCTTTATCCTCCATTGCTTCAGCCACAGTTCGAGTTGAAATATATGATCCTGTAGGTATCGAGATGCTTCTTGACTGTTTTCGTGCACGCTTAGAAAAGCTGTGTCATCAGCAAATGTTGAAGTTTGGGTGTAGTTGTTTATTGGCATATCCGAAGTATATATTAAGTATAAAAGTGGGCCTAGGATGCTTCCCTGAGGGACTCCAGCTTCAATTGGTTGAGGAGAGCTTAAATAATCACCTTCTTTAATAATAAACTTTCGACCGACTAAGTAGCTTTCTAACAGCTTGTGTGTGTTTACTGGTAAGTTTAGCTTCAATTTATGTAATAAGCCTTCATGCCAGACTTTGTCAAAAGCTTGAGAAACATCGATGAAGAGAGCGGAACAATATTTTCTTTCTTCAAAGGCTTTTCTTATTGCGTTTACTATACGATGGGTTTGCTCAATTGTGCTGTGTTCTCTTCTAAAGCCGAATTGGTGGTTAGGAATACATTTGTTTTCATTTAGAATTGGGGTTAATTTTGACGCTAACAGCTTCTCAAACAGCTTTGATATATTTGAAAGTAAACTTATAGGCCTATATGACTCAACTTTTGTGTGATCCTTTCCTGGTTTAGGTATCATGATGACTAAGGAAACCTTCCACTTTTGAGGATAGTATTCCAGGCGTAAAATAGCATTAAAAATTAAAAGAATAATTCTCCTTGCTATGCTGGGTAGCTCCAAAAGCATTTTGTTGCTGATCTTATCAAAACCAGGAGCCTTCTTGGGGTTTAAATCACAAATAGCCTTTTCGATTTCTCTTATCTCAAATCTTAGGGGAACAGCTGCTCTAGCAGCAACAGGTGGTAACTCGACCGCCATATCGTGAGATATGTTTGGGGTAAATACGTGTTTTAAATAGGGATGCAAACGATACATCGATGTTTAGAAAACATCGATATATCGTTCATAAACATCGATGTTAATATCGATGTTTTGATTTACGATACATCGGCGATACATCGACGTCAAAACTAAAAAACATCGACATCGTCCATTTAATATTTTCATTAATTTAATATTTTTTATAATATTTTTAGCAATTTTAATTTCTATTTTTCAATTAAACCTTTTATTTAAAAATATAAAAAAGTGTTTTTCAAAGCATACGTTAAACGCAAGAATTTGAAATGTCGGTTTTTAATAAAATTTCTGTAATAAGAATTTTATGACAAATATTATATAAATATGTATTTCTCTATTAAACAGAATTTAACACAAAAACTAAAAATATTTTATTAAAAGTGTATTAAAAACGACCTCCCAAATTCTTGCGTTTTACGTTTCCGTTTTCCAGCACACCCCTGATAGCCATACAAAGTACGTATGTATGTGCATTGCATAACTATATGTATGTATTAAGTTGCTTAAGTTGGCTCGAGCAACTGTGCGAATACATAAAAATCATATTTGTCAAACCATATTGCACTTATGGAAACTTTTTGATTAATTTTATGAATCTGTCATTTGCTTAAGCAAAAATCGAATCTGATTGCACTTTGTTTTGGTGTTTTTGAATGCATTTGACAGGCTTTTTGTTAATTTTTGATAAAAGCTTATGCAAGCATATGTATATTATAGTTGGGCATTAAGATTTTCAGTAGCAAAGTAGAATTAAAACTGTCCGTAAGTATAATTGCAAAGTAGGTTTGAACATCGATGTTAAACATCGATGTATCGTGTTTTTTACCGATGTTTTTTAACATCGATGCTTATTGTGAAAACATCGATTTCTTCAAACATCGATGTTTTTCACAGCGATGTTGCATCCCTAGTTTTAAATGATTAACAAACAGATTTCCTTTTTCAACATCATTTCTTGCCCAACTTCCATTCAAGTTTCTTAATGGCGGATTAGCGACAACTGGCCTTTTGAGATTTCTAGCTGCACGCCATAATGAGTAGTCTGATTGTGGAGTTGCATCAAGTTCCTTAAGATATTTTTCCAGAGAAGCCGTTTTCTGAGTCTGCAGTAACTTTCTCAGCCTTTTTGTACAGTCTTTTAGTAAGTTCTTAAGTTGAGGGGATCTGTGCAATTGCCACTCTCTACGAGCTCTCCTTTTTTCAGACCGCTCGCGACAACATTTAAATTCATTTTAGAGATTGTATTAAACAAAACACGACCCTTTGGTGTTATAAGTCGTGACCCCCAGAAGGTATGTTTTGCGTTGTAATCGCCAGCAGCCAGGAAACAGGGCCCCAGTGACTTATAATATTTGTAATATTGGCTTTCTGATATTGCAAATCTAGGTGGTGAATATAGAGATGAAATTACTATGCTTCGATTTAGCTCTTCGACACAAATGTTCGTAGCTTGGAGATAATCTTCACGAAGATCACACATTGGGTAGTGTTTAATTCGGTTTTTTATTAATATAGCAGAACCTCCACAAGCTCTATCTCGAGGGTCCTTGGTATCATATAGAGTATAACCATTAATTTTAAACGTATTTCTTGAGGTCAAATGAGTTTCAGAAACCATCATGACATCAATTTGTTTATTTTTAAGAAAGTATTCTAATTAATTTTTGTGTTGGCGGATGCCGTTTGCGTTCCAAAAACAAATTTTTAAACAGTTCATGTATGCAATAACATGTTTACCACTTTAATTTTTTTACAAAAACCTTACATTTGGCTTTTTAATATGTTTTTTAATTAAAACTAAACTTTTTCTTTTGCTTGTAAATTTCCTGAACTATTTATCAGTTTCATATGTAAACAAAAACAGCTGATTGTTTTTTCTTGTCCGAACTTACCCAAAGAAAAAGTTCGTGCAAATTTGTACAGGAAATGAAAAAAATTACTCTCTCAATTAGTCTCTTAATTGCACAAAAATTGTTATGTGGAACGCTTTTGGGTAACTTTGTGCAAGTTCGGACTGTTTCGTTATGCATGTGGAACAGAGCTAATGATAATGCCTTGTTTATTTTTTACCGCATTTATTGTTTTATCGAGATCTATTATGGAGTTGTTTACATTATTTTTTGGCGGTCGATATATTGCGAGCAGTGAGAATGTTTTTTGTTGGTTTTGAATATTTATTAGTATCGATTCAAATGAGATAGTGTTTATGTTGATATTTGTGTGCATTAAGTGCTCTCTAATAAAGACGGCTACACCTCCACCTCTACCGTCTCTATTAAGGAAATATGAATTAAAACCATTTATATTAAATGTATGTTGTTCTTCATTTGCGATATTTGTTTCAACAAGAACTATTATGTTAACATTATTTATAACATTATGGAGACTAGCTAGTAGTGGTGTAAAATTTAACCGTAGTGAGCGAATATTCATATATATGAAAGTTATAGGATTACTTAAAGGGCTTTTATTAATTTGATTAAAATTATCTAATATGGAAGTTTTATTAAAGTTCATTTTTACAATAAAAAAAGAGACAAAAATTTGAAAAAGGGGGGAATTTTATGTAAGTTTTTGTTTTTAGTGCTTATTCAAATCGCTCAAGTAATCAATTCAATATCTGCTGCATTTAATATTAAAATAGGGTTTGATATTTCGTTTTTCTTGGCGTATATATTTCCGCTACGAGTCCATATCAACCTCCAGTTTGATTCTCTGGCTTTTGTTTTTGCTAACCACATTAATCTCCGTTTGTATGGGGTTAAGTGTTCATTTATGTAGATATATTTGTTGTTAGAGTTGTCTTCGTTAATAAGACTTGAGTCAACTGTTTGACGATTGATTTTACTCATTACCTTTTTTTGTTGAGAGAAGTAAATTCAATAATAATTTTTTGTGATTTTTGTAAGCTATACGAATTACTGATGTCGCTATCGTTAATTTCAACATTTATTGAATTCGCAATCGTTTTGACAACCTCTGTCGGGTGCATATTTGTGTTTGTTATATTTTTAATCTCAATATTTTTATTAAGTGATTGTTGTTCTTATCCATCTCGTTAATTTGTTATTCTTTTTCTTTGTTACTTTCACAAAGATCACTTACTTGCGCGGTAAGAGTAGTAAGTGCGCCTGTTGTTGTACCAAGAGCTGTCTGCAAGTTAGTATTCATCTGAGTGTTGTTTTGTGTTATGGTTAATGCAAGTTCTTGAATTGTTGTTTTTAAGTCAGTCACATCGCTCTTCATAGATGAGATATCTGTTTTTAGTACCTTAACGTCGGTTTTGACCGTATATAAACTGTTATTTGCATCGCTTACGGACAGAGCCTCTTTAAAACGTTTGACGTTGGCTATCTCTTCATTTTCTTCTTCTCTTTGTGTTTTTTGGTTCCCTTGATCAGAGCTTCCATCAAAAACAATCAAAAACAATAACAATACGCATTGTTGCTGCTGGCGGATCCCTTGCCCTACGGCCACACGTGCAATTTGTGATGTCTTAACACAAGCAATAACGCCGGCAGAATAACTTCGTCAAATTGCCAATGTGTTTTAGGTGGAGAACACGTAAATATCTTACAACATAAGTTTAAAACCAAGCTAAAGACAGGTTGTGTGTTATATTCATAGCGAAGAAAAAGTTTAGCGCTTAAACATAGTATACATCGCTAAAAATAACAATATTAAATATTAACGTGCTTGTTATATTTTTTTGTGCTTTAATTTTAATTATTTATCAGCCACGCGCGTATTATTGACAAGTTGTATAAAAAAGTTAATAAGAAGCAATAAAAAAAAAGCTGTCTGTCAAACTTAAACGTCAAGTTATGCTATAAAATAGCTTTCAAGACAGATAGCTTAACAACGCTGTTAAAACACAAACAAAACACTAACATGAGGAGGCTATACCTAACACTAGCATGATGTTAGTGTTAATGTTAACCATTTGATGTCAGTTGTAGCCTGGGTGTTACGTGGCTTGCACTTATGACACCTCCAATCAGATTTTCTATCGCTATTCATTGTAGCATACGTTTTTTCTGGCAGAGGACAACAAGTTGAGAAATGAAATTGAGAGTTGCAAGAGTAACATTTTACAAACTTCGTTGGCAAATTGTTATTGCATTGATGACATAAACTCATTTTTGACACTTTTCTTTTTTTAGTTCTTGTATGTTTTTTGATTTTTTATTTTTTTTTTTTATATTTACTGTTTACATTTAGTTTTTTATGTAAATAAAACGCAACAATTTATAAATAATTTTGCTTAATTTTTTCACCACTTTTAAGAAAATTTGTTAAATATTAATACGATAAGGTTTTTTAGAAGTTTTTGATGACTTTAACACTGTTTATTTAACAATTTTGTTGGAGCACACAAAATAATCGTCCGTTCGCAATGAAAACTGAACTAGAAACAACACAAAACAAACAAAACAAACTGAACAGTGAAACAAAACACGAAACGTGCGTCAGCTGTTTAAACCAGTGTTGCCAAAAAGATAATAGCTAAAAAATCACCCGATATAAGAAATGTTTTCAAGACAGTTAGTTGGTATTAAAGAAAAGTGGTTTTTTGTGAATTCGTAAAAAAGGAATGAAAAAATTCAGGTGTACGAGGGTAAGGTGAGGTGATGTGTTGTATATAATTTGTATAGGTTTAATAAATTGATCGACTGGGTCCATTTTAAATGTTAAATAAACTTCGTTAATGCAAAATATTAGCGAAAAATTTTTTTGCACTTCACCGAAAGAATTATGCTTTATAAATTTAATGAATCAATTTAATTAAATTTTTTTCTGTAATCAAATGAATACTTTTTCTACGGGAACAAAAAAATTTTACAAATTTAATGCAGCATTTTTATTAAACTATGAAATTGATTTTCGCTATTTCAATAAAACGTTTCATTGGATTAATGAAAACTTCATTTCTCTTTTATAAGAAAAATCGAACTAATTGTAATACATTATTCCAAAAGTTTTTTTAATATTAAAATGCACTACATACTAATTAAAATATAAAAATAAAAAAGTTCGAAGAAATTAAATTAAATTTAATATTCAAATATATTTACATTAACGAAAAAAGAGACTTTTAATGAAAAATTTCACTAAATCAATTTTTTTTTTTTTTTCTCATTATTTTTTATTGAATCTTGTAGCGCCGCCATATTAATATATTAAATTATTATATACTACTTTACACTATTTTGAATTATCAATACAATATTGACTTACTTTGATTTTATTTGTTTACTTATTTTGAAATTACCTAATTAATTTGAATTTAACGGTCTGTAATAAGAGACATTTACTTTGGTTTAAATACAACCCTGTGTTGTGAGTGTCATATGTTTGTAGTTTTAAAGTCACTTGTAATTTGACTAATCGCTTATTTTGTTTTGTGCTTTGTTCTTATTAAACTTAGATGTAAGAATTTTGTTAAATAAAAATCACTCTGAATTTGGCTTTCGAGCAGTAAAGACCTCCTCGGCTTTTCATTAAAATTAAAGAAAATATAAATATTAAAAACCCAACTAACCCTTGTGGACTAAAGGCCCTTGTGGACGTTGGATAGTCTAGGAACCGAAGCTGACCTAAGTGTCTCTTCAGAGCCAGGCTATAATCTTTACAAAAACCCATAAATAATAAAATAATTAAAACACAAATTAGCTTCCAGCTACATTGGCGCCCAACGAAAAGAAAAGTTTTCTTAAAAAAGTTTTGTTAACTTCAACTAAATTTTTGGCAAAGAATATTAAATATTTCCGCACGCATTTATTAATTTGCAATTACACTCAACCATTGGAGATCGTTTTTGTGGATTTTTTTTTCTTCGTTTGTTGTTGTTGTGCACATTATTTTTCGCTGCAATTTAACGGCTAGTTTGCTACATACGAGTTGGCTTCTGTTGTTATTGTGTGTATTGTTTTCTGTGTCACACATACATACATACTTACGTTTGGTAACGTTTTTGCTGCTGCTGCTGTTTCGCTGCAATTTAACTACTTAAATTGTGCGTATTGTTTTCTGTGTCACATACACATACATACGTACGTTTGTTAACGTTTTTGCTGCTGCTGCTGTTTCGCTGCAATTTAACTACTTAGATTGTGCGTATTGTTTTCTGTGTCACATACACATACATACGTACGTTTGTTAACGTTTTTGCTGCTGCTGCTGTTTCGCTGCAATTTAACTGCTTTGATTGTGCGTATTGTTTTCTGTGTCACATACACATACATATGTACGTTTGTTAACGTTTTTGCTGCTGCTGCTGTTTCGCTTGGTGGTGTTTTCTATACGCTGCCGCGCAGTTAAAATATAAATAATTTGCTCTTGATTGCTTGCATATATTATTGTATAACAGTGTTGCCGTATATAAAATAAAATTATTATTAAGTGGAAAATGCCTAGAACCACGATGAATTCCCAAAACGCTGAAATAGCTGCCACAAATCAATATTTTAGTGATTCTGTTACGGGTATTGGTTCTGCTGCGTCCACTACATCAGCAACAAGTGCTATGCCAAATAATTCCACTCAAAATCCGCTGTCTAATGACACGAACATATCTCAAAATAGTGCTGGAATTAATCCTCAATTGATAAGCCTTACTCAACGTCAATTTTCGGATCTATTAGGGAGCTTTAGTGTTAGACGTGAAAATAAGTCAACATTTAGTACCTGTAGTGCAAGGTTTAATGGCGGTCGCAGTACAACAAAGGTCGAGGATTTTATTGCCACTATTTTAGTATTTAAAGAAGCTGAAAATATCTCAGACGCGTTTGCTCTTTTAAGCCTACCCCTTCTTCTAGAAGGATATGCATCTACATGGTGGCAGGGTGTTAAACACGAGGCACGAACGTTTGAGGAAGCTATAAGCTTACTGAGAAATGCTTTTTCCCCTCCAAAGCCCGACTGGAGAATTTTTTCTGAAATATTTCAGGATAAACAAAAACTGAATGAATCGACAGACAGTTTTATTTGTAGAAAGAGGCGTTTGTTTGCGCAACTTAAAGATAGACTGCCTGAAAAAACCATTATAAATATGATATTCTCTCAAATTAGTGTGCAGATTCGGGAAAAAATCAATCGTGAAAGTGTTGAGTCTTTCCAAGAACTTTTGATCAAAGCCCGGGAAATTGAGCTACTTTTCCTTGAAAATGGTGAAACTGTACATAAAAACGTAGAACCTAGGGAAAAATCAATCGGACGCTGCACATATTGTAGAAAGAAAAATCATTCTGCAGATGTTTGCTATAAAAGAATCGAACAAGAAAAAAAAGGCAAACAAGAAGAGGTTAAATTAAGCTGTTATGGTTGCGGGGCTACGGGCTACTACAGATCAAATTGTCCAACCTGTAATAATAAAAATACAAAAGCTATGGAAAGTCCAAAAGAACTGGATTTTAATAGTATACACACGACAATAGTCGGAAGAAATGTTCCTACTGTCAACATAAACGTAAATGGTTTAAACGGAGAGGCCTATATGGATACAGCCGCAAGAACAAGTGTTGCCGGTTATTATCTGTTTCGTAAATTGAAAGAAAAGGGAGCCGTTTTCCAAAAAGTTTTAGCAGAAATAACATTGGCCGACGGTAGTGCAAGCAAAGACACAGTATTGTCTACAATAGTAAATATTACTATTGGTAAACGTTTGAAACGCATAAGATTTATATGTTTGCCGAAGGCCCAAGACAACAGAACTCTGCTAGGCATAGATTTTCTAGAACAAATTGGAATCGTGATGGATTTGGCACAAAGAACCTGGCACTTTAAGGATGAGCCACAAAACGTTTTTGAGTTCAAGAATAAGCCAGCCAGGTCAGGTGAAAATGTTTCTATAAGCCAAACAATGATTAGTGAGCAAATGAAAACACCAAAACCTAAAAAGGCCATAGATGATTTTTTGACATGGTTCGTTGAAATAAATAAAACTCCGAACAGAACTTCTCCCATGAAAACTGAATATTCACCAAATGGCATCGACAAAATATTTGCCAATTGTTTGCCAGAAACGTATGAAACTCCAAAAGTATCTGATTTATTTCCTCCCCTGAAAAAGGTTAAACGTAATGAAGGATCACCAGCAAATCAATACATTCAGTTAAATGCTATTGACATTCGTTTAAGAACTGATGAGGCTCCAAACCTATCAGGACCACAAAAGGTAAACATCGAAAAACTTTTAAATGAGAAAAAGGAAATTTTCGAAAACATAGTTGAACCAATACATGGCGTTGAACATCGTATTAACACAGGAGATCATGATCCAATTTCTACTGCACCTTACCGTCTTTCTCCTGCAATGAAAATAAAACTACGTCAAGAACTTGATGATATGTTAGAAAAGAAGGTAATTCAAGAATCTGAGTCTCCATGGGCATTTCCAGTGGTACTAATACCAAAAAAGGATGGTAGCACAAGACTTTGTGTAGACTACAGACGTCTTAATGCCATAACAGTGACGGACACTTACCCACTGCCAAGGATGGACGATGTATTACACGCGGCAAAAACTACACCTTTTATGACAACTTTAGATCTTAAATCAGGATATTGGCAGATCCAGGTTGCCACCAAAGATAAACCAAAAACGGCATTTACTACGCCTTATGGCATTTTTGTTTTCAACCGAATGCCTTTTGGTCTGAAAAATGCACCTGCGACGTTTCAGCGGGTTATCGACAAATTTCGTTTAAGCCTACCTAATATTCTGATATTAGCATACCTGGACGATATAATAATTTGTTCCAAGGATGTCGGCTCACATATAAATGATTTGAGACTTACATTTGAAAAGCTAAGAACGATGGGGTTTCATTTAAATAGAGAAAAATGTTTTTTTTGCAAGCCAGAAGTCAAGTATTTAGGCCACATTTTGACAGCAAATGGTCTTATGGTCGATCCGGAAAAAACAGTGGCAATTCTCAAGCGAACAGAACCCAAAAACTTAAAACAACTGGTATCTTTTCTTCAAAGCTGTTCCTGGTTTCGTCGTTTCATCCCGAACTTTGCAGAAGTTTCAAAGCCGTTGTCAAACCTCACGAAAAAGAAAGTAGGTTGGAAATGGACAGCAGAAGAACAAGCTGCTTTTGAAAAGTTGAAAAATCTTTTAGCCTCACCGCCTATTCTTCAACAGGTGAAAGAAAACGAAAAGTTTTATTTGTATACTGATGCCAGCAATTATGCTTTAGGAGCTGTTTTAATGCAGGGGGAGAAGTATTATGAAAAACCAATTGAATACGCCAGTAGATTATTACTTCCTGCTGAGCGAAATTATTCCACTACTGAAAGAGAGGCTTTAGCTGTTGTATGGGCAATACAAAAATTTAGAGGTTACATTGAGGGAGCTGAAATAATAGTTCTCACTGATCATCAGCCGCTAAAATGGCTATTTACGTTAAAGTCGCCCACAGGAAGACTAGCCCGTTGGTCTCTATTAATCCAAAGCTACAATTTGAGTTTCTCATACACTCCTGGTAAACAAAACCTGATAGCTGACACGTTATCTAGGCCACCGTGTGCAAATAACGATTGCGTCGAAACATGTGAATGTAATCACATTGAAGTAGATTTCCCTAGGAAAAGTGCGGGGGAATTTAGAAATGCACAGCTTGAAGATGAGGAAATAAGGAAAATTGTAACCTCATTCGACAACGATGATGAAAACACAACGCGTCATACCAGTCGAGGATATATGATGGTCGATGGCATCCTCTACAGATATTGCTCGGAACAAGACTCAGAAAATGGTCAAGTAGTCATACCAAAATCGCTTCGTAAGGAGATATTGGTTAAATATCATGACGATGAAAAAGCTGGTCACTATGGTATTGACAAAACAATTGCTCGTATCACAAAATTGTTCTACTGGCCTGGCATAAGAGGTGACATCGAAAAGCACGTAAAGTCATGTGATGATTGTAAAAAATATAAACCAGCCAACATGAAACCCATGGGATTACTACAAACTGTAAGCAGTAATAAACGTTTTGAGACAATTGCTGTGGATTTATTCGGGCCCTTGCCAAAAACCAAAGATGGTCACCAGTGGATATTAATTGTGGAAGACATTTGTAGTCGCTGGGTGGAATTGTTCGCACTTAAAGAAGGTTCGGCAGAAAATTGTGCCCTTACGTTATTAAACGAAGTTATACTTAGATATGGAGTTCCACGGAGAATCCATACTGACAACGGAACGCAGTTTATATCATCATTGATGCAGAAATTGACATTTTGTTTAAATATAAAACAAACCTTCACTCCCATTTATCATCCAGAAGCAAATCCTGTTGAAAGGAAAAACAGAGATTTAAAAACTCAATTATCAATTTGTGTGAAGAAAGAACACAAACAATGGAATTTAATGCTTCCATCGATACGGTTTGCAATGAACACAGCGAAGGGCAATAGCACTGGTTATTCCGCAGCTTACCTCACATTTGGAAGAGAGTTAAGGACACCAACAGAAGTACACTATGATTTTAAGGCAATTGTAAATGCTGAAAACTTCATCCCACAAATAACTCCCCATTTGTTACGACTGGCAAACACGTTAGAGATAGCAAACGAAGCACAAGAGCAAATGCAAGATAAAAATAAAAGCAGGGGGGATCGAAAAAGAAGACCGCAAACAAAAATTGATATTGGTGACAGAGTCCTAGTGGCTACACATATTCTAAGCAAAGCGAGCCAAGGGCTAACATCCAAGTTTACACCACGCCGAGATGGGCCATACGTTGTAATAGCCAAAAAGGGAACATCTTGTTTTACAATAGCAAGCGAGGAAAACTTAAAGGTACCATTAGCTACACACCACGTATCCGAACTAACTCCATATGAGGGTGTCACAACAAAACCGATATACCCAATACGAAAACGAGGACGTCCCAGAACTGATGAAAAGCCCTCATGTTCCAACCAACCCACTACCAACAACAACAACAACAACAACAACGAGTATGATCAACATAACAATGAAGATGCAGAGCAACAATCTTCATTACAACCAAGAAGATCAACACGCTTGTTAAACCAACATTCCAATCTAACCCAGAAGGATGCTAAAACTTATAATGCTGTTACATAATCGGGACGATTGTATGCAACAGAGGGGGAGATTGTAGCGCCGCCATATTAATATATTAAATTATTATATACTACTTTACACTATTTTGAATTATCAATACAATATTGACTTACTTTGATTTTATTTGTTTACTTATTTTGAAATTACCTAATTAATTTGAATTTAACGGTCTGTAATAAGAGACATTTACTTTGGTTTAAATACAACCCTGTGTTGTGAGTGTCATATGTTTGTAGTTTTAAAGTCACTTGTAATTTGACTAATCGCTTATTTTGTTTTGTGCTTTGTTCTTATTAAACTTAGATGTAAGAATTTTGTTAAATAAAAATCACTCTGAATTTGGCTTTCGAGCAGTAAAGACCTCCTCGGCTTTTCATTAAAATTAAAGAAAATATAAATATTAAAAACCCAACTAACCCTTGTGGACTAAAGGCCCTTGTGGACGTTGGATAGTCTAGGAACCGAAGCTGACCTAAGTGTCTCTTCAGAGCCAGGCTATAATCTTTACAAAAACCCATAAATAATAAAATAATTAAAACACAAATTAGCTTCCAGCTACAATCTTCATATATTAAATATGAACTAACAATAATTAATCAAATCTTAACCTAATACGTTATTTTATGTCCTGCCAGTGCCAGACAAAAATTTTCTTCATCACGGGTTCTGTTCACTTATATAGGTGTTTATCGCTCATCTAATTGGGTAAGTGCTGCAGTGTCTCTTCTTCTTAAGCGAGTGTGGCCGCCATGGTTTAAAATATTTCGAGCTAGTGGATTTGGGTGTTGTTCAAGCCTTTTTAAATATTTTACTGCATATTTTGTAATCATAGTTTTTACTAAAGGAACATTGAGATCCTTGTGAATATTTGAGTTTTTAACATACCAAGGGGCAGCTGTGATTATTCGAAGAAGTTTATTTTGGCGCCTTTGAATTTTTTCGATATTAGAGGCCGAGGCAGTGCCCCATAGTTGAATACCGTAGCACCAGATTGGCTTTAAGATGGAGTTGTATAGTAAAAGTTTGCAGTCGAGACTTAGGACAGAGTTTCTTCCAATAAGCCAATGAATTTGGATGGCTTTTAGTTTCATTTGAGATAATTTTGCCTCTATATGGCTTTTCCACGTTAAACGGCGATCTAGATGAATACCGAGGTATTTTACATGCGAATTTTGAGGCACTAAATGATTATTGATTTTAATAGGGGGGCATGTTTCCCGACGCAAGGTAAATGTTACATGTACGCATTTTTGCTCATTGACCTTTATCCTCCATTGCTTCAGCCACAGTTCGAGTTGAAATATATGATCCTGTAGGTATCGAGATGCTTCTTGACTGTTTTCGTGCACGCTTAGAAAAGCTGTGTCATCAGCAAATGTTGAAGTTTGGGTGTAGTTGTTTATTGGCATATCCGAAGTATATATTAAGTATAAAAGTGGGCCTAGGATGCTTCCCTGAGGGACTCCAGCTTCAATTGGTTGAGGAGAGCTTAAATAATCACCTTCTTTAATAATAAACTTTCGACCGACTAAGTAGCTTTCTAACAGCTTGGTTAAATTAATAAAACATACGAGCATAACTACCCGCTTGAGTACTTGTAAGATACTAAATTTTATTTACAAAATTATTCTTAAGTACTAACATTGAAAACCTTAAACCTAACTAGAACTGATAAGCTACGATTGTACACATGCACACACTAGCGACCCTTAATTTATTACTCGTTAAGTGTTTTATGATCATGTTAAGGCACATGCGTATTTTACTGATAAAAAGGTTGCATTATCTGTGTTAGTGTTTGCTTAAATAACCAATTACACAGAATTACATACATATGGAAACTAAATTATCTCTTACTCTAATGACCTTTTTTATCTTTTATTCTTACAACTAATGGAAATTTCTTTTTATGGGAAATTCCATATCCACTAAATTATCTCTTACTCTAATGACCTTTATTGTCTTTTATTCTTAGAACTAATAAATATTATCTTTTAATAATAAACATGTTCAATTCTGAACATTCTGCCGGGCCTCCAGAGGAGCTGGAGCCGAGAAATCTAATTTAACTACAGTATTATTACTGCGGCAACACTGATATTTAATATACATACAAAACAATATTAGAATACCAATTATAATTAATATCAAAGATGCATGTCCTGATACAGTATGGAGTTGAATTCTTTTTAATTCAACGTGGGATGCCTTCATTTTTTCGACAGCATTTTTTAAATAGTTCATCTCCTTTGTGTTGTTGATAATTGTCACGTCTAAAGGTTTCACCAGCCTTGATTCTACTTGCGGAAGTTCTAGACCCCATGACGATGTCTGGATAGGTGACTGCATACGTGACGTAAATCGTTGTGAGGCTGTTAATGTCACTCCTTCATATGTTGCAATACATCCTGGTGATAACGTCAGAATTCCTTTAAAAGGTAAAGTTGTCCAGCTGCGCTTTCCCTGACCACAGTCCACTGTAATCATAAAGTTGGTAAACACGGCGAATATCCAATGATTTTCAGTGGATCTTTGCTTCCAAAAGCTTGTAGTTGAAATTTCCTCGAATTCGCAATCAGCGTGCCTAGATTGTTTTAAGGCTGACACTTCACAAGAGCGTTCAGTTGCTGGCTTCCATGGCATATTACCAATACAATTAAACTGACCTTGTAAATTCTTCTCACATGCGTTCAATTGCGCTAGCGTTATCAAAAAGTACATGTTGGAAGCAAAGTTGTATGCAATCAATTCATTTCCAATTCTTGGCATCATCGTATGATTCTTATTACCAACTGGCAGCTTTATTATTTCGTAAACTTCAGAACTGTGCTCATATAATAAAGGTATCTCCAACTGAATTACTAACCGTGACTCCATTATGATCCCTTTAGAAGTCATTGAATGGTAGACCTCTTTCAGCTCTGTTCCCGTAGCTTCTCCAGGAAGAACTAAATTATTTGGCAACATCTTCTTGATTTCTGACAGTTGTTTATGGAGCTGTGACGGCTTCAATAAATCAAGATTCACATGCCCGTGATTAATATCTATCAATAAGTTTATAATTGAGGATTGAATCCTGCTACAGTCATCAATCATTAGGTTTAGTTGTGTGGACATAACTTGGAATAATATTATCAAACGCTCGGTGTTTCTAGTACTTAGAACTTCTTCGTTGAACAGCTTCAGCTGGTTATACATTTTATTGAAGTTCGCGTAAACATCGTCTGTAGTCTTTTTCAGTATATTTATAGTTGAGTCTACAATGGACGTTTGTTTTTGGATTAAGTTGTTCAATTCCTGTTGATTTTCAAACACATTTCTCATATTCTCCTCCATTTTATCTCGGTCATCAGCATCCATCATCCCAAAAAGCATGTGATACAAAGACCCCACAAATTCAAAGGGAGCTCTTTTCTCTCGGGATTTGGTTAATAAAAGATCGTTATTTTCATTAAGTATATTGATTCTTCTATCCATTGTTGAAATTACCATTTCACATGCTTCATTGTAATATCCAAGATTTGGACACTCCTTTTTAACCTTTTTCATCAACGTCTGTATACGTTCCATCTCTTTTTGGTATGTTGAAAGATCGAAATATATTACTAAGCTCCATTTCGAATTGATCATATTTATTTGGCCTATGTTGTCTAGATATAATGCTGTATTTGAAGAAATCTCCTTGATTGAAAATGGCTTATTGGCTTCTAACGGCGCAGTCTTTACTTGCTTCATTATCACAATCAGCAATAGCAGGAACCCTAACATTCTTAACATCTTATTTTCTTTTGGTTGATATTTTGTAGATTTCACACCCGCTTCCCAAATCCCTCCAAAGTGAGGGGCTGCGGGCGGAATGAAATGCCATTGTATTTTTTGTGTTGCCAAAATTGGTATAATGGATTCATTGCTTTTTATTGCTTTTTTGAACTCTGCATCTAATTTTGTATTTGCGCCAACGAAATTAGTGCCATTATCCGAATATATATGACTACAAAAGCCTCGTCGTGCAAAAAATCTTTTCAGGGCTGCTAAAAATGCTTCAGTTGTTAGATCGCTGACAGCTTCTAAATGAATTGCTTTAGTTACCATGCAGACAAACACTTCATCCCATGTTGATTGTTGTAACCACAATTTCTGTATAAAAAGCTTTGCTACCAATGTAACTGGTGACAACCAGCCTAATGGATCAAAGATTCTGGCAACATCTGAAAGTGCTTTCCTTTTTGTTATTTTATCTTTTTGAATAAAATTAATATTGAACATAAATTCATCCTTTACTGGATCCCATTGAAGGCCCAGTGTCTTCACTGATTTGTCATCCTCAATTTCAATGACTGCATTTTTCTGAATGCTTTTACCATCTTCGATCACTTGTTTATCGTTTGATAACCACTTCCTTAAATTAAACCCGAATTTCTTTAGCTGATATTCAATTTTACGCTGAATACTTTTGCATTGTTGAATTGTATCTGCTCCAGTCATCAAATCGTCCATGTAAAAGTCTTCTTTCATTATGTTGTGAACAAGTATATCCTCTTCCTTACAGCTATCAGCTATGTAGAACAGTGATCTTACAGCAAGAAATGGTGCAGACGCTGTGCCATACGTAACAGTATTTAATTTGTATTCCTTTATGGGATAATTTTTGTTTTCTCTCCATAACACATGTTGATAAAATTGATCTTCTTCTACAATCTTAACTTGACGGTACATTTTTTCCACATCCGCTGTCACTACATATCTCCACAACCTCCACTTTATGATGATGTCAAAGATATCCTTTTGAAGTTTCGGTCCCGTAAACATTGTATCGTTAAAGCTATTGCCGTTTGATGTTTTAGCGGACGCATCGAATACTACACGTAATTTTGTTGTTAGACTGTTTTCTCGTATTACCGGTTGATGCGGTAGGTAGTACTTTCCACTATGGCTCTTATTTACCTCTGTCATGTGACCCAGCTCTAAGTATTCTTGCATAAATTCGACGTAGTCCTTTTTTAGCTTTATGTTGCGATCTAGTTTTCTTTCTAATGATAGAAACCTGGCTAACGCTTGTTTTCTGGATTGGCCCAAATTGATGTCATCTCTAATTGGCAATTTTACTACAATTTTGCCATTTTGGTTAATCATTGTAGTTTTTTCGAATATTTCTAGGCAGTGTTTATCTTCAGAATTTTCTTCAGCATTTGGAAGCTCTTCAAGTTCCCAAAACCTCTCCATATTGGTTACGGCTGACAATAATTTGTTATTATTGCTGTTATTACTATAGACTCCTGTTAAAATCCAACCCAATTTTGTAGATTGAGCCACTAAGCCATTCTTTTTGCAAACCCCTTCTTCAAGAATATCGCCAAATACGTCAGCTCCAATCAGGATATCAACTCTATCTGACTTATTGTACATTGGATCAGCTAGAACGTAGTTGTCCCACTGACTGAGATCAATTTTAAATGATTTATCAGGTTGTGGTCCTGAAATTGAAGGTAAAACTACCGCATCTGTACTTATAACTTGGTCACTATAGAAGCGTGGTTGAATTAATAGTTTCACCATTGCCTTTGATGTGGCCACTATTGTACTTCCCAGTCCTTGTATGTTAGTTTTGCATTTAATTCTTGGAAGTCCTAATATTTGTGAAGCTTCTTCTGAAAGCGCTGTAATTTGTGATCCCTGATCAATTAGTGCTCTTAGCATAATTAATTCTCCACTTGCTGCACGAACTTTTACCTGTGAGGTCGCCAGCAGTGTTGTTGTAGTTGTGTTTGGTTTTTTTATCATCATTGATTTTGATGTACTAGATTTTGGTTCCTCGTTTTTTTTCTCATCTTTATGTAGCAGCCTATGGTGTCCTTTTCCGCAAATACCGCATTTAGTTTTATTTGAACATTTCGTATCAAATTTGTGGTTAATGCATGTAAAGCATAATTTATTTTTATAAGCGATTCTTCTGCGGTCAGGCATTGGTAATGTTAGAAACTTTCTGCATACACTCGTTAAATGGCCATTCATGTTGCAGTAAAGGCACGCTTGTTGTGCCGTGTAAAGTGTGTTGGAAACTTTTGTATTGTCACCCACTTTTTTCTGGTACTTATATCCTTGGCGCTTCGTAACTGCTTCCAAGGCTTGAACTTGTTGCTCCAAAAATTTCAAAACGTCATCAAGACTTTGAATTTCTTTTGTTTTCTTAACATTTTGTTCATAATACCGGAGACCATCATTGTCTAGTTTTCTGATTACAATGCGAGCAATCAACGGTTCAGCATCCGTTATCTTCACATCCATTCCTTTAAGCGCATAAATGCAACTGTTTGTTGTGTCCAATAGCTGCTTTACACTTGCGGATGACTCGCTGTTGACCATTGGTTGATCTAGTAGTTTGTCGACTTGGTTGGTAAACAACAGCCTTCGATTCTCGTATCTTTGTTTGAGAATTTCAAAAGCCGCCACATAGTTTATATCCGTCACTTTCAGGTGTTGAACTAGTTTCTTAGCTTCACCTTTTAGTGCTGTCACCATGCACAAGGCTCTTAAACATATCATGAAATGGAGCCCAATCATTTATGTCTCCATGAAACTCAGGTATTTCTATTTTACCTAAGTTTGAAATGCCACTGGCATCAATTCTTGGCTCATTGGCCTGTTCCCTTGAAGGATTTTTTACATTTTTTGCACATAATGCAAGAGCCATGTAATACTCGTCCTCAATATCTTCCTTGAGGATACGCACTTCTTTAGTGCTGTTAAACTCGCATAGTTTTTTATAAACGTCTTCCAATGCTAAAAATCGTTTTTTTATTTGCTGCGTCTTTATGTCCAGTAGCTCGTTGGATGCATCAGATACTATTGTATGTAGTTCTGATATCCTTTCGCGCATCCATTCTACCTTTTCCATAAATTCTTCCAGCAGTTCTTCGGCTTTTCCTTGGACATTGATAATGTCCTTGTTTTCTTTTTTACCGGCTATTGATTGCGTCCATTGGCTTTCTGATGATGACGTACTGGCTTTTATTAACTGCTTCTTTTGCTGGTGAACAATTTCCTGATGTTTATCTGGCTCTTCTTCATTCATTACTTGTTGAATTAATTCAATATTTTCTGCTATTACATCCTCTATTGATTCAAAATACTTTTGTTCAAAGTAATCTTCAGACGTTCTTCCTGTTGTCAAAAGTGCTGTATTATTTGCCTCAAATTCAGCTCGAATCTGGTCAATACGTTTAGATACCTCAGGAATTCTTGTAGCGCGAATTGTTTTCAAGCTTAGTTTTGTCCGAATTGTAACTAGCTCATCGCCCAATTCTTTTTGGCGTTCAAATAATTTTGCTTTATTAGCCATAGCTAATATGCTTTATATTATTAATGTTTATAGAAATAATATCTGTGTATTTGGATAATTATTCACAACACAATCCCTGTTTTAGCCGAGATTGACGCTTTTTTTTTTTTTTTTTTTTACTTCACAATCTCTGTTGAAGCCGAGATTGACGCTCTATAACTTTTTTGTATACTATTTAAAAATTTTTATTTTTCAATAATATCTAACGCTTGTTAAATTTATTATTCTTTAATTTTTATTTTCCACACTGGTTTTTTTCTCTCGAAGGACCAAATGGTTAAATTAATAAAACATACGAGCATAACTACCCGCTTGAGTACTTGTAAGATACTAAATTTTATTTACAAAATTATTCTTAAGTACTAACATTGAAAACCTTAAACCTAACTAGAACTGATAAGCTACGATTGTACACATGCACACACTAGCGACCCTTAATTTATTACTCGTTAAGTGTTTTATGATCATGTTAAGGCACATGCGTATTTTACTGATAAAAAGGTTGCATTATCTGTGTTAGTGTTTGCTTAAATAACCAATTACACAGAATTACATACATATGGAAACTAAATTATCTCTTACTCTAATGACCTTTTTTATCTTTTATTCTTACAACTAATGGAAATTTCTTTTTATGGGAAATTCCATATCCACTAAATTATCTCTTACTCTAATGACCTTTATTGTCTTTTATTCTTAGAACTAATAAATATTATCTTTTAATAATAAACATGTTCAATTCTGAACACAGCTTGTGTGTGTTTACTGGTAAGTTTAGCTTCAATTTATGTAATAAGCCTTCATGCCAGACTTTGTCAAAAGCTTGAGAAACATCGATGAAGAGAGCGGAACAATATTTTCTTTCTTCAAAGGCTTTTCTTATTGCGTTTACTATACGATGGGTTTGCTCAATTGTGCTGTGTTCTCTTCTAAAGCCGAATTGGTGGTTAGGAATACATTTGTTTTCATTTAGAATTGGGGTTAATTTTGACGCTAACAGCTTCTCAAACAGCTTTGATATATTTGAAAGTAAACTTATAGGCCTATATGACTCAACTTTTGTGTGATCCTTTCCTGGTTTAGGTATCATGATGACTAAGGAAACCTTCCACTTTTGAGGATAGTATTCCAGGCGTAAAATAGCATAAAAAATTAAAAGAATAATTCTCCTTGCTATGCTGGGTAGCTCCAAAAGCATTTTGTTGCTGATCTTATCAAAACCAGGAGCCTTCTTGGGGTTTAAATCACAAATAGCCTTTTCGATTTCTCTTATCTCAAATCTTAGGGGAACAGCTGCTCTAGCAGCAACAGGTGGTAACTCGACCGCCATATCGTGAGATATGTTTGGGGTAAATACGTGTTTTAAATAGGGATGCAAACGATACATCGATGTTTAGAAAACATCGATATATCGTTCATAAACATCGATGTTAATATCGATGTTTTGATTTACGATACATCGGCGATACATCGACGTCAAAACTAAAAAACATCGACATCGTCCATTTAATATTTTCATTAATTTAATATTTTTTATAATATTTTTAGCAATTTTAATTTCTATTTTTCAATTAAACCTTTTATTTAAAAATATAAAAAAGTGTTTTTCAAAGCATACGTTAAACGCAAGAATTTGAAATGTCGGTTTTTAATAAAATTTCTGTAATAAGAATTTTATGACAAATATTATATAAATATGTATTTCTCTATTAAACAGAATTTTAACACAAAAACTAAAAATATTTTATTAAAAGTGTATTAAAAACGACCTCCCAAATTCTTGCGTTTTACGTTTCCGTTTTCCAGCACACCCCTGATAGCCATACAAAGTACGTATGTATGTGCATTGCATAACTATATGTATGTATTAAGTTGCTTAAGTTGGCTCGAGCAACTGTGCGAATACATAAAAATCATATTTGTCAAACCATATTGCACTTATGGAAACTTTTTGATTAATTTTATGAATCTGTCATTTGCTTAAGCAAAAATCGAATCTGATTGCACTTTGTTTTGGTGTTTTTGAATGCATTTGACAGGCTTTTTGTTAATTTTTGATAAAAGCTTATGCAAGCATATGTATATTATAGTTGGGCATTAAGATTTTCAGTAGCAAAGTAGAATTAAAACTGTCCGTAAGTATAATTGCAAAGTAGGTTTGAACATCGATGTTAAACATCGATGTATCGTGTTTTTTACCGATGTTTTTTAACATCGATGCTTATTGTGAAAACATCGATTTCTTCAAACATCGATGTTTTTCACAGCGATGTTGCATCCCTAGTTTTAAATGATTAACAAACAGATTTCCTTTTTCAACATCATTTCTTGCCCAACTTCCATTCAAGTTTCTTAATGGCGGATTAGCGACAACTGGCCTTTTGAGATTTCTAGCTGCACGCCATAATGAGTAGTCTGATTGTGGAGTTGCATCAAGTTCCTTAAGATATTTTTCCAGAGAAGCCGTTTTCTGAGTCTGCAGTAACTTTCTCAGCCTTTTTGTACAGTCTTTTAGTAAGTTCTTAAGTTGAGGGGATCTGTGCAATTGCCACTCTCTACGAGCTCTCCTTTTTTCAGACCGCTTGCGACAACATTTAAATTTATTTTAGAGATTGTATTAAACAAAACACGACCCTTTGGTGTTATAAGTCGTGACCCCCAGAAGGTATGTTTTGCGTTGTAATCGCCAGCAGCCAGGAAACAGGGCCCCAGTGACTTATAATATTTGTAATATTGGCTTTCTGATATTGCAAATCTAGGTGGTGAATATAGAGATGAAATTACTATGCTTCGATTTAGCTCTTCGACACAAATGTTCGTAGCTTGGAGATAATCTTCACGAAGATCACACATTGGGTAGTGTTTAATTCGGTTTTTTATTAATATAGCAGAACCTCCACAAGCTCTATCTCGAGGGTCCTTGGTATCATATAGAGTATAACCATTAATTTTAAACGTATTTCTTGAGGTCAAATGAGTTTCAGAAACCATCATGACATCAATTTGTTTATTTTTAAGAAAGTATTCTAATTAATTTTTATGTTGGCGGATGCCGTTTGCGTTCCAAAAACAAATTTTTAAACAGTTCATGTATGCAATAACATGTTTACCACTTTAATTTTTTTACAAAAACCTTACATTTGGCTTTTTAATATGTTTTTTAATTAAAACTAAACTTTTTCTTTTGCTTGTAAATTTCCTGAACTATTTATCAGTTTCATATGTAAACAAAAACAGCTGATTGTTTTTTCTTGTCCGAACTTACCCAAAGAAAAAGTTCGTGCAAATTTGTACAGGAAATGAAAAAAATTACTCTCTCAATTAGTCTCTTAATTGCACAAAAATTGTTATGTGGAACGCTTTTGGGTAACTTTGTGCAAGTTCGGACTGTTTCGTTATGCATGTGGAACAGAGCTAATGATAATGCCTTGTTTATTTTTTACCGCATTTATTGTTTTATCGAGATCTATTATGGAGTTGTTTACATTATTTTTTGGCGGTCGATATATTGCGAGCAGTGAGAATGTTTTTTGTTGGTTTTGAATATTTATTAGTATCGATTCAAATGAGATAGTGTTTATGTTGATATTTGTGTGCATTAAGTGTTCTCTAATAAAGACGGCTACACCTCCACCTCTACCGTCTCTATTAAGGAAATATGAATTAAAACCATTTATATTAAATGTATGTTGTTCTTCATTTGCGATATTTGTTTCAACAAGAACTATTATGTTAACATTATTTATAACATTATGGAGACTAGCTAGTAGTAGTGTAAAATTTAACCGTAGTGAGCGAATATTCATATATATGAAAGTTATAGGATTACTTAAAGGGCTTTTATTAATTTGATTAAAATTATCTAATATGGAAGTTTTATTAAAGTTCATTTTTACAATAAAAAAAGAGACAAAAATTTGAAAAAAGGGGGGAATTTTATGTAAGTTTTTGTTTTTAGTGCTTATTCAAATCGCTCAAGTAATCAATTCAATATCTGCTGCATTTAATATTAAAATAGGGTTTGATATTTCGTTTTTCTTGGCGTATATATTTCCGCTACGAGTCCATATCAACCTCCAGTTTGATTCTCTGGCTTTTGTTTTTGCTAACCACATTAATCTCCGTTTGTATGGGGTTAAGTGTTCATTTATGTAGATATATTTGTTGTTAGAGTTGTCTTCGTTAATAAGACTTGAGTCAACTGTTTGACGATTGATTTTACTCATTACCTTTTTTTGTTGAGAGAAGTAAATTCAATAATAATTTTTTGTGATTTTTGTAAGCTATACGAATTACTGATGTCGCTATCGTTAATTTCAACATTTATTGAATTCGCAATCGTTTTGACAACCTCTGTCGGGTGCATATTTGTGTTTGTTATATTTTTAATCTCAATATTTTTATTAAGTGATTGTTGTTCTTATCCATCTCGTTAATTTGTTATTCTTTTTCTTTGTTACTTTCACAAAGATCACTTACTTGCGCGGTAAGAGTAGTAAGTGCGCCTGTTATTGTACCAAGAGCTGTCTGCAAGTTAGTATTCATCTGAGTGTTGTTTTGTGTTATGGTTAATGCAAGTTCTTGAATTGTTGTTTTTAAGTCAGTCACATCGCTCTTCATAGATGAGATATCTGTTTTTAGTACCTTAACGTCGGTTTTGACCGTATATAAACTGTTATTTGCATCGCTTACGGACAGAGCCTCTTTAAAACGTTTGACGTTGGCTATCTCTCCATTTTCTTCTTCTCTTTGTGTTTTTTGGTTCCCTTGATCAGAGCTTCCATCAAAAACAATCAAAAACAATAACAATACGCATTGTTGCTGCTGGCGGATCCCTTGCCCTACGGCCACACGTGCAATTTGTGATGTCTTAACACAAGCAATAACGCCGGCAGAATAACTTCGTCAAATTGCCAATGTGTTTTAGGTGGAGAACACGTAAATATCTTACAACATAAGTTTAAAACCAAGCTAAAGACAGGTTGTGTGTTATATTCATAGCGAAGAAAAAGTTTAGCGCTTAAAAATAGTATACATCGCTAAAAATAACAATATTAAATATTAACGTGCTTGTTATATTTTTTTGTGCTTTAATTTTAATTATTTATCAGCCACGCGCGTATTATTGACAAGTTGTATAAAAAAGTTAATAAGAAGCAATAAAAAAAAAGCTGTCTGTCAAACTTAAACGTCAAGTTATGCTATAAAATAGCTTTCAAGACAGATAGCTTAACAACGCTGTTAAAACACAAACAAAACACTAACATGAGGAGGCTATACCTAACACTAGCATGATGTTAGTGTTAATGTTAACCATTTGATGTCAGTTGTAGCCTGGGTGTTACGTGGCTTGCACTTATGACACCTCCAATCAGATTTTCTATCGCTATTCATTGTAGCATACGTTTTTTCTGGCAGAGGACAACAAGTTGAGAAATGAAATTGAGAGTTGCAAGAGTAACATTTTACAAACTTCGTTGGCAAATTGTTATTGCATTGATGACATAAACTCATTTTTGACACTTTTCTTTTTTTAGTTCTTGTATGTTTTTTGATTTTTTATTTTTTTTTTTTATATTTACTGTTTACATTTAGTTTTTTATGTAAATAAAACGCAACAATTTATAAATAATTTTGCTTAATTTTTTCACCACTTTTAAGAAAATTTGTTAAATATTAATACGATAAGGTTTTTTAGAAGTTTTTGATGACTTTAACACTGTTTATTTAACAATTTTGTTGGAGCACACAAAATAATCGTCCGTTCGCAATGAAAACTGAACTAGAAACAACACAAAACAAACAAAACAAACTGAACAGTGAAACAAAACACGAAACGTGCGTCAGCTGTTTAAACCAGTGTTGCCAAAAAGATAATAGCTAAAAAATCACCCGATATAAGTAATGTTTTCAAGACAGTTAGTTGGTATTAAAGAAAAGTGGTTTTTTGTGAATTCGTAAAAAAGGAATGAAAAAATTCAGGTGTACGAGGGTAAGGTGAGGTGATGTGTTGTATATAATTTGTATAGGTTTAATAAATTGATCGACTGGGTCCATTTTAAATGTTAAATAAACTTCGTTAATGCAAAATATTAGCGAAAAATTTTTTTGCACTTCACCGAAAGAATTATGCTTTATAAATTTAATGAATCAATTTAATTAAATTTTTTTCTGTAATCAAATGAATACTTTTTCCACGGGAACAAAAAAATTTTACAAATTTAATGCAGCATTTTTATTAAACTATGAAATTGATTTTCGCTATTTCAATAAAACGTTTCATTGGATTAATGAAAACTTCATTTCTCTTTTATAAGAAAAATCGAACTAATTGTAATACATTATTCCAAAAGTTTTTTTAATATTAAAATGCACTACATACTAATTAAAATATAAAAATAAAAAAGTTCGAAGAAATTAAATTAAATTTAATATTCAAATATATTTACATTAACGAAAAAAGAGACTTTTAATGAAAAATTTCACTAAATCAATTTTTTTTTTTTTTCTCATTATTTTTTATTGAATCTTCATATATTAAATATGAACTAACAATAATTAATCAAATCTTAACCTAATACGTTATTTTATGTCCTGCCAGTGCCAGACAAAAATTTTCTTCATCACGGGTTCTGTTCACTTATATAGGTGTTTATCGCTCATCTAATTGGGTAAGTGCTGCAGTGTCTCTTCTTCTTAAGCGAGTGTGGCCGCCATGGTTTAAAATATTTCGAGCTAGTGGATTTGGGTGTTGTTCAAGCCTTTTTAAATATTTTACTGCATATTTTGTAATCATAGTTTTTACTAAAGGAACATTGAGATCCTTGTGAATATTTGAGTTTTTAACATACCAAGGGGCAGCTGTGATTATTCGAAGAAGTTTATTTTGGCGCCTTTGAATTTTTTCGATATTAGAGGCCGAGGCAGTGCCCCATAGTTGAATACCGTAGCACCAGATTGGCTTTAAGATGGAGTTGTATAGTAAAAGTTTGCAGTCGAGACTTAGGACAGAGTTTCTTCCAATAAGCCAATGAATTTGGATGGCTTTTAGTTTCATTTGAGATAATTTTGCCTCTATATGGCTTTTCCACGTTAAACGGCGATCTAGATGAATACCGAGGTATTTTACATGCGAATTTTGAGGCACTAAATGATTATTGATTTTAATAGGGGGGCATGTTTCCCGACGCAAGGTAAATGTTACATGTACGCATTTTTGCTCATTGACCTTTATCCTCCATTGCTTCAGCCACAGTTCGAGTTGAAATATATGATCCTGTAGGTATCGAGATGCTTCTTGACTGTTTTCGTGCACGCTTAGAAAAGCTGTGTCATCAGCAAATGTTGAAGTTTGGGTGTAGTTGTTTATTGGCATATCCGAAGTATATATTAAGTATAAAAGTGGGCCTAGGATGCTTCCCTGAGGGACTCCAGCTTCAATTGGTTGAGGAGAGCTTAAATAATCACCTTCTTTAATAATAAACTTTCGACCGACTAAGTAGCTTTCTAACAGCTTGTGTGTGTTTACTGGTAAGTTTAGCTTCAATTTATGTAATAAGCCTTCATGCCAGACTTTGTCAAAAGCTTGAGAAACATCGATGAAGAGAGCGGAACAATATTTTCTTTCTTCAAAGGCTTTTCTTATTGCGTTTACTATACGATGGGTTTGCTCAATTGTGCTGTGTTCTCTTCTAAAGCCGAATTGGTGGTTAGGAATACATTTGTTTTCATTTAGAATTGGGGTTAATTTTGACGCTAACAGCTTCTCAAACAGCTTTGATATATTTGAAAGTAAACTTATAGGCCTATATGACTCAACTTTTGTGTGATCCTTTCCTGGTTTAGGTATCATGATGACTAAGGAAACCTTCCACTTTTGAGGATAGTATTCCAGGCGTAAAATAGCATTAAAAATTAAAAGAATAATTCTCCTTGCTATGCTGGGTAGCTCCAAAAGCATTTTGTTGCTGATCTTATCAAAACCAGGAGCCTTCTTGGGGTTTAAATCACAAATAGCCTTTTCGATTTCTCTTATCTCAAATCTTAGGGGAACAGCTGCTCTTGCAGCAATGAAATTGTTGGCGTTGCGTTTTACACTATAAGCCCCTTAGTCTTCGAAATAAGATAATTTTAAATATTTTTATATGTTTGATTATTAGAAAAAATATATCTTTAGAAACAAGGCTGCTTAAATTTTTAAATTTATCCCTATTGTGAAAATTGTCCTCGAAATTGTTTGTTTCTTCCCAAAAAATGTATCGGCAAAAGCAAAATTTCGAGGGAAAGTAATGGACCGACTTGGCTTATTTTGAACATTTAATATGATTGATATGTGATATTCTTATCTTATATGTACACTTTTGTGCCAAAACCATTATTCCGGCAAGAAAGAAATTTGTTTGTCTCCCAGTAAAAACTTTTTCAAAATGGATAGCTTCTTTCACTCGTTATAAAGAAGCTTTCTTCCATAAGAACTTCGATAACTACTTTTTTCTGGATGTATTAAGATAAAAAAATGACTTACTTTTGAATTTGTTCTTTTTGGCACAACCCTTGTAAAATTCATTAGTTTTTCAGTAGAATTGTATGTAGTGCTTTTATGTGTTTCTGATTACTTAACATATTATTTTGTAGGCGAAGATTTTGCTGGGTCTTTAACCCGTTTATTTATGAACCGATTTTTTTAATTTTAACTACAAGGTATTCTACTAAGTCTATTTCAGGTAAAAAAGAAAAAGATTATAGGAATAGGTAAATTAAAGATTTATATCTCAATTATTAAATAATAATTATTAAATACCCATGAACTTTAACTATGTTTTTGTTTGATTATTTTTTAATAAAAGTCGAAACAAATTTTAAAATTGATTTTAAATTGCACGATTTTTAAAACAAAAAAGATCTTTTTTATTTTTTTCTCAGGAAATTGACGATTTTGACACAAATTTATCTGGCAGCACTGATTGAAACCAAAACAAGAAAAGGCTAACAAAAATTTAAACCAACAATATATAACAATTGTTTTTTGTTTTTTTTTTCATCATATAAATTATGCATTTATCATTTATATTCCTTCTATTTTTTTATTTATTTAAAAAAAATAGTATATAAACATATTTTAAATTCAAAATATCTACATTTTGTTTTTCTCGCCACCAATTTCAAATGTGACTTATTTTGACAGTTCTTGAAAGAAACTTTTCGCAAAATATTGTTATAGAAACACTTTTTCTCGAATCCTTCCAATAATTGCTGGAAAATTATTTAAATGACAGATAATTCTCGCAAAAAAAAGATACAGAAACACTTGTGTGAGAAAAACCATTTTTTGTTTCATTTCACACTATTTTTGTGCAATTCACACGTTTCATGCGAAGAGTTTTACGATGTGAGATATACAGAAACGGGCTACTGGATGCACTGGGAGGTTCATACATCAGCACAAAACGGAATCTTGGCACCATTATAAGTAATATTTCAAAATCTATAATTTATTAAAGAATGGTAAAAAATATATTTACAAATCATTAGTTAATAACGTTACTTACCGTAAAGATTGATTAAATTTTGCAATTATCTTCTTATCGTTTATTCTTTTAAAGGTTTTAAATCGAAAATTCAGATTTTTTTTATTTTATATTTTTAATTTTTTGACACAAAATTATTTTTTTCTATGATGTACTTGTTAATTTTCTACAAATACAACAAATTGTTAATATGACAATTTATAAACATGTTAATTAAGAAAATTGTGTAAAATATTCGAAAAGTTTTAACAAATTTTCTTTAATAACTAAATAACTTTTGATATTTTTTCTGTAAAGTAACAAGTCTACAAGTAAAATACATTTGAAACAAATCAAAAATTGTAAAATTGTTGCTTTTTTAATGTATTTTATAAAAAACAAAACCAAAAGTTGTAAAATCGTTGCTTTTTAATGCATTTTACTTGTAGATTTGTTACTTGTAGTTTTGAGAAACGGGACCCTCCACTGTAATCATAAACTTCACGTGTATATTCCGTGTGATCATTTAAACTGAGCTATGGTGAATTATGAACCGATGTACAAATATAAATGCCGATGTACAAATATATACCTGTACAAAAATTACGACCCTGCTTTCTCCAAAAAAGCTATTATACCAATTTTCATTAATTTATATTCAGGATTTGAGTTTTGAGCTTTACATGGACATTTAGACCGAGGTACACCACTTGTTTTAAAAAGGGCTTCTAAGTCGATTGGTAAACAAAAGAAGGATTTGCGGCCATTATTTCTTAATGTTACAAGCTCCAGAATAATCGCACAATACCTTCTAATACCTTTTGTTTTTATAGGGTATAAAAAAGACATTTGATATTTTGTTATTCGTCTGCAGATTTTTAAAGAGAACCCTAAAGAATATTGAATCATAAAAAATAAGAAATATTTATTTTCGGTATTAATGCTTTTAAATTAAAACAATAAATGATATAGCTGGAAAAGATATAGCTAAAAAAATTACTATAGTTTTTAAATTAACCTCTTGAACCATTTACCAAACATATTCGGAGTTTTTATAATTTAAAAACTAAAAAGTTCAAATTGTTTTCTTTTTCTTTGAAATGCAACATTTTATATTACACGACATTTAAATTCAAAATATTAATTTACACAGAATTCCTTTTTTTTTTTTGCTTCACACAATTGCAGAAAAACTCCTTTTAATGTCTCAATGACCCTTGTTTTATTTGTATTCCCACAGTAACTCTTTGACATACTACCCTTTTCTTTTGCAATTTTTTACTTTGACTCGTTTGTTTAATGAGTCAAAATAAAGAAAAAAGAATAAAAATCAAGTGAGGAGACTGTTATTTTTTTGCTGTGTATTTCAAAATGCCTCATAAATAATTGTGCGGCAAAATGTGAAGAATTTACTTACTTCAGATTTCATATTACACATGTACAATTATGGACACGCATATAAATATACATAACTACTCTACATATTTTTTTAAGGAAACAAAGGACAATGTTGTACGAGGCACAATTAACAATTACCTAAAAAAAACAAGCTATGGATTTATGCGCGAAATATATAAAAAAAAAAACAAAATAATATATGGGTTTTTCTCTGGTTATGCACGCGACATTTGTACGCGTTTTATTGTGTTTGAATATTAAAAAAATAGAAGTGGATTGGAATTTTAGAATGAATTCTAGAATCGTTACATTGTTTGTGATGAGTTCTTTCTAAAAAGTATATATAATGGTAAATTGAGCACTGGGTACCCAAATGCCATGCAATCAAAGTTGACTTACTCACATGACAAAAATAGAAGTGCCTTTTAGGACCATAAGAAAAAGTGCGAAAGTAAGTGAATTGTAGGAGGTTTTTATTTCGGAAAAAATGTTTTTATAAAGGTTAGTAATGGACCTTTATAATCATGTTTTGTTCAAAAGCAACTATGCATGGGTTAGCGAAGAAAAAAATAAATTGTAAATTACGCACGTGACATTACGCACGTGACACTTTGGCATATATGTTTTTTTATTATTATCACCATGCATTTTCCCATAAATATCCTTAAATTTCCTTAACAAAAAAACTTAATACTCCTTTTACAACTGATTGTAATGGAGAGATTATGTAGAAAGAGTGTAAACATAACATATTTTTTGCATTTAAAATAAATATATAAAAATGTCTTTAGAAGTAGAAAATATAAGAAAATATAAAATTTTCCAGTTTCCAGTGCAATTTTTTCAACAGCTGAGATATGCTATGAAACCATTCTTTTATAACAACATAGACTTTTTTTTATAATAATAAACAATAAAAGACAAAGATTATCAACATTTTATTTTTTAGTCCTGGTAGACCATTCTGGGGAAATGCCCATATCCAAGTTATTTTTGGGAATACAAAATTTATTATTCATAAGATTAAGAGGGAAAGCTGGTTTCTATGCGCATTTCACTGGTTGCTTAGACCAGATCATCAGGAAACCTTTTTCTAAAGTCCTTGGAAGGAAGCTAAAAATATTAAACAAATAAATTTCTAAAGCGAATAAGAATTATAAACCCTCAAGGTTTTATCCATAACAATATTAAAGCTTAAACAAATACAATTGTTTGGCTTTCTTCCGACTTAAATTGTAGTTGTAAGTGGGTACAAAGAAAAAACAAAATTAAAAAACAAATTGCTAAATTTTATTGTTTTCGCAACAAAACAAAAAAAAAAAACCAATTGTTTATTATCAAAGTTATTTTTGGGAATACAAAATATATTATTAATAGGATTTCTCTATGACGCACAGTGGGATTTTTTGTGCAATAAGTCATTTTTTTGACACATAAAATTTAAAAATGTAAAGATGCAGTTTTGTAGAAAATTGATTCAGTATGAAGAATCCATAAACAGTATTCCAAAAAAACGTTTATTTGTCTTTGAAATAATGAAGTAAAGTCACATGTAAATTTTGGTCCAAAATATTGAAAACTGTTTACGCACTTCTAAAGTGTTTGTACGTAAGATAATTTTATTGCTCTGATTTAAATAGTGATTTTCTTCAAATATAGCCTTTTCTGCGTATTTAAAAAAAAAAAATTATAAAATTCGCTCATATGGTTTAAAAGATATGATAGAATAAAATTTGTTCTATAATGAGCCGTGATTACAAACTTCCTTGGAAAAAAAAAAAGGTTGCTCGGTCGTGCTCGGTGCTCTCGCTATAATAAAATGAAAGGTAAGACTCCATACTATCATTTAAAAAAAAAAAAATTTAAATAATTAATAATCTTTTATAAAATCATAAAATTGGTTTCCGATTTCATTAAATTTTTAATTTTAAAAAATTACAAAAATATATTGCATAATTTTAGGCACGTGCGTTATAATGACATTAAGTTACAACAATAACTTATTTAGAATAGATTAAAAACAAAACCATATGATTTAACAACAATAAAAATAAAACAATTTGTGAAAATATCGAAGTGGAAAAGATATTATTAAAATGAGTTTATTTTCTGTGTTATATAGTGAACTGAGTTACGACGAGTTTGGAATTAATAACCGATTTCATTACATCAAAAAATGCAATGCTTCAGGATGAAGAGCAATTCAAAAGATCATACGTTAAGCCGATTATTTCAAACTTTTCCGGATGAAGAATTAAATGGTATGACGGATAAATTAGAGTTTACATGTAAGTGGGGTTGCGATGGTTCCTCTGGACATGTTGAGTATAATCAGAGTTTAGCAGCTGATGTAAGCGATAAAACTTTGTTACTGGCATGTATGGTTCCGTTAAGTCTACAGACAATTTCTCAAGACGAATGTTGGCGAAATAAAAGTCCGTCATCAACAAGATTCTGCCGTCCTATCTCCTTTTAATTTACCAAAGAAACAAAAGAAAAAGTGCTAAGCCTTGTTGAAAAAATTAATTTAGAAATTGCTGCTTTGAAAAATACCGAAGTTGTAGTATGCGGAAAGCAATTTTCGATCAAGCATAATTTCGAGTTTACAATTTTAGATGGCAAGACAGCTCAAACTGTTACAGGTACATCTTCAGCAGCTGTTTGTTACATTTGCAAAGCAAAACCAACTGAAATTAATAATATTAAATTAGTTTCAAGCAAAGCTATTGATGGTGAAGCAATCAAAATGGGCGTTTCCTCCTTACATGCTCGCATAAAATTTATGGAGTGCATAATTCATATCGCCTACAACAAACGATTTGAAAAATGGTCCGCGCTCAAGGACGAACACAAAAGTCTTAAACTGGAAAACAAACTTCGAATTCAGAAGGCCTTAAAGGAACAGATGGGTATACGAGTGGATGCAGTTCAACAAGGAACTGGGTCTACTAACGATGGAAATACGCCCAGGCGTTTCTTTTCTAACCCCGCACTTGTTGCCGATGTGACTGGTGTAGAGGAGCAACTAATTGATCGATTTCGCATTATACTACAAATAATAACTTGTGGCAAAAAAGTTAATTCCTTGAAGTTCAACAATTTTGCTCAAGATACAGCAAAACTTTTTGTTGAAAAATATAGTTGGTATTATATGCCAGTAACAGTACACAAAATACTAATACACGGAAAGGATATCATGGATGCGGCAATACTTCCTATTGGCATGCTTTCTGAAGAAGCCGAAGAAGCCAGAAATAAAGATTATAGAAATTATAGATTAAGGTTCTCCAGAAAATGTGATAGAGTTGCAACAAATACAGATGTTTTTCATCGACTTCTAGTATCGTCAGATCCTTTTATAAGTAGCATTAGATGTCAACCCCGTAAACAGGTTATGGAACTTGATGATATAGTTACAGAAATGATAGATGATGAATAAAAGTCTATATTTAAATGCATGTATTGAAATTTATTTATAAAATAATTAGTTTTGGTAATGAAACAAAAAGTTGTGGGAAAAAATATAATATGGATTATATGGGCGGTGGGTAGTGGGCGTGGCCAATTTTGATGAAACATAATTTTATTCTTAATTGAGGTAATAAAAGGCTCTGTGCCAAATTTCAAAAACTTTGGGCCAAAAAAAATTTTGGGTTCTATGGGCGGTGGGTAGAGGGCGTGGCCAATTTTGATGAAACTTTATATTTTTCTTAATTAAGCTAACCAAAGGCTCTGTGCCAAATTTCAAAAACTTTGGGCCAAAAATTAATTTTGGGTTCTATGGGCGGTGGGTAGAGGGCGTGGCCAATTTTGATGAAACTTAATATTTTTCTTAATTGAGCTAACCAAAGGCTCAGAGCAAAATTTCAAAAACTTTGGGCAAAAAAAAAATTTTGGGTTCTATGGGCGGTGGGTGGAGGGCGTGGCCAATTTTGATGAAACTTTATATTTTTCTTAATTGAGCTAAGTAAAGGCTCAGAGCAAAATTTCAACATTCTACGAGCACTCCTTATATTTTTTGCCAAACATTGTATGGACAAATCCCTCTGTGTGACGTGCTAAATTATTTAATAAAAATTTTAAAATTAAAATAAAATTTTCAACTAACAAGATTTTGTGTGTCGTGCTTAATTCCCAATTTTTATTCTTGATAAAAAAACTGAAATTTATTGGTGATGGACTAAGCTATTCCTATGCGCATTTCACTGGTTGCTTAGGCCAGATCATCAGGAAACTGGAAAATTAGGAATTAAGCACGACAAAAAAAATCTTGTTAATTGAAAATTTTGTAATCCCAAAAATTACTTTGATAATTAACTGGAAAGTGCACGGCTTAAAAAAACGAAACTGGCAACATGCTTTATTTTTGCGAAAAACAATAAAGCAAGTTGTTTTTTTATTTTGTTTTTTTTTTTTCTCAACCTACTTACAACTACAATAAATGTTTTATTAGTGTGTAAGAAAGATAAACTCACTGTTTATTATTGTTGTTTTTGTTTAAGCTTTGATATTGCTACAAGTAAAAATGTTGCTTACAATTCTTATTCGCTTAACAGTTTTATTTGTTTAATATCTTAAGTTTTTGTAAAATCTTTGGATGAAGTTTCCTTATAATCTGGCCTAAGCAACCGGTGAAATGCGTATAGGAATAGCTTATCCCATCAACAATAAATTTCAGTGTTTTTATCATGAATAAAAATTGGAAATTAAGCACGACAAACCAAATATTGTTAATTGGAAATTTTGTATTCACAATAATTACTTTGATAATTAAAATAAAATTAAATCTCGGTTTTGGATCTATTACAATCGATTCACAGCGAAGTTTAGTTTAAAGTTTTTAAGTCGCGTTAGAATTGTTTGTGCTAGGCAGTGTTGCCAGTAGATTTTTTGAAAAAATACCTACACATGCTAAAAAAAATCCGATTTTTCCCTACACGTTGAAAAAATTTTCCCTACAAAAATCGTTACGCATTATTGTCATTAAATAAGAAGAAAAAATTTACTGTTATATGTTTATTAAAGCTTTGACAAAAATTAAGTACAAAACAAAAAAAAAAAAAAATACATTTATGTACTTTTAATAAATTCAATTAAATAGCTCAACATTGAATAATATTCAAGTGGTATAAGAAAGAACCATTGTCATTAGTAAGTATCGAAATAGTTGGCATATTTACGCTATACACCAATGGCTCTAATGATAGCGTATACCACAGTTTACATACATACATACATATCTCTTAATCCAGACACTTACAGCTGAAACAATTGTACCCACTATTCGTTGGCTTTTTCGCTTACCCTAAGTTATGCAGGAAACATATTTTTTCTGAAATAAATTCTTTATTTGTCACTAACGCATTGATGTCCATTTCAGCAAACAATTGTTTAGAAACCCCAATACTTTGTTTTTTAAGATATCTTAGAAAAAACCTTTACTCACATGGTAGTGTCGCCAACTTTTTAAACTACAAACGTAAATTTTTAAGCGCTTTAAGGGAAAATAAAAATATTTAACCGTTTTGGACAAGAAAATATTACTAAAAATACGTTTTTTCTGCATTTATTTCATAAATAATGTCTGTCCGATTTTCCCTACGCTTCTATTTTAGTATCAATAATAGGGATTTTACCCTACTTCTGGCAATACTGGTGCTAGGTTAGGTCCTGATACCAAAATGTTTTAAATATTTTTAGCAGATTTGACTTTAAATTTTGCGGACAGAGGCTCCAGAAAATCTATCCTGCAACACAAAGACAGTGCAAAATGTTTGAAGTCAGCAACAGTGTTGCCAGCTTAGCCTTTTTGATGCTAAATTGACATCTTTATATATCTTTTGGTTTTAAAATTTTGGTTTTAGCTTCGTGGTATTTTTAGTCTTTTTTTGCTCGATATACCCTGCGGGAAATTTGTGTCAATTGGTCCAACGGACTGGTCCTGGGAGTTGGGAAAATAGAATAGGTACAAAAAGAAAGAACTCATGACCAGTGAAAAGAGAACCAATAATATAACTGGTTTATGAGGAACAAAAATGTAGAAAAAGTAATGAATTACAGTACAGACTTTACCGGTGGTGTGACACATTTTTTGGGACTTTCTAAAATTTGGTTCTTGAATTCAATTCTAGGACTTGTTTTATTGAAAAAATACTACATTTTATTGAAATAAAACTACATTGTAGTAACTGTCACTAAACACGTCCATTGAGAATAGATGTGTGACTGGTCATATGGTGTCAATTGACCCCCTCCAATGACATCCCCATGTAAAAGTGATAGGTCTTATCCATAGAAAGTGTTAAAACTAGAACTGGTCTCTACCAGCAAAGACCTATCACGGGACTACTTTGGTGTCAGTTCGCTTCCCTCTAGGGTAGTTAGTTAATTTTTGAGAGTATTTTTTATACCCGCTTCTGATTCAACTTCAACTATGGTAAAGCATTTGTTTTTTACTTCTTTATGTTTCCACAGTATTGGTTTGTGACAGTGTCACTACACTATAGAGTTGGAAAAATTTTCAATGGGTGTTAAAATAGAATTGTGCAAGTTTTTTCGTTCAAAATATAGATTTCGCTTCCTATAAAAGCTTTCCATAGTTCTAATAAGATTTTGTTTCATATTGTTTAGAGGTCTTATTTTCGTCTTATTTAAAAGCCATTAAATTTGCCCAGGTGTTAACTCCTAAAATTTCTACCACTACCAACTCTTTACAGCAAGTCCCCTTACAAAAACTCTGTTTCTCTTTATACTCGAAAGGTTAGTGTAATATTTACCATCGTCTGTTGCGGAAAAAAAGAAAAATATTATGAAGTGTTTTTATGACTTAATTTTTCGCATTTTATTTCACATTTGAAGAGAAAAAAAATAACAAAAGAAATGAAAAGTAACAATACGTTTAAATACCCGTACAAATACTTGTATTAACTGGTATGTATATTAGTGCGTCCCAAAAAAAAATTTTTTGGGGCTCATGCATAATTTGAAAGTTCATAGGGTAAAGTATTTTTGAGATTTTTTTCAGATTTTTTGGAAGAGGTTTAGAAGTCGCTCGAGTCGAATTTTTGCCAAAAATCGTGTCTGTTTTCTAAGTTTTCTTCATAACTATGTCAAAACCCCGATCATCTGCACTTTTAAGGAAATAATTTTAAAGAAAAATGTCCCAGCTTTATTTTGGTGTGCAAAGACTATAAGTTTTTGCAATGCATTTGCTCTTTTATGCACAATACATTAAAATTTTTCGTAATTTTTCCAAAAATTTTGTAAATAACGCTTTATAACTTTTAACATTTTTATGAAAATGAAAAAAACCAACAATGCAGGTTTGAAAGATCAATTTATTCTTAATAACTTAGAAACAAATATTTTTGAATTCGCTCTTACCGTTCCTAAGTTTTTTTGTTTTTTTTTTTTTTTTTTTTTTTTGGGACACACTAATGTACATACACATTCATATTTTACAGTAAGAAGGAAGCACTTCTGCGAGTGTATACTTGTGCACTTTGTGTATGCAAGTTTCCTTTACTCAAAATCCAGGTGAAGTTGACTTTTTTAATACTTAGTTTTTATTCATTGTGTGAATATTTGCTGAAAGGTAAGTAAATTATAATACACATGCATACAAATAATTGTGTCGATAAAAAGACAGGGAGGGATAAAATAAGAAGAATGATAATTCATTTTTTTTTTAAATTCTGGGTGCAAATTACGGCATTCGATATCGATCGAAAATACAATACAATGTAAATGATAATTTCGATCGATATTGAATGCCGTAATTTGCCCCCTGGCCATCTACATTTAACATTTACTTTAAAATTGTAAGACAAAGCAGGTTGTCATTAAAGATAAATATTATTTTAAACTTTAAAAGTTTATATACAGTGTGTCCGCCGGGAAAATACCGGGATGTTTTTTTTAGGGAATTTATTTGGGTGTTAAAAAAAACCAAATGAATATGGCAATCATTAACTGTCAATAAAATTAACGTTATTTTAAAGAATCTTTCGTTTTTTTTTCTTTAATATTTTGTTTTAAACTTAAACAATAATGCAAAATATTAACAGCCGTATTCATAAAAAATTAAAATAGATTTGAATTGTGTTTTAAGAACAATTGGTATAAAAATTTGGCCTTAAAACCAGTGTGGCCATATCCAAAAATATTTTACAGCTAAATCGGCTTTAAAATAATGCTAAAAAATGCTAACAAAAATCTTAAACTGCCAAAAAATAATGCTAAAATTTAAATTGTATTATTTTTTGTTATTTTAGTTAATATACCTTTATATGGGCATTTCCTAGAGTTACGAACTTATGTTCGTACGTTTTTGCTGTACAAATAATATAGAAAACAAAACTTTTCCTAGTTATAAACATAAACATGTGGTCACGAACGTACGCAAAATAGAAGTCTACTTTGGCTGACAGTAGTGAAATGTTAAAACCTGCGTAATGGAACAGAATATTCAAAAGTGATTAGTTTATTTTAAAAGTGTATTAATGTAGGTCTCTATCCAGTATTTACACAATAAAATATCTCTATTGGCTTTTGTTTAATTGGCTTATTTTTTTTTCATAAGTTTTTTTTTTGTTATCACCATGCATTTTCTTATAAATATCTTAAAATTTCCGTAACAAAAAACTTAATACTCAATTTGCAATTGATTGTAATGAAGAGATTATGAAGAAAGAGTGCAAACATAACATATTTTTTGCATGCAAAATAGTTATATAAAAATGGTAGCTTAAAAAGAAAATATAAAATTTTCGAGCTTCCAGCGCAATTTCCTCAAGTAAAACAGCTGAGATATGCTATGAAACCTTTACAACATAGACTTTTTTATAATAAAAAACAATAAAAGACGATGATTATCAACATTTTAAATGTTCATCCTGGTTTACCTTTCTGAGGAAATACCCATATATGATTTATTTTACATAATTCTTCCTTATAAACTTACATCATATCAATAGAACAAACTGATTAAAATAAATAAATATTTAGTAAAAAGAAAAAATTAAAGGAACTTGACCTATAAATGACTTTTATTTAGTATTTCAATAAAATTTATAACATGTTTAATAAAAAATTTCATTTTATAAATTTAATACGTCATCAAAATTAATATTATGCTTCAACTTCTAAAGAATCGATCGAGATATCATTATAATATATGTCCTTATCGCATTTTTATGTGAGATCGTACATTTTTTTAAAACTATGGCAAAATTTTAAACCACACTTAATATAAAGTAGCGAATTCAAAGTCTTTAACGTCAGTCTATTTCGAATTTTCGTTTGCAAGAGATTTATCAATTAAAAACCTATTTTAACTTCCGCGTTGCTAAATGGCAAAACCCAGAACTTTATTGCAAAAGAAGCTAATTCACTGAATGGATTTTCATTTAATTCATTTTTATATCCATATACATTTATCCAGAAATCAACTGTTGAGTTCTTATTTAACAATTCATATGAATTTAGTTTCTGCCACTGATGTTCCAAAGTTGTAATTTCTTCTACAGTGAAATCTATTATTTCTTCTTTAAAATGTTCGCTTAAGTTGCATTTATTAGCTTTTAAACTGTTTTCTACACAATAAAAGTTAGCATTTGTTAAATTATTAAAACTTTTTGGCAATCGTTGTCTAAGTTGACATATTAATTGAGCTATAAAATCTCGGCATGTAATTCGTATTTATTTTTCTATTTCAAAAGTTATGGTATCACTTTTCGTTTCCAAAAATTTTTCAAAATCGTTATTGGAAAAAATCAGCTTAACATGAATTTAATGGATCAAACTGATCAAATTTTAAAACAATTTGATATGAAAGATCTTTTAAAAGATTGTACAGTTTCTATAGCAAAAGAGTAGGGTTTTGTATGTGCATTCAACGGGCCTTTGTTCCTACTAGGAACCACAGGACATAGTATATATAAATATATATACATATTCATACATATATATATTAAAAAAAAAAGTGTGGTAGATTTTCAAAAAAATATTCCTTGAATATTCTTAAATTAAATAATGCTAAAAAATGCTACATATTTAGTTGAAAAATGCTAAAAAAATGCTAACTGCTAAATGAAAAATTTGCAGCAAAATCAGACAAAAAACTGCTAAATCTAGCTGCAAAAATGCTAAAATGGCCACGCTGCTTAAAACACATTTCAAACTTATTTTATTTTTTTATGAATACGGCGTAAAAATACCACAAGAACTAAAAAAAGCCAGACAAGTTTAAATAATGCTAGACAATATGCTAGATTGGCAACACTGGCCATTGGGCATATAATCAACCAACCGACAGACCCTTTAAAAATATTATTTTTCATTTCGCTGCTGCGAATTGTTTTTCTTACGGCCAATTTCACCAAGTTCGGTTATTATTAACTATCAGTTATTGCTGCCAAAACATATTGGTAACCGGAACTTTAATTAAGTTAAGTTTTAACCGAACTTGGTGAAATTGGCCGTTAAAGTTTGTTTTTTTTTTGCACTTTGTCAATTAGACTGCGTGACAAAATTTCAACAAAGTCGTGACCAAATGAATCTGTAAAATTGTCCGCTGGATCCGAATATGAAGTCAGAAATGTCAAAACTTTTTGAGATATTCCAAAATAACCGTTATTTGTGTTTTTTAAAAAGATGATGTGACTGAAATGCAAATTTTAAACGGATTATGTATTTCTTTCTTTTTAGTGACAGGTTATAAAATTTCTATAAAAAATTTGATAATTCTGACTTCATATTCGGATTCAACGGAAAATTTTACATAAATATTAGGTGTCAAATTCAATTGGTCAAAAAACTGTCACGTAGTGTTATCGAAAGCTCTATGCCAAAAAAAATTTAATTAGAAAAAAAATTTTCTTTCTGCTATAAAATGTTCTATAATTATACATAATTTTAATTTTTAAAGAGCAGATTGTTAGAGCAATAAATTTATAAAAAAAAAATTTATAAATATGACCTCTTGATTTCTCATATCTTATACTAATTTAGTTAATTTAAAAATTTTGGAAACAAAAATCGTTTATAACTACAGGGTGTACGCCGGAAAGGTATACTAATCGCATTGTAATCCTGGCTGTATGCGATGTGGCAACGTCTTGTTGCTACCACGTGTTAATCAACTCCAAAGCATGCAGTGGTGGCGTTAAAAATTTTTCAATTATATCACGATATCGCTCCCTATTCCCAGTTACCGCTACGCCGTTTTCAATTTCAAAGACGTAAGGTCCAATGATTCCTCCTGACCAAATTGCACACCAGACTGTCATTTTTAATGGATGCATTGCCCAGAACAGACTATTCTGTTTATTCACATATGCATTCAAATGAAAATGTGCCTCGTCACTCATTATGATTTTTTCATGAAAATCGGTGTTGTCATGGGCGAGCTGTAACATCCTGTTGGCATATGTACGGCGGCGTAAATGGTGTTGTGGAAGAAGTTCTTGTGTCAACTGAATCTTAAATGAAAACAAATGCAAATTCTTGTGCAAAATTGTGGCCAAAGTTGTTCCTTGAAATCCAAGCTCCTGAGCACGGCGTCGAATTAAGGTTGATGGAGTGCTTTGAACACTTTCTTGAGCAGCAGTAGTGTTTTCACCTACAGACCCTCTAGTGCGTTTTGTTGTCACGTTGTTTCTTCCAAAAAATTCATGTAACTTTATCATCGTCACAGTAATCGATGATTGATTTTGATAAAATATTTTAGCGATTAAAACACGTTGGTTTATCGAATATTTTTCCGTTATTAATTTGCCACGTGTCTACTTCACGACTGCCAAATATGAACTGTCAAGACTTATGTTTACCAAAATGGCGGCAAAACAAAGTAGTATACCTTCCCGGCGGACACCCTGTATAAGCAAAAATAAAGGAAAAAGCTATTATATACGAAATCTAGACCAATCTTCGGTTCGACCCAGAATCTCGTTTTAAAGTGATCTAAAGATGTCGATCCGTCCGTCTGGCTTGTTGTCTGTCCATGTTAAGCTTGTGAGCAAAGTACAAGATAAAGTGGATAATTTGATCAAATTTGTAAATGGTGAGAATCAGTTTAAAAATTTACATGTCCCTATGATAACTTCTATTAAAATTAATAATTTAAAATTAGAATTAGTAATTCCATGTCAAATCGACCAAGAGTAATTCTTTCATCAAAAGTTTCTTTGAACAAATTAACTGTCAAACTCGCTGTGTGGCATGTGGCTCCGTTGGAGTCACATGTCAGCAAGATTAATGCCAGCTAAAGGCTAGATTACACTATCTCACAAGTCTTACTATTCCATAATACTTTGTGAGATAGAAATCTAATGAGTTTTGTTGCGACTGTCAAAAAATCTAATTTAACATGACAGTTTGAGTTCACACCATCACACAAAGTATAAACACTCACACATGAAATAAAATGCAACCCGAAAACGAAAATTTTTTTTTAATCATGCCCGCATAATGACATTTGACCATTATCGTTTTTGAAGACATATTAACAAATGAATCTACCAGCCCATAAAGCGCACCAAACAGTAAATATCTGTGGATGTTATTGTGTTTCGACAAAAGCTTGTACATTATCCTCGTCCTGAAAGCAACAATTCTGTTTACATAGGTTCCCATTCGATCAAAAATGGGCTTCATCGGAGAACAAAATTTTGGATGGTAATTCAGCACCCATATCAATGTGTGCTTCAGCCCATATTTCAACAATTTGCTAGCGTTGCTCTAGTGTAAGTCTATCCATAATGAAATGTGAAACCAAACCAAGCAAAATGCAACTATAAGCTGTTAGACTGGGCGTTGTTGCCAACTAAAATACGCTGAAAATATAGATATTGGACCTGGCTGATTGAAATACCTTAAAATTTTGTTCCTAGACTTATCTTTAATTATAGCGATTGACTTAGAATCACTTTCTTCCTGGCTGGCTGGGTGGCAGGCTGGCTGTCCATGTAAGCTTTGTGCGCAAAGTAAAGGTTGCAATTTTGGAGATAATATCATGAAATTGGGTGCACATGTTCTAATTGGCACAGGAACCAAGCCTTTTGATAATGGGGCGAATCGGTCCATAACTTCTCATAGTCTCCATACAAGCTTCTTTCCGGAATAGGGTCTTTGTGCCAATAAACCATCAAATTAAGTTGGTATTTAGATTAAGTGCTCGAAAATAAACACTAAATATCGCTCCTTAGGGTTCGGTTCGGTAGTTTTATGGAATTCACAAATGCTAATAACGTTTGTGTAGTAAATCATAAAAAAATAACGTTTCCCTGTTTGTCATCTTTCGAACACAAAAATAATACTGTTCTTATCCATATCAACAAAAAGATGAGAACGTTTAATTCCGTTCGGTTAATTTTAAAAACCACAAACTTCATAGTGTTCGATTCAGCTCATTAGTGTTCGTTCGTTTCTGTTGGGCGTAGCGGCCTTTTGGCTGGTAAAAACCAAAATCAAACATTTTTTACAAAAACAAAATGAACATAGGAAAAAACCAAGAAGCCAGCAAAATAATTTTACACAAACAAAACATATACACACTCAAGCTATTCGTGCTGCGGTCGTTGCTTAATTTTTTTGTTTGTTCATTTCTTTATAAATTTAAAAAAAGAAACATTATAGAACATTAAAATATAATGTTTGTCTAAAGTATCACTACAATTGTTCTGTGTGTTTTAGCGAAGAACGTAACATTATATAATATTCTGTTCTTTCTTGAAAATAGTTAAGAACGGTATTAAGGGTTATGTTCGTCTACACAAACACTAAAAAATAGATATCGTTCCTGGTTGTCCTGGTTGGCCGAATGCTAAATAATGTTCTGTTTATTTTTTTAAACTGCCCATAAAATAATTTTGTTTAAGTTTCCCAAATAGGGTACACTCGCAAAAATTGTTTTTAAATACTGTGGTGTAGGGTATCATATGGTCGGGCTAGACCGACTATTCTTTCTGATTTATTTTGACTCTTTTTAAATTGTTTATTAGCAAAAGTGGTTTCATTACGAAAAATATTTTCGTTTTACTTTTTCTAAAGAAGAAAAATACGAAATTGATTTCGCTTTTGATCGGATTGGAATTCTGTGACATATCGCAATGGTAATTTCCTCATGATAAATTTTATAAAAGTTATGTCAAATATTTGTGCTCTTAGGATTATGGGTCCCATATAAGCACCCATTCTTAAATCCTTTTAGCACGAATAAACCTCATAAATTTGTAGATATATATCTAGATAATATTTGGCACAACAAATTATCTATATACACTGTATGGAATCCAATGGTCTGGCTTAAACATAAATATACATATATATATTTTTTTTTTTTGTGGAAGATGAAGATGATCGTTAATCTTTTATTATGACCCTGCTTTTTAAACAAATTTATTCTGATTCATCGTTAGGGATTTTTTAAATTCTGCAAAGCGTTATATGACATTTTAACATGTTATTTAAACTTGTTTTAATTTAAAAATTTAATGTTAAGAAAACGATGAGTTCATCCATCACTTTCAGTAATGTTAATGCTAAATTAAGGGAAACTTTTTTATAACATGTTGCTTACTAAATAAATTGCCAATCAACACGGTATCAATTTATAACTGATTTAAAAAAATTGAATCTATGAAAAGTCCCCATTTGTTGCGCCTGCAAAAAAAAAAATCTTGTATAAAAACTGCGAACGCTTAAAAGTATTTCCATGCTTTCCTTTTAAACAATTTATGACTTTCAAAACCTAGAGCAAAATTCAAATACACACTTATATACACTTTGACCCCAAAACTGACTATTGCGATATTCTAAAAAAAAACCAATGACAAAATAAGTGGTTTTTCTTACCTTCAACACCCCCTGCAAACAGGTAGAAGAAGTTTATAAAAAATTCACGCAAAAACAACCGATTTTTTTTATGTATTTTATAGCATACTTTTAAGTGTTTCCCATAAACTTTGTATTACCTTCGCTGTTTTCTATAGGTCGATACTATTACATACATATAACGGTATCGGTGTATTTGTGTTAATGTGGTTGTATTATAGTACCTTTGTTAAGGTTTATGTTTATGTGTTTATTCTTAAATGCGGTGGAAAGAAAATAAAGGAAGCAAAATACCGAAAACATACAAATTGTTTTAGCCAAGGAGAAGCATTTATAATATTTATGTTTTTTGCTTTTTATTTTAAAATTGCGAGAAACAAAATCGTACATAAATTATTATTTTTTATGAATATTGTTTTGTAGTATAAATTTTATGGTTATTTTTCATTTTTTTTTTTTTTTTTTTTGTAAAACAGATTTTTTGTAGCATAGTATTTTTAATGAAACACTTAATAGTATGCTGCACATAAGCAACCGTAAGTCAAGCAACTAAATGTAGGCTATATAAACAAAAACTTTGTTTTAGTTTCTGTTGTGTTTTAAAGGAAACGGTTTTACAAAACAAACAAAAAAAGTTTTATTGTTTGCTAAAACATAAACAACAACAATAAATGTATAATTAAAAAAAGCTACAATTTTAAAAGCTTTAAAAAATTTACTGTGTACTAACATCTCCCTTACTTTTTTTGGTTTTTTGCCTTTTCTCTCTCTCTTAAATAATTTATTTTACTTTTTTTTAGTTAATGTTAAATGTAACTTGATACTTAAGCAATTGTTCAAATGCTTAAGTAAGTTTCTTTTAAATTATTTTTAATTTAGGTAAAGTTATTTACAAATAAGTGTGCTTTATGTTGAAAATAATAAAATTTACTTTAACTTTCTATAATAATATTTAACTATAATCCCTAATGGTTATAAGATTTTGTGTAACTTTCATTAAAATTCTAATGTTACTTAAAATGTACAGGCAATTTTAATTTTTTTAAGATTATTATTGCAAGTCATGTCTAAAAACAAAAAGTTTGAATATTAAAATATGTAGAACATTTTAATAATATCCCTTAATGTATACTTCACTAAATGTATTTATTTAAGCTAAACCACCTCATAATGCTTTTTACACAAACCCACTGTAAATTCTTAAATTATTTGTGTAGCTGTTTTTTGGGCATAATTTTATTTATGTAAACAAAGCATATTTTTGGGGTTGTGAAACTAAACAGCTTCAACGTTTTGTAGGCCTTAAATAACTTTTTTTTTAATTTAAAAATATTATGTTGTATATTTCAAATAAATGTTATTTCTTTAGCAATTTAACCAGTTTAAAGGAATTATGTATATATAGATGAAGTAAATTTTATGAACATTTGTTCTTAATTAGAAAATTATTGTTTGTAACAAAAATAAATTACCTTAAATCGTACAGGGTGGCACATAAGTAGGATTTCTTTAATAAGTTACCTTTTTCTTTTTGATTTTTGGCATTTAGATAGGCATTTTTTTGAGAATTTAGATTATAGTTGGGAAATATGTTGCACGCACCTAAAAATTTGTTCAGTAATTGGGCAGTTTAAAAAACCATTCACACTGATCCCAACTTGTTAGTTGTTAACAAAAACACATAGTCCAATTATTGTTTCTGAGGTAATTCCACAAAATTCTGTGCATTTTGCGACAACTACCCAGCAAGAAATTATCAAAATTTGGAAGCTGCTAAATCCCTTGAAAGCAATACACTGCTTACTAAATCGCAAAATAGCTTTGGAGTTGTGATAAAGTAAGGGAACGATCAAAAAATTGTTTAAGAACTAAAGGTAATAGACAGAAACTATTGCTTTTAAGCGGCTCATCTCGAACAAAAATCATGCCTTATAAATACACATAGGTAAGTAATTCGGTAAGATTGTCTCCTTTACAAAGCTGCTTCCAGGGAAGCAGTATTTTTTGATGGGTAGTTTGCCTATTTACGTGACCATTGAGGTAAAATAGAGTCTTATTGCCTATTATTTCGATGTGAGAAAACTAACTCCGAATAACCTAAAGCTAACTTAATTTTAAATTTAACACCTTTGCTATTTTTCGCTGAGCTTAGTCGGTCCCTCATAAATTTCTAAAGTCTATATGAGTTATTTCCGAATAAGCAAAAAAAAATTAATTCGCTTACCAAATCATAACGTTACATATGCGCTACCCTGTATACGAAACCAAATAAGAATTCGTTCAGTTTAACAATGTCTGAATATGAAATTTTCATTGTAAATGCTGCTTTCATATATATGTTTCACCCAATTTATGAATGTATGTCTGCCTAAATGTCGATGCTAAGTTCGCAATTAAAGTAACAATTCATTGTGTCTAATGTTATTTATAACGCCTTGTAACTGAATGCCAATTACTGTCTAATTCATTGTTATTGGTAATAAGGTTGAAAAGTTCGCTCAGTGAACAACTGTACAACAGCCTGCTATTGAAGGTATCAATTTACACAAAATTGTAAGACCACTGTAAGTATGAGTAATAAAAAAATTAATTATACATCATAATTTTGATCTTTTTATACCCTCCACCGCGTCTAGTAGTAAATGATGGCATACTAAGTTTGTCAGTCCGCCTGAAACATTTTTGATTTTCAACTAAGACCTCATAAATTATATTTATTTTGAGTCCTTTAGTAACTCTAAGACGACTTAGCTATGTCCATCTATCTGTCCGTCAATTGAAAACACGCGCTTACTTTTGAAAGACTCGACAGAAAATAACAAAATTGTTGTCAAACTTTTTCTAATTTCCTACGCCATTTGGGATTGAAATCTTAACCCGAATGTAAGACAACCTCCCTAAAAATTTGACAATTTTTGTTACAAAAATTAGCTTTAATTGGTGACAGAATGAACCGATTCTCATTTAATTTTGCACAGATTAACTTTATCTGACCAGAAATCATACTATTTCATTTTGTGAAAATCGGTTTATAATTTGCCATAGGCCTCATTTAAAGTCAACTTTAGGAAAACACTTTAGTATGCCTTAAACATTAACGAATCTTTCTTTTGCCGTAAAATTTGGTCTGTCAGAGTTTCATATAATTAGAAGCCATTCCGACAAATTTTTAAAGATCGGCCCATATTTAACCATAGGCTTCATATAAAGCTCAATCTGGGAAAACACTTTAGTAGGCCTTAAGCCGCAACGAATAATAATATTGTAGTACAATTTATTTTGTCATAGTTTTGTAAGACTCGAATTAATTTATTGATTTATTTGGTACACAGTGAAACAAGAACGAGTCTTTTTATAACACTGTACATATAACGTTATTCACAAATGTAACATATTTAAAAGTTTGACTAATAAAACAGATTAATATACCACAGGCAAAATACTCTAATAGAAAAGCCGCCATAACGCTGCACAGTGGCGCCCGTAGAGCAAACGAGGTTGCAAAAATCAAAATTTTCATGAGCGCCGACGAAGTTTTGAATAAACCCATGTTATAGGAAACTTTTCAACGATTTCAAATCTGCCACTCTTAATAATATCACATTTTTAGTTTAGAAGATATAGCCGTTCAAAGTTGACCGACTTTCGGTTTTCAAAAAAAAAAAACACAATTTTTAGTAAATTTGTTGCGATTTCAGGTGTAATATCACGAAAAATAGGTAACGAATCGCCTTATTTTTTGTTTGTATTGATTGATGTATTTATTAAATGTATAATGATAAAAAAAAATTAACTGTTTGCTTTGTGTTTCTCCTGGTAAATCACTATTTAAAAACTATCCGTTTTTTCACTATTTTTCAACTTTGACGGAAAATAAAAAAAATCTATATTTTTCTATATTTTCCATATTTGCAAAACCTGTTCGTTGATTATTTCTTTACATAGTTCAAAAATTTTATCTGCCCGTACGTGCCCGTTTGGCTTCTAGAGGTAAAAAAGGTTAAAAAGACATGGTTGCAGAAATTGTATGGCGTCCATCCCTTATATGTTTTGACTGACAGTAGTTTGATCTAATAGTTTGAAAAAAACTACTCATTGAAATTAGCAGGTACGTACCTCACTTAAACAATACTTTGGCTTACAAATGGTCAAGAACAATGTCATGCCCGATTTGCAAAAAGAGTCAGAAGAACTTTGGTAATTTAAACGATTCTACAAATGAGGAGAATTACGAATATGGAATGTCACCATTGCACGCAAGGATAAGGTGTATGGAATTCTTGCTAAAACTGGCTTATACCCTACCCCAAGAGGAGGAAAACTTCGATGAAAATACATCAATAAAGGATAAGGAAAAGATCAGAAAGAAGCAAATACAGGATGCTTTTTTTAAACAAGTTGGACTAAAAGTAGACTGTCCCAAGCACGGATACTTCAACTCAAACGATGGAAACACTTCTAGGAAATTTTTTGAAAATGATGAGGCATTAACTAGAATCACTGGAATTGACAATCAAATCGTGAAAAGATTGGGAACGATCTTGGATGTTTATACTGCAAAGAAAATGTCAATTCTACAAAATATGGAGAATATGCGTCGAAAACTGCATCTCTTTTAGCAGAAATGTATCCACAGAAGAAGTTGACCCCGACCGTCCATAAAATATTGGCGCATGGCAAAGATATAATTGAGTACCAGTCTTTGCCAATTGGAGAGCTTTCTGAAGAAGCACAGGAGTCTCTTAACAAATTTTATAAAAAATATAGATTGCAGAACACATTCAAAGCATCAAGGGTAAGGCAAAATGAGGACCTCTTCAACATGTTGGCAGCATCTTCCGATCCACTTATTTCTTCCCTGCGGCATGTGCAGTCACGAAAAGAGTTAGAAAATAATTATAGTTTAGAAATGGTTAGTCTTTTAGATAAACCTTCTCTTACGAATTGTGATGAATATTTTACAGAAAATTGAAAAAATAAATTTAAAAAAAAAAATTATTTTTTTTTAATTTGTTGGGTAATAATTTAAAACATAAAACCCTAAAGAAAAAAAATAAAAACAATCTAAAAATGTAAAAATAATTTTTTTTAGTTACCATAAAATTGATTTTTCTACTAATTTTAACTTTGATAACCCATAAGTAGGCCCCTACAAAGCGTAGCACCCTTTCCAAACGCTCATTTCATATGCTGAACAGTTATCTATCATATGCTGTTTAAACTGATCAATTATCTTATTCGGTTCAAAAGATATGATTTTTGCAACGAAAAAACTCAAATGGCGCCACTGTGCGCTGGTGTATTTTGACATCAGTACTATGACAAGTGTCTTCGTTGTTGAAAACATGACACTTTTCATCATTGTGATGTCTGCCTTAACATCACTTGGCCAAGTTGTCATCAGGTGAAATTATGTCATCAATGGAATAACACATTGGCATCACAGAAATTGCGAATCGGAGTCAGTTTAATAAAAAATGTCAGCAAAGCGATGACTCAGTAACATCGGTGAAAGGACTCATTAAGCTTATTGGGATTGACTCAAGTCAAAGTGAGAAAATATTGTTATTAACTTACCCGTTACACATTTTTTTCGCTTTTGTTGTATTCCGTTGTATTGTTTACAGAAGAACTCTCAATTATAAGATACCAGCAGCATGCCCGATATGGTTTTCGTCATCATTCTACTTTGAAAATTTCATTTATTTAGCTAAATAATTAAAACAAATAGTATATGGGAATATTTGCTTCTTATTTTTCTTTTTAAACATGAAAATAATACACAAAATCTGGCATCGAATTGATGTCCCTGTAGTCATAGCATAGATGACACGTAAATCATGGCTAAATTTTATGATAATGTTCGTCATTGGATTGATGTCACTTTTTGCCTAATTGATGCCATTATTATTATTATGTTATTAATAATTGTAATAACATTGGGCACATTCACAAAAAGTAACTGTTGCGCAATTCTGCTATTAGGGCATCCATCATCAATATGAAGATGTATTTTCTATGAATTAACCCTCTAGTGCCTAAGAGTGCCTCAAGGCATGCTTTATAAAATTTCTACTGACGTCCAATATATAACTAATTTTTATTAATTTCCATTTTTTTACAATTGCTTAAAGATCTAGAAAAATATTTGTAGAAGCTTCGAAAGCTCTAAAAAGCTCCTAAAGCATTGTAAAAAATCTCAAACACAATGCTTTTGTTCAAAGTGCAAACTTCATTTTTGATGCTCAAATAATAAAATATTTTTTTTTTTTGATTATCTTAAACAGAACCAAATATTTTTAATTTGTTTCATTACTTAATAAACAGAATTCTTAAAAATTAAACGTGTTTTTGTTACTAGATACCCTACGGTGACTCAAGGTACTTTTAGATGTTTTCTCAACTGAAACGTAAACGACTCATCGTACGGGCTTAAAATTTTTTTTAATTCAGAGGCCCAAAAATACCCTAAAAATTGTTTTCATAGTATATTCCCATTTATTCTAAAACTTGGTATTAGCGGGTTAAGACAAATAATTAAGTCCACTTTTAAAAATCATTTAAATACCACTAAATCCGTAACAAATATAGATGCTGTAGTAAAATTTGGTCCAAGAAATTAAAATGTATAATTTTGTGATAATCTGTCCATAATTTAAAATATTTTTATTATTGTATTAAAATTTGGTCTAATTTAGGTTTTTTTAATACTAAAATTTTCTTTAGCGGAATTTGTGATGAACGATCTATAATTTACGATAGATCAAATAAAAAATCCCTTCCTGAAAATCACTTTAATAAGACTTATGATATTTCTGAAATAATAAGGCAACGAATTATAATAATCTGAGGTCAGCTTTTTTAAAGATTGGCTTATATTTCATAAGTACCATGTAAGGCCTACTCCTTAAATATTCGAAGATGGAGGGTGTTAAAATTCGGAACAGTCGAATATAGCATTCTTAGTTGTTGACTAAAGGATTTGCCAATCTGTCATCAAGGTGGTCTTTAAGACCATCAGTTATTCAACTTTTTGCAGTTTTTAGAGTTTTTCTCGATCCAGGAAAAACAATGTTTTTTTTAATTTTGCATTGCAAATGCAATATAAAAATCATTCTTATCTTTGGAGAAAAATCTCAATTAAATTTTTTAAAACATATATCTGATTGATAAGTTCAAATAAAACAACCGAAAATTATATAACTCAAGGAAAATAGTCACGTTGAAATATGCCTTAAAAATTAAATTCTTATAACTCAAGCCATTGCAAATATTTAATATTCCCTCTTAAACATTTGCACGAATTAGTTGGAAAAATAATACAATTACATCTTTTAATGGCACTTCAAAACACCTTGAAGAGAAAACGAAATCACAAGAAAAGAACATTATTTTAATATGCAAGTTTTACTATTAGGCACGTCGAAAGGTGGGAGTTAAAAACTACAAATGAAACATCGAAATGTCATTGAATAAAAAATTTATAACAAATACTATACAATGGCATGGCATGGCAGGGCAAACTTTTTTTTGAGAGCTGAGGGTGGCCAGAGGCTTTGATTAGCGTTTCAAATTGTAAAGACACTAATGACTTAAAAAAAAAACACAAAAAATAAAACAATTTTCCTCCTTTCTTTAAATTTCTTTAAGAATTTTAACTTTTAGTTCTTTAGTTAACCTTTTAGTTTTTTTTATTCTTGGTACCTATATTTTATTAGGCCACCCTCAAATGTTCGTGACCTTCATAGACGAGAGTAAAATTAAATGTAAACTTCAAAATTAAAAAAAAAAAAACTAGAAAAAACATTCCTTTTGAAGAGTGTTCACCATTTTACACTTTATACGTGAGTTTATTTCGTTGTCTTCCTTTTCGGTAGTAAATGTTATGGTTTAATGTCTTTTTTGTGAAAAAATTTAAGTCAAGAAATCGATAAACCACCAAAAAGATTGGCGTATATTAATTTTGTCATTTAATTTGTAACATGTCGAAATTATTATCGAAACAAGCACACGAGATATAAAAAAGTTAAAATTTTGGCTTAACTATTTTCTTTTCACAAAAATCCCGCAGTATAATAAAAATAGGCCAAATTCGTTTATTATTTCATTCAGCCCCTAAAAAATGTGTCCCCCTAGATTAAAACTTTTAGCTTGACTGCGACAGGACGAGAAAAAGCCACAAAATTTGGCTTGAATCCTTCCATTATGTGATTAAAATTGAAAAAAGACCAATTCAGTCCATTATATCACTTTGTTTACATACAAATAATCGCCAAGAATAAAACTCATAGAAGCCAAAAGGGGTGATCTAACCAACAAAATGAATGAAATAACAGGGAGAGTAATAATTAATTATTTTTTTTTTTTATATTTTAAGATGATAACAGTTATTTCTTGATTTTTATTTTTTTAAGCAACAATAAAAGTTATTTTTTGATTTGGATTTCTAAGAGCAAAAAAAAGATAATTTTTAATTTGTATTTTTTCGAACAGAAATAACAGTTCCTTTTTCCTTTTTAATTTTTCGACCAAAAATAACAGTTATTTTTTGATTTGTATCAAGCAGAAATAAAAGCTATTTTCCAAAACAGTGAACGTGTTATAATCATTAAGTTGATTTTTAATATTTATTTTAATGTGCGATCAATATGGGATTTCTTATGCACAATAAAATAAATATTGTAAGTAAACTTAATTATTATACCACGTATATTTCTTTAGAGAATAGCTATTATTTTTGCTTAGAAAAATAAAACTTAAATAAACCAACATTTTAAAAAGCAATATATTTTATCGTAGACTAGTTCCTAAGGACCAATATGGTCTACATAAATCAGTTTTTCGACTTTTTTTCTGTGCTTTTTTTAAATTTCAGAATAATTGTTATTTTTGGTCAATGGAAAATAATAATTATGTCTGCCAAAAAAAAAACTCAATATGTAATTAACAATTATTTCTGCCAAAAAAAAAATAACAATTATTTTTGCCAAAAAAAAAAAATTATTATTTCTGAAAAAAAAAATTAAAATCGAATAATAACATTTATTTTTGCCAAGAAAAATAAATATTATTAAATAACAATTATTTCTGCAAAAAAAAAAAATCGTAAAATAAGAATCATAATTAATTTTTAATAATTTTAATTAGGCTTAAGTTCATTAAATTTAATTTTCATTAAATTATTTTCATGAAGAAAGGAATTTTACAACATGAAAATAAATTAAAATTGTTATTGATAATCTTTCATTCTTGACCGTGGCCGGGGCTCGAACCCGGGCCGGCAGGTTACCATGACATGTTTCGATCGCAACCACTCGATATCCTCAGATGGATTTGCCGTTTTACACTCGCAGCCATCGACGACTGCTGACGTCAATAGTCAAACATCAATCTTTAAACCAAATTGTATTTAAACCTTTGGTAGATCGAAGTTTGCTTTTTTGAATGATTGTCCATTTTAATTGATTTTACATGTTCCTCCTTACTTCTGTTTTTTCGTACCTTTTGTCAAGAATTTTTCTCGGCCACGGTCAAGAATGAAAGATTATCAATAACAATTTTAATTAATTTTCATGTTGTAAAATTCCTTTCTTCATGAAAATAATTTATTGAAAATTAAATTTAATGAACTTAAGCCTAATTAAAATTATTAAAAATTTGGATTAAAAACCATAAATAGTTCAACAAAATAACCACAATACTAATTATTGTTAAAGCTAAGGCACGGGCTCTATGTATTCATTTGTCCTTCAAGTTGTGCTGAAAAAGGTCAACAAGAAAAAGAAAGACAAAAAAAAATGAAAAAAAAACAAAAAATGTACTTTGGACTTCAAGAAAAATTCTTGACAAAAAGTACGAAAAAACAGAAGTAAGGAAGAACATGTAAAATCAATTAAAATGGATAATCATTCAAAAAAGCAAACTTCGATCTACCAAAGGTTAAAATACAATTTGGTTTAAAGATTGATGTTTGACTATTGACGTCAGCAGTCGTCGATGGCTGCGAGTGTAAAACGGCAAATCCATCTGAGGAGATCGAGTGGTTGCGATCGAAACATGTCATGGTAACCTGCCGGCCCGGGTTCGAGCCCCGGCCACGGTCAAGAATGAAAGATTATCAATAACAATTTTAATTAATTTTCATGTTGTAAAATTCCTTTCTTCATGAAAATAATTTAATGAAAATTAAATTTAATGAACTTAAGCCTAATTAAAATTATTAAAAATTTGGATTAAAAACCATAAATAGTTCAACAAAATAACCACAATACTAATTATAATTATAATTAATAAAAAAAATAAAAATCGAAACATAACAATTATTTTTGCGAAAAAAAAAAAAAAAATTCTGAAAAAAAAAATCGAATAATAACATTTATTTCTGTCAACAAAATAAATATTAATAAATAACTATTATTTCCGCCAAATAAAAAATCGAAAAATAACAATTATTTCTGCAAAAAAAAAATAAAACTCCTGACGATCTGGCCTAAGCAACCAGTGAAATGCGCATAGGAATAGCTTATCCCTTCAACAATAAATTTCAGTTTATCAATAGTATGAAATGGGAATGTAGTACATTTAAACGAAACCTTGTAAATCAAATAATAGCAATTATTTCTGCCAAGAAAAATAAATATCAATTAATAACAATTATTTCTGCAAAAAAAAAATCATAAAATAACAATTATTCCTGCCAAAAAAAAATAACAATTATTTCTGCCAATAAAAAAAATAAAAATCGAAAAATAGCATTTATTATTACCAAGAAAAATAAATAACAATAAATAACTATTATTTCTGCAAAAAAAACGAAAATCGTAATATAACCATTATTTCTGCAAAAAAAAAAATAAAAATCAAAAAATAACAATTATCTCTGCAAAAAAAAAAAAAAAAAGCTCGAAAAATAACAATTATTTCTGCCAAGAAAAATAAATATCAATAAATAACAATTATTTCGGCACAAAAAAAATCGTAAATAACAATTATTTCTGCGAAAATAAAAATCGAAAAATTACAATTATTTCCGCCAAAAAAAAAGGTAAAGCTCGAAAAATAACAATTATTTCTGCCAAAAATAAAAATTATTTTTGCCAAAAAAAGTATTAGAAAATAATAATCATTATAATATTGCAATATTTATAATAAATCGTTTGGTTATAATGCAAACCTGGTAAATCCACTATTTAAGTAAATTGAGATTTTCATGCCGTGTGGTAAAGAAAGATTTGCCTCGTCGACCAGCATGAAGTTTTTCTTCAATTTGAGTCTTGAAGTGTGCCAAATCAACTATATTTTTGGTTTTCCTCTTCTTAAGTAGCAAATAGGAAAAATTAAAAGTTGTTTTTCTCTCCTGCAAAATTTGTTGAAAAGGAGTTAGCAGGTTTGCATATTAAGCCGACGAAATATCATAATTGTTACGGCCCCTGGTATTAATCTTTGATGCTTGACACAAAACTTTAAGACAAAAAATTGCATTTTAAGATATTTATTAGGTTTAACTACATTTTTTAATCTTTTTCGTTTGGCATAAATACCTTAATTGCCAATTTCACGAATTCTATATAAATAACAATTAATTTTTGTATCATTTATTTCGAAAACGGCTCAGGTACAAACATACAAAGAGTTCAGGAGATACATACAACTGAATATTTCTTAAACCATTTGACCTTTTGAAGCAGAGTTTTGTCCTAAAATTGTAAAGCCTCTGTTTACGTTATAATAGTAAAAACGAAATCAAAAATTATTTTAAGTAATATTTAAAGGAGAAAATGGTCATTATAGTTTTCGGAGATGAGCTCTTTTCGAAAATTATTATTTTCGTGGTTTTAGTAGCAAAATGGTATTTTTATCGTATGTGATTTATTGAAGCACATAAATATTCAAATAATCTATAAAGTTTAAATATATATTTGAATTATAAGATAGTATTAACCCCTTTGAAGATTAATTTAAGAATTACAAAATTTTAATAAGAGTAAACAAAATTTTCAACGAAAACTTTTTAATTAAAAGTAACAATAAGAACTTTTCGGTAAAATGTTTTCTGTTTATTAATATTACAAATTAGTATTATATGTTTATATATGCTTTGAGCTTAAGGTCTGTTTTTGTTTATTAAATAAATTAAAATATTTTTATTTCTCAATATTTCGATTTCCTAGTCCAAACTTAGATATTTTAATAGTTGTAAGTTTTATTCAGGATTTTTTATTATATTAAAAAAAAAAAACCTGTAGAATATAGAAATCTTCTTTCGGCAAATAAATGTCAGTCGGCAACTAGGTTATCATAATCCTCCGAGCAGCTGCTTTGACACATTTTCAAAACAAAATTGTGCTTATACCCGAATATATATTAGCTTCAACTGAATTAACACATAATTGGTGTTCATAACAAGAGATTTGATTGTCGTTATCAATATATTTTTTTTAACCGGTCAAATGTAGCCCATAAGGACTTGTCCAAAGGTAACCCCAATGAATGGAAAAAATAGCTTATTTTACAGTACGATGTCCTAGGGCAGGACCATATAATTCAGCTTGCATTACAAAGGAGAAGTCTTAAAACTATTCCATGGTATACTCCAGAGGATTAGCTTTGAAATCGTTTCAAAACGAAAACATGTCGTTAAAAAACGAAGACATGTCGTTTCACTGCAAACTCTTCTTAATAATGACATGGTCCGTACTTGCATTACATTGGACCAGCCCAGGATCAAAATGGATCAAGTAGTCCAATATAATTTGCAGGGTATGCATATGTTCATACCTATAAGAATACGTAAATTACTTACCCCTATTTATTAAGTTTTTGCACATTTTCCATATTTGACCGCAAAAATATTTTTTAAAAATAAAATTAAAAATTATTTTAATCTATCAAATGTTTTGACAGAAAATTTAGTAAGCAATTGGGGCTTTTAACTATTTTTTGGTTGTGAATTCCGAATAATTTTATTTTCATTTGTTGTACTCGAATTGAAACTATTCCAACAATCAATAATTGGTTGAAATAAATGAATTAACATTTATATTACAAAATTTATTGACGAAAGCAAATTATTGATTGCAATGCCTAATATTCAGTATTGTCCTGTATTAAATTCGGTTGCGATTCTAACCATTTGTACTAATTTTTAGAACTAAATTAAATAAGTTATCATAACTAATAAAAGAATTGATGGAATCATATTTCAGTTAGAGCAACGTTTTAATAATCAAGAGAATTAAAAATTAGTTAGAACTATACATTTTTAATAGTTGCAATAATAAATCATGTTACTTGATCAATATTTTATTACTGCAACCGTTTCCCAACCAATTTGTTTTCTGTGTGTATGTATTAAATATTCCAAATAAATATGGAGATGAGCCCTTTTCAAAATTAATTTAAAAAAGTCACCTGTATTTCACCGCTATACTCAAAAGAAAAGTCAATCCATTCGGACTCAAATCAAGCCGAAGCGGTGTTAATAGTACGGTGAGTACAGATTTTCTTGAATCAAGTACAGAAAGATTGATTCAAGTGTGGATGTTCAATCGCGAAATACTTAAATTTTCCATATTCAATCCCGATTTCGTACTTGCAATAATCCGAAAATGAGATTGATATAAGTAAAACTAAGATTGAACCAATCTCAAAATGCGCTTGATCCAAGTATTATAAAGTTAATTTTATTCGGAATTCGTACTTGAAATAAACCAAAAGTGAAATAACAAGGAGAATTTTATTACGTACTTGAAATAAACCAAAAGTGAAATAAGAAGGAGAATTTTATTACGATTGATTTACTTACCCGTTTTGCACCTTACAGATTTTTAATTTAAAAACACCAACATCACTCCTGATATGGTTTTTCTTTAAAAACTTAATGTACGTATATAACTAAAAATGTTAACTAAATGAGAAGCAAGAGTTCTCAATTTTACTTTTCAAACATGAAAATAATGTGATTTCGTCTTGTTCTGTTGTTTCTACATACAACAAGCGAATCGTTTTTGAACTATTTGTAGTAGTAGTAGTAGTAGTAGTAGTCTACAACAAACTTTGATAAGTTAAATGAGATTAAAACGCTCACTTTGAAATTTTACTCTCAGAGTGACACTACCAACGAAAAGTTTAATCTACTTTTTACTTGGCTTAAGAATTTTGTACTTATTTTAAGAAATTCCGGGTTTGATTTTCGAAAGTAAACCCATTTAGGATTGTTTAACCTTCATAAGGTCTTCGGGCCAAATTTGACCCATTTTGAAATAAAAGTTAAATTTTTTCTAAGAGTGAGTGACTTATATTTTTTATATTTTATGACTTTTATTTAATTTTAAATGCCAACAACTTCGTTAGGTTTTCAGAAAAAAATATTGGGGAAAAAATATTTATAAAATTTTTTGCACTTAAGGTCTTTGGGTCATATTTGACCGGTAGCAAAATTCTTGAATTTTCGTTAGAAATTTCCAGTTGTTATTTATTTTTTTCACCTCCTGTGACATGCGTTATTTTGAATTTTACAAATAACGCAGGTAAATGTGTATTTGGTATTGATTGGACTGAAGTGGCGACACCAAAATTTGACATTTATTGGTTCTCTAGTTACCTGAATTGTATAGATCAAATAATGAAAGTACAGACAGTTTGTGGGATTTTGTGGAAGGAAACCCTTTTTTAGAGCAATCTTGCCGTTGAACAGAGTAAAAAACCTTTCGATTTGACAGCAATGATACTCGCAGTGAACTCCAAATTTTAGAGAAGTTTGCTCCAATACGGTTGACAGTTGACACTGCAGACGTTTGTTTTACATCGTACTAATTCGGACAAAAATTGCTAGAGAATCAAATTTCTTTAGAAGGAACTATATGTGAAAACAAGATTGAATTGCCACGAGAGCTTTTGGCATCTAAAGGCTATCATTAACATCAGCTAAACGTGGCTATGACGAAAAATACTTTACCAAACTTCGACATTTCTTAGAAAATTTAGGTTTTCAATTTGCCGCGCCCCATATCAAGCAGCCAAAATCAATACCAAAAGACTAATTTTTACGAAAAATTACAAAAATCTGCTGAGCAGGAACAGCACCCGTCATCTTCAACCAAAACCTAGGAAAAATATGTTTACCAGTCAAAAATAAGTCATTAAATGTACTTTTGTATTCGCAACAAATGTTAACAATAAAATATCAACTTTTAAAACATACTTAATTGGAAAAATATAAGTTTTTATATAAAATTTTTCAGCAAATTTGAAGACCTTATGAAGGTTAAGTACGTTTTAGTGTTATTCGTACTTGAATTTTTGAGTACGACTTGTATAAGAACTCAATTTATCTCGAGTGTTTTTCTTTTTTTGTGTGGAAGGGGTATATAACCTTCATTCTCACAGTATATCAGTCCATATGTGAACCATCAAAAACAGCAAAAAAACACAAATTCCAAAAATTTGTATCTGAGTACTTTTCGAAATAAATGATAAATTTTAATACAGTTTTTCATATAATTTTATTTTTTTTTTTTTTTTGACATGAAAAACGAATTTTAAACATAAATTGATATACATATATCGGTGTAAATAGCCACGAGTCCAGCAAAACTGCTTCCAATTGTAATCACTTAATTTTAAGAAAATAAAGCAATTGAATTATTTCAAATTTAGGCCCGTTTTTACAACTTACCGATAGCTAAAAGTAGACTTTAACCGGCCTTATAAACTTTACTTTAACCTAAAGTGAGCGATAAAGTTAGTTAAAGTTCCTGGTAGGTTAAAGTAAAATTTTAAAAATAAAAGACTTTTAATACGGCCGATAAAATTTTAACTTTAGCTATCGATAAGTTGTGAAAACGGGCCTAAATATAACAAAAAACTATAGTTTCTGATTTAAGATTACGAAATTCTAATAAATTAAAAATTATTCCTACTGATTATTTTATTTGCTTTTTTAAATACTTTTTTGAACTAATGTTTGATTTGTTTCAACTAACGATGGTGGGTATTACAAATTCGGTACAGCCGAATATATCTATTGCACTTATTTTACTTTCCTTCAATTTGTAAAAAAGTGCTATAAAATTCACAGATATGTCAAGGTTTCCTAGCGCATTTGTATGTGTGTATGTCTTTTTTTAACGATCTATCAAATTGTTTATTATTATTCGCTTTTTGTTGGTTACACTTACAATTATTGTAAAATTTTTACTGATACTGACTGTATTATAAATCATTATTGATACGACAGTAATTATTCCCATTTGATTTTTACGCATTGTATTATGTTGTACATTGTTCGCAATAAACCTGTTTTTTTTTAGGGTGGCTCCATTTACAGCAAGATAAATAATTTTGTCTATGATTTCTATTGCAATGAAAGTTATATTCGCCTTATAGGCCATTTACATTACAACGAAATCTAGTAGATTTCATTTGAAATCTTCCTCAAAGTCTAGTGCGTTTATATTATACCGTTTTGGCATTAGCGAGATTTTGTTTTTAGAACTAATCAATGACTAAAATATTTTTGTGTAACACATACAAACACAAAAAGAAATAGACATTAAAAAATTTGCGTTATCTTTAGTTTATAATCAACATCACTTTTTTAACAATTATTTGTCCTTTTTTTATTTTTTACGAATTCTCAATTTTTTTTTTATTTTTTTCAACAGTTTTTGTTTTGTTTTTAATTAAAATGTCATATTTTTGTTATGCAGGAAAGTATTTTTTAGTGCTATATGGAAAAAACCATAGTTGCAAAACTAAGTACTATTAGATTTTGAGTAGATTTCGTCGAAATCTAGTCACAAAGTAGATTTTGTTTTGTATGGGAAATCTAGTCAAAAAACCACTTGATTTGGCTCGAAATCTCGTAAGTACTAGATTTCGTTGTAGTGTTAATTGCTATTAACAAACCATTTTAAAGGTGAAGTAAAGCAAAATAGATACCTTAAAGAATAATGGAGTTTATCCTACATGTATATGGGTCTTATGGAAAACTGTGAAACTAATGAGATTTTAAGGTTTAGGTAAAGACTATATTTATAGAAACTTATTGAGATACAAACATTTAAAGGAGATTTCTTGCTTTTGAAGTGATTTTCGGAATGGTGTTAATATGAGATAATTCTGGATTTTTTTAATTTGGTAATTTAACTTTCATTTTCGAAAAATGTCGAGAACTGTTCAATTGAATTGTACAAGATTTAACATTTTACATTGATATCTCTTTTCTCTTTCAGAACATATCCAAACTGAGTCGATCGGATAAAGATTTACGGAGTAAAGCCCATATGACACTACATTTTTAATGCATTGTTCAAGTTTTGGTGAACAGTACAAATATAATGTAATAGAAAAATTTACCAAGTGCAAAGAGTTCAGCTGTATTAAGATAAATGGCAAACTGTCAACAATTTTTAAAAAGTTATCGATAAAAAATGAAGTCATGTCAAAAAAAATGTAAAATTGTTTAACTTAAAATTGACATTTCAAGCTTGAAAAATTAAAAGTGTTGCTGAATCAGCGGTTTATGGGCAAATTCAGCGATTTACCGCTTTTTGTTTTTAGGTTTCTCATAAACAAAAAGTTGGCAACATTTAATAAAATAAACAAAACAGGGATAGCTAAGTTGTTTCAATTGTACTTTTTTGTTGATACTTTTTAAACAAAGATGTATAATACCTTTTTGTGGTATTTTTTTATGAACATAAATAAAATTAATTTCAACTAAAAAAATCTTTTAGTACAATTAGGGTAAAAAAGTACAATTTTTAAAGGTTGTTGGTACAATTTTAAAAATTCTCAACGCCATCCCTGAAACAAAACCATAACAAGAGAAAAAAAAAACTACAAAACTTTGTTTACATTTTTTATAGTTTGCTCCAGTTTGCTCTTTCTAACATTTACTGTTTCTTTCTATCAATTCTATATCAATTAATGAATAAAAAATGTAGTGTCATAAAGCCCTTAGGACTTTTAACTTGAAAAAACTTGATTTTTTTTTTAATTCACCATTTTAATTCGCTCCAATAAGGCAATAAAAAAATTTTTAAATTTTTTTTACATGTATCTTAAATATTATTTTGTTTCAAACGTAGTTAGCGTAAAATTGCTATCGTCGAATTAAAAATTAAGAAATAACGGCATATTTAGTGAAAACATCCGAATTTGAATTTTCATAAAAAATTTTTTTTAAAAATGCTACTATTACACTGCGAAACAGTTAGTTTGCCGTCTGGAATTTGATTGCAAATTTTTAATAATTTGAGGTCGCTGATTTCAAATCTAATCTCCATTTTTATCTATCAGCTCTAGATATACCGTTTTGTCCAAAACTAAGGCACTTCCACTACATATATTGGACAAACTAAAAACGGTTAGCCATATTCCGTTAAAAAAAATCCGAAACTCGGCAACAACATTATCTTTAAGCCGTGGTTACATTGTTTTTGAATTTGCCCTGTAGTTTCAGAAATATCGTAGAATTTTTGAAGAAACAATTAACTGAGAAAACTTAAGATCCATTTCTAAACAAAAATAACGTTTTTTCCCTTTTGCATGGAAATCGATTTTCAGTTATCTTGTACAATTCAATTGAACAGTTCTCAAAATTTTTCCAAATACCTAAAACAACTGAAGAAAAACATGATTTTCGCGTATATCTTGAAAACGCTTCTTGAGTTAAATAAATGAATGCCATATTCGTGACCAGCAGCCCCGATTTTCTTAGAAAATATCACATTTTAGAGGTTTATTTTTAAGTCGAATAAATTAGAAATAAAATTGCATTCGAATCGAAAAATTATTCAATCACGACTGGCAGAATTAGTCCCAAATAGAAAATGAGCTTGCCAAACAAAGCGGTCTTCTGGCTAACAGATTTGTAGATCACTCCTTTGGCTTGCTACTGGCTCAATGTTAGTCGGTCATACAGCGTGAGTCTATAGACTTGCACAGTTGCGGTGGGCTCGTGAATTCACCTGTTTCTTAGCCGGGGCTCTAATGAACAAACGATATATGCTCTACTTAGTTTCAACAGGGGTCAAATTAGGACAATGATCTCAGTTAAAGCTCGGCACTGGCCGGTAGGGACTACTGTTGAAGTTGCTATGACAAATATAAAAAGGACAGTGTATTCTGTGTCTGTGAATTCCTAGAATTCAGGAAAACAGAGAAAGATACCTGGAAAGCCAGTGCATCTGAAATATTAGTAAGACTGCTTGTGCTTTTCACTATGAAAATTAATTAGCTGAGATCTGATGTGACACCTTCGAATAAGCCGCTTCTCAGGATGGGTATTAGCAGTGGGTTTCACAAATAGACTATTGCTGGACCCGATTAAGCTGTCCTTAGATGGTTGCCCATGGCACCTTACCCAACATGTTTGATTCTTTAAATTAATTGCGATAACTAAAATTCTTCGTATGGCGAAAACGCGACACTGTTTTCTAAGCACTTCATATTTTTGCTTTAAAATAAAATATGACACATTCTTTAAGTTTTAAAAATTAATGATTTCTATTAATATTATTCCCTGCGGGAAATTTGTGTCAGTTGTTCTTGAAGCACTTATCCCGTGACCAGTAAACGCAATATTATAATAACTAGGAATGACAGTTCTAAGGTGGTAGGGACCGGTTCTAGTTCTAACACTTTATATGAAGAGGATTGGTTACTTTAACATGGTGATGTCCTAGGAGGCACTTTTCAACACTTTGGAACAGGTCACAAAAATTACCGAAATTGAAACATTAAATTTTGGGTTAAAAAAATGCCTGTCGCAGATATTATCCCGAGTGTACCACGTTCATATGAGAGATTCCCTTCATATAAAGTAATAGAACCAGGTAAAATCCACCACAACCCACACAAAATCCAGTTGCATGACTAGTTGTTTGTTATTGTTAATTACCTTCGGAAGTAACTACTCTTTAAACACATTAGCACCAGTTAAGTGATATGTTCAGTTTTCATCAATCACAATTTGTTCCTTTTAATTCAGTTCTATTCCTGTATTTCCTGATTTTGTACTGTATTTAAAGAATGTACCCAGCGGGAAATTTGGGTCAATTGGTCCAACAGGCTGGTCCTGAGAGTTGTGAAAATTTAACAGGTACAAAGAGAAAGAACTCATGACCAGTGAAAGGAGAACCAAACATGTAACTGGTTTATGAAGAACAAAAAGGTAGACAAAGTAATGAATTACAGTACAGTTTTCACCGGTGGTGACACATTTTTTGGGACTTTTAAAAATTTGGTTCTTGAATTTTATTCTAGGACTTGTTTTATTTAAAAAATACTACATTTTATTGAAATAAAACTACATTGTTGTAACTGACACTAAACACGTCCATTGAGAAAATTGACACCCTCCAATGACAACCCCCTGTAAAAGTGATAGGTCTTATTAATAGAAAGTGTTGAAACTAGAATTGGTCTCTACCACCAAAGACCTATCACGGGACTACTTTGGTGTCAGTTCGCTTCCCTCTAGGGTATTGCTAGAAGGAAAAAATATGTTTCTTAACACATACCTTTTGTATATGAGACAAAACAAATAATTAAAAATACAAAAATTATGTTACAATACTACATAAAATTAAAAATTTTGTTACTTCGGTTAATCGACTGAAATTAACCGGTTTAATCGATAATCGAAAAAAGCCAATTTTAAATTAACCGATCAGTTAATCGGGTAGTAATTAATCGGTTAACCGATTAACGGTTAACCGAATGAATACCCTAGTATCTACATAAATTATAAATTTCCTAAATTATTTTAACAAACTTTTGAGTTGCAATCAATTAATATATAGATTTACAGCCGTATTCATAAAAACTTATTGATGATTAATTGACCGTTTTTAAGCAAAAATTGCTGAAGTTGTATTCATAAACGAAAAATAGTCTATTGAACTTTTAATAAACCATTCATACAGTAAGAAAATTTATTGTTGGATTTACCCTTCTTTAAACCAAAAATAAAATGACATTTTAAAAGGTGTTTGCATTTTATGATATTATTTTTGTGAAATATGTAGAAAAATAATGACAAAAATGTTTTATTTATTAAAACGGACATGTTAAATACATTTTACTATTTTTTTTTTATTTTAGACAGCCAGTTTAAAGTTATATTGATAATTATTTAAAAAAAATTTATATGATTTAAATGAATATGTTCAGGGGCAAATGCAGATATTCTCTTTAATTATTTATTAAATTATTGCAACTAGTTGTTTTTTTGTTTAAAACAACAAACTATTGATCAAAAATATAAAAAAAAATAAAATAAACAAATCATAATAATAGTGATGTTAATAAAAAGTAAACAAACTTTTTATTCGATTACTTTCTTATCGTATATTTAAAAAAGGTTCAAACAAAAGTTTTTATGATACCTTTCGGAAACATTTTGTTCAGAAACTAAAATAATATGTAGTTTTATTTGATAAGAATAATTTTGAAGGTCTATAATTAAAAAAAATTATAAAAAAAATGTATATATAGAATATCATGTAAACCGAATAGAAGTTTCGTGCATCACTAACAATAGAATGGCAGCCAAATATAAAGAAAGTTGCCATACTTAAACTTAAAGAAAATCGCTGCAAACAGTTAATAGTAAAAAAGCTGTTATTGTACGTTTATGAATACAAATTTTTATAAGAGGCTTATAAGACAAAAAGCGTTTATTAGTTATTACATACTTTAAGCTTAAAATAAGAACTTTTTATGAATATGGCTGTTAATATAAAGCCCAAAATAAAAAAAAAGAAAAACCTAAAGTTTAATAAATTATACAAGAATCTATATATAAATCGGCTAAGGCAAAACAGTTAAGAACACTTTCCTCCTCTGTATGTCAACCGATTTGAACAAAATATACACCATTTGAAAGGTATTTACTCACAGAAGTGCACAATATATATTTTATTAAAATCTGTTTAAAAATTTCAGAGTTATAAGTGTTTAAATTTGCCACTTACACATATGCAGAACACATAAATAAAAAATTTGTTTTTTTCAAGTATCAAATAATAAAAAATAGGGTGGTCGATTATTCGACATTTTTCAGAAACCGGTTTTCGAATATTTCGACTATATAAATCAGTAAAGGCAAAACAATTAAGAACGCTTTCTTCCTTTGTTTGATAACCGAACCTATATGGGGAGAAAAAAGGAGAAATACGGGAAATAAAATTTCTTTTTTTTACTTTAACGTGCTGCATGTAATAATTTTTAAATTTTTTATTACGTTGAAATTAGAAACATAATAAAAGATAAAAAATGTTGGTACTTTTTGTTTTTAATCTGAAACTTTTTGAATTTTTGTTAATATTCGGCCTATAAAGATAAAATTATACATTAAACTAGGTGAATAAGAACATATAAAGAAAGCTTTTTGGAACTTTTTCGTTCAACATCTGGTACTTTGATTTATTTTCGTTAATATTAGACATAGAAACATGAAATTAAATATGCAATGTCCTGAGTGGATGACAATCCACTTTTTGATACTTTTTTGGTTTCCGATTAATATTTTATATATTGAACTTACAAAATTAAATTAACTCACGTAGAAGATAAAATATTAATCGAAGGTTGGTCCCTCGCCAAGCCGATCCACTAAGACGGAAAAAATAAATGCTCAAAACATGTAAATTCATATATACTTAGATGTGCTATGTTTCCTTCATATGTATGTACATAAAAATTTATGGTCGAATTTTGACCATTAGGCGAACACTAGTTTTGTTAAATCTTTCACATTAAAACACAAGTGTCCGTTCATACTAACCTTAAATTATTTTAATGTTTTTTGTTATCTCTAAACCTTCGTCATGAGAATTGCTCATATCCATTTATAGCAGAAAATCTCAGAATTGGGACTTGCCAAATTATTCTCTTTTGTTTAGAACCCACCTAATATTTGCCTACGTGTATTGTTGGATTTATGTTGCTGTTGTGGTAGCAGGGTAGTGAAGTATTTGTTTTATATAGATGCTGTATGTGTTACACGTGTCGAAGTAAAAGTCAATTTCATATTGCTGTTTACGACCTTGCACTATGGGTTAAAGAATACTTAAAATTACATTATTTTAACTATCGTATATAAGATGGAAATTTAATCGTTTATAAATTAGCAATATATTGGCTTTTTATACTTTATAAGGGATGTTTTTTACAGGCGTAGAATTTTTTTTTTAATAAGACACTACTAATTCAACGAAATGATCAAAATGTTGCCTTTATTAGCTACAAATTTCATGGCATTTAATAAATAAATCCGCCAAATTTCGCACCCCTTTTTAAGCATACCCGTTCTTATTGCGTTAAAAGTGCGTCGAATGTTGGTCTCTAAATGATCCATCGTTGCTGGTTTGTCATAGATTTAAGATTTGACGTACTTCCACAAAATGCAGTTTAAGGGTGTCAAATCACACGAATGAGGCGGCCAATTCACAGGTTAATTTTTGAAAATAATTTTGTAACCAAACGTTTGACTCAACAAACTTATTCTTGCACTGTATGGTACGTTGCGCCGTCTTGTTGTAACCATTTCTCGTTCAAATGTTTTGCAATGACACAAGAAATATAAGAACAAAGAATCATCGCATACTGGCACCGTTGTCAGATTCAAAGACAAATGAGCCGACCACACCTTCCTTAGCTTAGGAAACAAATAAAAAAAAAAAAATTTAAACCACAACAAATCACTGTTTGTTCGGGATGGAATAGAGTCTAGAGACTAGAGTCTCCAAAGAATCAATTGTGCTTGTTTACATATTAGTTAACCCAGAAATAAGCCTCATTGCTGAAGGCGATTTGACGATTAAAATCATGTTCAATTTCCATTTGATTCTCAGCCCATTCACTGAACACACGACGCAATTGCTGGTCCGCTGGCTTTTATTCTTGCACCAGTTGGATCTTATATGGCTGCAGGCCAAGATCCTTCCTCAACATTGCTCAATTAGTGGACATGCAGAGAACAATGGTCTGAGAACGGTGTCGGATCGATATATTCTAGTATTCTGTCACACTGATATCTAGAGCGGCGATAGCTTCTTCAGTACGCACGGTTCGGCCTTGACTTGGATGAATATTATTCAAAATAGTTAATGTGGTCATGAATCCATCGATGGTATTAGCTGCTTAGATTGACGATTACGCGAACTTGATAAAGTGTTTTATCAGTTTGGCGAACAGAGCGCCACTTATGGAAATAAAGTTCCACGATTTGTAAATAATGTTCGGGTGTAGGATGTTCAGTCGATTAATTTTTGTTCGATTAATCGAACAATTTTAGACGAATAATTGTTCGACTAATTTAAAATTGCTAATTTCAATTAAAGGATTAATCGAAGAATTTATACCGATTAATCGAATTATAATAATATATATTATTTCTGTTAAATGTATAATTTTTTTAAAGTCGAATCAACAAACCAAATGTATGTATCCGTTTGAATTAAAAAAACAGTCATGTATTATTGTATAATTTTTTCAACACAATTTAATACTTCATTTCACAAAAGAAAAAACGACAAAGATAGGTATGTTAACTCAAAGATTTATATTAAACTATCTGGTATGTTCTAGAAATCGAAATGAAGTGAAATTAAGATCGAATGATAATTTAAATGCAATGAAGAATGAAGAAGATAAAATGGAATATTGTTATGAACTTTCATTACAGCGTCGTTTTTAAAATTTGCTCAATTTTAAATCCACTTCATTTCGATTTCTAGAACACGCCCGTATTTTTTAACAAAATAGTTCATGCGTTTCTCTCTTTCGAATGAGTTTGGTTTAAAAATATTGAGTAATATATGTTCTTCAACAACTTCACTATTTTACCACAAACACAGTGGTCAACAAAATCAAAGCCCTGCTTAAAGACATGCAACCAAGAGAAGATAAACATAATTGCTTCGTTTGATTCTTATTTTTTGGGTGATAGATCTAATCCAACAGTAAAAGCTTCAGAATCTATTAATCGGGCCTGCTCGAAAATTATATATTTTTTAAATTTATACACTTTTCGAAATCGCTGCAATCTTGCAAGGACAATTCAAAATTGGATGCCTTGCTTGAATTTAGTTCATTTATTTTAAGAACAAATATCAAAAACTGGTACCTCTGTGAATGCCCTAGATACGCTCCTTTCAATTATCTTAGTCTTATAAATCAGTTGGATAACTACAAAATTAATAATGAAGCAGTTGAACGCGCCACGTTAAAAACTTTTTTAACATCATCGATGGTACTTTATCCCAAAAGTGGTGGGGTGTCACAAAGCCATAGGACATAAAGCCATATGGCGTTAAGTCCCATTCCATTGAGACATAAGGGTATATGCCATTAAGTCTCATTATAATGGGACTTAACGCCATAATTTTTTTTCCGAAAATGAGACATAAAGCCATATTTTTAATAATGATTGCATGTCACCCTATTTCATGTTACAATAATAAAAAAAGAATTATTTAATCTTAAAGCTTATGTATATTGCTCTTTATATTTTATTTTATAGAAGTAAACATGGGGGGGGGTGCTTTAATACCATGGTAGATAAGGCCATGATGGCTTTATCTCTCAATCAATAGGGAGATAAAGAATTTTTTGTTTTTTTTTCATTTGAATAAGAGATAAAGCCATCATAGCCTTAGCTCACATTAGCAATATTAGAAAACGGCTTTATCTCTCATTTCAGTTCCGGAGACACTAAAGTTAAGTATTGAAATCTGGCTTCGCATACTAAAGTTTTTCTGCGTGGCGGCCTGTGGCCGCGCTTAGGGGTTTTTTCCTCCAGTAGGACGCGGCAGGTGGCTTCGCTGAATAAAGTTTTCCTGCGTGCGTCACAAGAATAAAAAAATGTTTTCCAATGATAACTAAGGATTTTTCCTTTCACAAAATGTTTGCAGTTGTAATTCCTGGAGCCTAGAAATTTTGGATTTTTTAAATCATTAATTTCATAGATAAATAGGCATATTTAGTGAAATGAAGCATTTGTAACGCAAAACATCAAATGGGACATAAAACCATAATGGCTTTATGTCCCATTTCACAAAAATTGATATGAGACTTAAGGTCATATCAAAATTATGGCTTTATGTCCGTTTGGATTGAGACATAAAGCCATTATGGCTTTATGAAAAATACCGATTAATTGTTTAATCGAACAAAAATAAAACCCGATTAATTGAACACCCTATTCGGGTGTACGTTGACGCGTGGTGATTTGCAAAGTTAACCGAAAAAAAGTCAACCACACTTAATTAGTATGACAGCTTGTTTTACAGTTATTTTTATTGGGGATTCTATAGGTATAAAAAAACACCCTTTATATTTTAGAACCTCATCCATTATTTGGTACAAAGTGTCACAGAAAATTGAGAACACCAAAAAAAAAAGTACTATTTTTGTGCATTTAATTGATTTGGTAGCGATTAATAACTCCTTAATAAAAAGAAAAACCTAGAAAGAAAATAAAATAAAAATTATCAAAGTAATTTTTGGGAACACAATATTTTTTAATTAACATGATTTCGTTTGTCGTGCTTCATTCCCAGTTTTAATTCTTGATAAAAAACACTGAAATTTTTGTTGATGGGACTTACAACTACACTAAATGTTGGAAGCATTCCAACCAATTGTAGTGGGAAATGTAAGAAAAGATAAACTCGCTGTTTATTGTTGTTGTTTTTGTTTAAGCTTTGTTATTGTTACAAGTAAAACTGTTGCTTGTAATTCTTGTTCGCTTAACGGTTTTATTTGTACAATTGGGGTATTCACAAGGTGTGCTATCATGTTGTATTGTCATAGTGTTCTTACATTTTACAATGGTTTAAAAATATTGTTGTTACTTTGTAAACAAAAAGTGTCTTAAATTAATAAAACTTTACTTGCTATATTTATTGTGATGTCGTAATTAATCAGAAGAGAACTGCGCCGAGCAACTGAGCCGAACGGCTATGATTTTGTGGCCGTCGCCGTTGATGGTATAGTTTTATACGGCTAACATCCGAATTTAACCTACGGCTAGCATTTATTTCAACAACACACTTGCGGCGTCAAATAAGATCGGGTTAGGACTCTGATGTTTGATGAACAAACAAAATAAAATTTATTTGTAGTTTGCGTCTGAAAAATGGCAAATAGTCAGAAAAAAACTAATTAAATTTATTAATTCATGGATTAGAATTAAAAAACATTTTGATTTTAGGTAAATATTTATTTTTTATATTTGTTTTAAATCGGCTGATTTAAATTCAAAATAGCACACTAAATTATGAGGGGTTGTTGACAACAGTCGTATTTATTCACGTTATTATTTTAAGACATATGACTTTATGACACCTTGTGAATCCCCCATATATCTTTAGTTTTTCTAAAATCTTAAGATGAAGTTTCCTGATGATCTGGCCTAAGCAACCAGTGAAATGCGCATAGGAATAGCTTAACCCACCAAAAACTAAAGTTATTCACAATAAAGATTAATTTTATTATTTGAAGTTGATTACAATAAGCTGAAATTTAATTAATAATTTTTTCTAGGAGTTATTTCATTATAAAATAGGTTTTAAACCTTTTAGGCAATTCACAATGGGTTCTACTGTGTCATATTAGTTGTATTGTGTCATTTTGGTTGTGTAGGTCTATGAATGTCACATTAGGGTAAAAACAACCAATATGACACAACAGAACACTTTTGAATTGCCTTATTGAGCAATTCCATATGAAAGCGATCACCTTTTGGACGACCCCTCTCCGATTTTAAAATAAATAGTCTCAATCGATTGCCCAGCAAAAAATAATGTACCTACATTTTTTTTTTTTTTTTATAGTGACTGGTTTAGTGGTGGTGTACACCACTGTCATGTGACAAAATTGAAGAATTCTTCATAAGGGACCTCATTGAAAGTTGTTTTAAAAAAAAAACTACTAAAGCGATCGCAACGAGTGATAGCTCGTTGGAAAGATATTGAATCAGGCTTTAATTGAAAAATAAAATTTTCCTAATTTTTCTTAGAAATTTACCTTTAAATTTTCCCATGAAAATTAAATTTTCCGATTTTCCACAGAAGCTCCTAAATTTTCCGGCTAATTTTTTTTTTTTTTTGGATTCCTCATAATTTTTGCTTTAAGAATCAGCAATAAAAAAATGGGCCCCGACTCCTTGTTTGGACAGGAGAAGAGCATTTAAGAGACCACCTTGTTAAAAATACATTTTAAAAATTACACTGTGCATGAAATTGACACTTTTTTTTCGTGACAAGGCGGGCACATGGCGTTTTAACATAATTCGGGGACGCTGAATCCAGTGGTGCCCGCGGTTTTTTCAGATTGGCTCTGGTTTTCGAGATATACCGTTATTTCGAAAATGGAGGAGGTTGCTCAACATATATTCGCGTAACTCAAAAACGGTTTAGTTTATTGAAATTACTAAAAAAAACCGAAATTCCGCAATAAAATTTCATTTCAGAAAAGTAAAACTTTTTTTCTAATATGAGTAGTCGTTATTGAAACATAATTTTTTTTTGAAAAAAAAATTAATTTTTTTATCAAAATTTCGAAATTTTTGTTTTTTAAAAATTCATACAAAATTAAAAAAGCTAAGCTTCTAATTTTTTGCAGACTTATAAAAAACGAAGCTACAAACAAAACAAGCCATAAATGATTAAAATCTGTTTGCAACTTTTGATTTTATTCACAAAAGTCGACAAATTTTTCATTAATTTAAGAATTTCCCTTAGGGGGCTCCCATACAAATATTGCGTTTTATGAAATTCTTAAATTAATTAAAATTTGTCGACTTTTGTGAATAAAATCAAAAGTTGCAAACAGATTTTAATCATTTATGGCTTGTTATGTTTGTAGCTTCGTTTTTTATAAGTCTGCAAAAATTAGAAGCCTGGCTGCATTTTTTAATTTTGTATGAATTTTTAAAAAACAAAAATTTCGAAATTTTGATAAAAAAAATTAATTTTTTTTTTCAAAAAAAAATTATGTTTCAATAACGACTACTCATATTAGAAAAAGAGTTTTACTTTTCTGAAATGAAATTTTATTGCGGAATTTCGGTTTTTTTAGTAATTTCAATAAACTAAACCGTTTTTGAGTTACGCGAATATATGTTGAGCAACCTCCTCCATTTTCGAAATAACGGTATATCTCGAAAACCAGAGCCAATCTGAAAGAACCGCGGGCACCACTGGATTCAGCGTCCCCGAATTATATTAAAACGTCATGTGCCCGGCTTGTCACGAAAAAAAAGTGTCAATTTCATGCACAGTGTAATTTTTAAAATGTATTTTTAACAAGGTGGTCTCTTAAATGCTCTTCTCCTGTCCAAACAAGGAGTCGGGGCCCATTTTTTTATTGCTGATTCTTAAAGCAAAAATTATGAGGAATCCAAAAAAAAAAAAAAATTAGCCGGAAAATTTAGGAGCTTCTGTGGAAAATCGGAAAATTTAATTTTCATGGGAAAATATAAAGGTAAATTTCTAAGAAAAATTAGGAAAATTTTATTTTTCAATTAAAGCCTGATTCAATATCTTTCCAACGAGCTATCACTCGTTGCGATCGCTTTAGTAGTTTTTTTTTAAAACAACTTTCAATGAGGTCCCTTATGAAGAATTCTTCAATTTTGTCACATGACAGTGGTGTACACCACCACTAAACCAGTCACTATAAAAAAAAAAAAAAATATGTAGGTACATTATTTTTTGCTGGGCAATCGATTGAGACTATTTATTTTAAAATCGGAGAGGGGTCGTCCAAAAATTTGCCAATTTTGATCGTTTTCATATGGAATTGCTCTATTATTTTTTGTTTGTTATTCAACTTTCAAGTAAACGGACAAAAAGGTCATATTTATTTTTACTGCATAAAAATTTATTGTAAACAATTTAATTTTCATAGGGAAGTATTTTATTTTACATCAATTTACATTTCATTAAATTTAAAGTTTAAATAACGGCTTTAATACTATTGTAATATCATTTTTAATAAAATTGTAACATAATTTGCTTGGGAATGGTCAAAAGGGGTCAAAGTCGAGGCGAAAGATTTCTTCATTTTCTGGCTCTGATGCATTTTCGTTGAAATCGGAAGATATATTTTTGGGGGCTAGATGAATATTCCGATTTGATCTTTTTTATAGCTGAAGTATTTGTTACTTTGGCTCATACCATGTTGTCCTTGTTATCCCAAAATCCTTAGCAAGGCAGTAAGTAGCTAAAATATTGTATGTTGGCATTTTTCAATATAAAATATATTTTGTATTCAGGTCAAATATTGTGGCTTTAGTTTATTGCATTTGAATCCAATCGTCCAAAAAGCCCTTTTTATTTTACGTATCTTTCTTAATAACATCACAAACTGCAACTGGCACTTGATCTACAAAGGTGAATTAACCAAAAAAATTCGAAAATACAGTAGAGGCAAACACCTTTTAATTTAATATTAATGATATATGAAGAATAATTTTTTTAACCAATCGTTATATTACCAAAATGTAAACAAAAAATCACGATATTTTTACAACGGGCGGATATGAGAAAGAAACAATTGGGCTATTCACAAGGTGTGCTATCAAGTCATATTGTCATAATGTCCTAAATAATATTTTACAATTGTTTAAAAAAAAATATTGTTGTGCTTGAAACAAAGTAAAAATTTTATTGCTGTGTTCATTATTTCGTCGTAACTGTACATTAGAAATCTATATTATAAGCGTTTGCCCACAGCAGTCATATGTATTTCTTGTAATTATTTTAAGACATATGACTTTACAACTTTATGAGTACCTTGTGAATAGCCCAAATATATATTTTGAGTTAATGCCCTCTTATGGATTAACTGCGAACTGTTTTTGCACAATAAAAATCCAAAATTTTGCTTGATTTTAATACTAAAAGTTTATATACTTTTAATAACAAACAGCAATTTTCAATACATTGATATAATTATAAAGCGTGTATTAGCCGGTCATACACGCAGAGAAAAAATATGTTTAAATATGGTCACCTCCAACAAAACTATTTTTAAAGAAAATTTTAAGCATATGTATTTTGTTTAATTTAACTATATTATTGTCACCGACAATCATAATTTGGTTAAATAAGTACTCCATCAAGAGCCCACAACCATATTATGGTTGCCTAAAAACATGTTAAGTGGCATCGGACTGACTATTGAGGTAACTGAAGGCATATTTTTTTTAATGAACGCTTTTCGCCACACGCCCTCTGTGTAAATCTTGGAAATTGCGTAAAAAAACAAATAGGTAACGTATACGCAAATCATGCATTATTGAAGTCAAGGTCAAAATCGGCGATGATGATGAGAGGAAGTGGAAGTTCAAAGAGAAAGATGGGTCCATAAGCTGAGGATTTAAATTATACATGAAGATGGATGAAGAATGAATAAGGATAGAGGTATCAAAGCGTTTATCACCATGAAAGTATAATGTATAAACGAAAATGTTTAACCTGTTCCCTTATTTGTCGTCCACATTATGCAACATTTTCTGTGAAACAACTGCGTTTGAGGGTTAAAGGGGAAAGACGAATGGAAAACGGACGAAGAAGAAGGAAAGTAGGCATACAAGTTTCTTAAGTGCTGCAAAAAAAAAATTGTGAATGGACACGAAAGCAGTTTCAAAAGATAATTGAAAAACGCTTCTGCAGATAATGTTTCATCATATGGACGGGGGTTTAACTTGAGTTCATAAAATTTCTTCACATAAAAAGTTTACAAACAAAACATCAGAAATTAACATGAAATCTATTACAAACTACGCTATTGTTATGATATTTGCCGTAAATTCGTTCCATATGAGGAAAAATTTTACTTTGAAATTTTATTTTCATTACCTTAGAAATCGTCATAGGTGTCATACAGTGTTGCCAAAACTTGGTGACCAAAAATGGCTAAATTTACGGGGGAAAATGGCTAAAAAAATGGCTAAAAATGGGCTAAAAAATGGCTAAAAGTTTTTTTGAAATAAAAACATATTAAAATTCAATAACAACACAGAAATAATTCATTTAAAGTTGCTTACGATGAAATTGTAAGTTAAGATCAATTTGTTTTATAAGAATAGACGTAAATTAAAATTTTGATAGATATTAAAAATTAAATCACCGATCAATTTGATGTCGTTATTGTTCATCTCATAGGAAGCACTCGTGCCTATTAGTTTTTAATGATTTAGAGGTAAATCATAATCACGACAACACTTACCCAACCTTTTGAGTCCAGATCTACAATTAAAAACAAGTTAAAAAGTATTGTCGGTCAACCCCGACTATACGATACCCTACACCACATCAGAACCTATGTACCAAATTTTTTCAAATAATCTCCAAAATTGCGACCTGTACTTTGCGCACAAGGTTTACATAGACAGCCAGCCAGCCGGACAAACATCGTTAATTCGACTCAGAAAGTAATTCTGAGTCAATCGGTATACGTCTTAGGACCAATATTTAAAGGTGTTACAAACATCAGCACAAACGCATGAGGGTACCACTGTTGTGGTGTTGGTATAAATATTTTATTGTTATGGTTAAAATGTTTACCTAATCGATAAAATCGAACAAACGGTTGCTAAATGTAACCTATTTCTTAAATTACTTTTAACGATGTTTACTTGGCTAAATACCCTCTCTACTTCAGCATTAGACCATGAAAGTGGGAGCAACTTTATAGTCAATTCTGAAATTTCTAAAAAAACTTTGTTGCCGCCTGCATCTCTTTATTGAAATACTTGCAACCAGAAAGGAACACTGATGTTTGTGTTGATCCATTTTATAAATTTAATATTGGAATACTGTTAATTTACTTTGAAAAATGTTTCAATCTCTTTTTTTAGCGATTTTCAGCATTTGTAAAATTTTTGATTTAATTTAAAGGCATTTTACAGGCCTGTCACAGAAATCAATTCCGATCGAAAGTGAAAGTGGTTTCGTATCTTGCTTCACATAAAACGAAATCACTTTCGATCGGAATTGATTTCTGTGACAGGCCTGTTAATTGTTAAAAATGTTTATTTTACTTTTATAAATTTTTATAACAAAATAAAAATTATTATTTTAAAATAAAAATGGAAAAAAAATTTTATGGCTAAACAAGTTGGAAAAACTAGTTCATTGCGTTGAACTGTCCTTCTAATCCCAGGCTTTGATTAGGGGCCTCTTCCTTCGCAGGATATTGTTTTTGCAGGTTTTTATTTTTCTTCTGTAGGATCTATGTATATTGGCAGGATTTTTTTTTTTTTATCCTTTTTTATTTTTTATTTTTGCAGGATCGCCATGTATTATGTTTCATTTATTTGTACTTTTAAAACTTAATTCCTTTCCAAGTTTATCTTGGAAGCAAGATTATAACTTGGAATTTAATTAGTTAATAAAACAATTTCTGTCTTGATTTTCAAGACTATAATTATTTATTGATCCCTATTCTAAATTTACATTTCTTATATACTAATTTCTTAGGGTTATTTTGAGTGAACAAAAATCACTCAATGCTTATTACTACTCATTTTTAAAATATTGGAATAACTTACTTCTTAATACATATATGTTTGTGTGATGTCCAAGTGCAATAGCCGAATTTGTGCTGACTATTTTCAATAAGCAACATAATGGTTTGCACACGAACATACATGAATTTAAAAAGTGTAGTTATAAACAAAGTATGTTGACACATGTAGAATCAAATTTCTTTATTGCAGTTCAATACACTGCGTTAATGTAAACAATTTAATATTATGTGTGTAAACAACTTTATGCACTCTACTTGATTATGGTATAATTATAAGATTCACTTCTCAAAACTTATTACTCTTGGTAAAAATATAATAAATAATTCGCCGCCACCAAATATAGCCTTCCACTTCTCACATTTGAAAACATTTTTATACGTATTCTTAACTTTAATTAACCTAAAAGTCCCATAGTGCGAAACTTTCTGCCGCAGTTTAAAACGTGTGTTTCTATTTTTTCATTTCTTCGGCTACATGACCAACAAAACATGTTTATAATTTACTTTTATTTTCGTTTCTACGTATAAAAATTTGTTCTTAACTTTTTTTCCTTGAAACCAACGTGACCTTATTGTTAAGGCATTTGTGTCATAAAATACGATGCAATAAAGTATGGGGCTAAAAAACGAGCAGAAGGAACAACTTAAAAAAAGAATAGGACCGTAAAAATAAAAATCTTTTGTTCTCATACAATAAAGAATTTTTGAAAATATCTAAAAAGTACGAGTGTGAAAGAACAGAATAATGGAACATGAAATTAAGACTCACTTCTACTGTCAGGTACAAAAAGTTGGTCAAAAAGATTGAGTTTGTTATTAGTTTTCGCTTTTTGTATCTTTTCTTAAATATAATTTTTTTTTTTTTTTTGGTTTAAAGTGTGGAAAAAGTTTTCCCTTAATCTTTGCTGTTGTTATTTGTTTGCTTACATTTTGTTGTATTGCAAGTATGTTTATGATGCTGTTGCTTTTTGTCTTTCTTAAAGCTTTTGTTGTGGTTAGAAACTTTAAGGAACAATTTTTTTTTTTGTTTTTTTTTTGTTTTGATCATGTTGCTGCAAAGAAATTAGGAAACTTAAGAGTCATAGGATGGCATAGAATATTTAATCAAAGTTCTTAGAATTGTTGCAAAAACCAAAACTTTATTACAGGTAGAATCTAAATTAGAAAGTTGGTTTGTTTGTGTTAATAAAAAAAAAATTACGTAATATTAAACAAATTATGCAATGATCAAACTGGGTTCATAGCCTTAAATATTAAAAACTTTATAATAATGGAATCTGGGAATTTATTTCTCATGGTGAGTAACATTTATTATATAAATTGTCATATTATTCGAATGTGTATTCTAAGTCAAATTACAATCCTCAAAAGCTTTTATACTTTAACAGGCTTATGCAAAAACAAAAAATTCTGATAGTGCATAGAAAATATTCCTGGAAAATATTGAAGGAATAAGCCTATTAATGTAAAAAAGCTTTTGAAGATTGTAGTTTGACTTAGAATACACATTCGAATAATATGACAATCTTTATAATAATGTTTTTAATAAATCAAATTAAACCATGAGTCTTAAAGCAAAGTGAAAAAATTCCACTTTTGAATTTTTAATACATTGTACATTATTATCGTCCAATGAGATATAAAGGACAAAATTTAGGCAAAAAATGTTTAAGTTATTTAAATTTCCCCAGGCTATTAACGTGTCTTAGGCTACTTGAACAAGATATGTAGAAACGAAATTAATATACATATTTGTGAAATATTTTAATAAAGGCTAATTTTCATTTCAAATTATATCCTTATTTTCTTATTTGTATATGAGCTTTTCACTTCGTAGAATACCGTAATCCTATTCGAAGGTATGACAAAAAAAAATAATTTTTTTAAAGACAGTTTCAAAGCTTCATTTTCAAATTTAAAAATTTTATTAAATAAGTTTCAGAATTTTTTTAACATCACATTGGGCCTTATTGAGGATTTAATAGGGAATAAAAATATGAAAAAACTTTGTCAATACCTCCCATAGTTTTTCCGTACCTGCGACTTAAATGTTTCATATTGAGTCATAGCCGCAAAAAAAAACCTTAATCGACAAAAACAAAATTTTACAGAAAAGGGTTTTTTTTTTATTTTATTTTATATAAATTTCGTAACAGTACCTTACACAGAAAAAAATAAAAATTGATTTCAATTAAAAAATTTGTAATATTAATTAAAAAATTAATTAAATTTGCACCAGTAAACAAATTAATAGTATCAATTAAACCAGTTAATAGTATGAATTAAACGTTTAATTCACTTGATTAAACGTTTAATTCACTTGATTAAATTTTTAATTAAAACTGATTTTATTTTTGATTAATGCTTTAATTGGTGAAAAATTTTGGAGAATTTTTTCTGTGTATGTGGCCATGACATTTTAGTAGATGATGCAAGTGTTGCCGAAAAAGTCATTTATAAAAAAACGACAATTGAATATGCCGTCGCTTAAGCTTTTTTTGCGGTAATGTTATAAATGTTAAGTAAGACTTATTTAGAATATTAAGTCCAGACAATTTGAAATATACTCTGAAGGCCTAACTAAAATCAGAAGACATTTACCCTTAACTCATGAAGGTCAAAGGTAAAATGTTGGTATATTTGGAATTTCTAAAGGATAGATATCGAAATATTGTACATTTTTGTACCGATTTTTATGAACCTATAGAAAATATATACCCTTAAGTCCTACGAAGACAAAACCGTGAAAATATGAAGATTAACCCTAAATGCACTTGGGACCAAAATGATCCCAAACTTTTTAAACTTTAAAAAAACTGTCAATTTAATTTCCTAAAATTTGACACAACGTATATCTACAGTACATAGAATAATTCTAGATAAGGGAGGGGGGCGGCCCAAGCCTTAATATGGTTTGTTTTTCGTCAATACAATCTTGAAGCATTCTACTGCACATTTATAGCCATTGCTATAAAACTTACTAAAGGCCACAAATTTTGCTGTAATTCAGAACAACAAAAATAATAAACATCAAAATTAGAGTTATTTAGCACTCATGTATGTGTGTGACAAAAAAGAACACCTTAAACTGGGTGACAAGGTAGCCGTGTACTGCATACAGGTCATATGAAGTAATATACGATTACACACTATACACGAATGTTTCATTGACTGCAATGAAATAAACATTTTTTGGTTTAGGCTAATGTCAATTTAAATGTGCTTATAAGCACAGTGCTGAAATAAATTCAGTACTCAAAGAAACTACTCGCTATTTTCTATTGTTGAGTACACACATCACACTTTCTTTTTACAATTTGTATAGCGGTACATGGGTACAATGCTCTTTGTGTAAAATATTCATTTACCACTTTCTCCCAAGCCGAGACACAAAAGTCTTCATTATAAACAATTTATATTAAAGCAAATGTTATAAGTTCTCAGAAAGTTTCAAACCTATTATATTTACATTATACAATGAAAAATTATAATTAAAATCAGTGTTCGAAAATAAACAGAACATTATTTAGCGTTCGGCTCATACTCCCAAGAACGATATCTATTTTTTTACATTGATAAAGAAATACACAAAATTACATTAAATTAAGCAACGACCGCAGCACAAACAGCTCGTGTGGGAATTGTGTATATGTTATGTTTGTGTAAAATTATTTTGCTGGTTTTTTGTTTTTTTTTTCATTTTTTTTTCATTTTTTGTGTAACGTGACTTGTGATTTGGAAAAAAAAAACGATTTTTTTTCCAAAAAAAAATAAACCTTTTGCTCCGCGATGGATGTTGGCACGCTGGTGTTTACGGCTGTAGCTCGCCGGGAATGGGTGGTTCGATTCCATCTAGGTTATCACAATTACAAACTTTATCCGTGCCAAAATGTAAACGATGTTAAAAAAAAAGAAGCAATTAAAACGAGCAACAGTGTTAAAAAAAAACTTTACGAAAGGGTAAAGACCTATAATAAACGGACAGACATTTCGATGACAGAAACTTCACAACGTTTGCTTCATTTTGATGATGCCCTAACATCAGAATTGTGACATCAGTGTTACTACAAATGGCATCAATGATGCAAAAAGTAACATCAATCCAATGACTAACGTCTTCGTACAATTTTGTCATTTTCTACGAGTCATAAATTTTATGACTATAGTGACATAAATTCGATGCCACATTTTGTTTATTATTAACAATATTTTTTTATGATTACAATATATTTTAAAAAGCAACAATTCCTATATTCTATTTTTTTAAGTTGTTTAGTTAAATACATGAAATTTTTAAAGTAGAATGATTACGAAAATCATATGAGGCATGGTGCTGGTGTCTTGTTATTGAGAGTTCTGCTGTAAACAAAGGTCGTAATTTAACAAACGTGAAACAAACATATGCAACGGGTAAGTAAATAATAATATTCTCTCACTTTTTTTTTTTGTTTGTTTTTTTTTTTTTTTTTTTTTTTTTTGGTTTTGAAGTTTGTGGTTTTTTTTAAAAGAACCGAACGGAATTATATGTTCTCATCTTTTTGTTGAGCCAGATAAGAACAGTATTATCTTTGTGCTCGAAGATGACAAACAAGGAAACGTTGTTTTTTTCAATGATTTACTACACAAACACTATTAGCGTTTGTGTTTTCTACAAATCTATCGAACCGAACACTGTTTAAAATACATAAAGAAATGATTTTTTGTGCAATACCAGTGAAAGCAAATACTAAGATTCTACCTTTTACAATTCTATAGAGACAGTTTTATAAAAATAAGTAAAAGTGCTATATTCGGCAGTGCACTATAGGTAGGCTTGCCATTTCTATTTTGAGAAAAAGAGGACGCCAGCATAAAAAATGTAGGACATTTGTTCGAAAAAAGAGGACACTTTCTAAACAACTTAATTTTAATAAAATTAACGACGGCACACAAAAACTTAATTTGGGTAATTCCATGTCAAGTCGACCAAGAGTGGGACTCAACCCCTTTCGATTTGAGAGGGTTTATTTGATCCCATAAAGAACATATCAACGAACAACAATTTTTTAATTTTTTTTCAAAAGTTATTTCATATTCAAATTGTCATAATATCGCCGAATAAGCCGAATGTGTTGAGTTTATTCTTTTAATATCTCGAAAACTACTTTACATACGAAGATGATTTTTGTCAGTTTAAAGAGAATACTTGAGGCTACAATAAATATATTGAAAAAAATGTATATGCAAAATATTAAATTTTAAAAATGGACTAAGTCAAACCCCTATTTTTTTGCTGATTTTTTTTTTTTATATAATACTTCAAACTGTTTTTTAAAAATCCTAAAACTTTGAGGGATGTGCTTTTTTTAAGATATGATTTTTTTTTTTCTTTCCAAAAAGAATCTTAAAATAAAATTTTAATATAATCATTTGAGCAATAAGTATTTATTTGAACAAAAGTAACGACATTGATAAGGTTGCTTTTGCTTATTTGTTCCATTTTTTTTGGGTGCTCCATTTTGGGCACATTCCAAGAAAAGTACTCTTTTTGTCACGTTACGTCCCCAAAAATTAAATCATACCTATCTTAAAAAAACCCGAGCACCTAAATCTTTTTTTTTAATGAATTTTGTGAACTGTGATTTAAATCCAGGAACAAATTTACAATGAAGGTGTAAAAAGCCGGACAACCCCGGACACTTGATGAAAAAGAAGTAGGACTGCCCCGGATACCCAAAAAAAGAGGACGGTGTCCGGGGAAAAGAGGACGGATGGCAACCCTTATAGGTCAAATGGAAATTTATTTAATTAACGACCAATAATTAACCCTTTTTCAACCATTACAAAAACATGCATACAAAAACATGGTATTCAAACCAAAGCCTGTAACAATTTTATAAGTAAGTTTAACGCTATTTAAAAAAATGTAATTGAACCCATTAACGACCAATTATTAACATAATACATTGAATTGATTTATTTTCTTTTTATTATATTTTAACATTTAGAAATTGCTTAAATCTAATTCATTTTGTAAATTTTAAGCAAAAAGGGCTTCTTTACTTTCATCAATTTCACTAATATCATAAATTTCTTCATCTTGGTTGCAAAGCTGAAACTCTTCTAAGTATTCGCTGCAACATAATAGCTCAATAGCTTCAGATGGAAGTGAAGAACGTTTACGCTTTTGTAAACGCCTGGTTAATAATTATGTAGCAATTAATGGTTCTGAAGTATCGACATTCTTATTAAATACATCGAACAGGTTATTGGTGCGGCAGTTTTTGCGGGCGTGATGTAACCGATCGCTTTTGTATATTTTGTGTCGCGATTCAGAAGCTTATTCTCCAAGAAAACCTATTGGTTGACCATTGTTACTATCAAACCCGTAACTTAACATTAATTCAGAGCTTAAAAAATATAGCTCCTCCGCTTCCATTACAGCTTGAACTACTTCTTTTTGCATTTCAATAACACAGTTCAACACGAAAAAAAAATAACCATATACGCCCACCCCTACGTGATAAAAGACCAAAAAACCCGTGTCTCACAGTGTAGCCCAAAGTCATGCACTTTTTTTATGGGCCTCCAAAGATTTGGGGCCTCGGTGTCATTTTTGCAAAAAAGTGATCATTTTCTCAGGCTCGTATCTTGCAAACCGTTCGGAATTTGGAAACAAAGTTGTAGCTCTTGCCAAAAAGAACAAAAATTATGAACATATAAAATCAAAAAAACTTCATCTTCTAGATCAAAATTGCAAAAAAATTTAAAAAATTCGATTTTTTTACCTTTTTCCCCCTGCTCAGGTCCATAGGTAGCAAACCGTTAAAAATTCAAGGAAACAATCAACTACAAAAATGTACCTAAGATCTCAGTTAACAACTTTTTAGAATATATGATCTTCCTAGGAATGATTCTTAGCACTGTTTAGACAGCCGCAAAAGTGAAAAATGTCCCGAAAATCCCATTTTTTCTACCTTTTTCCCTACAAGAAAAGGCATAACTCAAAAAAACGCAAATAATCGCAATTTGTCACAAACCGAAATTAACCCATTAAATTATATTTAATCCACCTGTTTAATTTGAAAGAGGTCAAATGGGGTCCAATTTTTAAATGCTTACGGAATGTAAAAGTTTAAAAAAAACTGAACTTTTTTAAGGTAATGTTGTCTTATGAGTTCCTTTCAATTATATCGACATAAATACAATACAGTTATAATTGAAAACAGTAGTAGTTACCTGTCTCTTTATTTTCACATTTGAATTAATAAATTATAATAGGCACAAATCGAGAGACAAACTTAAAGTTGACTTAGCACGTTTGAAAAAAAATTGCATTGATTGACTTTGACATATAAATGTGTAACGGGGCTGTAACATCACAAGTCTTTGTTTTGAAGCATTTCCAATTAAAAATCAACAACAACAATAGTAAAACGCCACTCTGATTTGTAGTAATTTAGCACAGAAAAAGCGCTCATTTGACCTATTTGAGCTATAGGGCGAATCTTTGCCAACCTTCACCGAGAGTTAAAATATTTAAGAAGGCTGTATATGAATCCCAGTTCTAAAATTTGTTACCGTTTTAGTACTACTAATTTAAAATCCGAGGGTAGGCTTAAAAGAATGTATGTTTTACAAGCACTAGGTGTAACAATTGCTTGCGAAATTAGATTAGATCATTATTTGTAATTGTCTATGACACATTTAAATAATTAAATTTTGAGCACCTATTTCAACTGTATAGTATACTAATTAGCACATTAAAGTACTTTATGCTATTTGTAATACAGTTTAAGCTCTTTAAGGCAAACACATACAAACACAATGTAAAATTATTTCATTACATTAATTAAAGTCTTCCTTGCATTATATAAATTATTGTAGTAGAGATGAAAATGTTTAGCTCCTATTTTAAGCACAATTTTGGTCATTTTAGTATGTACTTAGATCCACTTCCATAAAAGCAACACAAAAGTTGACCAACAGCAAAAATATTAAATCATTTTAATTTCGAAAATAATTACAAACAATTTGTTCAACTATAAAAAGGGAAGATTCGATTCGAGTCTACAAACAGAAGTAGCATATATAATAAAATACATTCGAGAGCATGTAAATTTCAACTACTGACCGACCAGTTGATTGTTAATTTGTCGGATTGTCTGTCTGTTTGTGTAACTGGCTAATGGTGAAGATGTTTCCCTTCCCTTTGGACTATTGTGGAAGTGTGTGCGTGTGTGTAAATGTATGGGTAATTATAATAAATTTTATAAAATTATATGTTTTTTGTGCTATGGTCAGCCCTTAAGCCAGAAGATGATGACGCTGTATTTGGTTCGTAGAGATAGTGATCACATGATTTATACAAATTACAATTTGCATTATAAATGGAATTTAAAGTTTTTTACAACAGTTTAGTTTTACTAAAATAATTCTTAAAACAGTTTAATTCTTCTCAAATAATTCTTACAATTTTTCAGGAAATAAAAGTTTCATAAACAAGATGTTAAAAGTAAATTATAATTCTTATTTGAACATGAAATATATCAAAAACTCCTATTTTTGTTTATTCATTCCATGCAAAGTCATAAAATTTAATAAACAAAAGGGAAAATAAACTAATAAATATTATTTCAATTTCAAATAGGAAGATGAATTTCTCACAAAATTCACTTTGTTTCTGTTCAAAATGTTTATTAAAGGATGGTTACAGTTTAAGGGCTGATGTTAATTTTGAATAAAATACAAATTATTTAGGAAATTATTGTCATTTCTTTTTAATATGATAATGTTGGTATGGTTCAATTATGTATGGAACAAATGGTGTCCAATCACATGATCTTGGCGGCCAATTGACATCGCCACCACGTGAGATAAAACGGCCATTGAATTTGTCGCGCAAAAGAGCCATTGTTTCGTTAGCTGTGTGGCAAGTGGCACCGTCCTGTTGAAACCACATATCGTCCACATCCATATCTTCCAATTCGGGCCATAAAAAGTTCTTTATCATCTCACGATAGCGAACACCATTCACAGTAACTGCCTGACCGCCCCATAAACCGTACCCAACAGTCACTCTTTGTGGGTGCATTCGTTTTTCGAATCCAAATGCCCAAATGCGGCAATTCTGCTTATTGACGAATCCACTGAGGGGAAAAAGTGCCTCAGTACTGAAGATAATTTTCTTCGAAAATTGATCATCCACTGTTGCCATTTCTTGCCACCATTCTGACCATTGAAAACGTTTGGAATGGTCAAGAGGCTTTAGTTCTTGAGTCAATTGCACCTTGTAAGCGTGTAAATACAAGTATTTATGTATTATGTTCATCAACGACGAACGTGAGAGGTGCAATTGTTGGGCATGACGACGAGTTGAGGTGGATGGCTCTTCAGCCACAGTACCGCGAACTGCAGCAATATTTTCTGCAGTACGAGCTGTACCAGCATGCACTGGTGTTTTCACATCTGCTACAAACCCGGTTTGCTCAAATTTTTGCACGATTTTTCCGCTTGTGCGCACATTTGGACGATTAAATTGACCGAAAAAATCACGAAGTGCACGATATGCATTTTGATTTGAACGCCCATTTTCATAATAAGCCTGAATAACTTTAAGGCATTGCTCGGTTTTGTATCTTTCCATGGTTCAAATTGAATTAGTCTGAAATTGATAAATGCAAATAAAATTCAGAAAAAAACTTTGCGTTTGGGTGTGGTTCCTATTCAACATCGGCCCTTAAAATCCCACACTTTATATGGCCTATTAAGAAAAGAAATTAAATAAAATCGCAGTTCTGCTTGGCACAGCTCTTTAAATTTTATCGATCTGCCACTTTTTCCTGATCAGTCCTGAAGTAGTAGAAATAACTACGCAATCACATAACCAGGGTACATTTGTAGCCCATTATAATTTTTAATCATTTTCTGCTTTACAGCAAAAAATATTTGATTTAAAACACTTTTAATCAAATTCTAACAAATTAATTTAATATTTCTTTATATTTAATAAAATTTTTAATTATTTATTAATTATTATAAAAAAAAATAATGCCAAGCTATATATCAGTGTACATACAGTAGGCAAACAACCAACAAATAATACGCAAACATATAACCGGGCTACATTTGTACCCCATTTTAATTTTCACCTTCACAAAAAAATTATATATTTAAGAAGCCTTTAATTAAAAACTTGGAAAAAGCAATTAGAAATTTTAATATACTCGCTTAATGGTCAAAATTCGACCATAAATTTGTATGTACATATGAAGAAAACATAGCACATCTAAGTATACATATATGAATTTCGAGCATTTATTTTTTCCGTCTTGAGCTTCGTACAGGCGATGGTCAAGATCTTACAATGTTGTAATTTTTCTGACAATGGTGCCATTGTCAGATGCAGTAATTTAACACATCTGCCAAATAAAAATAGCGACAATGTTCACACAGTTAAAAGACATTTTTAGTCAATTTTAATGACAACATTGTAAGATCTGACCACCGTCTGTACAAAGCTTTAGTGGATCGATTTGGCAAGGGACCAACCTCCGATTAAAATCTTATCTCATACGTGAGTAAATTAAATTTTTTAAGTTCAAGTTCATCAGAAAATATCAATTGAAACACAAAAAACTATCAAAAAGTCTCCTTTTATAGATTATCATCAACTCAGAAGATTGCATGTTTAATTTATGTATGTTTCTATATCTAATATTAACGAAAATTAATCAAAGTATCAGATGTTGAACGAAACAGCACCAAAAAGCTCCCCTTACATATTTTTATCCACCCAGTTTAATGTAAAATTTTATCTTTATAGGTCGAATATTAACGAAAATTCAAAAAATTCCAGATGAAAGACAAAAAGTACCAACATTTTTCATGCAGCACGGAAAGGTAAAAGAAAGAAATTTAATTCCCCGTATTTCCCCTTTTTGATACTTTTTCTCCCCATAGAGGTTCGGTTGATAAACAAAGGAAGAAAGCGTTTTTAATTGTTTTGCATGTGCCGATTTATACATAAGATTTATATAGTCGAAATATTCCAAAACCGGTTTCTGAAAAATGTCGAATAATCGACCACCCTATTTTCTTATTATTGTTTGATAATTGAAAAAAACAAATTTTTTATTTATGTGTTCTTCATGTGTTAGTAGGAAATTGAAACGCTTATAACTCTGAAATTATTAAACAGATTTTAATAAAATATATATTGTTACGAAAGTAACTTTAGTTAAGAATTAGTTGTAATTATTAGTTAAGAATTAGTTGTATTTATTAGTTATCTTGTATTTATTAGTTGTCTTGTATTCATAAGTAATTTTACTAGTTCACATTGTTATTAAAAATTGTTATAATTTAGTACACAGAAAAAATGAAAAACCAACTTCAATTAACGTATTTGTTAGAAATTTGTACTATTAATTAAATTCTTTACTGATTTTCCGCCTGCAAACAAATTGATAATATCAATTAACACATTTGTAAGTTTGAGCTTTTCTTGCTGTTGAGTTTCAATTAATAGGTTTAATTGAAATTAAACGCAAACTTTAAACAAGTTTTTAATTAAATAAATTAAAACGATAATTGTTTTTTTATAAAGTTTTTAACAAATCTATTAATTGGCCCAATTAATCAAATAATTGAGTTTAAAATTTTTTTTTTACAAAATTGGTTAACCGACCTAATTAAAAAAATAATTGTTTTTCTTTTCATTTTCAGTTAAATGCGATAATTAACACAATCAAAAATTCAATTGTTTTTTGTGATTTTTATCTATTAAATCTTTAATTGAATCAATTAAAGTGTGCGATTCTTATCAATTAAATTTTTAATTGATTCGATTTAAGAAGTAATTGAAATTTATCCCCCGTAATTAAATAAAAAAAAAAACAACTTTATAGAAAATTATTTTATTTATATTAGATTTATTTTTATTTTTTTTTTTTTTTTTTTTGAATTCAGTACATATGTAATTTATTAAAAAAATTTTCTTATAAAATTCGTTTTAAAAACAACAGGCAACTTTGGTTTTCAAAACTAACATTACTTCGTCAGCGAAGTACAACCAACGTTTCTTAAAGTGTTTGGCTGTTGGATATTTTAACACAAAATCGATATCGATCTAGAAAAAAAGTAAAAGCAAAAAAGACATTTAAAAATATAATACAAATTTTTTAATACGATGTACATATTTACCAAAAGATGACCAGAAGGGTTTGCATATTCTGGCCAAAGTTTGAATATCTCTGCCGTATTTGGAGAACTTGTGATTTGTCGGAAACGTAAAGGGGCACACTTTCGCCAGCAGATGTTGTACTCGTCTTCGGATGAAAAACATTCTTTCCTATCAGTATGTACCTATGTCGATATTTGTACAGTAGTTAATAAAAGAAACTATTTTTTTCATAAACTGTTTGCTCAAAACTATAATTTAATTGTATTTGTACGTGTATACGTAACGGTATATTAAGGTATGCCTAGCAACAATAGTTATCCCTTTATACATACAATACAATGTTATGATGAATACATACCAAGGTACAGACACAAGCCTCTGCTGAAAATTATTTTTCACAAAAAAAAAAACACAAAAACACTAAAAAACTTTTTTTTATAGATCTTTTTGAAACAAAGCACAACGATGTTCACCGTACGAGAGCACTTTCAATACTGAATAAAGTTTATGCTGTTGTCATTGCCTTTGATTAAGTATTACATGTGTACATAAATACAAATCAAAATATTTTTTTCAGTAAACACAGTTAATTGAATCAATTAAAAAATTGTTTGAAACTTTAATAGAACACAAAACATCTTAATGTGTGTGTGTACATACACACATATGCATGTAATACGCTTATAGGTATACACACAAACATTATAATTTTTTTTTTCAATTAAACACAGTTAATTGAATCAATTAAAAAATTGTTTGAAACTTAAATAGAACACAAAACACCTTAATGTTTGTGTGTACATACGTACATATGCATGCATATATGCTTATATTCACACAAACATTATAATTTTTATTTTCAATTAAACCAAATTAATTGGAGCAATTAAAAAAATTTTTTGAAACAGCATTACTTGATTTAATTGAAAATAGATCCAAAGTTTCAATACTCTATTGGTATTACTTTTGCAAAAAAAAATGTTTAAGTTACTAGTGGACGGGTACCCGACCCGGTTATGCGTTCTACGGCTAAAAATGGGTAACAAACAGAAGGTACAAAATTATATATTTCGAACGTTGAAGGCAAATATTGTGCTAAAATTGGGGAAATGGTGGGGTGAAGTCGCTACAGCATTCGGAGCAAAGTGCAGACGCAACCTTTAATTTCGGTTATCAATCAAAAGAAGCGTTAAGTTTACACTGAGAACTATTTGTGTAGGCCAAATAGTTTTTGGGAACAAGTGCTGCCAAACGTTGTGGAGTTAGCCTAACACACAACGAAACCTTGTATGTCTGCTGCAGGGGTGGAGCAGATGGTGCTCTCTGACAAAATAAACTATGTAAATATATAAAAAGAATGTCTAAAAAAGTGCTGAAAAGTTGAATTTACTATCATCGTTCACTTTCCAACACGATATTGACCCGAAGCATTCGGCTCATGTTGTGTGTATGTGGCTTGCAAATAATGTGTTACACGTTCTAAAACTTCCGCCACAATCCCCAGACCTCAATCCGATCCAGCATTGATGGAAAGAGTTGGATAAACGAATGAAAATGAGGGCAATAACGAAAAATAATGAGCTTAAGCTGGCACTTGACAAAGAATGGCAAAATATTGAGACAAATGTGGATGAGTTATATGCCAAATGGACTGAAGGCAATTATAATACAGAAAGAATAAGCAACTTAGGCTCTAATTGTGTAAAACGTAATGCAACGCCAAAAAATTCAAAATCGATTTTCCAAATGCTAGCAAGGATGATTAATAAAATAAAAACATAATTTTTTTTAATAAAATTTGTAGCAAAAGGAAAAGGTGCTTAAGTCGACTTAAATAAAATCTTAGTTAGTTTCATATTTAAAAGTGCACATAGACAAAGTTTCAATTATTTTGTACGATTTTTTAGGAAGTTATAGCGAAATAATTTATCCCATTTTTTTCAAAGTAGAATGAAATTTGGAATAACAACTTAAGTTAACCTCCAATCGGTCACAATTAGAGTTAGAAGGTATTAAAACTTATAAAAACTATAACCGAAGAAAAGTGATGATTTTATTTGAATAAAAATATATTTTAAAAAATAAAATACGCAGTTTGAACTGTCTTTCTACAAAACTTAAAAAAATAAGCTTAAGCACTTTTTCCTTATTACCACAGAAATATGAGAAGAGAGAAGTGGGGATTTTTTTCATTTCATAATGTATTAAATTATTTGAAAAATTTTGTTTAATGTGCTTTTCATGCCAAGTTAAAACTTATAACTTTTTTCCTTTAAGTCCTATTTTATATCTTACTAAATATTTAACTCATAAATCGCATTTGAGAAATGATTAAAATCAAAATAGAAAAACATAAAAATGGAATACAGAAAAAATTATTTTTAAACACCAAACAATTGAGAACGATTTATGCAGAGTTCATGTATGTATTTGGGAAGCCACAGGACAAACGTACTTTTCTGCTCAATTGAATTTTTTTTAATAAATTGAGGTTCATCTATTTCGCCCTTAGTTGGGGCAGAGTTAGTGTAGAGTTAGATCACAGTTAGAGTAGAGATATAAAAGAGGAAGAGATAAGCTATAGCTAGAGCTAGAACTAGAGTAGAGTTAGATTAGAGTTAAAGTAGAGTTAGAGTAGAGTTAGAGTAGAGTTAGAGTAGAGTCAGAGTAGAGTTAGAGTAGATTTAGAGTAGAGTTAGAGTTAGAGTTAGAGTTAGAGTAGAGTTAGAGTAGAGTTAGAGTAGAGTTAGAGTAGAGTAGAGTAGAGTAGAGTAGAGTAGAGTAGAGTAGAGTAGAGTAGAGTAGAGTAGAGTAGAGTAGAGTAGAGTAGAGTAGAGTAGAGTAGAGTAGAGTAGAGTAGAGTAGAGTAGAGTAGAGTAGAGTAGAGTAGAGTAGAGTAGAGTAGAGTAGAGTAGAGTAGAGTAGAGTAGAGTAGAGTAGAGTAGAGTAGAGTAGAGTAGAGTAGAGTAGAGTAGAGTAGAGTAGAGTAGAGTAGAGTAGAGTAGAGTAGAGTAGAGTAGAGTAGAGTAGAGTAGAGTAGAGTAGAGTAGAGTAGAGTAGAGTAGAGTAGAGTAGAGTAGAGTAGAGTAGAGTAGAGTAGAGTAGAGTAGAGTAGAGTAGAGTAGAGTAGAGTAGAGTAGAGTAGAGTAGAGTAGAGTAGAGTAGAGTAGAGTAGAGTAGAGTAGAGTAGAGTAGAGTAGAGTAGAGTAGAGTAGAGTAGAGTAGAGTAGAGTAGAGTAGAGTAGAGTAGAGTAGAGTAGAGTAGAGTAGAGTAGAGTAGAGTAGAGTAGAGTAGAGTAGAGTAGAGTAGAGTAGAGTAGAGTAGAGTAGAGTAGAGTAGAGTAGAGTAGAGTAGAGTAGAGTAGAGTAGAGTAGAGTAGAGTAGAGTAGAGTAGAGTAGAGTAGAGTAGAGTAGAGTAGAGTAGAGTAGAGTAGAGTAGAGTAGAGTAGAGTAGAGTAGAGTAGAGTAGAGTAGAGTAGAGTAGAGTAGAGTAGAGTAGAGTAGAGTAGAGTAGAGTAGAGTAGAGTAGAGTAGAGTAGAGTAGAGTAGAGTAGAGTAGAGTTAGATTAGAGTTAAGTTAGACTTGAGTGAGAGTGGAACTTAAGTAAAGTCAAAGTAGATTTAAAGTTAGATTAGAGTTTAGTAAGACTAGAGTTAGAGTAGAGTTTTAGTAAGAATCGAGTTGTATTAGACTATTTTGTAGTTAAATGAGATGTTATGTAAGCGTTGCATTTTATCTTTTAGCATCGAGCTACAGTAGAGCTATAATACTTCTATAGCATTTTGTTATTGTTTTTCTCCCAATGTTTATTTTTTTTAAAAGAACACAATAATTTCCTAGCTCATTGCAAACATATTACAGAAATTAAACAACAATAAAACTTAATACAATTTTATAAAAACAAAAACTCACACCTAAAAATTAAATATGGCGCAAAAAAGCCTTTCCACACCCAAACATTTCTACTTATGTATAAGCGTACATTTGTATATACATGTACACGTCATTCCACATACTTTTAAAACTTTCGGTTTGCTCTCGGTGTTTTCCATACGTCTTAGTGGAAGTGTGTACCAGTACAGCTGACATTTACGGATGTATCAGAATGTTACCGGCTTACGAAATATGTAGGTTGGATAATTTATGTTTGCGGCATAAAAGGCAGAGTAGCAACTAAATACATGTATCGGTTTATTTGGTGTAGAGTTACCAAAGGCTGGTATTTTGTTTATTTTATTGATATGTATGCCTTCATAATCCTTTGTTTGTTTGTGTGATTATTTTTAACCCTTATCAAAAATAAAACTATTTTGACGTCAGGCGTCAGATGTGGCAAAGTTGTCGGCACATTGGAAAAGCTTTATGGATAAAGCTAACTACATTCAAAAGGTTTTTTTCAATCGATAAACGTTTAGCATTTTTACAAAAAAGTTAGTATTCGACAATTTTAAAGCCTCTATTGAATCTTTTAAGTGATCACACGTATTAAAAGTGTTCTGTAGAAAACCATATTTGAAAATACTTGCATACCTTTAGTTCTGCAGAAATATTGTTTCAATTACATTTACTTCTATAAACTTAAAATATTATAACTACGTATTAAGCAAAACTTCACATAAATAATGTTCATTCTTTTAATAATTGCAATCTCTATTTTTTTTCTATAGTTTCTTGTTTTTAACTATATGTTGCAATCGTACCTGAGTTTATCTAGCTAATTGGAAAAGTAACAGTGTAACGATGACTTAAAATCTCTATTCATAGCTTTATATCACGACAGAAGCATAAGAAAACTATACGAGGGCAGATTATTGAACAGATAAGATAAAACAAATTCTTTAATTTCTTCACCAGCCAAAACTTTAGTTGGCATAACGTTTTCGAATTTTCCTAGTTTTTTTTTTTTAATTTTTTTATTTGTAATAATTGTGTAATATAAAAGACCTTTATGGGCAAAGTACATATTACAATTCAAAATTAATGTGATTAATTATATAGTAAGTAAAACAAAAATTTCTAAAATCCAATGTTTTGTAAAATGCTTAAATTTGTAACACTACATACAACTTATAGAAAACAAGAACATAAGTCCACAATCAACCATGGACCAGAAAAAATTAAATTAGATATGGCTAAGATTTAGGTATTCAGTTATTTTTTTACGGAAAACTGATTGAGAAAAACTGAGTTAGGTTAAAGGCTGGTGTAAAATTTCTACACCCTATCCTAGAGACCAGTATGGTCTATTGTGACGCTTTAGGTAATTAAAGGAGATTAATGAGAAAAGAAAGAGTGAGTGAATGAAAAAGAAATAGTAGAAATAAGGCGTAGTAATTTTACACTAATATGTACTTAAATTAATTATTTTTTTTAAATAGTTTAAAATGTTTAATGAGAAAATTCTATATACTTTTCGAATGTTTTCAAAAATTATAGTTTACCAGACTTTCCTTCTCTTTTATTTTGTTTAAAAAGTCATTTTTATAACGAAAAACTCGTAAAGAGATACTTCCATCATTTAAGAGAAATAAAAATATATTGCTTAAACTTTATGGTCACCTTAATCCAAAACTAAAAATTATTATAATTCCTATATACTTTTTTAATTGACCCAAAGCCATGATTCAAATTTAGCTTCTTAAAGCATGCAAAGATTAGTTTTTCTTTACTCTGGTAGAATTCAAGTAAAGTCCCAGTAAAAACTTCGCCTACAAAATAATGTGTTGAGTAATCAGAAAAACAAAAGAGCACTACTTACAATTCTACTGAAAGAACCAATGATTTTTACAAGGGATGTCCCAAAATGAACGCATTCAAAAGCAAGTCATTATTTTTTTTACTTTAATACATCCAGAAAAAAGTCGTTATAGAAGTTGTGATAGATGTAGTTATAGAAGAAAGCTACTAAATAATGAGTTAAAGAAGCTGTTCATTTTGAAAAAGTAAGCGAAGTTTTTACTGGGGTGTTACTATTAGGAATACTATACATTTTGGCATTCCGAAAATTGTTCTGGGGTGCCGTCAAAGATAAGTGTTACGCCGACAAGCCAGAGACAATTTACGCTTTAAAAGACAATATTCGTGAAGCCATTGGTGAAATACAGCTGCACACAATCGATAATGTGCTTAAAAATTGGACCGATCGTGTAGGCTACTGCATGGCCAGCCGAGGCAGCCATTTGAATGAAATTATTTTCCATTATTAACCGGAAGGATTGTACTTTCAAATTAAAAAATAAATTTGAGAAAATATTCAGTAGTTTTTTTATAGCATCCCAGTAAAAACTTCGCATGCAAAATAATGTGTTGAGTAATCAGAAAAACATAAGAGCACTACTAACAATTCTACTGAAAGAACCAATGAATTTTACAAGGGATGTCCCAAAATGAACGCATTCAAAAGCAAGTCATTATTTTTTACTTTAATACATTCAGAAAAAAGAAGTTATTGAAGTTGTTATAGATGTAGTTATAGAAGAAAGCTACTAAATAATGAGTTAAAGAAGCTATTCATTTTGAAAAAGTAAGCGAAGTTTACTGGGATTTTCAAAAAAAAAAGTTATTTGGGGGACCCTTTATAACTTAGTTTTGTATTCGTATTTAAATAGAATATATCTTTAAGTTCAATTAGTTTTTAGTGCTTTTTTAATGATATATATAAAAAGTGTCCTAAAATACTTTGTTAAAGCAGGTGGCGCGAAAACTAATGTTAAATACATAGTAGCAAAATGGCCCCTGCTTTAAAAGCTTATCAGAAAACGTTTATTAGTGCATTAACGAACAGCCCTTATTTCCCTTTGTCAACGTAATAATTCAAGATATTAGCTCGAATGCCACTTATGATCATTCTATCTTAAATTTTGATTTTTTTTCGTAAAATTTCAAGGACGCGATTTAAAAGTCTAAAATTCAGCAAGTTTTTAAGGCGATGTAAAGATACTAAAAACAAAAGGAAAGATAAGCGACTTTATTATTTTACTTAAGTATGTCTAACTTTTGCTATTCCTTCTTGACCAATAATGGCTATATATTGACTCCAAAATACCGGCTATAATATAGCTATTAAAAGTTATAAATTTAAATCATATTAAAAAATAAAAACAAAAAACAACAATTATACATTATAATTATATATCTATATTGTATATTGACAGCAATCTCAAGCTTTATTTGAGATTGTTGTTTTAGTGCTTATGCAATAATAGTGCATTGCTCATGTTTACACTTATCTAATGATTAGGGTATTCATTCGGTTAACCGTCAATCGGTTAATAAATTTTTAAATTTTTTGCAGTATTATAACATATTTTTTTGTGTTTTTAATTTTTTGTTTCGTCTCATATACAAAAGGTATGTGTTTAGAAAATATTTTTTCTTACAAACAAAGGTGTTCAGTGATATTTATTTCAACCCATTTTCCGCCGACCGATTTCAATGTTCAATCAACAGGAATGTGGCGTAAAATATGTTAAATGTTTGATTGCCAACACCTTTTTTTGTTTCACGTACTTTGTATGTGTTTAGTTATATGTTTCTGCTCATACCTTCTCATATCAGTCTTTTAACAAAATTAACCGAACAATTAGAAGTGTTTAACATTTTTAAAAATTAAAACAGGACTCTAAGGGCATAATGGAATATTTTATATGTTCCTAAGAAATCCTTAAAAAGGACTGAGAAATTAGATATTCATCTACGATAAGTGAAAGAATTTTTCTAAGTCAAGTTTTGTTAAAACAAAGGAAAAGAATCGCTTTACTCCTAAACATTTAAACCAAATTACTTTTTTAAAGATTATTTTATAAGATCTCCTTTAACTATTGAAATAACTAATAAAATGATCTCAGTTTTTTTATAAATACGTATTTATTGTAAAGCAATTGTAGAATATTATTTAGGACATTATGACGATATGACTTGATGGCACACCTTGTGAATCCCCCAATTATGTATTAATTGAAAAATGCATATTACATATTTATGAATTGTTTTTTTGTTTGATCGTTTTAGTTCAAGAATTTTAATGTTTGGTATGTTATTGTTTTTTTTACTAATAAACTCCAAATAATAAATAATTAATGTATTTCTATATATTTAAATGACTTAATTTATGAAAAAAACTTTATTAATCGGTTAACCAATCAAAAACAAAATAAACCGATTATTGACCGATTAAACCAAAACCTCGGTTAATTAATCGAGCGATTAACCGATTAAAGCAAAAGGTCGATTAAATGAATACCCTTCTAATGATATTGCAATAATAACACAGTACAACATTTTTCAGCTCATTGGTTTGAGACTCAATTCTGAGAATTGCACATGAAAGTAGCCCCAAAACTAAGATCATCTGCATCATTCGTTTTGTCATGTTGGCTGCATTAATAATTTAATGGTCATACAAATTTTTCTGCTCAAGGTGAATTTGTATCACTTTTCTTATATTTTAACACGGTTATATCTCGATTTACCGTACGGAATATCTCTTTTGTGTCCGAACCAAAGTTGTAGATATTGAAAAGGAGAAAAAAGGGGAACCAACCAACCCGAAAAAAGTGCATACAGTGCCTTTAAAATCGCAAAAAAATCACATTTCTTACCTTTTTTGCTCAATAGCTGGATTACAAATCTACAATAGCTGTTTTTTTATCACTCAATTGGTTTGGCTATTTTGTGTTTTGTTTTACTCATTAACCTTTTTTACATACATACGTGCATACTTTTTTTTAATTCCCTAAGCTAATCCCGCGAAGCTCTTCGCTTGTCTGCAGGAAACCAGAGTCTCTCGCCTACCAGCTAGCCTACCGGGGAACTTGACTCTTACGCGCTGCTGTCTCCATTACTTACATTTTCCTCAGGCACTCTTACCACAGGAATCAAGCGAACGAGGAGAGAGGTTCCACCAGGTGAACATGGCCGCGACCACGGCCGCACACCTCCATCCGATGGTGCAAATTTTCGATGACCTTGAGGCATAATGGAGGTTCTATGCCGTAAATGTGCCGAATTATCTCATCCTTTAGCTCTTGAATTGTTGCTGGCTTACCGACGTACACCTTTTCTTTCAAATAACCCCAAAGAAAAAAGTCCAACGGTGTCAAATCACATGATCTTGGCGGCCAATTGACATCGCCATTACGTGAGATAACACGGCCATTGAATTTGTTGCGCAAAAGAGCCATTGTTTCGTTAGCTGTGTGGCAAGTGGCACCGTCCTGCTGAAACCACATATCGTCCACATCCATATCTTCCAATTTGGGCCATAAAAAGTTCGTTAGCATCTCACGATAGCGAACACCATTCACAGTAACTGCCTGACCGGCCTCATTTTGGAAAAATACGGCCCGATGATGCCGCCAGCATCATCATGCATTGGTTTTTCGACAATCACTTTTGAATTATCATTCGACCAAATGCGGCAATTCTGCTTGTTAACGAATCCACTGAGGTGACCAAAAAAATTACGAAGTGCATGATATGCATTTTGATTTGAACGCCCATTTTCATAATAAGTCTGGATAACTTTAACACGTTGTTGGATTGTGTATCTCTCTATGGTTCAAATTGAGTAAGTCTGAAATAGAGAAATGTCAAATAAAATTCGGAAAAAAACTTGGCGTTTAGGTGTGGTTCACATTCAACATCGGCCCTTACAATTTAACCACCCTTTAGATGCATTGCTTGCGGAGGTTTGTTGGTGGAGTTCTAAGATTATGCAGTTTGAAGATAAAAGCACCGAATATGAAGATGACACTAACATTGGTGGACACAGCGAAGAAAACATGCTCTTTTATGTTATGTCTAACTCGGATGATGATGCAGACTCAGAACAAGAATATGAACAACTTACGAAGAAAACAAGATCATCAGTAGTGCGATTCTGTAATTAATTTAAGCAAGTTAACGATTTTGCTATTCTGTTTACATTTTAAACAACACTTGTTATCGTAAAGTCAGCTGTTTGTGTTAAGTAAACGACAACTTTTTTTGTGTTTATTTTTCTTTATTTTTGGCCACTTTCTTTTATGTGTATTAATATATATTTTTATTATATATATTTAGCTGGTGAGGCCTAACTCCATTTGTGAAAAAAAAATGCAAAATTTTTTATTTCATTTTTCCCGACGTTTCGTGAATTTTATGTTCACTTCTTCAGGGGATTCGTCTATTAATATAAAATAAAATCATCAACATTTAATAATACAATAAATATAAATGTAACGAGCTTACAGTGAAAAGAAACAAATTTGTATTACATTAATATATTTTTAAGAACATAAAAGCAAACACTAGTGGTGTCATCTACTGTTTTTCAAAACAACTCTATAACTGGCGCTTAAATTGTCAGTATCTTCTTTTTTATTCATTGTTCTATTTATTTTCTGTTGAATTCTTAAGCTTTCTGTTGTATATCTTTTCCTCACGTTATTTACCTTGTCAAGTATTCTTATGTTGTCAAAATCAGGTTTGTGTTTTGTTTGTAATATGTGCTGTGATAATGCAGTGCTTTCTTTGTTTTTGTTTATGTCTGAATTGTGTTCTCCCATTCTTGTGTTGTTTATTTATTGTTGTGTCGAAAATATAAAAAAAAAAATTAGTTTAAAGAAATAATATAACTTGAAAATGGCCATTAAATAATTTGCATTTAATTTAACAGTAAAATGTTTTGCTTGTCTCCTTAAAAAAAAAAAAAAAAACTAATAAAATTTCTATTTAGTTTTAATAATTTTATTTTTTTTTTTATTCCTCTGTGTTTTTCGTTATTTTGCTATTGTTTTTGACAGTGATGCCACTTGACGTTGATTTGTATCTATGTTGTTAACAACAATTTAAAGAATCACATAATCGTTAGTGCAAACACTAAAACAGGTTGACAATTATAACAACTGTTGTTATTGTTAAAAGTTACAGAACCACAAGCGGCCACTTCAATGAGAATGAATATTGACAATAATTAAAAATGTTCTCAATTTTGTTTCCATGCATAGATAACAAATAAATAACTCATATTTTCTGTGTTAGAACAGCTGTCATATGAATCTATAAAAAAAACAGCATATTGTGGAGTTGTAGTACAGTTATTGAACAAAAAAGGTAAAAAATGGGGAAAAAATTTAAAAAAATGGCACTGCATGCACTTTTTTCGGGTTGGTTTGTTCCCCTTTTTTTCTCCTATTAAATATCTACAATTTTGCTTTGCACACAAAAGAGATATTCCGTACGGTAAACAGAGATATAACCGTAATCAAATATAGGAAAAGTGACAAAAATCCACCTTGAGGAAAACAATTAGTAAGGCCATTATATTACACTGTGCAACAAAAAAAAACCAGCCTCAATTCTTGCAACGCGATATTAAACTAGACTATTGGTAGAGCAAATCTGACAAAAGGTTTTGAAAAATTAGCTCGGGTTCCCGAAATATCGGCCCCTAAAATTTTTTAAGTTTTTGAAAAGGCGTTTGGTATAAGTCAAAAAAAAAAAAAAATACTAAATGTACTTCTCAGCTAAAATACTATTTCAGATGTCTTTAGTAGAATTGTATGGCGATTCTTTGCTTAGAATATCTGAACCCTCTAGCACTGATTTGAAGGGGTAATTTTTGTCCTTTTTTAACTTCCACACAAAAGTATAATTTCAAGGCTCGGAATTTCGAAAATCCATTTTACATACATGGCACGATTTTTTGGTCTTAGAAGATCCCTAGTAAAATTGGATGCAGAAAATATTCGTGGAACATTTTAACCCTCTAAAGGACTGCTTTAGTATATTTTTGTGTGGAAGTTAAAAAAGGACAAACATTACCCCTTAAAATGACTGTTAGAGGGTTAACATATTCGAAGTAAAGAATCGCCATACAATTCTACTGAATTTTAGCTCAGAAGTACATTTAGTGTGTTTTTTTTTTTTTTTTTTTTGACTTTTACGAAACGCCTTTTCAATAAATTCAAAAACTTTAGAGGCCGATTTCGAGAACACGAGCTAACTTTTCTAAACTCTTTTTTCAATTCAACTTCAATTCGAGAACACGAGCTAACTTTTCAAAACTCTTTTTTCAATTCAACTTCAATTCAATTTATTTATTTATTTTATAATCTTTAAGCCATAAAAAAGCCAAACTGAATACAGTAGAATTTTTTGTGACACTATAATTATTGATATTAACAATTACTTAATTATTTTTTTTAAATGTATATTAATACTTATAAACTAAATCTCTCTCAACCATGGTTATGAATTCTTCCCAAAAAAATAAAAATTTATTTCACCACCACCAAATTAGAGAACTGAAATAAGTTTCTTTTTAAATTTCTTTAATGAATAAGCAAAGTATCTATCCGGATAAGGTAAGATGTTATTCCGAATTCTACAAACTCTTACAATAAAAGAACGTTGCATTATTAGCGTATTGAAACGAGGGCATATAAGCGTGTGTGATCTGGACGAACTTCCGAATTCAAAACGGTTTGAAAGATAAATAGGCGAATTATATTTCAACGCTTTATAAAATAACATCATTATTCTAACTTTCACAAAATCTTCAAATGAGTAACCTAAAAAATCTGTTACGTAGGTAGTAACATGGTCATGCACCCTGAGCTTATAAACAAATCTTATTATTCGGTTGAAATATTTTCTTAATTTATTCAAATTGAAATCCGTTGTGCCGGAATAAATTTCAATTCCATAGATTATTATTGGCATAAGTATAGCATGAGCCAATTGTTTTCGAATATATAACGGGAGTGAACAATTAATGCAATACAGTTTACGCAATCCAAATGATAATCTTGAAAATATATGGTTTAAATGAAAATTAAAGGTCAGGTTTTGATCAATAACAATGCCAAGTGTTTTAAGGAAACAATGATATTCTATTTCTTCATTATAAACAAGAATCCGTTGCATATTTATTCCACACGTATTGAACGTGATAGCTTTAGACTTCTTTACATTAATTTCAATATAGTTTTTCTTGCACCAGTTTTGTATGCTATTTAAGTTATGCCTAATATTCGACATCAACTTAACACACCCCCTACCATGAAGGAACGCTGTTTAAATATCATTAAAATGAAATATAGACCGTTTACTGTTTACAACTCAACACAGTTTTTTGTTTGTTTTCTTTTTGTAAAGGCACTGTTGTCATTTTTTATCTCTTTTGGCGAGTTTTTAAGTAGCAAAAAAACACAAAAATTCCTAGTTTCTATTTGTTAAAATTATTTCGTTAAATAGATGAAATAATAAACGAAAATCATATTGGGCATTATGCTAGTGTATGTAAACAAATGCGAAGGGGGGGAGAGATGAGACGACAACCGGACTTGAACTTCGCTTTTCATAAGGACCCAGAATATATATACTTTATAGGGTGCAGGACCTTCGGTGAAGGGTATAAAAAACAAACTTAATTACAAAAAAGAGTAATGTTTGGGATTTCAGTATATTGGTCATAACTCTGCTATTTCTGAACCGATTTGAAAGATTTATATACCGACGTGTTAAAGAAGAAATTTGCCATTTATTTTGGTTGTAAGACTTGGACTCGGGAAGATCTATGGTTCCCGAAAATGGGTATTTTCCAAAAAAAAATTAATATTTTGGTCATAACTTTTTCGTATCTGAACCGATTTTCCCGAGTTTTTCAGAAAATATCTTTTATTAATTAAATTTCCGATCTTTTGATATATAAGGCGTAACCATAGGTCATATAACAGTCAAAAAATTCAGGTTTTTATACAATTTTTAATACTTCTTGTATGGAAGGTACCACGCCCACTTCTCCAATCCCGCCCACATTTTGTGGAATGGTGTGTATTTATAACCTTAATGTTTGTACGAAATTTGAAAACTTTGGCTCTTGCCGTTCTCCAGATATACAGAAAAAAGTAATAAAAATACAACAACCACAAGGGATTTTTTGGAAAAATTAGAGGCAGTCGTGGTTTTTTGGTCATATCTCAGCCATTGTTGGACCAATCTGGCTGAATTTCAATAGCAAGAAATGGTGGACTATATGTGACATAAATGTAAAACAACCTAGCCGCTATCATGGGTGGAGTCTCCGGAAAACACATATCAAACGTAAGACGGACAGACGGACGGATATCGTTAAATCAACTTCTCTCCTCATAAGGACCCAAAATATGTATACTTTACAGGGCCTAAGATCAATATTGTAGAAATTACAAACGGAATGACAAACTTATATATATTCCCTTTTCCACCTGTGGTGAAGAGTATAAAAACAAGGAGCCTAAAATGTACCCTTGTGGTACACCACGCACAACATCCCTTATCTCTGAAATTCTTGACCTACATTGAACAAATTGTATCCTTTTAAGTAGAAAAGATTTAACTAATGAGCAGGCACTACGAGAAAATGAAAACAAAGAGGTAAGTTTATTTAGTAATATATCATGGCATATTGACTCAAAAGCCCTGCTCAAGTCTAAGCTGATTAAAACTGAAACATTTTTCCTTTCTACATTCTGTCTTATTTCATCTATCAAATTTGTTAAAAGGGTCGTTGTATTATGGTGTTTTCTAAATTCTGATTTATAATCTGAAACACATGATTGAAAACCCGTGGATTCAAGAATTTGGTCACTCATTATAATTTCTTATACCTTTGAAAAAACTGGCAAGATACTAATAGGTCTGAAATCAGATGAACGTTGTGGATTGTTTATTTTTGGAATAGGAATTACTCTTGCTACTTTCCAGCTGTCTGGATAGCTTGAAGATGTAAAAATATTATTGTAAATTTATAGTAAGTGCCTTGATATTAAGGCTGCTTTGATCTACCAATAGTCTAGTTGCACTGTGTTATTAATGCAGCCAACTTGACAAAACGAATGATACAGAAGTTCTTATTTATAGCGCTTCTTTTACGTGCAGTTCTCAGAATTAAGTCCCAAAATCATGTGTTGTACTGTGTAATGCACTAGCGATGATGTGTTTTAATAATAATGCGAAAGTAGTAAATTAATTGGCATACAAATAAAAAAAAATATTCACTTTTTCGTTCATCAATTATAATTTAGAAAAACTATACGTTACATCATAATCAAAGCAGAATTTATCACAGTGTATGTTAGAAAAATCTTTAAAACTTAAGGAATTTTTAACCAATGGCTAAACAAATGGCTAAAAAAATGTTTTTGGATTAAGCACATTATTTTTGCAGAAAACCACAATTAATTCTTTAAAATTGCTTTAATCTTACCAACATTTTTAAATTTATCTTAACAAAAAAGTTCTGTCAATTCGGAAACTTAAAGAATAACTCCCGCTAACGTTTATTAAGTCAAGTTTTGTAGAACATTTGCTTTGTAAACCTTTAGTAAATTAATAATATTTTTATGAATACAGTAATACTTTAAGTTCCTGTATGGTAAAAAGACCTGACAAATAAAAACCTTTTATTCAATTTGGTATAATCAAACATAGAATTTAAGTTAAAGGCTTTTTCCGCCTTAAATTTTTTAGAATATGAAATCATATTTTTAACAAGATGGTCTACCCCTCGTTTAAAACTAACACTGAAATCATATCCATTTCTCTTTTTAAAAGTTCGTTTTTATATTTCTTTCCAATTTATTCTTAAATAAGATGTTATTTGATAAAGATTTCTTTATTTGTTGGCCAAAGGACAAGAACTAAAAACGTAAAAAAAAAAATTACAAATAAAAAAACGGTAAGGAAGAATACGGTAAAAAAAGGATCTACTTGAAAATGAGCCAGGAGTTACTTACAAATATTTTATAACTTCATACAAACAATATTCTAAGGGAAGTTTTTAGAAAAGTTACTGCAACTAAAACTAAAAACGAAGAAAAAATTACAAGTAACAGGAAGGTAATTAGATTTCTTATATTTCTATTCTTTTTTAGAGAAGAAACTTTAAACCGGAAGTTGCAAAAACAAAAGCATGTAATTAATACAGAATGTTATTGTTAGAGATGGGATCTAGAAGAAAAGTACTTTATACCTGCGAAGATGTCAAGATATTTTCCTGCAACTAAAAAAACCGAATTTTGTCAAATTGTTTGTAAAAAGCATAGAAAACGACTAGATTAAGAAGAGACAGTCAAAGACCAATCTCATCCATCAAATAGATCTTATTTTGTGATTCAAAGAGATCTCACTTTACGATTATGTTAGTGGAAAATATGTTTATAATGTTGTTACTTCACACGCACACCACCTTTAGAAATTTTTTATCGTTTTGACATAGCTTCTCCTCTATTAACCTATAGTCAGCGTTGTCAAATTTTCGATTTCAAAATGTACCAAAATGCTGTCTCAAAGATCGATCAGACGCTATCCCCTGCTTTATAAGCAAGTTGATCGAGTTTAACTTAAAGTGACAGTTTCCGTCATGTAAGAGCACCATGTTCAAAGCGCCAATAAGAAAGAAGAGAGTAACGCCTTGCTCGCACGGTGCTTTGGATTACTTCGCTCTCCGTTTTAATTACTTATTTGAATTACCATGTTCGCTCGGCATATTCCTAATCGGTTTTGACAGTTTTTCTTCTTCTTCTTTTTATTAATTTTGTTTATTGCTAAATTTAATTGTTTTTTTGCGGTAACTTGTATTAAGAATTAAAAGAAAAAGTAAGTAAAAAATATTATTTCAAAGAAATACATACATTTATTTATTTTCCCAGTAAATAGAATATTTTGTTTGTTTTTTTTAGTGCTTTGACAGCTGGTGATGGAAAAAACCGATAAAAATTAGAGATCGCATTGATTTTAAAGTAATCCACAGGGTAATAAAAATTGAATTACGTACAAATGAGATAATCCGCTCTCAAAATTTTGTAAGACGAATTATGTAATTTGGATCATAATTAGGCTGTGAATTACGAATGAGAGCGCGAATTACGAAAAAACGCTGTCGTGCGAACATGGTATAAGCCCACTTAAATTAATTAATAAAATTTGTCTATATTCAGTTTATACTTTTAGAGGTTACATACAATTTTATGAGATTTTACATTATTATTACAACAATCATATTGTTTAGACTAGGCCATTGTCATGATTAAAATAGATCATAGATTAGGGATAAAAATAGGACAAAAAGATACATATGATATTTGAAATTTACAGGTTTAGAAAATTTATTACATAAGAAACTTCACTTGAGTGTACTTAAAAAAAAAAAAGGAAATAGTGATGTTCTAAGTTAAACTTCTAATAATATCGTAGTTTTACTGGTAACATCGAGAATTGAATGGCAGTGTCAGATCTGTCGTTAGAGAGCTAGCAATTTTATGGCCATAAATGTCATGCAATCTATTCGTAGAAAATCTCCTGTTTAAGTTGTGTATTTTTTTTGATTTTTGTTTTGAACTATTTGCAGTTTTTTAACGTGAGTTTTTGCATTTTTTTAAGTTTTAATTTCAATTGTATTAAAGGTTAAAGGTATGTTTGGAATTCTTTAAGGCGACTTATTGATGATAAATATCCCTAGAGGGAAGCGAACTGACACCAAGGTAGTCCCGTGATAGGTCTTTGGTGGTAGGGACCGGTTCTAGTACTAACACTTTATATGAATAAGCCCTATCACTTTTACATGGGGTTGTCATTCGAGGGGGTCAATTGACACCATTTGACCAGTCACAGATCTATTCTCAATGAACGTGCTTTGTGTCGGTTACTAAAATGTAGTATTATTTCAATACAATGTAGTATTATTTCAATTAAACAAGTGCTAGAATTTAATTCAAGAACCTAATTTTAGAAAGTACAAAAAAATGTGTCACAGCAATGGTGAAGACTGTACTGTAATTCATAACTTTTTCTACCTTTTTGTTGTTCATAAACCAGTTAAGGGATTGGTTCTTCTTTCACTGGTCATGAGTCTTTTTTTATGTACTTGTTCTATTTTCACAAGCCCCAGGACTAGTCTGTTGGACCAATTGACACCAATTTCCCGCAGGGATAATAGCCTGCGTTTTTTTCTGGTTTTTTGTAATTGTCCATTTTAAAAAGTGTTATTCGGCACATACTAGTGATTCTTTTAGTCCCTTGACTATTGCGTGGAACAGTTTCACGCTGCAGATAAACGCACAGTCATCCGCATAAAAAGCTGCTTCATTATTTCACGTAACAACAATATCAGACGTGTATATAGCATATAATATTGGTGATAGAACGGAGCTTTGTGGAAGTCCTGCTGATATTTTTCGTGTAGTTGAATTACTGTTATCAATGCATACCACAAACGATCGTTTAAGGAAATAATCTTGAATAATTTGTTGTAGATATATTGAAAATCTTAATTTGTTATAGGTTATGTGACTTTATGTGAAAGTAATAAGACTTTAACTTTTTCCTGTTTTGGATTTTTCATGATTTTTATAAATACAAAATTTGTAATGTTTTGGTCCTAATTATGTAAATCGCAGCGCAACGCCAAAGAATTACATTGAAAGCAAAAACAAAGTCATAAATATTTTGTAATTTTGTTGTTGCTTTCTACAGAAATTCATGTACCGTTTTAAAATTTTCATCGCAATAAGAATTTCTGTAGAAAGCAACAACAAAATGATCTGGCCTAAGCAACCATTGAAATGCGCATAGAAGCTAGAGTTTCCCTCAACAATAAATTTCAAACATGGGAAATTGGGAATTTAACACGTCATACAGAAATCTTATTAATAATAAATTTTGAATATTACAAAATATTTATGACTTTGTTTTTGCTTTCAATGTAATTCTTTGGCGTTGCGTTGCGTTTTTCATAATTAGGGCCTTTTTTATTTTTTTTTTAACGTAAACGACCATTAATAAGCCATTTTTTTTTTTGTGATTTTTAAAAATTTAATTGTTTGTCAATGCATGGGAAGAATTTGGACGTTTTTTGGAAGAAAATCATAGTGAAAACCAGAAATTTTTCTACAGAACCCTTAAAAACCTTAGGAGACCCAAAGATTGTCCAATTAAATTTATCCGAAGTAAAGAAGGAGAACTCTTGAGGGATAACAATAAGATAATGGAGCGATGGCGTGAGTATTTTATACATCTATTGAATGGCGAAGGCACCTCAGTTTCAGCAGATAACTTTATACTGCCGGAGGACGAAGAAGATCCTGGCCAAATCACAATGGACGAACTCCTCAATGAACTTCGCAAAATGAAGTTAGGTTAAGCTGCTAGACATGATGGCATAGCTCCTGAACTTTTGAAATATATGGGTGATGATGGACAGATTTTGCTACACAACGTGATCAATGCAGTATGGAGGCAGGCAACAATTCCCAGCGACTGGCAAGTAGCCATAATCAACCCTATTTTAAAGAAGGGAGATAACCAGCTCTGCCAAAATCACCGCGGCATAGCACTTCTTACTGTAACGGGAAAAATATACTCGAGAATACTCACTGAAAGACTGAAGAGCAAGATAGAACATCAACTTGAAGAGGAACAATGTGGATTTAGACTAAATCGTGCAACCCAAGATTTAGTATTCACGATAAGACAAATTTCGGAAAAAACCATTGAATTTAATAGGAAAACTCACTGCTGCTTTATAGACCTGCAGAAAGCTTTCGATACAGTAAAATGGCAACAAATATGGGAGGTGCTTCAGAAACGGAATATTCACAACATATTGATCAGACGAACCAAAAGCTTTTACGAAACATGCCGAATTTATGTAAGAACCGGGAACATAACATCCGAAGACTTCATAACAACACAGGGAGTGCGACAAGGCGACATACTAAGTCCATATCTGTTTATAATACTGATGGATGACGTAATCAAGTCTTGCAGGGACTCACTTATTTCAATGACGGTAGGATATTGGAACATGCAACCAGTGAAAGTTTCCATGCTGGCATATGCAGATGACGTGACCATAGTTGCAAAATCCGCGGAATCTCTAGAACGAAACCTTGATATCTTTGTGAAAGAAATGACAAGGAGAGGCCTCCGCATAAATACCCGGAAAACGGAATCCATGATAATAAGTCGCGATAGGAATCATCATCAAATTTACATAGGAACCGAAGCATTAAAGCAAGTTGAACACTTCCGCTACTTGGGAGTCACAATTAGCGAAGACGGAAAAGCGGACAGGGATTTAAACCGCAGGATAGCTACAACTGCTAATTTATACTTCGCTTTAAACAAAAATTTTATCAGTAAGAGGGAAGTTTCAACGGGTACAAAACTTGACGTATACAACTCCACGTATATACCAACCCTTACATATGGCTGCGAATCATGGGCGCTAACCACAAAAAATCGGAGCAGAATTCAGGCGTCAGAAATGAAGTACTTAAGACGTATAGCCGGTAAAACAAGACGAGACAGAATACTAAACGACACTACGAGCCAGCTTAAATACAGAACCGCTAAACAACAAAATCGAACGCAATAAGCTAAGGTGGTTCGCACATGTAACCAGAATGCCAGAGAATCGCCTGCCGAAACGAGTGTCAGAAGCAAGACCGAGTGGTACGAGAAGCAGAGGAAGAAGAAGAATAACGTGGCAGGACACTATTAACAACATTCTGACAGCGGCACATGATAGAACGTAGTGGAGAAGTCTTTGCAAAAACCTTTACACTGCAAGGTAGAAAGAGGTCTGGAATAAGTAGGTAAGTAATGCTAAAAATTACGCTTTTAAAAAAAATTTGTAAATCGCTTAATGAAGAGTAAAGTTACGATGTTTAAACTTTTAATTTTTTGAAAAAAAAAATGGGAAAATACGATTAGTACCTGTAACTTAAAAATGCTGCGGTCGTTGCTAAAATATTTAGTTTGTTCATTTCTTCATTAATTTGAAAAAAGAAACATTATAGAATATTAAAATATAGTATCAAAGTTATTTTTTGGGAATATTTACTATTAATAAGATTTCTGTATGACGTGCTAAATTCTCAATTTTTCATATTTGATAAATACACTGAAATTTATTGTTGAAGGAAAGCTAGCTTCTATGCGCATTTCACTAGTTGCTTAGGCCAGCTCATCAGGAAACCTTTTCCTAAGATTTTAGAAAAGCTAAAAATATTTTACGAATAAAACCCTAAAGCGAATAAGAATTTTAAAAACTCAAAGTCTTACTTGTAACAATATCAAAGCTTAAACAAAACACCAACAATAAACAGTGAGTTTTTCTTTTCCTACATTGGGAATTTAGCACATCATACAGAAATCTTATTAATATTAAAATATAGTGTTTGTCTACAGTATCACTACAATTGTTCTGTTTTTTAACAAAGAACAGAACAATATATAATGTTCTGCTCTTTCTTGAAAATAGTTACGAACGTTATTAACGGTTGTGTTCGTCTACACAGACACTAAAAAAAATAGATATCGTTCCTGGGTGTGTGAGCCGAACGCTAAATACTGTTCTGTTTATTTTCAAACACTGATTGATACCCCTTCGGCTTGATTAAAGTAAAGGAGGATTTTTCTTTTCAGTGTAGTAGAAAAAATATTCCAGTATAACTAATAAGAATTTTACTTTATTTTTATTAATTTCACAATATTCCAATTAAAAAGACATTGACCCAAAAACTGTCTTAATACATACAAATTGACACACACATAATAGCAACCCATAATTTTGTATGCATTTAGGTTTTAAAAAGAGTTTCCTAAAGTTAATGAAACGTACATAAATATTCAGTGTTCCAAATACACTAGTTTTTAGCGTGCAGCATGCAAGTTGCAACATTTTTAAAATTTAAGGGGAAAAAATGAAAACCGCAACATACATTTTACTTAAAATATCAATTTCAATTATTGATTCAGTCACTCACTTGTACGTTCGTTCATTCATTTATGAATTTGCCAAGAAACAGCATTGTAAAGAGAAGAAGAGGAGATAAAGGAAAACAAATTCAAGTAAATACAAGAAGAATGGCAGACAAAAACTAAGAAGGGATTATGATGTTACAAAGTTAATATTGACATATAAACCAACTTAAGTTACTTTACTATTCCAACAAAATGCGAGGGATGGTTCAAAAAGTTTTTTTTAAATCTTAAAATTTATGTGAAAAGCGTTTGTAACTATTTTTCTTAGATGAAAAAGATTGATTTAAGGATATCATAACTTTTTTTGGTAACAAAAATAAAAAGAATATTGGAGTGAGTTACATTTATTATATATTCAATTGAATAAGACAATTAAAGTATGAAAGCTTTATAAATTTGAATTTGACTTAGAATACACATATGAATTAATATGAAAATTTATATAGAAAATGAAAATATTAATAAGTTAATTAGACTAAGGCCCGTTTTCACGACTTACCTTTAAAGTTCGATATAGTTAACGGTACCTTTATCACTAGTGAGAAATAAAGTTACCTTCAACTATTTTTCGTTTTCACAACTTATGTATAAAATAAACTTAACATTTTTAAAAAAGTGGCAATACTAAAGAAAATACCGATTATTTTTGCCAAAATAAAAATACGAACTGGCAACTACGTACTTTTTTTACATTTACAAAATATACGTATAATTGGAGTTGCCATATATAAAAAATATGTGAATATAATATGGCAATCTCAAATTTAAACCTTACGACAAAAGTTAAAGGTAGAACGTTCCTCTCTTTAGCTTATTCTTCACTTTAAGGTTAAAGAGAACTTGTGATAATTAAAAACTCATTATCTGTTCGATAACTTCCTACATTTAGCTATCGTTAAGTCGTGAAAACGGGCCTTAGTTTTGTTTCAATCTTTTGAAATTGCTTAAAAATTTTACATAAAAAAAAAAAAAATTGCTGATCTCTGAATTTTGTATGGATGCATCTTAAGATCCAATTAAAAATTGTCTATTGTCATTCTGGAAATCTTCAATTGGCTGCAACGATGATAAGCTTGCCCCACAGCTTCCACGTTGCTTTCAGTGCGAAAATTTCGTTTAGCACCTCTTCCAGGACAGTCCATTACTGAACCCTATTCTTCAAAAGGGCAGAGTTTATTACTTAACACGCAAATAGATAACAAAAATAGAAAAATTCGGTAATTTTAAAGCGTTGTTTTGTACTGTATGCATTTATATAAATTTCCAAGAATTCTGCTACACAGAAAGAAAAACTCTCGATATATATCAAGTTTTTTATGATTACTTTAAATGCGAGTCGTACTCAAAAATTCAAGTACGAATAACACTTAAACGTACTCAAAACAATTCTAAATAGGATTACTTTCAAAAATCACTCACGGAATTTCTTGAAATAAGTATAAAACAGTCTCCGACTAGCACTAGACGAGTACAGTTCTAAGTTTTCTGTGTATTGTTTAAGCGCATCACGTGTAGTGCATTCCTTTTTAATAACAAAAGTGTAAGAAACAAACAAAAATTTAAACTTAATTTTATATTTTGTTTTCTCAAATATCACTCAGTTGTTATTGTTTTAAGTGTACATAATGGCCCCCGGGCCCCCCCCTCATAGGGGATAACCGGTTTGCTTTGCTAGCAGACCACAGTCCTCAAAGTAAACGAAAAAAGAGAAATAGAGGAAGATCTCCTGATGACTTCCCTGCTCTTTCACCTACAAATTCAAAAATCTACAACCCAAAATATATAGTTATCTCTTCAGTTGATGAAAAAAAACCTTTATCGGATTACTCTTGTTTTGCTATTCACAGAGCACTAAACTTAATTAGCAAAGACATTGTATCTATCTCTCAATTAAGAGATGGCAAATTACTCTTACTAGTCAAAGACAATATAACGGCAAGTAAGTTTCTCTCAACAAAAGAGCTGTTTGGTATTTGCCCAATTGTGTGTAAGCTACATGAACAACTAAATTACACAAAAGGTACAATTTATGCACCATTCCTATCAAAGATATCTTCAAAAGAAATAATTGAGGAACTAAAACCTCAGGGTGTGGTAGATATATATAAATACGAAAAAACAACAGAAGGCAAAAAGATTCCCTCAGGAGTTATTCTTTTAACTTTTGATTTATACCATCTCCCAGATTCAATTGACATATCATGGTACAAGGTAAAAGTGCGTGAATATATCCCAAACCCTATGAGATGTAAAAACTGTCAACTTCTAGGGCACACAATGAAACGGTGCAACAGCTCCCCATCGTGTGTTAACTGCAACCTTCCCCCCCATACCCCAAACGATTGTACTCGTACATTTTGTGCAAATTGTGCTGAAGAACACCCCGCATCCTCAATTTTATGCAAAAAATTTATCCAACAAAAAGAGATTCTCAAAATAAAAATCAAACAAAAATGCTCAATGCGTGATGCTATTGCTGCTCACAAAAAACAATCAATTTCAACAACTTCTTCTTTTTCCTACTCCGCAGTTACAGCCAATAGCACCATTTCTACCAATAACATCTCAAAAGCAACAACAACAATTTTACCTTCAAATTCCAACGAACAATTAACGGAAAAAACTAGTAAAAATCTCTCTACTTTACAGGAAAACCATAAAAAAAATCTTACTGCCGAGTTTAACAGAACAATTGAAACAATAAAAAATAAATTCAAATCAAACGAACAAACAGACAACAACAAAATACAAACAAATTATTTACAATCCGTAACAACAACAAACAAACCATCATTCTCTGGTACATCAACTACCAACAACATATATTTAACTCCACAAAAGCCACTAAATCTCTCAGAGTGCAGTTCTGACTCTGAAACCCCCGTAAAACAAATACAATTTATGACGACTGACGATGATATGTCAGAATAGCTGGCATAAATTCTTTTTTAGGAATATTTTGTATGAATAAAGAAAGAAAAAACTAAAAATTATCTACAAAAACAATACCCAACTTATCATTATCAATAAATACATACAGACTTACATTTCGCTTAATTCTCTCACACTTCTTTGTCTAGAGTTTTTTGTTTTTATATCTCTTTTTTATGGTTATCAATATTATACAGTGGAATATCAGAGGATTTATTAATAATTACACTAGTCTACAAATTTTAATTACCGAGAAAAAACCTGACATAATATGTTTGCAGGAAACAAATTGTAAAAACGATTTTACTCCCGCCATTCCTAGAGAATATATTGGTTATTTTTTTAACCCTAATTCATCTTCCAAACAGGACGTTGCCATACTAATAAAAAAACACATTTCCCATAGTAAGATTGTCACCAATTCTTTACTGAACATAGTTGGCCTACAAATTAAAACCAATATATCCTTTTCAATTTTTTCTTTTTACTCCCCACCAGCTGACCCCATACCAATTTCTGATTTAAGTAATATTATCACGAACATTAACACCCCTATAATAATAACTGGCGATTTTAATGCATGGAGCCCTCTGTGGGGCTCCCAATTTGCTAACAATAAAGGCACGGCGATTGAAAATTTTTTAACAAACTCAAACCTTTCGGTCCTAAACGATGGGTCACCTACTCATTTTAGTACCCGTAACACATTTACACATATTGACCTCACAATATCGTCTATTTCTATTGTTCCAATGTGCCGTTGGCAAGTTTTAGATGATCTTTATAATAGTGACCATAATCCCATTATGACACAAGTTCTAGGCAACTGCCAACACCATCCCACAAAAATTTCAAAATTTATAACCCAAAGGGCAAATTGGGATATTTATCGCAACAAAATTTCTAACTATAATACCAAATACAGCACTTCTCCTAATGTTAACAAAGAGGCTGCCTCAATTAGAAAGATAATTAAACTTTCCGCAAACGAAAGCATTCCTATATCATCAAACAAAGAAAGACCAAAAACTGTTCCTTGGTGGTCCCTTGATCTTCAAAGGCTTAGGGATAAGAAACAACAATCTTGGAGACAATTTCAGCGTAACATGTCCACTGAAAACCTTTTAATTTACAAGAAAAATAACGCTTTTTTTAATCGTGCCAAAAAATTGGCAAAAATTAATTCATTTAAAGATTTTACAACCTCCCTAAATCCAACAACATCGTCAGCAATACTGTGGCAAAATATAAGAAAATTGACAGGAAACTATATTCCCCGTTCCATTTCCTCAATTTCCTTTAATAACAACATCATCACTTCAGCCAAAGAAATATCCGAAACTTTTGCTAGTTATTGGTCGCAAAATTCGCTAGATTCAAAATTTTCTAACTGTTTCCAATCCGAAAAGTCCCAAACACTAGCCTCTCTTTCTGTAACATCCTGTTGCTCTCGATCCATGGTTATAGAGTCTCCTTTCAATATTCGAGAACTAAGCTACAGCTTAAAAACATCCAAGGGTAAAACTCCAGGTCTTGATAAAATTTCTTATCCTATGATTGCAATGGTACCAGATTTTTTTAAATATCGCATCCTAAACTTGTATAACAACATTTTTGATTCGGGGATAATTCCTCAATTTTTTAAAACTGCCTCAGTTATAACTATACCAAAAGGTAACAAACCAATAGACATCATTGACTCATATCGTCCTATCTCATTACTTCCATGTATTGCTAAACTGCTTGAAAAAATGGTTTCTAGGCGTCTCATGTGGTTTATTAAAAAACACAAACTATTATCTCGTAACCAAACCGGATTTCAGGCCGGTCTTAGCACCACCGATTCTCTGTTGTATCTGGACCATATAATATGTAAAAATCGTTCCACTAGAAGACATACGTCTATACTTTCTATTGATTTTATTAAAGCTTTTGACAGAATAGGAATACATGTTGTTCTTCAAAAACTGTCAAAATGGTCAATTGGACCAACAATTTTCAACTTCATTAAATCTTTCCTCACTAATAGAAAATTTTCTGTTCGTGTCAATGATACATTTTCAAATGTTTTTCCGCTATATAACGGCATTCCACAAGGATCACCTTTATCGGTAACTCTTTTCATAATTGCCTTTGACGACTTGAGCCGTCTTATAAGTATTGATAATAGAGTTGATCACTGCATCTATGCTGATGATCTCTACATTATAGCAAAAGAGCAAAATAATATAAAAATCGCGCAAGTATTTCAAGAAATCCTACTTAAAATTAATAGTTGGTCAAATAAGTCCGGTGCAGATATCTCGTTTGAAAAAACTTGTCATCTGCATATCTGCAAAAAACGCAAATGCGATGTAATCAACATTAATTTTAACAATTTAACTATTCAAAATGTAAACCATTGTAAAATTTTAGGACTTAATTTCGACTGTAAATATAGCTTTAAGACGCACTGTAATTATTTAAAACAAGATTTAACTAGTAGATTAAATATTATTAAGTATTTAACATCAAAAAAAAGTCAAATGCATACTAACAGTCTGCTAAGATTAGTAAACTCGGTTATGTTATCAAAAATTGATTATGGCCTAATTATCTACAACAAGACATCCAAGTCCACTCTCAAAATTGTGGAAAACACCCTAAACGCTGCTATTAGAACCAGCCTAAGAGCTTTTTGTACAACTCCGATAGTCAATTTGCAGGCTGAAAGTGGCTTCGAACCACTACGTGTCCACATCAATAGACTTCTGTTTCGCCATCTGGACAAACTAAGCTGTCCCAACACACTGCTACAAAAACATATTAAATTGTTGAAAAAGAGGAAAACCACACTGAAATATCCTTCAACCCTATGCAACATATTTAAAATTGCAAAGAAAAACAACATAAATGAATATGCCCCACCACTGGAACTTTATCCTCCATGGTTGCTAGAAAACAAAATTTTTTTAAGAAACCTTCAAGGTTTCAACAAAAACTGTACAAGTCCAATTGTCTTTAAATCCATATTCAACGAAATTTACAACGAATACAAGATAAATGGCTGGCAATTCTTATTTACTGATGGCTCAAAGACTTCAAATCATGTTGGCTTCGCATTAACCGACGAAGCTGGATATACGCAAAAAATAGGATTATTACCTCAAAACACTTCTATATTCGAAGCTGAAGCCATGGCAATAATTAAAGCCCTACAGCTTAGTGAAAGCTCAGACAAAAAATACGTAATTTGCACCGACAGTCGTTCAGTATTTGACGCCGCTTTTAATCAAACAAATAAAAATGAATTAATTATTACAATACAACAAAAAATTATGAAAATTACTAATAAAATTAAGTTAATATGGATTCCAAGCCACATCGGTATCAAAGGAAACGAGGCAGCAGATCTAGCTGCAAAATCAGTTTACCTACAACCGACGTATTTATATATTCCAAAATCAAAACAATTCTTAGCCAGATGTACCAACACAAAACTCAATACGGCTTTAAAACGCAAATGGAACACATACAATCACCCCTACAAGACCTTCAACCCTACAAATCAGCCTTTAGTCCTGCCAACATCAACCAACTGCTTACAAAATAAATGTTTCACCAGACTACGTCTCACGCATACACGTCTTACGCATGAACATTTAATAAAAAAAACGGCACAACCAATATGCTCCTTCTGCAGCTCATCACCCTTAACTGTTTTTCACATCTTAGTAGACTATCCAGTCCTCTTTGACTTGCGTGTATCAATTTTTAACTCCTCAAACATAGTAGATTTTTTGAAAATACCATCTTATGATACTATTAACAAAATCTTTGAATTCTTAAAAAAAACTTCCCTACAAAACCAAATTTAATAATATAACCGATATTATCATCCTAAATACATACATACACATGTAAATAATAACCTTGTTAAGAATTACCAAGCCGATAGCCTTTGTCGCTAGTGCTTTTAGCTTTTAAGATTTATTGTAATTTTAATTATAATAAATATGTAAATAAATAAAAAAAAATAAAAAAGTATAAAATTCTTAAATCAAGTAAAAAAAAGATTAAACTTTTTGTTGTGTTTAACCCTCCGGCCTACGCATGTTTTAATTTTCTATACACATTGAAAAAATATCTGGCCAGACTCATGTGTACCACTAAGGGTTAAAAAGTAAATTTTAACTCTTGATTCTCATTTAGTTTATATTTTTAGTTAAATAAGATTTCTTTCAGGGTCATTAATAATTTGTGGCGAGATAAAAATCTGAAAATTTGTAAAGGGTGGTTAAATTTCAAGGGCCGATGTTGATTTTGAATAAAACACAAACTATTTAGGAAATTATTGTAATTTTATTTTATTATGATATATTGGTATTACTCAATTATGTATGGAACAAAATATCGGCCAAATGGGCGCCGCGACCACGGCGGCACACCTCCATCAGATGGTCCAAATTTTCGATGACCCTGAGGCATAATGGAGGTTCTATGCCGTTAATGTGCCGAATTATCTCATCCTTTAGCTCTTGAATTGTTGCTGGCTTATCGACGTACACCTTTTCTTTCAAATAACCCCAAAGAAAAAAGTCCAACGGTGTCAAATCACATGATGTTGGTGGCCAATTGACATCGCCATTACGTGAGATAACACGGCCATTGAATTTGTTGCGCAAAAGAGCCATTGTTTCGTTAGCTGTGTGGCAAGTGGCACCGTCCTGCTGAAACCACATATCGTCCACATCCATATCTTCCAATTCGGGCCATAAAAAGTTCGTTATCATCTCACGATAGCGAACACCATTCACAGTAACTGCCTGACCGGCCTCATTTTGGAAAAAATACGGCCCGATGATGCCGCCAGCCCATAAACCGCACCAAACAGTCACTCTTTGTGGGTGCATTGGTTTTTCGACAATCACTCTTGGATTATTATTCGCCCAAATGCGGAAATTCTGCTTATCGACAAATCCACTGAGGTGAAAATGTGCCTCATCACTGAAGATGATTTTCTTCGAATTTTATCATCCATTTTCATAATAAGTCTGGATAACTTTAACACGTTGTTGGATTGTGTATCTCTCCATGGTTCAAATTGAGTAAGTCTGAAATAGAGAAATGTCAAATAAAATTCGCAAAAAAACTTGGCGTTTAGGTGTGGTTCACATTCAACATCGGCCCTTACAATTTAACCACCCTTTATTTAAGGTAATGTCATGGCGCTGAAGTCGGGAAAAATATTTGTTTTCGTCTCAAGTCGCTCCCCTGGATTTTAGGAAATGTCGAATACACTCGACATTGACCTTCAAGTATACCTATTGTTAAGTATATATGCTTCTCTTTTGTACGGAAATAAAAGAAAAAAAATAGATTTTTTACCATTTATCCGTTAAATATTTATTGAAGTATGAAAACGGTGTAGCAATTTCACACATGATGTTGTTTTCTGACAGTGGCACAAAATTAATGCCTCCATGGTTTTCGGGTATTCGAACTGTTCACCAACTTATATTGCTTTTAGGAGTCAATACAAGTGGAAACTTCGGAGCACAGTGGACTTTTTGACTTGGTCTATATATATCTACAATATTTTCTTCTGACATTGCGGCCCTATGCTCCCCAGAGGAGTAAAAGGAACATATATATATATATATATAAGGTTCTCCTTGGCAGGCACAATATCATTTCATTACACGTGGGATTAAATATATGACGTCATCATCATCATCTTCAATTACGTCCTAAACAGCTTCTAACATGGCCATTATCTGATCATCATTTAATTTTTCCATTTTCTATGAAAATCTGCAAAGAAAATGTTATGATTTCAAAATAAAAACACTTTTTTGTAGTGCTTACTAATAAAAAAATACAACCTCTTAAGGTTAATGTCGATTATATTCGGCAACCGAAAAAGGTCCACAAAAGAACAACACAATTTATTTTTGCAATATTTTTTTCACGTAAACAGTTATTTACGTCTGTATCAATACTAACAATTTTTTTTAATATCGCCTGATCACCGAAATTATTATTTTTTTCTTCTTAAATATAACCTTTTAACAAATTTCCTGACTAGTGTACGACAATGGTCTCAATAATAAGAAAAGAAAGTCAATGCCTACTATAATAAAATTTAAAATAGCAAAAGTGTCTCTCTTTTAGACAAAACAAAAAAAAATATAATTAACTGTACATTTTTATACATTAAAAGGGCGTAGAGTACCATGAAATGTCGAATATATTCGGCAAAAACACTGAAAGGGTTAAATAAAAACCATATCGGGCATGATATTGGTGTTTTATCATTCTGTAAGGTGTAATACGGGTAAGTAAATCAATCATTATAAGTTTTTCTTTCCAATTTCTTGATAAAATTAACTTTATAATACTTGAATCAATCGCATTTTGAGTTTGATTCAATCTTAGTTTTACATAAATCAATCTAAATTTCGGATTATTTTAAGTACGAATTCCGATTAAAACAATTTTATAATTCTTAATCATGCGCATTTTCAGATTTATTCAATCTTAGTTTTACTTTATCGGATTATTTCAAGTACGAAACGGGATTGAATATGGATAATTTAAGTATTTTGCGATTGAAAATCCGTACTTAAATCAATCTTTCTGTACTTGATTCAAGAAAATCCGTACTCACCGTACTATTAATACCACTTCGGATTGATTTAAGTACGGATGGATTGATTTTTCTTTTGAGTGTATAAACTATAAAAAAAACAATAAGATGACAGAATAAAAAGTGTACATGTGTTTAACATTGGTATGTCCTACTTGAACCACACTGTAAATTGCCTCTATATACGACTGATTTGGTAAAGGGAGTGAAAGATCTCCGAAACAAAAGTAAATCTTTAAAAATAAAGCCACATAAAGTATTTCATATAATTTGCAAAAGTCCTAAATATTTTAAAATGCCTCCGTTTTTTAAATCATTTGTAATCGAAAATCTTTAAGAAATTGATTTTGTAATACAGGGTCCTTTATTTAGGGGATACAAAACCGTTGTTCTGGAAAGGCTCTCAGCTATTAAATATCTATCATTTGAAGTGTCAATTATTTAGTTAAAGGTACTAGAAAAATGGTGGTTCAAACGCGGTGTTTTAAACGTAGCCACTTTAAGGGATGATTTTGGTTGTTATAGTCGAGCCACTGTGCAAGGAATAGTCAAGATTATACAACATTTTAAGAGACTGGAAGCGTTACAGATGTAGTCAGGCCTGTGCAATATCGCAATGTGTATACTGCTGAAAATATCCATTCCAGGCTGTTCTCAGCCATTGGGCGCTATGGCCGTATGATATTAGACTTTTTTTTGGCCTACAGTTGAAGACGGTGCCATATGCAATACAACACTGCCGATTTTGGGTATATTGCAAGGTAAGTTTCCAGGACGCGTACACAGCAAGAAAAACTCGTACTAAATTTGAGTTTTTTCTCCTTACTTTAGTACGAGTCGTACACAAAAATTTAAGTACGGATAACACTTAAAAGTACTTTAAACAATCCAAAATGGGATAACTTTCAAAAACCAATATGCTGCATACGCGTGTGTTTATAAAAGTTTGTTGTGAATGCAACAACAACACTACAAGCAAAAAATTTAGATAATTTTCATGTATAAAATGTAAAATAAGAAGCAATAATTCCCATATTCTACTGTTTAAAATTATTTATTTAAATACATCAAATTTTTAAAGTAGAGTCATCAGCGTTAAAACAAGTGCAGTCAAAGTGGAAAAACTGCCATTTCTTCCACTTCTTCATTTCTCATTGCCAAAAAAAAAACTGTTGCTTTTACTTCTGATTCATTAAATTTAAACAGTCGCTGTCAAAGCCAAAAGTTGTACACAAATTTTCGTTTTTTGTTTGACAGTTTTTGGTTTCGACTGCAGTTTTTAAAGCCCTTAGAATAATTACGGAAATTATATTGGGCATGCTGCTGGTGTCTTATGATTGAGAATTCTTCTGTAAACAAAGGGCGAAAAACAATAAATGTGAAATAAACATGTGTAACGAGTAAGTAAAATAATAATATTTTCTTTAAATTGACACCGCTTCGGCTTGATTTAAGTACGGATGGATAAATTTGATTTTTCAGTGAAATTTCACGTTTTGGCGACGTCAATTGGCCACCCGGATCATGCTTTTTGACGCAGTAAGACTTTTTTGTGGGACTACGACAAAGACCGAATCTACGTGGATAATCCGCTGAAGTTGGAGTATTTAAAATTCAACACTCTTCAAGTTATCGCCGAGATACCGCAAGAAATGAGCGATGAGTGGTCAGAAAATTATTGACTACTACATGACTGGTTCGCTTAACTAATTGCTTCGTTAAATTAATTTGAAGAAAATAGTTTGCTTTAAAGTATTGCCTTTAATTGCAATTTAATAATATACTAGTTTGTTAAGAATATTCTTAATTGTTTCTAAGCTTTAATCAATTTAATAAAATTTAATCAATGCAAATAAAAAATAAAGAGATTTCATTTTTTATTTGTTTTTGGGGGTACACAATTTTTCATGCATTAATAAGATTTGGTTAAGATGTGCTAACTGCCCCATCTTTTTCTTGATAAATACTCTGAAATTAATTACTGGGGGATAAACTATTTCCGATGCGCATTTCACTGGTTGCTTACTTTACACTTTAGAAGAGCTAAAGATATTATCAAATAAAACTGCAGAGTGAATCAGAATTTCGTTCAATTAAAATGTATATCCTCGTTTTTTTTAGAATTTCTTAATGCAAGATGTATGTGAAATATTGAGGGAAGCTTTATAAATTTAAATGTGATTATCGAAATTTTTCTTGGCAATAAAAATGTCTTTAATAAGATTTCGTTTTATTGTGCTAAATTCCCAATTCGAACTCTTGATAAACACACTGAATTGATTCATTAAACACATTTAAAAAAAGTCTTAAGACAAAATAAAAAATATTGAATTTTTTGTGTAAATATTTTTATGTTAAATTTTAATTTTGTTACCTTAAAAAATGGCTTTATTTTATAAATATTAAAAGGGATATTGCAACAGGTTTTAGAATCACTAGTCTCTGAAATATATATAGTCTTAAGGCCATTTACAATGAAATGTATATCTTGAATATCGGACAACAAATGGCGGTGTAATGGAAACTATAGAATAACGGGCATTAATTATTGGCGTATCAAATAATTAAAAACGTAAAATGGCCTTCAGCTACTGCCCACTGCAAACTGTTATTAATCGTTACGGCTTGAGGTGTTTTTTAAAAGTGTTCTTCACGTGGACCATCAAGTGAATTATTCAGCCATGTCACAGAGTACAATTCCGTTTTGTGCTTCAGAAAATGCGGAAAATATTTTTCAGAATGAAACCATTTTTGTTTTCAGGAACGGAATGGGAGTTTTCTGTATCTGAAAGGCCAAAAAACTATCAAAATACACTTTCTATCAATAAACAAAAATCTTTTCTTCAATTCGGAACGGAATTGTACTCTATGACATGGCCCATTGTGGCCCAGCGATTTATAATCTTTTCTTAGCCGAGTAGTTACTTGCGCAAGTCTCTTGCGCAACTCTTGGTTTGTAGACGTTAGCGGTAAGGTCGGGGTAAAGAAAACAATTTTATACAGCCTTTGTTGTTGTCGGCAAGTAACTTGCGCAACTAACTTGCCGAGTCTGAAAGGTGTCTTTGCTTGATTTTGAAGAAAGCATTGTCCTATATACAAATTCTCAAAAATTTAAATGAATTTTCATTCCACTCTTCTCTTTAACATATGCACATTTGTGAAAAACAAAGGAAAAACAAAGGAGGTACAAAGATGAATTTGAAACAGAAACACTGAATACATATTAATAAAACATTAGATTCTTCAATGCTGTGAGTACAGTTAAATGTCTACAACTGCAGTGCAGAAAAATTGTAACTGCATCAGCAATTTAAAGCAAAAAAAAAAAAAAGTGCACAGAAAAATCGTACATACAAATGTAGCAAAAAAAAAATAAATAAAACAAAGAAAATACATAAAATCATTTTCTTTACCCTCTAGAAACAGTTTCAACCTTATCATCATCATCTTTGGTTTAGTTCTCTCTTACAAGTCACTGTCAGTCAACGCAGCTGTTGCAACCATAAACTGTCTGTTGGTTACTTAAAAGTGCGTGTGTATTTGAGTCAACTTTTTTAATACCCCAGTAAACATTTTTACCAAATTTGGTCGTAATTCGTACAGGAGATGCACGAATCGATCGGTGTACAATACTGCACATTTTTCGAAAGAAATCTGTACTTTTTTTCTAAAAAAGTTTAAAAAAATGTTTTGACTAAGGAAACTCTAAAGCAGAACCTTGACAACATTTTATGCTATGTTCATACGACGAGAAAAACCACTCGCTTCTGAAACTAGATCGCCAAACATGCTGTTCATACGATTCTTTCTCGTTTCATTTTGATATTTTTTGGTGTGTTGTTAGTTAAATTTTATTTAAAATAGATAAAAAAGTAAGTAAAAAATATATTATAAAATTATTATTATTATAAAAAATATATTATTTAATGCTACTATAAATATTATTATTTTATAATTATCACTTTATTTTATTTAACATACATTTTTATTTTGTTTTAATTTTTTTAACCCTTATGTGAATGGCAAGGCACTTAACTTAATTTCTTTTAAAAAAACAGATGATCCACATATTTAAAACTTCTCGAGAACTCCTAACTATTAATAGATTTTAAATTATAATTATTTTTTAGCTTAAAAAATATTTTGAAAAGGCGTGGTGAAGCAGTTTTCATCTTACACCCTTAACGGTATGGCAAGGTACCCGGGTACCTTCATACATTAAATGTTACCTTCACTCGGTCAAAATCTTAAATAGACTAAAACAATACACATAAAAACATTTGACTTCTGCATCTTTGCAATAAGGGACATCACCGGAGTAATATTTACAAGTTTTTTGTTTCAAATTTGCTAACTTTGATATGCATAAAGAAAAATCTTCATTAAATTTCCAACTTGCATATCTTAGCATTAATACGTTGCATATCCCAGAGCGTATGCAAAAATTTAAAATTTACTGAAAATTAACATATTTTTCAAGTCTCAGAGATATTTTTCGTGATTATTCACATATATTTCGACAAAAATTCTAGTTTCCACTACTTATTCCATATAGGTACCCGGGTACCGTGCAATGCTGTTAAAGGTGTTTTATTTGCCATTCACATAAGGGTTAAAGATAGTTCAGATAAACTAACGATAATTGTTACCAAAATTGGACATGATAGTACATTTTTCCTGTTTCGCAGCATGTTTCAAAATGAAACGACCTGTTTCGCTCTCAAAATTTTGTATGGCAAAACATTTTGTTTAAATCATGTTTGTGACGCGAAACAGGAATGGGACAGCGAAACACGAATATTGCTGTCCGTGTGAACATAATATTAAAGAAATTGTCGACATATTAAAGGTATTTGTAGCAAAAAGGCCTAAAGAAATATAACTATATGTCTTAATACGTTCAAGCTTAAAGTTCAGAATTCCTACGGACTACCATTTGTTGAGAGTCTTAAGGGAATAAAGCACGAATAACAAAATCTTTTAAATTAAAATTTTGTATTCCTATAAATTACTTTAATAATAAACTGGCAAGTGCACGGCCTAAAAAAACTAAACTGGCAACATGCTTTTGCAAGTAGTTTTTGTTTTCATTTTGTTTTTTCTTAACCAACTTACAACTACAATTAATGTTGGAAGAATTCCAATCAATTGTAGTGGGGAATGTAAGGAGAGATAAACCCACTGTTTATTGTTGATGTTTTTGTTTAAATTTTGATATTGTTACAAGTAGAACTGTTGCTTAAATTTCTAATACGGTTAAAAGTTTTATTTGGGTTAATATCTTTAGTTTTTCTAAAATCTTTTTGGATGAAGTTTCCTGACGATCTGGCCTAAGCAACTAGTGAAATGCGCATAGGAATAGCTTATCCCATAAACAATTAGAGTTTTTATCAAGAATAAAAATTGGGAATTAAGCACGAATAACAAAATCTTTTAAATTAGTCTTAAGTAATTTTAAAATAGTCTGTTCATATTTTTTTTGTTCTGCCAAACTTTAAAGCAAATGTTTACTGGTCAGTTACCTGCATACTTAAGACCGTAATTTTCTTGTATTTTCATTGGTAAAATGAACTGGGTATCTGCAGGTTAAAGCGTGCAAAATTAGTTGAACATGTTATTTATTTTTTCAAGTTTTTATATAAATTAATATAAATGGCATCTAAGTATGCGAAATGGGTTTATATTAAAAAAATAATAAATTAAAAATAAGGAATTTTCTGGCAGATATTTATCATATCGCTACACAGAAAGGAACACTCTTGGGATAAATTAAGTTTTTTTAACTGCCTGTTTAACGATTTCGAAAGTCAACGTTTGCAAAGAAAACTATATTTAAAACCTAAACGAAATTCTAAAATTTGTGTTTGTTTTAAATGTAATTTTCTATGCGAACGTTAACGTTCGAAATCAATGAACAGGCTGTAAGTACGAGTCGCACTCAAAACACTAAAACGTACTGAGAACAAGAAAAAATGGGATAACTTACAAAAATCAATCCAGGAATTTCTTAAAATAAGTACAAAATTCTTAAGCCAACCCAGTAGAAACTTCGCTTACTTTTTCAAAATGAATAGCTTATTTAACTCATTATTTAGTAGCTTTCTGCTATAACTACATCTATAACAACTTCTATAACTCCTTGTTTCTGGATGTATGTAGGTAAAAAAAATAATGACTTACTTTTGAATGCGTTCATTTTGCGACATCCTATGTAAAATTCATTGGTCATTTCAGTAGAATTGTAAGTATTGCTTTTATGTTTTTCTGATTACTCAACACTTTATTTTGTTGGCGAAGTTTTTACTGGGAACTAAAACCAAATGATCAAACTTTTCGTAATTGATGCCACTCTGAGAGTAAAATTACAAAGTGAGCGTTTAATCTCTACACTACAACAGCAACACACAAGTTTTTAAAATACGATTTGCTTGTTGTGTGTAGAAACAACAAAAACAACAAAACAAGACGAAAACACATTTTTTTCCTGTTTAAAAAGTAAAATTAAGATCTGCTGCTTCTCATTTAGTTTATATTTTCAGTTAAATATGTACATTAAGTTTTTAAAGTAAAAACCATATCGGAGTTGATGCTGGTGTTTTATAATTGAAATTCTATTAGGTGTAACCAGGGTACGAAAAAAAACTGTACATTTTCGTAACGTATTTTTCTAACACACAAACTATAAAATTTTTTTTTGTGTATGTGAATGTGTACACAAACATATACACTCCAAAAAAAGTTTGAACTAGATGTAAGTTAAAAATGAACTTTATTTTAGTTCATGAAATTTTCTTGTATTAAGTTCAATTTAACTTAAAAACAAGAATTTTTACTTAAAACAAAGAATATGTACTTCACGGAAGTATACAGAAAATTCTTATAAACTTGAAAAACTTACAAAAATTTTCTTAATTACCCTTACTTAAATGAAGTACATATTTCTATAATCTTATTATTAATTTGCATACATATACTAAAAACCTAGTAAAAGTGAAGATATTTTATCTTTAAAATAAGTAATTTAGTTTTTGTATGAAAAATATGAAATCTAGTAAAAAGCTTCCTTATATCTAGTTTAACTTTTTTTATTAACTTGAAAGAAGTATGTCAAGTTATTGGTTTTATGAACAGATTTACTTAAAAATATTTACTTAGAAATATTCAATTCGAAGTTGTATTAATAGTACGGTGAGTACGGATTTTCTAAAATCAAGTACAGAAAGTTTAATTCAAGTACGGATTTTCAATGGCGAAATACTTACCCTATGCATATTCAATCCGTACTTGAAATAATCCGAAAAAGAGAATGATTTAAGTAAAACTAAGATTGAACCAATCTCAAAATGCGCGTGACTCAAGTATTATAAAGTTGATTCAATCCCGAATTTGTACTTGAAATAAACCAACAGTGAAATGAGAAGAATGATTTTATTATGATTGATTTACTTACCCGTGTTACACCCAGAGTACGAAAAAAAACTGTAAAGTACACAATTAAGAGTACCATACCGTATTTTACCATGAACAAAACACATACACATTCGTTACAAGAGTACAAAATAAAAAAAAAAAACATTTTTCTGCTTGTGAATGTGTGCAGAAACATATACGGTACACAGCGAGAGTGAGCTGACGCACACAAACACTACGATGACGTACATAACATCTTTTAACGTACATGTACAGTATTTTTAGCGTACTTATCTGTACTTTTTATTGAACACGTATGTGTATTTAACTTGCGTGTGTGTGTGGTATGTATGTATTTTTTTAAATCAAAAAAGGCCAAAAATATGATTTGAAATCGAGTTGTATAACAGGAGTGCAGAAATATAAGAAACATGCAAAAGTGTACTAATATTTTATGGAGCAGAGTATTGGTGCCTATTTCAGTAAACAATTGTTTTTGTTTTTTACGCGAAGAATGTACATGTGCGCGGCTGTGTTTAACTTTGTTCAATTATAGTGTGTAAGATAAATGGTTATATAAGGAATTAAAAACATATTTTATGATAATGTCTTTGTTAATGTCCACAGTCTTTTATATTATTAAACATTTGAATGGCATAGGGAAAATGTTATTAAGAGGCATTATGATTATTTTTATAGCTAAATTACTGAGTACACTGATAAGAAAAAAAAGCTTTTTATTAGAATTGAAAAGAATTTTTGGCATGGTTAACAGGCGAAGAAAATGATGAAAATAAATCAGATTTTATTTAAAAAAAAAACAAGTTTTACAACCAAAACAATTTCTTGTGATTAAATATTAATAAAAATTTTGGCCTGGGTTTTGCCTGTCACTGTACATTCTCTCGCAAAACATTTTTGTACATCAGAGAAAAGAATGTTGTAAGTAATGATCAGCGTTGTCAACTTGGTGTGTTTCGCACCATTTTGGGTGCTTTTTTTAAATTTTTGTTCGAAAAATACTTGGCAACAAAGCAAAGACAAAAATTTGTCGTTAAGCAGTCAAAATTTGTAAATCAACTATAATTGTCTTGAGGAGCTATTCTGTAATGCACCACAATATGTTTGTACCTTATAAAACCTAAATATGTACCTAAAAACCAAGACAGTTTATGGGCACAAAAACTCTATTCCGGAAAGAAGTTTGTATGTAAGCTATGTTATATTATGAACCGCTTCGCACCATTTTGAATAGAATTCGACCTTGTAACAATTAACACATATATCCCAAATTAGATTAAATTTTTTCCAAAATTGCGAAAGTATAGACTTGCGCACAAGGTTAACTTTGAAAGACAACATACCTCGTTAGATCGACTCTAAAATTGATTCTGAGTCAATCGGTATACTAAACTATTTAAATGTATTACACATACATAATAGTACAAACTCATAAAATCCTCTCCACATACAGTAGTGTGGGTATAGAAAGTAAGAGCATAATGTTGTGCTGGAGTGGCTCGGGTTTATGACAGTTGAATGTGATGTAATTTGGACTTTGCAATGCTCCAGCTACGTTCGAGCGTTTAATGGAGCAGGTGCCAAAAGATCTTCACTAAAAGACATGCTTGGTGCACTTTGGCGACATTATTGTCATGGGAAAAACACTTGACGAACACTTGAAAAATTTGGAAGAAATGTTGAAACGTATATCCACGGCATGACTTCCAAAAGGAAGTAAAGTACCTGGGACATCGCGTAACCTCCAAAGGCATTTAACAGATAAAGATAAAATAATACCTGTAATGGATTGGATAGGCTTAGTGCATACTAGTGATGTTACGAATATTTGTATTCGTATTCGAAATGCCGAATATTCACCTGCTTTACGTTATTCGTACTCTCCAAATTCAAGGGAATATTTCGCGAATATTTTGTTAATGCATTCCAAGGAAGAAAAAATACAAAAGTGTAAAAAATACATAAAATTAAACAAAAAGTATTAATTTTTATTAGAAATGATTTTTGTCATTTTAACACAAAAAAATCTTCTTTTAGAAAAGTGAAAAACAAACAAACATTAGAAGTTTGTGCCGGTACAAAACTATTTTATGAAAATTACTCAAGTTTTAACTTCAACTTTTCCAGATTTTTTATCATTTTAAGCAATGTGCTAATTATCGTAAGAAAATTATCGACAACTGGATTTCAAATTTAGTCATCGGAGTGAGATAATAAATTTAAATATAATTGGTAGTGTGACAGTTTTTTTACAATTTATTTTTTAAAACGAAAATAAAAGATTTATTATATCGAGTGGCGTTTTAGTTCAGATTGGATATTCGCTGAATATTGGCGCAGATATTCGTATTCGCGAATATTAAAAATTGATATTCGTGACATCACTAGTACAAATCAATACAAATAAATTTGTTAGGTTTTTTTATTTTTGTTAAGTTCTATTTTTTTTTCCTAAACCCCTGAACTGTTAAAGACTGTTTTTTTATAATATTTTTAATACAAAAATATTTTACTTTTTATTTAAAATTACTCAAACAAACATTTTAAATTAAAAAGAAAGTCTAAACTTGGTGCGTTTTCTTCACCTTTTTGGTGCGTTTTGAAATTTCAAAGTTGACAACGCTGGTAATGATCAGTTGTAGAGAGTATGCGTATATTTAAGTATGTATAATTGTTTGTGCACATTTTTAAGTGGTAAACAGGGTTGCCGAACTTGGTATTTTCGTTTGGTAGGATGGTAGGCTAATCCTAATTTTGGTCGGTTTGAGAAAATTTACTTTTTCATTTTATAAATTGACTTTTTAAATGTGGTAGGACATAGTCTGTTAAAGCAACTGACTATATCGCAAAGCAGGCAACAGAAAATAGAATATTTATTAAAAAAAAAACAGAAGATCTTCTTGATTGTTGGTGAAACATCGGATGTGACAATAAAGAAATGAAAATAAAAAATTTTTTACAACAAACAATATTTAAAAAATATTATTGAATTGGCAACAGACGGCGCTAACGCCATGGCGGGTAAAGTAACTGGAACTGGAAAACTTACTTAGAAATAAATTTGTTTAATTTACATTAAGTGCGCTCTCTCCACCTGTGTTCAAGTTACGCATGTAAAAAGCTGAAGGAAAATATAGAGCTTCTTTGTTGTAATATTAACAGTTTTTTCCCATAGCCCTTAAAGAATTACTAAACTAAAAGAATTTCAGGAATAATGTTCGGTACCACCTCATAAGATATAAGCTGCTTCTTATACAAAACGCCTATTTTTGGAGGTTGTTATTGCAAGAATTTTTGAGCAGTGGATTGCTTTAGTACTATATTTTGTATCCTGTTTTTACGAAGTCAATGATTTAAGAGCCGTAGAACTCGCCGAACATATGTCTTATAAAGTCAAATGCCATTTTTTATTTGTGTCATATACAAGTATATTGCGATTCTGACTTGAAATCTAATTATAGGTGCTCTCTAAATCGCAATCGCAAGAAGTTAGCCATCTTCAAAAACCATTTAAGATCGGAAGCAAAACGCATGAGTTTTCGAACAACATGAAATAAATCTAGCGTCTTGCGACTTCAAATCGTGCGATTGTTAGAAAATGGCAGACATACTAGTCATAATTAATAATCTTAATAAAGAATATCAACCAGAAGTATATCGTTTGTCATATTATAATCATGTTTAAAGTCCAATATTTTTACACATTTTTATTAATTTTATAAAAAAGGCGACACTAACATAAAAAAAAATAATCATGTTGATGTCTTAAATATTTTTATTGACACAGAAGCTAAAAAAGAAATATGTACTTAAATTTAAAATTGGGCTTCTATATAAAATAAAACCTACAGGGGTGTGCTCCAAATCGAAAACGTAAAACGTAAGAATTTTAAAAGTCGTTTTTTACTTAGATTTCTGTAATAAAAGAATTGTATGAGAAACATTATACAAATATTTGTCTATTAAACAGAATTTAATAACAAACATTATAAAAATTGGACTTAAAGTGTATTAAAAAGAACTCCCAAATTCTTGCGTTTTAAGAAATTAAAATATTACAAATAAGTACTCCTTTTAAGTTATTGTCTAATCAAGATTTGCCTATTTATATAGCTAGCTTAATAGAAATTAGCCTTTCAGTAGACTTAGGCAATGATATATTTTCGAATTAAGTGAATTCCATTAAAAATGGATTCAAATAAAAATATTTTACGATCATGCCAACTTTGTCTCTAATTGCATATTGCAAAAAATTAATACCTTTATCCAATAAAAATTGTGCTTTACATCAAAAAAATACATTCATATACATATGTAAATTTTTAAAAATTTGAAAAAATTGGTCGGTTTTAAAGGATTTTGGTAGGTTTTAAAAACAATTTTGGTTGGATAAAAACTTTTAAGCGGCAACCCTGGTGGAAAATTGAACGTCGAAAATTGTTGTTGTGCTATGCATTATTCGAGTTTATTTGAAGAAAAAAAAATATTTTAACACTCATAAAATTATTACAGTAATTGATTGTGGGTTATAAAATTCGTTTTTCGTAGTATTAAAATTGAATAAATATATAGTTAGTTTTCAAATAACTTTGTTTTTAACATTTATGTTTGTTATTCAAAAAACAAATTAGCAAAAAAAAAAAAGTTTTTCTGTACTTATGTATAATGTTATGTAGTTTGATTTTTTGTCGTTTAAAATGTATTTTTTAAAAGCAACAACTATTAAATTTTACGGAATATGCTGTTTAAAAAATAAAAATTTTAAAATTAATGTAAAATTCATTTATTTTAAATTAAATGTAAAAATTAATTTTAAATTAAATGTAAAAATTTATTTTAAATTAAATAAATTTTCAGTTCTTTAAAATGAACTTTCTTTTTGAATATAGCTACATAATTTTTTTGATTGTATGAATATTATACTTTGGGATGAGTGCTCTTGTTTCTTTTTTATAATTTTTTTTTTGCAGTAAAAGAGTTTGTGTTTTTTTTTATATATTTTAGGTAAATCCTTTTTTTTTACCTAGTAATTTTTGTATGCACTTGCATGGACATTGGTTTATTAAGCAATACTTATGGCGCCAACATTAACGCTGTAAAATAATTGTATACAACATTTGAGATAATTGATGTGCATATGTACGCCTACCTAAGTACATATGTACAAATGTGAAGATCCTTTTTATGGGAATTTTTTACTTGTGCCTTGTATATTTGAAGAAAGAAAAAAAAAACATTTTTATGACTGATCTTGTTTTTTATAATAAACAATTTTTTTCAGTTAAAGAATTGTTCATACATTTAAGGTAATTTTTTTTTCTTGACTATTTTTATGAGCAATATTTATGGCACCAAACTCTTTCAGATGAAATATCATTAATAAAAAACGTAAAAGCAACAAATTCGCAGAAAATTAAGGAATTTTCGCGCCCTCAAAACAATTGTTTGTGCACATTTGTAAGTGGTAAATCAAAAGTCGAAAATTGTTATTGTGGTTTGCGTTATTCGAGTTTATTTGAAAAAAAAAAATTTTAGAGTCCTCTTGTTTTTCATAATTTAAAATTTTTTTCAGTTATTTTTTATATTCATACATACCTTTTAGGTAAATGTTTTGTATTTAATTTTTTTGTATGCACTTGCGTGGACAATGGCATATTAAACAATAATTATGGCACCAACCTCTTTCGCGAAAAATTTAGGAATTTTCAGTTGACTTCAATCATTATGCATTTTAAGTAATGATTTAACATTTGATTGAAAAGAAAGTAAGATGCCGAGCCCTAAAAATAATTTTTTGCACGATTATTTTAGTTTAATCGATGAAAGTGACGTATTTTGTGATAATGGAAGTTGTGAAAAAAAAAATTAAATAATCATACCGGAAATCTAGAAAGACATTTAAAACGGTTCCACCCTACTTTATATTCAGATTATGTTGCAATAAAATGTGCAAATAAAAATAAAGTCAATGATTTCAAAACCAAAACAGTTCCAACCTACTTCAATCAAACTAACATTGAATTGGCGATTGTAGAATTATTTACAAGGAATGGACGCCTACTCCGTATGGCGAAAGATAGTGCTTTCAAAATATGAGTTCAACCGGCTTTTGATTCTTTGGGAATAAATGTTAATGAGCATAACGTAGCTGAAAGAATACATTTTTATCATACTTACAAAACGTTAATATTGTTTTATTTTGGCTTGACATTTCTAAATTTTTAAGTTTTAGGATATTCGCAGAATAGTTATTCGTAAAATAACTATATTTTTATTAAATTAAAAACGAACTAAATAATCCACAATCAATTATCGTAATAATTTTATGAGTGTAAAAATAATTTTTTTTCTGCAAATAAACTCGAATAACGTATAGCACAACAACAATTTTCGACGATTCATTTACCGCTTACAAATGTGCACAAACAATTACCTAGCGGGAAAAGTCAGAACAGCTTCTTATTTAGGCCTTATTAAAGGCCTGATTTGACATTTTTTGATTCAATTACCATTCTGATCAAGGTGAATTGACTAGAAGGTGGGGTCAAGTCAACATATGGTTATTTTTTCTGTGGTGTAGTTGTCAAATATTGTATACAAGCTACAGTTTTTTATGTAAACAAACCTTTTTTTACTAGCAATATTTTTGACAATCGGACCACAGAAGCAGTGTTGTTGTAGTGCTGACTTCACTTTCTAGTGAATTCGCATTGATTCTGATTTAACTGCTCAATAAGTTATCTTATTAGGCTTCTGATCTTCCGTAGGTATAAAAGATAAGATCAATATTCCACATTCTCTTCTATGAGAAGGGAGAAGAGAAGGACTAAGATATTTAGTTTTTTTGCGCGTTATAAAATTAAAATTGCATAAAAAAAAGACAAAACCAGAATACAGAACAGTTAAATGAAAAAGAATAAATCATTTTAGTTGAGTTTAATACGTTAAAAGGAAGAGTTGTTTTACCTAAAAATAACTGCTTAAAAGTATTAAAAAAGTTTAAAAATTAAAAAATAAGTGAACAATCAAAACTTAATTGTTTTCTGATTTTTAGTGTAAAAACCATTTTTACCTTTAAACTATCTATTAATTATGTATAAAATATAATATATATCCATTAAAAGTGCACAATTACATTTCTATAACAAAAGGGTTTTGCCCCTTTTCCGTAAATTTGGCTCGTTTTTTTTTTTATTTTGGCACAAAGTGAAAATTTTCATATTCCATGAATGGTTTTTAGAGCCAATAACTTGAAGCCCTTTTTAAATACATCTCTAAAGGACTCTTTAAGATTGCCTTTATTTAAGGCCTTGGAAACCCATTCTCATCTCATGAAAGCCTTCTAAAAGCCATTAATTTAAATGAATTTCAGAATCTCTGGCGAATGAAGCCAGAGTGGAAGGCCTACCCCGCAATGACAACGTGTGTAAAAAAGCTTTGAGTATGCAATGGAGCGAGCAGGCCTTGTACATCCAAAAGAAAGTACTGAGGCCTTCTAGAAGGCATATGTATGCCCTCTTTTTCCCGCTGGGTATACATACATATTTACATATACTCCTGTTATACAACTCGCTTTCAAATCATATTTTTGGCCTTTTTTTAATTTAAAATATTTTTTTTTCTTGCTTTAAAAAAATACATACACACACACGCACGTAAATTCTTCGCGTAAAAAACAAAAACAATTGTTTACTGAAATAGGCACCAATACTCTGCTCCATAAAATATTAGTACACTTTTGCATGTTTCTTATATTTCTGCACTCCTGTTATACAACTCGATTTCAAATCATATTTTTGGCCTTTTTTGATTTAAAAAAATACATACATACCACACACACACGCAAGTTAAATACACATACGTGTTCAATAAAAAGTACAGATAAGTACGCTAAAAATACTGTACATGTACGTTAAAAGATGTTATGTACGTTATCGTAGTGTTTGTGTGCGTCAGCTCACTCTCGCTGTGTACCGTATATGTTTCTGCACACATTCACAAGCAGAAAAATGTTTTTTTTTTTTATTTTGTACTCTTGTAACGAATGTGTATGTGTTTTGTTCATGGTAAAATACGGTATGGTACTCTTAATTGTGTACTTTACAGTTTTTTTTCGTACTCTGGGTGTAACACGGGTAAGTAAATCAATCATAATAAAATCATTCTTCTCATTTCACTGTTGGTTTATTTCAAGTACAAATTCGGGATTGAATCAACTTTATAATACTTGAGTCACGCGCATTTTGAGATTGGTTCAATCTTAGTTTTACTTAAATCATTCTCTTTTTCGGATTATTTCAAGTACGGATTGAATATGCATAGGGTAAGTATTTCGCCATTGAAAATCCGTACTTGAATTAAACTTTCTGTACTTGATTTTAGAAAATCCGTACTCACCGTACTATTAATACAACTTCGAATTGATTTGAGTACGAATAGATTGATTTTTCTCTTAAGTGTAGCTAAAAATGTTTCCCATAAAAACGAATCAAGCCAAAGTGAAGGCTTTTCGCATTAATCGATACAAATAGTGGTCGGACAGGGCAACACGTTGCAACGTCTATAACACAAGGTGAGTGAGGTAAAACTTTCTTATGCTTTTAATAGTTTGAACTGGTTTTGCAAAATCTCGTCGATTGTTGTCATGATGATATCGTATGAGGTTGAGTTCTGGTGAATATACATACATACTGGGTGTTTTTGGCTATATTCGCCTTATCCGATTTAAGCAGCACATAATAGATGTCTATTCCAACCAAATGCAAATCACGTACTTGTCACCCTAGATATTCGACTTTGGCGTTGATTCGGCTGGTTGGTCAGACTTCTCATAAGGTTTATTCGATGCAAAATGCCCGGTTTTTATAGTTTCACGCAGCATTTTTGGTATTTAACTTTCTTGCTCCAAGATAAAGCCTCTACTTTTCATCGATTTTAAAAACACATTTGGCAGCTTTAATGGCTACTGAATCTGGAATGCATTGCACAGAACAAGTATTCCAGCAAAGATTATAGCCCTTATAAACTAAAGGAAATCAAAATCATCTCAGCCTTTTCAAGTATTGAGTGAAGTACGCCAAGGGTGTTTACTTTTGACTCTTCTATTCTTAACTGGCATCTTTAAACTCATTCCAACGTGGAGGTATCTAGTGGTGAATATATGGCACATTATTTAACTTCCTAGCCTATGTGGATGACATTTGTATACAGTCAATCAAAGTGGGTGACATAGACCAGTATGTTCCAAATCTTAAAAATAGTTTGAATGGTATAGGCTTAAAAATAAATGCAGATAAAACCAACTAACTCACGGCTCATATCAACAGTCCACAACTGATACCGGCGCACGGTCACACCAGCTGGTGGCACAGATCAGAAGATCAAGAACCACATGTGGAATTTTGCCACCGATATGGGACAAAACAACTTAAGCCGATGGACCATGTTTTTCTGGCCTCGTGTACTAACGAATGTAGAGCTTAATACGCCAAGCAAATTAAATGGATGTGGCTTCTGAAATCCGAAAGCAAGCGTTGCGTACAGGATTTCCGTTGGAAATTTTCTAAAAGGGTCACAACACGGGATTTTCCAGAAAAAGGGTCGCAAAAGGGGTATTATAAAGTAAACGTTCAGGTATTTTTGGAAACAGTATTTACCAATAATTGCAAACCATTTGTAAAATGTGCATAATCTAATGCATTTTTACGTTTTACAGAGTCTGTGTTCAAACAGAACTGCGTCGAGACCACACTTTTCATACAATTTGACATGAAAACTTGTCATAGAATTCCGTCGTGAAATAATATATATTTTATTTTGAGATCGTTTGTTCTTATGCTCTCACACATTGACACGTATTCTCCTAACAATGCCACCTACCATACTTTCATTTAACTTCATACATTTTTATACTTACCAAAAGAAAAATAAAGATAATTTAATTAAGGCTTTAGAAGAATATAACTGAAAATACAAACTAAATGAGAGGCAAGAGTTTTAAATTTTTCTTTTTGAAAATTTTACTTTTTAACCCTTAAATGCATGATTTTTTCTTTTGGATTGAAAAAAATGTTTTTTAATAGAAAGTTAGGCGTAGATTACGTAAAAAATATTTAAAAAAATTTAGAAAATAGTTTTGAGTGTTTATTTAGAAAAAAACGGTATGTAGACTTTTGGCAACAATATGCGTTTGGTACTTAAATTATTAAGGCGTGAACAATAGTCATATACATATTTATATTGCATACAGGTGTTTAGAAAACAGTTTCTATTTATGAAACAATGCAAAACAAATGCGATTTTTGATCTGGCACAAAGCAACCTTACACTTAGTGCAATAAGTCCGTGAAAGTCCATTGAAACCTGGATGTTTGCACCTGTAGAACATCTTTTTTCGTTCTGCCCTATACCATCGGTCCGTATATCTTGTGTCGGTATAGATTTTGTGGGTCCTCGGTGCCTTTTCCTCCATCTGCCTTTCTGGTTAAAGGTCTTCCTCGTTTGTTTTCATATGTTTTAAAGGAGCACAATGTTTCCGCCAGGTCTGATTTTGAATCTGACAATGTAATGTTTGGGTGGTTTGTTTTTAAGAGTATCCATGAAATTATTACGTCCATATCTGTCGTATGGTAAAATAATCTAAAATACCACTTGCCACTTTTCATTCTTATTTTATACCTGCCAAAAAACCTATCATAAGGTCAACTCCTCCAATATGGGCGTTACATTTTTTAACCGTTTTCGGACATGGCATTGAAGTTTGTGTTTTTTGCGTTTCGTCAAATCTATTGGAAGCTTCAAACGGTTCCGCGCCTACGTAATTTGAAGCTTACGTAACAAGCTTATTCTCCTTCCAGCATGTCACAGACATAGCCATACTTTCATAATTTGTTACAAATTCCTCATAGAAACCCCGTGCAACAGACCGTTTCATAAATTATTTTGCGGCAGGTAATTTGCAGTTTTCGAGCCTATTTCTTTGAATTGTGCCTTAAGGCCAGTTTACACGGTAATACATTGTATTACGACATTGCAAAAAATTATGTAGAATGAGAAAAATGGCTGACTTCCTAAACGTATATTAACAATGTATCAATACAGTATTAAATCCGAGTTGATACATTGTGTAGTAACTTTTTTAATACGTTGCATATTAATACTTTGCAACACTGAAATCGTTTAGGAACATTTATATGCATTGTATCATTCATAATAAAGCGAACAATGGGGGAAGAACATATTTTATTGGAAAATGTCTTAGATTTGTGCGAACAGGGAAATTCCAGCCTCAAAATTGCTGTAAACATTATAAAAAGGAAACATAAACGATTTGCTGTTTTGCTGAAAGAATCACGGGTATCAAAAAGAATACCAAAAACAAAAGGCTTTGTGGAAGCCATTGTTGAAATGTCAGACGATGTTTTTTACATTTTTAAAATTATGCGTCCATTTTTTACTGTAATAAAAAGAAAAAATAAAACTGAATAGAGAAATATAATAAATTATAACAAAAAAATGCTTACTTATCTTCCTGCGTCGCCATCGTATTTTGTCTTGCATTCGCTTTGCATCTACTTTCATTTGGATGCCTTTGTTGCTTTTCCTTGCGTATTAACTACAACAGTGTTGCAAAAGGGAACAAAATACATTGTAAAAATTTTCAGGGTTGCATTTACGAACACGCTGCAATGTATTACTACAAAGCAACATGCGTTTAGGAAGTCAGCCAATCTTATCATGTAAAAGCAAAATGTATTGAGTAAGAGAGAATACGAATACAAAATCTGACAAGCGGTCGGTAAATGCTTTTTTTCTAAACCATTTTAGAAACTTATGTATTCTCATTACACCAGAGGTGTATTTAAACGGAGTATATGGAAGGTGGTAGCATTTTTATACAATTACAAAAACAACTAAAATCAACTCAGGAAATTTTCATGTTGTTTTTGTAAAAATTAAAACTGCAACCATCTGTTTTTTTGTTATTATTTTTGATTTTACTTATACCATCCGTGTAAACATGAATTATACTTACAAAAGATTTTTATTTTTTTCTTTTAAGCACGGAGAGAATTTCATAATATTTTGATTCTACAAAGTCGTAATACATTGTATTACCGTGTAAACTGGCCTTTACGAGTATATTCGCTGAGTACATAGGTAAAACATTAATGGAACAGACGTATAATAATTGCAGAAATAAATTACTTGATTAACTTATCGGGGAATTTTAACGGCACAGTCTAACCAAACAAGTTGTAACCGTCTATAATTATATATGTCACAAACGCATGTTGTGGACATTTGGCAACATACAGTATTTTTCAAAAATATTGCATTTATTCAATAACATTATTAAATACAAGATAACCAGGCCATAGCTAACCTGTCAACAGATGCAAAATTATTTTTTTCAATTGTGATAATACACGATTCACAGAAAATACAAAAATACAAAATTTGATTTTTACTAAGAAACTGATCTTTATCACCCACCTCAATGAAATGCCAATTAAATACAATTCAAACCAACCAAAAACAAAGTAACGTTTGTTTTTTATTAATAACATAAAAATAATGTGTTTTTGTTGTTTCTACACCCAATAAGCAAATAGTTTTTTAAGTACGTGTGTAGTCTGCAACAAAGTTTGATAAGTTAAATGAAATTAAAACGCCCACTTTGTAATTTTCTCTATGGAAAAGTTTAATCTTTTTTTTTTCTTGGTTTTAGAATTTTGTACTTATTATTTTGTACTTATACCCGGATTGATTTTCAATAGTAATCCCATTTAGGATTTTTTCGATAACGTTTTAGCATTATTCGTACTTAAATTTTTGGCTACGACTCGTACTTAAGGTAAATAACGGGTTAAATTTTAAGGGCCGATGTTGAAAGTGAACCACACCTTAACGTCAAGTTATTTCTGCAGTTCATTTGACATTTCTTAATTTCAGACTAATTCAATTTGAACTATGGAAAGATAAACAATGATGATCAATTTTCGAAGAAAATCATCTTCAGTTATGAGGCACATTTTCACCTCAGTGGATTCGTCAATAAGCACAATTGCCGCATTTGGACGAATGATAATCCAAGAGTGATTGTCGAAAAACCAGTGCTCCAACAAAGAGAGACTGTTTGGTGCGGTTTATGGGCCGTATTTTTTCCGGTCAGGCAGTAACTGTGAATGGTGTTTGCTATTGTGAGATGATAACGAACTTTTTGTGGCCCGAATTGGAATATATGGATGTGGACGAAATGTGGTTTCAACAGGATTGTGCCACTTGCCACACAGCTAACGAAACAATGGCTCTTTTAGGCGACAAATTCAATGGCCGTGTTATCTCACGTGGTGGCGATGTCAATTGGCCGCCAAGATCATGTGATTTGACACCGTTGGACTTCTTTCTTTGGGGTAATTTGAAAGAAAAGGTGTACGTTGATAAGCCAGCAACAATTTAAGAGCTAAAGGGTGGGATAATTCGCCACATTAACGGCATAGAACCTCAATTATGCCTCAGCGTCATCGAAAATTTGGACCATCGGATGAAGGTGTACCGCCAAGGTCGCGGCGGCTATTTGGCCGATTTTTGTTTCCATACATAATTGAACCATACCATTATTATCATAATAAAAAGAAATGACAATAATTTCCTAAATAATTTGTGTTTTAATCAAAATTAACATCAGCCCTTAAAATTTTACCACCCTTTAAAAAAACTTAATTTATCCCGTGTGTTTTTCTTTCTGTGTAGTATTTTTGCCTGAAGCTACAGACTCAATTTTGTTTGAACACTCTTGAAATGTGTTAAAATAATCTGGTCTGTTTTAAGCCGTAAACAATCTTAAGCTTTTGTACAGACATATATGCATCAAAATCGAGTGGCCACTTTTGTGCTGAACACTTATTTTTATGGATGGCTAAGTAAGACCAGCTCGTAGTGTTTTTAATGTGGCAATAACTTTAAATGCTGGTTATTATTATTCTAGACTTTCCAGATTAATTTTTACAATTCGTGACATTCACTGAGAGAAATCTTAATTTTGAAGTGAATTCTTGACAATTAAAAACTTCTTTAAATAAATACAAGCAAATGAACGCACAACTTTCGAAAAATTTCAAATACTGGATTAGCGCCATCTTGCAGTAACGCTTTAAAATAACTGATAAGGCAGTTTAAAAGATAATTTTGCAAGCCCTCCCGAAAGGTTTTGATTATGAAAATCCGGTAAAAATTACGGAAACTAGAGGCAAAAGTAAAACGAAAACACTGGCACTTAAATTTTTTAGCATGAATGTGTGTATTTATAAATTTAAAGAATATCGTTTTTTTATTATTAGATTTTAAGTTTTTACCCGATTTGGTGCATTATAGCCTAAAATTTTTATAATCAAATAGACTATACAATAAAATTAAAAAACTGTGGGTTTTGCTATAAATTTTGGCACAAAACATCTTCCGGAATAACAATAATTGGTGAAAAACGTTATTATTTTCGTAAGATATTAGCTTTGGTCATTATAAATCAGGCATTTTTTTATCCGATCGAAGCCATTTAGCCACTATTTGAAGCGTAGTGTAGTAGTTTTATATAACTCATTTTGATTAAATCAGCCTTTGACTCTGACGGCTGAAAAAGAAGTATACAGCGAAAAACAAAAAGTGTACCGTAATCTGATAATAGTGACGTGGTACATCTGTATGATATAGACCAACATCTACATATTTTATACGGAATTATATAAAATACTTTTTCAATGTTGATAATGTGCAATTACAATATTAAAATCATTTTATGGAGTCATGATTTCTTACATTTCTTTGGAAAAGCAAAAAATGGCTTAAGTTTGCTGAAGTTTTGGTAGAAACTTTGCACACGGGTCAATAACTTCAATATCTAAAATTCCTCCGTGCCGATTGACTTTAGAATGAGCGAAATGTAAAAAAAAAAAAATAAGAATTTGGCATTTTTTCGGTATTTTTTTTTTAGATTTTCTTAATTTGTGTCCGAACAACACATTCTATCGGCACGGAGAAATTTTTGATATTGAAGTTTCAAACCATAACCAGTTTGCTTCGCATAAAAGCCATTAGTAATTTTTGGCCCGTTTGAAATATAACGTTAGGATATTTCCACTTTCACAAAATTCTTTCACCAATTTTTTTTCCAGTGTACTGATAATTTGTTTTATCTTAAACGAAAAATTATTAAAAAACCACGGCGTCTAATTCTAGTTCAGTTGAAAAATTAAAGTCGCAAATATCAGCCTATATATCACACAACGGATAAATGAGGGCCATCCTAATGGCAATTTAAGGTAGCCGAATGTGTCCCCCAATTAATAAAGTAATTTGATAAAAATATCTTATTTTTAGTATTGTGGTTACTTTGTTGAAATATTTATGGTTTTTTATCCAAATTTTTAATATTTTTTAATTAGGCTTAAGTTCATTAAATTTAATTTTCATTAAATTATTTTTATGAAGAAAGGAATTTTACAACATGAAAATTAATTAAAATTGTTATTGATAAACTTTCATTCTTGACCGTGGCCGGGATTTGAACCGCGGCCGGCAGGTTACCATGACATGTTTCGATCGCAACCTCTCGATCTCCTCAGATGGATTTGCCGTTTTATTTATTAATTGAATCTTCATAAATTAAATATGAACTAACAATAATTAATCAAATCTTATCCTAATACTTTATTTTATGTCCTGCCAGTGCAAGACAAACATTTTCTTCATCACGGGTTCTGTTCACATTTATATATGTGTTTATCGCTCATCTTAATGGGTAAGTTCTTTTTTTTTTTTTTTTTTTAAGGGGATTTTATTCAAGTTTTATTCAAGTTTAAAATTTTTCATGTACAAAATTTTCTTATACTAGACCTGCAAAGCTTTAGGCTTGTCCGCAGGAGGTAATATATATAAAAATTCATTACATTACATTTTGTTATTTTGATGCATTTTCATATAATTAAGAAATAAAGAGTTATAAATTAAAATTCAATGCAAACTTATGAAATGATTCTTTATCAATTTATTTTTTTTTGACTCGTTTTTTATATTAATAATATCTGTATTTTGTTGAGAACTGTTGGCAGCATTACGGTAAGGGTACTTCTCCCGTGTACTCATTTTTAAAACGGGATACTTTAAGTCTTCCACGTGCACGTTGCCTTGTGTTATGGCCATGATTAATGCGTTGTATAAAACTGGTGTCATTGGAAAATTCCTTGATTATAGTTGTGTAGTATATATTTTTCACGTTAAGTATATGAAGATCTTTGAAATGATTTGTAGACGTTTTACAGTGACGATTTTGAATCTTTGTGTTAACTATGTTATTTGCATTGTTTGTTTGTGATATTTGAATTACGTTTCCATAAATTGTGTTTGTTGTGTCGTTAGAGTCTGCGTTTTCTTGTGTTAAATTGTTGTTGTTATGGGTATTTAAATAGTTATTGAAATTATTACTTAAGTTTGGGTTTTTTATATCGTATTGGTGCTTTTTCCATAATATTTTTACTATCCGATTTTGTGTTTTTTGTAGCGTGCTGCTATATTTAACGTTTCTCCATGCGGCTATTCCATGGCGAATATATGATTCAGCCAAAGAGAAATAGGCTTGACGTTATACATTATAAGTAGAACAATTACTAAGGTGATATAACATATATGAGGATTGACGGAGTTTTTTGTGTAGGTTCTCAATATGCGTCTTCCATTTGAATTTGTGATCAACATACACTCCAAGATATTTGTAGGAATAAACCATTTCTATAGTAGTTGAACAATTGTCATTATAGTTTGTATTTTGAGTTGCTTGTCTATGAAGGCATTCTGTATTATGAAATTTTAATTCTATATGTGAGTGAACTAGGTGAGTAGGTTTGATGTGCATTATTTTTGTCTTGCTTGCGTTAATAATAAGGCCATTGTCGTGGCTCCATTTCGCAGCAATATCTAATTGTGTTTGCATCGTTTTTAAATCATTTTCTATATTTTTGTTAGCAACAATTATGGCAGTATCATCTGCATATGCAAAAGTTGCTCCTTCTTTCAGGCATTTCATTAATTCGTTTGCGTATATTATGTATAGAATTGGTCCAAGTTTGGATCCTTGTGGCACTCCGCATTCATTTAATACCTTGCAACTTAAATTGTTGTTAATTTTAACACGATATGACCTACACTTTAGGTAGTTTTCAAACCATTTTAATGTGATTCCTCTGATACCATTTCTTTCGAGAGTTTGAATCATCTTGCTATGCGATAGTGTGTCAAATGCCTTACTAAAATCAATGTAAAGAACAAGAACATGCATATTTTTGCTTAAACACTCATTTATGTAAGAAGAGAAGTTTCCTAAAAGCTTATTTATATTTTTTTCCTTTTGCAATCCGTACTGATTAGCCCATGGTGAAATAAACAGGTGGCAGCACTACGCCAGATGACGATTTTTTGCTCTTGCATTGTTTGTCTAGGTTTATGTCAAAGTTTTGTTTATGTTTACAAAAAGTCCACGTTGTGTACTGTGATTATTGTATTTTATTAAAGTTTTTGATAATATTAAATTAAAATAAATAAGATTTTGACCATAATTAAATAAAAATGTATGTATTTCATCACGTTCAGCGGCACGCTTTGATTTTTGTTTAAAATATTTTTTGACGTAAACGGTGATGTTATTTCCATTTTTGTTGTGATGTTGTATTTGCTTGATACAATCACAATCGCAAACTATCATTAATGCTTGTGGTTATGATTGTGTCAAACACGTCTTTAGTAACAATATATGTTCAGACATAATGTTTATAGCAAATTATTGTCTCAAACATATGCAACATCATGCAAAATGTCTGTTTAAACATGTTAAATGATTCTCACAAATAAAACCAATACAAATTTAATATCAAACATTTTTTTTATTAAAATTACATGTTCAAACACTTTGTATTATACATACATACAGAGAATGGCATATATTAAAAAATTAAATTAAATACAGGGGTTTGAATTGCTTATAGCTTTTTATTATAATTTTTTTTTTTTCTTTTCTTTTCAGTATTTTGTAAAGACGACTTGGGGAATTTTAAATGGAGCAGTACTCAATTGAACAACGTGCCTAGTTGCAAGGGACACAATGGCTATTTTACGGGACATCTTTGGTGAATGAATTATTACCGGATTAAACCGCCCCAGACTGTTTTCTAGAACCTAGAACCATCCAGCAATTAAAAAGCAATATAAGCGACGAAATAAACAACATAAAACCTGAAGTTTTGCGAAAGGTTGTGGAAAATGTGTTGGAAAGAGCACGAATTTGCGAAGCAGAAAATGACCACCACTTGCGAGATATTATTTTTTATAACTAAACTAAAAATATTCCCTATTTATATACACACAGAAAAAAATCAAGTTAAAAACGTAGAAAACAAAGTTGATTTAAAATTTTTCGTTGGTGATTTTGCTTTATACGTTTTCAGGTTAATTCAAACTGATTTTACAATAACTGCGAACAACATTTTTTTCTTTTAAAATAACTTTAATTCATGTTAATTTAACATTGCAGTAAAGTTAGAGCAAAATGTAATTTATATTGAAATAACAATCCGAATCACGTTGAATGAAAGTTATTTAAAGTTGAAACAACGTGAATTTCATGTAGAATCAAATTGGTTTGAGTGTGTTTTAGCAGTGTGAAGAAGCTTCAGAGACAACATATGCATTTATTTAAGAATAATTCCAAACACTTAACCCTGTAACACATGTTTCACTTATTTTGTATTCTCCTTTGTTAACAGAAGCATCAGCAGAATGGCCCGATATGGTTTTCGTCATCATTCTACTTTGAAAACTTGACGAACTAGTTAACTAAATAATTTTGACTAAAAGAATACGGGAATTGTCTTCTTTTTTTAACATATTTTAAAAATGAAAATAAAAAATGTACATACTTTAGTTTGTATGCATGTTAATTTAACAAGATAAACATTTGATTTTAATATAAAACAGGTTTTTATGGATTCAATATTGAATATATAATTAATAAACGTGATTTAAGGTTATTTTTTTAAAATTAATATGAAATAATGATACATTTAAATAAAGGGCATACTTTTGCAGAAAATTACTATGATTCTCAATCAACAGTTTTTCATGTTAATTTTACATTGGTATTTTTTTCTGTGTGTACTGTATTAAAAAAAAAAATTAATAATTATTTCTAAATAAAAAGTTATAACGAATTCAAACCCCTTCGTTAATTTTGGGCCACCCTGTACATACATTGTATAAATGTAAGTACTTACTTGTGTTGAAGATAGTTTTTCCGTTTGATATAAATTGTCTGCATACAAAACGTCTCTTGCAACAATCTTATATGTCTGCAGTTCGGTGATATGTTGTTTAAAGTCACTTTGTAGGGAAATTCTGGTGGAATTTCTGGCGAATCTCCACGAATTACCACGACGCATCAACCACTTTTTATAATTTTTCGGGGCTAATGACAAAATTTTACATCAAAATTTTTGTGCCGGTTTCAAAATTGTAGGTTTTTTTTGGCTGCAAGAAAGACAACGTTATTATATATTTATTTTTATAACTTTACATACTTATATAAATAACTTACCTGTTTCAATAAACGTATAGTAATTTATTTCGTAAATTTGGAAGGCAGCATGGGCTTTTTCTCCCCAAATAAAGGTTTATTTCTTTTATTGTTATTATTCATTGAACTGACGCTCGCGGACAGAAATAACGTGGGAGAAAATTTTCTTTTCTTTATAAACACACACTGTTTGTTTTGACAATAAATTTTTGCTCATTTAGAGAATGTGTTTTAAAGCGAACAAAAATTATGGTTTTAAACATATTTCAAATATTTTATTTCCCGTTTTCCCGGGATTTTTCTTGCGGGATCCCGGGAAATAAAAAATTCCTCATAATTTCAGAAAATAGCTATTTATACTTTGAAATTTAGTTTTCTACTCTCTAAAAATTAGCATCTGTGGATGGGTAGTGGATTAGATTAATTACAAGAAGTGAGTACATGTATTTAAATCAATGTCTCCTGATGCAATAAATCTACTAAAAGCAGAATGGGCAGTGCAACAGTTGATAATTACTACATTTAGAGAAGTGAAGAGTTAATAAAGTACATTAATTTAAAATAAGATGCAGGTAGTATAAAGTTTCATTGTCCATGAAAAAGTCTTAAAAATAGGAGATACCTAAACATATCGCTCCTTAATTGCAACAAAGTCATATCTACAAAAACAAACGATCTTGGCAAAATGCGATTAAAGTTTTCAAAATGTACCGATTTAAAGATATATTTGGCTATAACTTCGGTTCAGTTTGAGATATAATACGAGAAGGTATGAAGGAAAACTTTGCTAAAGGTACTTAAAATTTTAAGATATGACTATGATGCAATGAAGGAGCGATATGTTTATTAGGTGATAAACACAAATTTTCAATTTCAATTTCAATTTGAGTTGGTTTATATTCCCGTGAAGTGCGGGGAAACCGAAATATAAAACATTTTGGAAACTTGTGTAAGATACTACAACATACAACTTGAAAAACACATTGTCCTAAAGATTACAAATGGACCTATTGAAATGAAAAGGTTTTTAAGAAGCAGTCCGGTTGATGCTATTTTTGTATCAACCTTGACATACATTTGACTGATATAGACGTTGCTTATAAAAAAGAAAAACTTGCTTCTGATTGTGAATCCGAAGCATGCTACAACGGTGCACTTTTAACTATTTGTCCAACCTCGGTAAAAAATGAACGAAGTTTTTCGGAAACATGATAATTAGTAAATTAAATCTGGAATATACTTTTTGATGACTTACAAAGCGCTTTGAGTGTGTCAGAAAGTTATTTCCTAAGCCATTAAAAAATGTTATATATTTCTTTAAAATATTTTATCTATTTTATTAATTATATTTTTGATCTCATATCTTGAGTACCTTAATTTTATATTGTTTTTATTATTGTTTTATGAAGTAAATTGTTATGTTTATGTTATCTTTTTATCTTGTATCCAGAGCATAATAATGCTGAATAAAAGAATAATAATAGGCAATAAAGGCGTGAGGTGATAAAAATTCAAGTTCCTATTTCAATCTTAAATTAATTTTTTAGTATTGAACCATTTCTTTAACTTTCTTTGGAAACAAGTTCGCTTACGTTTTTTTTAATAAAAGTTTTTTTCATTAATTAATAACAAAATTTACTTGTATTATTTATATGGAGCGGGATCCCGGGATCCCGGGAAATTTAAAAAAATTTCCCGCTTTCCCGGGAATCGAAAAAGTCCGGGGGAAAAAAAACTCTAGTGGTAGCTCCAAAATCATTTCATTACTGATCTTATTAATGCCAGGTGCCTTCTTGGTGTTAAAATCACAAATAGCGTTTTCTATTTCTCTTATCTCAAATCTTAGAGGCATAACTGCTGCAGCTATAAATATCTTTAAGATAGAAAAAGCATTTGTTTGATATATTGCTCAATATAATAAATCAAAATGATAAATGCTTGTGATATCCCTAATTAGTTTTATCTGTATGGTAATATTGGCAATAGAGTACAAAACGATTGACATCACTATTTTCTATGTTCTTATATTTAAAATGTTGTTATACCTGTTTGCATATACATACATGTTTTGTTACCGCCATATCTTATTGCAAGGATTGTAGAATTGTATGTTGAATGTATCCGTTGTTTTAAATCACACACGTCGTGTCTGGTCTTTTAATATGTTTTAATATGCTTTAATATGTTTTAATAAAATACTATTTGCAATCGTACAAAGAAAAGGCATTTATCAATTACAAAGAACATAACAATTGGCGACGAGAATAAACCTAATGGGAAAGTATCAATAAAGAAAGTACCTATAACCTAAATTAAAATTTCTAAAGTGCTCCATGAACGAAATGGAGAAATTGATCGATGCGTTGTCTAAAATGACTCAAGCCATGCAGGAACAACAGTCACATCAAGCAAATGTTACCAGCGTTAACGTTATATCAAATTTTGACCCGTTCGACCCAAAGTTGGAAACTTTTGATTTATACAAAGAACGACTTGAAATCCATTTTCAATTAAAAGGAGTGCTCGCTAATAAGGAAATGTGTGCAAAACTGATTTTACAATATGTAGGCTCATCAAATTATGCGCTATTGTCAACGTTGGCTGCACCTAAAAACATAAATAATCTCAAATATGAGGAAATTGTAGAACTTTTTCTGGGCCACTTCTGTCCTAAGAAAAATATTTTTGTAGAACAACATAGATTTCTAAATGAAATCCAAAATGAAGACCAAAGCATTTCAGAGTTTGTAGCTGTTTTGCAGAAAAGAGCGGCGGTATGTGGTTTTGTATGCTCGTGCAATAGATCCGTGGCTGATATTTTTTCCCGTGCTCAGTTCATAAGAGGTATTAGAGATAATGCAATTCGAGAACAATTATTGCAAAATACGGATGTTTCTTTTATGCAAATCGTCGAAAAAGCAAAGGCATTGGAGGCAGCAAAAATTAATAACAATGAAATAATAAATAATTCATCTACTAGTGAGGTGCATCAAATTACACAACAAGTGTCAAAAAAGTTATCGGGTAATCAAAACAAAAAACATAATCGTTCTCCAGCTAAAGTCAGTTATCGAAAACTTGGTTTAGAAGGTTTGTGTCTTCGCTGCGGCCGAAATAATCACCTTTCAAAAGAATGCAAAATAAACAAAGAAAAATTAAAATGCTCAGCATGTAATAAAACAGGCCATGTGAAACAAGTGTGCATAAAATCGAAATTAAAACAAAAATCAAACAAATACTTTAATGTTGTTGAATCGTGCTCTTCTGATGACGACTACCTTGATGAAAACGATAAGTTTGGTATTCATCAAATAATTGATATATATAACAAAACGGTTATACCATCTTCAGAATTACAGAAATTTTTCACAACCATTTTTATTGAAGGAAAAAAACAAACATTTGAAGTAGATTCGGGAGCCGGCTATACATTGATTCCAAAAACGATTTTGATAAATTAAACTTAAATATTAAAATGCAAAAGACCAAAATAGCTTTTCGTGCTTATACTGGTGATTCACCCCTGCTTGGACGATTATGGATACGACACCTTAAGATTAATTTAAATGAAATTGATCGTGATCATAAAAAGGTAAATGAAAATTCTGACAATGCATCAGTAAAATCAATATCAGATATAATTCAAAAATATTCTGAAATTTTTCAACAGAAGGTGGGATGTATTCCAAATTTAGTGTGTTCATTAAAATTACAAGAAGGGGCCAAGCCCGCGTTTTTAAAGGAAAGGCAAGTTCCTTTTGCGTTACGTGAAAAGGTAGAAAGGGAGCTTGATTCACTTGAAGAAGACGGCATCATAACTAAAGTCAACACCAGCAACTGGGGATCGCCGTTGGTGGTTATACCAAAGCCTTACGGCACCGTACGACTATGTGTCGATTACAAATTATGTGTCAATCCTCAACTGGAAACAGCTCATTATCCTATTAAAAGAATCGATGAAATACTCAACACGTTAAAGAATTCAAAATATTTTTGCAAGCTTGACCTTTTCAAAGCGTACTTACATGTAGCTGTGGATGATGATAGTAAACAAATCCAAACGATATCAACTCATAGAGGTACATATCAAATGAACCGCTCACGTTTGGTATAAAAACAGCTCCAAGCGAATTAAATCGTATATTAGACCAAATTTTACAAGGTCTTCAGGGAACGATTTCCTATTTTGACGATATAATCGTGCATGGTTCAACTAAAGCCGAATGTGGACAAAGGCTTATCAGTTGTTTCGACAGACTTCAAAAATATCATTTACATGTTAACAAGGATAAATGCGAATATTTCAAAGAGCAAATTCAATACTTGGGATATGTGATAAGTCAAAATGCGATCTCTAAATGCCCTTCAAAAGTCGAAGCTATGACAAACCTTCCACGTCTAGAAAATGTTGATGATGTCAGGAGATTCTTGGGGATGGTTACGTATTATGCTCAAATTTTTTCTTGATTCTTTAAGAGCACTGAAAGTTTTTTTAAATCCAGAAAAGTCCTAACAATCTGGCAAGCCTTAATTTAGCCTAAATTTTATTTCCTTAGAAAGAGTAAAGCACTGTTATTGATACATATATTTTAAAAATTAGCGGTTTTTTTTTATAACCACCCAAAACCCTCCTATTGATTCTGACCCATACTTAGCGTATGAGTAATATGAATTTATTCACATCAAGTATACGAACTATCCAAACAGAAATTATTGATAACAAACATAAACATAATAACCAGAGTACGGCTTTGTGCGCTTGCAAAATATTCGCATTCAATGAACACCAACAAATACACTCATTTGTGTTCATGCAATCAAACTTTCTCAGCCACACACATTGGTGTTGTTTTAAAATTCATTTAAGTCATGCACAGCGTATTGGCTTTGCCATTCATACCATGCTTAGCTTCGTTCGTCAATTATTGCTTTGGTAAAAAACACATACAAAAAAAAATACACAAAAATCTTTGCTCTGATGCCTATTCAGCAGTTGCCATGTATGTAGTACGTATTGAAGTTTTTTCATATGCTGGATTCGAAAGAAAAAAATTTAAATGAAACTAAAAGCACATAGGTACAAACAATTTCCATAGAAACAGAAGACTGTTTTTATTTTTTATCATTTCTTAAAAAGCACAGTAGTTCTGTATGCACACTGTACAATGTATTGTTGTTAATGTTGCTTGTTACGCTTTTAAAAAACTAAAAACAAAAACAAATTGGATTTATTTGAACTTATGCCTACAACAATCATACCATCAAAGCGACTCTTACTCATACCAATTTACATTCGTCGTTAACGACAACTGTCTCATAGAGTGGGCAATGACTGCAATTGTGTTATTGCGTGCGTGAATGCAAACAATAAAAAAACTCACACATGCACAAATCAAATGTGTACGAAACGATGTCAAAATTACCAACGTTGAACTTTGTTTTGCAGGCATAGAGTTAACGTAAATTTAAGCGTATGAGTAAATCAAGAAAAATAGTGATTTTTGTAGTTCTCTGATGGAAACCTGCTAACTCCCTTTCAACAAATTATACAGGAGAGACAAAAAACTTTTTATTTTTCCTATTTGTTGCTTGAGAAAAAAACCAAAAATATAGTTGATTTGACACACTTCAAGACTCAAATAGAAGAAAAGCCACATGCTGGTCGCCGAGGCATATCTTTCTCTACCACACGGCATCAAAATCTCAATTTTCTTAAAAAGTGGATCTAGCAGGGTTGCATATTAAGCCGACGAAATGTATTTCAAAACAATAATAATGCAATAATTTTGTTCATCAATGGAAATAGTTATCTAGTATTTGCTGACAATTTGTGATGCCAGATGTAGGGAAAATCAGTATATGTAACTTTTCTCTATCCTTCACTAAAAGTAAAAGTTTGCTATTTTTTTTTAAAACACCATTCGTCACTTTAATACTATTGAACTTCCAAAAATTATGTCATACATTAGCGTGATAATTATCTGCGAATGTCGTGTTATAAATAAATCATCATAATGAAATTATTATCGCAAAGCCGAAAGAGTATTTTGTTTATCACAAGCTATTAATTTCACTAAGCAACATGCCGTTCGCTCATTTACTTCAATAGTGTTATATGTCAATAACGTAGGTTTTTCAGAATAAATGAAACATATTGTGTTAGAGCGATATTATTGATATTTCTTTATAATTTTAATATTTTTGATCAAAAACTTAAAATGGCTCAACTGAAGAATAGTACTTTTTTGAATTATGACACATTTGAAGTAAATGAACGTTATGTAATTATGTATATCTAAATTATTAATGTGGCAAATTAAAATTTAATTAAGTTTATTTGGTAAAATGAAATTAAATAGTTGGGTTTCAAACAATTGCTAGGATATACTGTGAGCGTCAAAATAAAGTGTACAGCTTGTTTTCCAATGTAAGAAGTGTTGTAAGTTGTAAAAAAAGTATAATTTCTACTTTGTCAAATTTGATCAGACTTAAAGCTTGCTGTCATCTGTGAAAAATACGTTGCTCCAAAAATTGACGAAAGCAAGTTGGACAAAAAAAAAACATAATAAAAGGTGGAAATAAGAAATTCAAAGGAAAAAATACAGTATCTATAGTGAAGCGTGATAGTGCTGGCTTTTGTAATACGTCCTTAAACAGATGAATCAGCCCAATAGTCGCTCAATATCAACTCACCTAAACATTTGGGAACATTTGGACAGACAAATTAAAAAAAAACATAACCAGCAAGCACTCTCTGAAGAAAATTCTGCAGGAAGAGTACCCAAAACTGTCTACTGCGCTAACTTTAAAATGGGTGGAATCGATGCCATAGAAACTAGAAGCCGTCCTTAAAGCAAAAAGAAATTAAACAAAGTATTAGCCACTTCACTTTTCTTAGTATTTTAGAACTGTACACTTTATTTTGACGCCTTAAAAACGGAGTAAATTGTTTTTTTTATTGTACTGGTTTTGTTGTTTTTGAAGTATTTCAAATTTTTAATTTTAATTTGTAAGAACATTGTCCAAAGTTTTGTAAATGATAAAAAACTTCTAACAATTTGAATTCTTTTTTACTAAAATAACACTTTTTATATTGCAAAACCAGTTGTACACTTTATTTTGACGCTGACAGTATGTATATATAGGTCATTGAAAGAAGTAAAAATTTAAAATAATTTAAATTTTTAGCAGAATTAAATTTTATTCAAATTAAATAATTGTTTTTTTTTCTGTTACCACAAAAAAAATATGATTTAAACAATCAAGAGTTTGTCTTTATAAATCAAGGAGTAGTGTATAAATAAGTATTTCCAATTTGTTGCATTTTTTAGAAATATTTTTCATGCAGAGTGTATTAAGAACAAATATGTACTACAGAGGTTAAGAAAATATTAAAATGCTTGCATTTATTTACAGTTGTAGTTGTGTTTGTCTACCCTGTAATTCGCAAAGCGAAAGTTTATCAATTTAGTACAAAATACTTTGTTATCAATACACAAGATCTGGGATCTAAGGATTTTTATATGAAAAACTTTAAATGCGTTTTTTTTTAAACTATAAGAGCTAGAGAAAAAATAAAGAAAATCTGTGATCACTTCTAAAAATTGGATTTTCTTAGGATCTTTATATGAACAACTTTAAATGCGTTTTATTGAAAACTATAAGAGCTCGAGCCAAAATAACGAAAATCGTGATCGAATACTTTTTCGATTCGAAAGCGATTTTATTTCTAATTCTTTCAATCGATGCTGAATGAATCGGAATTATTTTTTCAATGTTGTAAAGCCATTTATCATTTAACACTGAAAGAATTATTTCGATTCGTATAGCATCGACTGAAAGAATTAGAAGTAAAATTGCTTTAGACTCGAAAAAGTATTCGATCACAGATGAAACAATAAGAAATTAAATTGAAAGAAATTTTGATATTCTAAATTGTATATTTTTTTTTAAAAAGCTGACCTCCAGATAAATAACTAATTCTATGATCTACATGATTCGCAAAGAACTATTTTACCGCAAACTTTTGTATTTTTTTTCCTCAACTTTGACTTTTTAACCAGAAACCCTGTTTAGAACGTTTCGTCATTGAAGCAAAACTTATGCTGCTTAGAGTGGGTTCAACCTAAGCGCCGGAACAGTGTTGTGTGGTTATCCTTTAAGACTACCGACTTGTTTTAATAAAACAGGAGTGCATCGATTAACTTATTTCGCACAGAAAAAAATATAAATGTCAATTAAAAAATTTGTGATATTAATTAAAACTTAATTTAATTTGCACCAGTAAAGAATTTATAGTATCAATTAAATATATTTTAATATAAACAACATTTTCTTTTGTAATATTGTTGATATACGTATCAGAGAACTGTAAAAATCACTATTTTTCTTGATTTACTCATACGCTTAAATTTACGTTTACTCTATGCCTGCAAAACAAAGTTCAACGTTTTTTCAACGTAATTTTGACATCGTTTCGTACACATTTGATTTGTGCATGTGTGAGTTTTTTTATTGTTTGCATTCATTGATGCGCACGCAATAACACAATTGCAGTCATTGCCCACTCTATGAGACAGTTGTCGTTAACGAAGAATGTGAATTGGTATGAGTAAGAGTCGCTTTGTTGGTATGACTGTTGTACGCATAAGTTCAAATAAACTAGTTGTTGTGTACAATTTGTTTTTGTGTTGAGTTATTTAAAAGCGTAACAAGCAACACTAACAACAATAACAACAATACATTGTACATACAGAACTACAGTACATTTTAAGAAATGATAAAAAATAAAAACCTTCTTCTGTTTCTATGGCAATTGTTTGTACCTGCCTATGTGCGTTTAGTTTCATTTCAATTTTTTTTCTTTCGAATCCAGCATATGAAAAAACTTTAATACGTACTACATACTAGAGTTGTCAACCGATTAATAATTATTCGATTAATCGATCAAACAAAACCAATTTTAAAATGCTAAGAATTTGATTTTTTCTAATACGTTTTTAGTGATTTTATACAAAATTTAGGAAAGAAGTTAAAAAATATTCTTGCCGTATCCCTGACTAATTAATCGCAATGTTTATTAAGCAAAAATCCTGTTGAGTACTCATAATACATATTTCAAAAATGTATTTTATGTTTCTATTGAACAAATCTTTCACAAAAAATTGTATCAACTGTTTTCTTTTTAAACAAAACGTTTAATAAAATTTCAAGAATGGGAGTTTTTCAATTTTGGGTAAAAAACTTAGAAGTAAACGAAAAGCTAAAAAAAAAATAAGGAATTGGCATATCATGAAAGTAGAAAATGTTGTTATTGTATTATCCTTTTCTTAAATTATATATATTTTTACCATTTGCGTAAGCGTCACAATATTACGATTGAAAAATATGTAGTGGAAGATAATCCAACGACATCAAAAAATGTCGAACTTGGTCCAATGGAAAAATACATAAAGAAGGACCGGAGTTGCTCCATAGAAGAAATTGTATGCAAAAGTTTAGCTGAAGGTGGCTGGTCTGCCAACGCTAAAGTAATATCGGATTATTATGGAATTAATTGTTTTACAATGGCTTTAAGTTATACAACCATATGGAGTTAAGATGAAAAGTTTACGTTAAAAAAAGAAGAATTCATGGCAGATTTTAGTAAAAAAAAAATGAAGAAATGGAAGAGTTGTAGATGAGTGGACGAATGTAACTTATCAAACATACGTAATTTTTTTGTAAAAATAATTTTTTTTTTTTTATTCGTTATTCTGATCGATTAATCGAATAATTTTATTGATTTTATCGTTTGATTGAACGAACAAAAACAATTATTTGAATTATTCGAACAAAGTTGAAATGCGAATATCCAGCGGGAAAAAGAAGGAGTAGGGAGGCCTTCTAGAAGGCCTCTGTACCCCTTCTTTTGGATGTACAAGGCCTTCTTGCTCCATTCCATACTCATATCTTTTTTACACACGTTGTCATTGCGGAGAAGGCCTTCCGCTCTCGCTTCTTCAGCAGGTACATAAGAAGGGTAACGGGACCAAAAAAAAAATTGATTTTGCTTTTGCTTGTGCAAAAAAACAATACAAAAAATGTTACTCCCTTCTCATAGAAGTGAGGGTGGAAGGTGTATCTTATCTTTTATACGAAAGAGCCGAGGCCTTCTATGAGGCCTTCTTTAGCAGTTAGATAAGAATAGTAATTGAATCAAAAAATCTTTTAAGCAGGCCTTTAAAAAGGCCTGAAGCAAGAAGGTGTTCTGAGTTTTCCCGCTGGGTAATTGACAACTCTACTACATACATAGTAACTGCTGAATAGGCATCAGAGCAAAGATTTTTGTGTATTTTTCTTTGTATGTGTTTTTTACCAAAGCAATAATTGACGAACGAAGCTAAGCATGGTATGAATGGCAAGGCCAATACGCTGTGCATGACTTGAATGAATTTTAAAACAACACCAATGTGTGTGGCTGAGAAAGTTTGATTGTATGAACACAAATGAGTGTATTTGTTGGTGTTCATTGAATGCGAACTTTTTGCAATCACACAAAGCCGTCCTCTGATACGCATAAACGTTCACTTGATTAAATTTTTAAGTCAAACAGATTTTATTTTTGATTAATGGCTTAATTAAAAATAAATTGGCAAGTATTGTTTCTAAGAATGTGTTTCTTTTGGAAGTTAAATCCCACTATGAAACGCTGACATAATGAGATTACCCGTAGCCGAAGTTCGCCTAGGGGCGAATATCGTGAGAAAAAATCCGATGTTGCAATAAAGAATTTTTATTGTGGGAGAAGTGAAAAACAAAATCGGCATGTGACGAGCATCTGTAAGATGTTTCATGAACACTTTACTGTAAAAAAGAAAAAAATAGATTTGTTCACGTTGAATCTCGCATAATTTGACAAAATCCTCTTTTAATACCACCTATATCCGACCGCGAATGGAATATAATTCTGATATGAGGACTGGTAGTCCAGAGTCTATTTGGACCTTTCCGATGGAGTGCAGGCGAGCGCGAAGGTTCTGAAAGGTGACAGTAGGCCATCCAGCTCTATTGACTCCGTTGAGCACCGAGGAACTGTGGGTTGTATCTGACTATTTCATCGTTACTTAAATTGATGATGTTTGTCCTCAAGAGCCCATCCTTTTGTGGTCGATTGGCCGGTGCATCATACAACGCACTATAGGAACAATTATTGTTCTTACCGGACTATTTGTATGTGGAATAAACTTCCTGCTGAAGTTTTTCCCCTTACTGTCAACATAAATAAGTTCAAGTCGAATGTCCACAAGCACTACTCTCTCCATCCTCCTTCCCACAACCAATTTTCCTAGTTCCAGTGCAATGCTGGGGTAGTGGTTACACCCTGAGCGTTGGTCCTAACAAAAAAAAAGATGCTGCCGACTATTATAATGCAGCGGAGGTATATAGCTCAGCTTTTCAGCACAGGGCGAATGTACAACTCTGCAGAATTAATTGTACACTCAAAATTGCTACCTGTGTGTGTTGCTTGATTTCACACACAGGTTTGGTTGAATCAAGCATTGTTTGTCACCCAGTGTTTAAGATCACCCTGAGATTGGGTAAAGACGGCGGTTGCTTAGTTCTGCTCACATATGATATCTGAAAAAGGCTTTAATGCATCTAAAAGCCATATTTTACGGATGGAAAAGCATTAAATAGTAAAATTTAGGGAATTCAAATTGAATGGATTACAATGGAGAATACTTCGAAAATCAATGAATTAAGTAGCAATAGGTCACTGCTTTGCATACGCTTGGAATATAAAGTATCAGTTGATTTAACAGATTTCTGAATTTTGTCAACAATAAGAATGCAAAGTATTAAACAATGTGTGACAATAAATATCCTTGGCTATAATACGGCAGCAAACGACATAATCTCGTCCAACGAACCCGTGGGTATTTATGCTTACACAGATAAGAATGCATTTTAAACAAATTATATTGTACATTATTTTTCATGTTTTATATACAATTTTTCTCCTGGTAAGAAGACGAACGATAAGTTCTTGTTTAAAAAAAATCCATTGTCGCACAAAAATTTAGAGTTGGATTATAGTGGAAAATTAATTTCAATGATTTAAAAAAAAAAAATTAATGATATTTAGAATACAGGCCGAAATATCTAGTTTTATTAACAATAAACTCACTTATATTTACAATTTTCTCATTAGATCAGCTCAAAACTTAATACACTACCCTCCTGTGTATTTTACACAAACAAAAAAATCTAACAAATTTGTGTTTTTTCTGTTAGAAGTGATGAAGAACAGTGGCAATGTATGTTAAAGTACAGGGTGGCCCTAAAGAAATTAAAGATTTTCAAAAGCCTGTAATTTAATTCTTGTTTTGTTAACAGCACTTCATTAATGAAAAGGATTTATAGTGAATTTGGATATAACTTCCCCTAAGTGCCACCTGTTCTTAGCTTTGAAAAGTTCGTTTTCTAAAAAGCTATTTCTAAATTTTTTTAAGATTTTTGGAACTCTCGTTTTTTCTCAAATATTTTCTTAAGTAACAACCCGAAGCTATTATCTGCCTGTACTAAAATTCTGTAACTTTTTAACGACAAAAAATTGTCGTTAAGTAGTCAAAATTCATTAGCTAACGATAATTGTCGTTAAGAGCTTTTCTGTAATAAAATTTTAACGATTTTTATCGGAAAACAATGTCGGTAGCTAACGATGCAAAAAAGTTCTTGTTAAAAAATAACGATAATAAATGTACTGTTAACAAATTAAAAATATAGAGTAAAGAAGCCAATTTTTAACACAAACAAAGTAAGAAAGTACAGTCTATCAAGCCCGACCCTACATTACAGTATTTGGGCGCTCATGTTTCCGCCAAAAAGAGTATGTTGTGAGGTTAAGATTCCCATAAGAGATTTTTGTGCCAAATATTATCTAAATATCTATTACAATAAGATAATATGAAAGCTATTATTAAGGTACCCTGCGCGAAATTTGTGTCAATTGGTCCAACAGACTAGTCCTGGGATTTATGAAAATAGAACAAGTACAAAAAGAAAGGACTCATGACCAGTGAAAGAAGAACCAATCCCTTAACTGGTTTATGAAGAACAAAAAAGGACAAAAAGTAATGAATTTCAGTACAGTCACCGGTGCTGTGACACATTTTTTGGTACTATATAACATTTGGTTCTTGAATTCAATTGTAAGACTTGTTTTATTGAAATAATACTACCATTTAGAAACTGACAATAAGACGTTCATGGAGAATAGACCTGTGACTGGTCAAATGGTGTCACTTGACCCCCTGCGGTCTCTACCATTAAAGACCTATCACGCGACTACTTCGGTTTCAGATCGCTTCCCTCTAGGGTAACTTTTTATACCCACACCACAATAGTGGAGAGGGTATTATGCATTTGTTCTGATGTGTATAACAGCTTAAAATATTGGTCCCACCTTAAAGCATACCGATCGACACAGAATCACTTTCTGAGTTGATCTAACGATGTCCGTCCGGCTGGCTGACTGTGCGCAACCTTGTGCGCAAAGTACTGGTCGCAATTTTAAAGATAATTTAATAAAATTTGGCACGTAGGTACTTATTGGCACAAGAACCAAGCCTATTGAAAATGGGCCGAATCCACGAGGGGAGATAGGGGGCAATTTCTGCCTCTCAGAAACTATCAAACCGATTTTAATGAAATTTAAAACTTAGATAGATCTCTATTCACAAGGCCATACACTCTCGCAAAATTTGTTTTAAAATACTGTGGTGTAGGGTATCATATGGTCGGGGTTGACTGACTATACTTTCTTACTTATTATAAGTGTATTCGTATGGGAGCTGTGGTCAAATTTGGACCGATTCTTATAAAATTTGTTCTGCTGATTTATGTAGGTTGCAACAAAATATTTTTGGACCTAATCAAACCCCAATGTCTATAAAACAAGATGGTTAAGGGGCACAAACCCCTATTCGCTGAAAGAAGTTTGCATAAAAAATAAATTACCGCTTCTCCGCTTTTAGAAAGGCTGCGACCTTGTGACAATAAACGCCTATGTGGCAAATTTGATAAAATTATTTAAGTACGACTCGTAATTAAAGTAATCCTAAAAAACTTGATTTAGCCCGAGCGTTTTTCTTTCTGTGTATAACGAAATAAATTCTCGTGATTATCCAGTATTTTGTCATGTTTAAACCATCACGTTTTATTGCAGCTACATAAAAAGAATTTTCACCTATCAACGAAATCAAACTCTGGAGTTTTGCTCTCTTGGATATATCGGAGGTGCTTATACGATTTGATGACACTTGACACTTTAATTAATTTATGTTTATTAATTAAAATCATGCGTGGAGTTAAAAAAAAAATCACACATCTGTTATCAACAAGCACTAAGCCGAATTTTACAACAATCTGATACAATAAAAAAATATTAAAACCATAAAGTTATAGACCATTTTAACATCTTTTGTTTCCTTTGGGTGCCCCTGTATTTGTATGTATACATACAATCATACGCATATGTAGGAAATATAGATACAAACATGTATATATGTTTGTATTTGACTGACAAAGATGTAAAGATTGCATTAATCATGTTGAAAACAAATAAATCAACAACAGCAACATAAAAAAACAACTGCAACATAAATTCATTCATATATTTTCAAATGCTGACAACCCATTTTAATTTTAATAGATTTATATGTGTGTGTGTATGAGTATCTGTACAATCGAATTTTTTACAAAAGTATAAAACCAAAAAAATCATAAAAATTTGTTTATGAAAATAAAATTGTGGAATAATAAATATAAGATATGATGTAGATACATTGCAAACACAAATAGGAGGTAAAAAGTTTTAACGAAAAATAATGTTATGATTCAAAAATACAATAGCGGAAAAGTTATTGCAAAAAAATATGTAAATATTTATATAACAACTAGCATTTAACCCGCTACTTCGTTAGCGTCTCCTTTTATTCTTGGACATATTTTTATGCCAAAATTTACTTTTCTAGGCTTAAAGTTGTTTAAATTCAAGCATTTAACCCGCTACTTTTTAATCGGACTTTTTCTTTCATGAAAATATTTATATGCCAAAAAAGTTCCAAAATTTTTATCTCATAGGTTGATATTTACACAGGACTTTGCACCTATTATTTTGTGTTTCTAAGTTCATTATATATAGAAAATTCAAAAAGTACCACTCGTATAACACAAAAGCAAATGAAAGTAAGTTAATTTCCCGTATTATCCGTTTTGATACTTGTTTCACCCCATTTATGTATGAAACATTTCAGTGTTGTGGTGGGAGCCCATAATTAAGTACGAATATGCCAATGAATGGAGACAAATATTTTGTAAAAAAGGACCACATGACCTTGCATGTTGAATTTTATGTTTCTAGGTCCAATGCTAACGGAAATTCAAAAAGTACCGATTAATGAACAAAAAAGTACCTAAAAGTCCTCTTTCAGGTTCTTATCCACTCAGGACCTTGCATCTTTAATTTTATGTTTCTGGGTCCAATATTAACGGAAATTAAAAAAGTACCAATCAAAGAATAAAAAAGTACCAAAGAGTTCCCTCTTATAAATTCTTATCCACTCAGGGCATTGCATGTTGGATCTTATGTTTTAAGGTCCAATATTAACTACAATAAAAAAATACCAGTTGCAGAAACAAAAAGCTAAAGAAAAACATAAATTTCCCGTATCTTCCCTTTTTGGTACTATTTTTTCCCCCCATTTAGTTATCAAAAATTTCAGTATTGTAGTGAGAGCTCATAATTAAGTACGAATATGTCAATGAATGGAGAAAAATGTTTTGTATAAAAAAAGTACCAAAAATAGTTACGATTTTGACCCTTTAAATGTTCGAAATTCGAAAAAGTACCAAATTCATATTCGTATTTTTTTGATAAGTTTCGAATGTTGTATAAACTTTGTTCCTATGTTGATTGGTTCAAAAGAAAGATGGGGTGCCAAAAAAGTACCAAAATTAAGGTTTTACCCGTTTGCTTCCTAATAGGACCAAATTTTAAAAAAGTACCAGACACCTGTCCGCTTATTTTTCTAAAGAACAACGATAAGTATTACGTTTTTACCCTTTTTTACCCCTAAACATTCGAATTTCCAAAAATCCCGTCTTAGTGGATCGATTTGGGGAGTCACCTATCTCTGCTCCAAAAGTCAAGTTTTTAGCTACAGGAGTTTAGGCTGTGCGATGATGAATTAGTGAGTCAGTCATTCAGTAACGTTACAATTTTATATATATAGATAGATAGATGAAGAAAAATTTTGTGAAAAAATAACAAAATTTGGAACGATTTTCACACCTTAAACATTTGAATTAAAAAAAAATCCAAATCTGTTTTGTATTTTTTAAGATAAGGTACGAATGTGATATAATTTGTATTTACCCTTTTACTCCACAAAAAGACCATACTTCAAAAAAGTACCAAACACCAGTCTGTTAATTTTTTTAATTTTGAATCTCTTTTAGTTTAGGAGATATGAGGTTAGCGAATTTTTCTAATGAACAACAATAAATGTTAATGTTTTCCTTTAGCTTAGGAGGTATGAGGCTAGCAGGATCGATTTAGCGAGAGGACAGACCCCGGTCCTAATGTCAAACTTTTAGCTTTAGACGTTTAGGATCTGCGATGAAAGATAAATATATGGAAAAAAATATTTTGAAAAAAGTAACAAACATATCTTAGGAGGTATGAGGTTAGCAGGATCAATTGGGCGAGAGGAGAGCCTCCGGTCCAAATGTCAACCTTTTAGCTTCAGACGTTTAGGCTCTGCGATGAAAGATAAATAGATGGAGAAAAAATCTTTTGTTAAAAGTAACAAACATATGTTGGTACAAATTTGACCCCTTAAACGTTCGAATTTCCATAAAGTACCAAATATACATTTGTATTGTTTAGATAAGTTACAAATGTTATATAATTTTTATTTCTATGTGTATTGATTTAAAAGCTAGATGGTGGAAAAAGACCCAAAATACAGGTTTTACCCGTTTGCTACCTAAAAGGGCCGAATTTCGTAAAAGTACCAGACAGCTATTAGCTTTTTTTTATTTAATGCACAGAAATTAATATTAAATTAAATAAAAGTACCAGTTTATTTAAAACAATTTCCAGTTAGAGAACGAAAAAGAACCAAATTATATTTTTAACAGATTTTCATTCACTCAGGAACATGCATGTTTAATTTTATGTTTCTAGGTCCAACAAATACGGAAATTGAAAAGGTACCAGTTAAAGAACAAAATAGTTCCAAAAACCCTCTTGCAGATTCTCATTCACTCAGAACCTTGCATGTTTAATTTTTTCTTTCTAGGTCCAATACTAACGAAAATTCAAAAAGTACCAGTTAGTAAATAAAAAAGTACCAAAAATTTCCCTCCTATAGATTCTCAACCACTCAGGACATTGCATGTTGAATTTAATTATTCTAGGTTCAATATTAACGTAAATTCCAAAAATTCCAGTTAATGAACAAAAAACAGTACCACAAAGCCCTCTTACAGATTCTTATTCACTCAGGATCTTGCATGTTTAATTTTATGTTTCTAAGTCCAATAAAAACGGATATTCAAAAAGTACCAGTTAAAGAACAACAAAGTACTAAAAAGCCTATCTTACAGATTCTCATTCAGTCAGGACCTTGCATGTTTAATTTTATCTTTCTAAGTCCAATACTAACGGAAATTCAAAAAGTACCAGTAAATAAATAAAAAAAGTACCAAAAAGTTCCCTCTTATAGATTCTTATCCACTCAGGACATTGCATGTTGAACTTTATGATTCTAGGTGCAATATTAACGGCAATTCAAAAATTACCGGTTAAAGAACAACAAATTTCAAAAAGACCTCTTACAGATTCAAATTTTCTCCGGACCTTTCATGTTTAATACTATGTTTCTAGGTCCAATACTAACGGAAATTCAAAAAGTACCAGTTAATGAACAAAAAAGTACCAAAAATCCCTCTTACAGATTCTCATTCAGTCAGTACCTTGCATATTTAATTTTATGTTTCTAGGTCCAATATTAACGGAAATTAAAAAAGTACCAGCCAAAGAACAAAAAAGTACCAAAAACTTCCCTTTTTTAGATTCCTATCCACTCATTACACATATTGAATTTTATATTTCTAGGTCCAATAATAACGGAAACTCAAAAAGTACCAGTTAATGAACAAAAAAGTACAAAAAACTTCCCTCTTATAGATTCTTAACCACTCAGGACATTGGACGGGAACTATACCAAAAATACCAGTTGTAGAACCAAAAAGCTAAAAAAAAATATCAAATTTCCCGTATTTCCCCATTTTAGTACTATTTTTCCCCCATTAAAGTATAAAAAATTTCAGTATTGCAGTGGGAGTCATAATTAAAATATTTTGTAAAAAAGGACCACATGACCTTGCATGTTGAATTTTATGTTTCTAGGTCCAATACTAACGGAAATTCAAAAAGTACCAACTAATGAACATAAAAGTACCTTAAAGCTCTCTTACAGGTTCTTATCCACTCAGGACCTTGCATGTTTAATTTTATGTTTCTGGGTCCAATATTAACGGAAATTAAAAAAGCACCAGCTAAAGAACAAAAAAGTACCAAAAACTTCCCTTTTACAGATACCTATCCACTCATTACATTGCATATTAAATTTTATCTTTCTAGTTCCAATAATAACGGAAATTCAAAAAGTACCAGTTAAAGAACAAAAAAGTACCAAAAAGCGATTTTACAGATTCTCATTCACTCAGGACCTTGCATGTTTAATTTTATCTTTCTAGGTCTAATAACAACGGAAATTTAGAAAGTACCAGTCAAAGAATAAAAAAGTAACAAAAAGTTCAATCTTATAGATTTTCATCCTAGGTGCAATACTAACGGAAATTCAAAAAGTACCAGTTGAAGAACAAAAAAGTACCAAAAAGTTCCATCATAGATTCTTATCCACTCAGCACATTACATGTTGAATTTAATGTTTCTAGGTCCAATAATGACGGAAATTCAAAAAGTACCATTTAAAGAACAAAAAAGTACCACAAAGCCCTCTTACAGATTCTTATTCACTCAGGACCTTGCATGTTTAATTTTATCTCTCTAGGTCCAATACCAACTGAAATTCAAAAAGTACCAGTCAAAAAATAAAAAAGTACCAAAAAGATCACTCTTACAGATTCTCGTTCACTCAGGACATTACATTTTAAATTTTATGTTTCTAGGTCCAATATTAACGGAAATTCAAAAAGTACCAGTTATAGAACAAAAAAAGTACCAAAAAGTTCCGCAATAGATTCTTATCCCCTCAGGACATTGCATGTTGAATCTTATGTTTTTGGGTCCAATATTAACGATAATTAAAAACATACCAGTTGTAGAACCAAAAAGCTAAAGAAAAATATCAAATTTCCCGTATTTCCTTTTTTTTGGTACTATTTGTTCCCCCCATTAAAGTTTCAAAAATTTCAGTATTGTAGTGTGAACCCTTAATTTGGTACGAATATCTCAATGAATGTAAAAAAATGTTTTGTAAAAAAAAGTACCAAAAATAGTTACGATTTTTTACCCTTAAATATTCGAATTTCGAAAAAGTACCAAATTTATATTCGTATTTTTTTGATAAGTTTCGAATGTGGTATAAACTTTGTTTCTATGTTTATTGGATCAAAAGATAAAAGGGGTGTCAAAAAAGTACCAAAATTCAGGTTTTACCCGTTTACTCCCTAAAAGGGCCGAATTTCAAAAAAGTACCAGACACCTGTCCGCTTATTTTTTTAAAGAACACCGATAAGTATTACATTTTTTTTGTATCTCTTTTAGTTTTGGAGATATAAGATTACCGAATTTTCCCGTTTTTACCCTTTTTTACCCTCTTAGCATTCGAATTTCCAAAAATCCCGTCTTAGTGGATCGATTTGGGGTGTGATCAATCTCTGGTCCAAATTTCAAGTGTTTAGCTTCAGGCGTTTAGGCTGTGCGATGATGAATCAGTCAGTCAGTCAGTCAGTCAGTCAGTCAGTCAGTCAGTAACGTTACAATTTTATATATATAGATACTGATTTTAAACCTCTCAAAAATCAATAATCATCTACATACAATATATACATATAAAAATTAAAATGCGATTGTTTGTCTGTATATGTGCTTGTTGGTATGTTTGTTTCCTATAGACTCCTTAAATATTAAACAGTTACTTACTGATAAACCTACGCTATAAATATGCTATTAAAATTTGCAAATTTTAAAATTTTCATACAAAATCAGCAAAAGAAATCAGCACATGGTGCAACAACCCACCAAAAGATGGCAGCACCAAAGCAACCAGCAAAGTACAACCATAGCTGCCAGATAAAATGTTTCGAAAATCGCCAAACCTTGCATAAAAAATCGTCAAATTGACTTATTTAAATCGTCAGAAAAATCGATAATGCAAAATAACACGAACTTTTGTTAAATGACTGAATAATGGATCTATTACCAGAATTCCAATCGTTAACTATAATATTTGTATTATGAGCTGCTAACACGGTATGCACTCATGTAAGAGCGATCTTTTATATTTGTGTATTGCGCACTCATGCGTAAGCGCATTCTTTTGGTGCGCATTTTGTGAGTGGCTCATGAAATGCTCAACGCATTCAAGCTCATATGTATGCACACAGACACACGATTTATTAATGTAATTATCAGCGTTGCCAAATTAAATTTTTGATGTGACACAAATTTGTTTTAGTAATTTTCAGTATTACCATTTTGGCATTCTTGCAGCTAAATTTAGCATTAAAAATGTATTTAGCTGCAAAATTTTTATTTAGCACTTGGCATTTTGTTTAGCATTTTTATAAAATATTTTAAGCTTTTTTAGCATTATTTATTTTTAAAATTTGGACGAATAGTTATATTTATTTAACTTTAATTTTTTATTAATTATAATACATTTTGACTAAAATAGTTGTACTCAAAATGATATTTCTTATAAAATTGAAATTAAAATATAAGACATTCACTCATCATGTTGATTGTAAAAATTTTTAGGCATTTAATATTGCGATATAAAAGTAGAAAGAAATTTCACTTTGTATTTAGATAAAAATTTTATAGTGTAGATGTTTGAAAAAATGTTTTGCTTGAATTTTAAGATTTCAACTTAGCTTAAACTATAGGGAATAAAATAATATAAAAAAATTCGCACAGCATAGAAATAAAATCGTTTCAATTTTGCATGTATCAGAGGTTTGCGGACACACTAAATTTATTTTTGTGTATATGAATGTCTGATGTCTTACCAAAATCCACTAATGTACTAAATGTACTAAAATCTACCCACTTGTTTAAAAAATAAGTTAGTAAAATAAAAAAAAATTTTAACAAAAATTTTGAAAATATTTTACGACTATTTTTAGGATGTCTTGTCCATGTCTTATGCCAGATTTAGCTGTAAAAATTTTTAGAGTCTGGTTGCACTGTTTATTTTCTTCTAATGAAGAGTGGCAACAACAAAATTCCGTTACATTTTTTACACAGTTATTCAATGTGTGTTTTTTTAGAAGAATGGTAAGGAATTTGCATAAGTCTTTGACCAATGCCGAGACATAATCTGATGCAACAACAAAATTATCTGATCATAAAAAATTTTTTTAAGGTTAAGTTTTTATTGTAATTTTCTACAGGTAGACCAAATAGTCTACCTATGTTCTTTGAATGTTCTAGTAAAAAAAATCATAAAACCAAAAAATTGGGTTACATTTCTACACAGTTATTGCATGTAATTTTTTATAAGAATGGTTTGGAGTTTGCATCAGCTTTTCTCCAATGCTCAGAGACAAGCAGGTGCAACAACAAAATTATGTATTGCAAATTTTTTACTGATCATAAAAAATTATTTGAAGGTTAAGTTTTTTTTGTAATTTTCTTCAAATGAAGAATGGCATCAACAAAATTCATACATTTTTTTTTTTATTTTTGTAGAAAAAAGACAAAATAGTCTACCTGTTTTGAATTTTCTAGTAAAAAAATAATAAAACCAAAAAAATTGGGTTGCATTTCTATACAGTTATTGCATGTGTTTTTTTATAAGAATGGCTTGGAATTTTATCAGCCTTTCACCAATGCTCAGACACAATCTGATGCAACAACAAAATTATGTATTGCAAATTTTTTACTGATCATAAAAAATTATTTTAAGGTTAAGCGTTTTTAGTAATTTCCTTTAATGGTAACAACCAAACTCATATATATTTTTTTTATGTAAAAGCTGCCATGTATGTTTTAGACATAAGACAAAATAGTCTAATTGCTTTGGATGTTTTAGTAAAATGTTTACAAAAACACAAAACCAAAAAATTCCATTAGGTTTTTACACATTTGGTACAAGTGTTTTTTATTAGACTGATGAAATTACGACTAATTCACGAAAACGAACTAGCACAAAATTTGCATAAAAATTGGAGCTTCTGGTTTTTTCATACCTGCTATTAAAAATATTTATTATTCGAATTGGTAGGTATATAACGTTCATATTCTGTGCATCATAAATTTAATCTTCATTAATAGAAGAAAATGGTAACATAAAATTATCTATTGTAATAACTTTATGTAGGAATGATCAATATATCCAAATACCTTAATTTTAAAAAATTGTCATAATAATATTTTACACGATAAACTGCATTTCAGACAACATTGTTTAAAATGAAAATAAAGACAAAGATTGCTTCTAATGAGTGTGCACGCGAGCGCTAGTATTTAATATGAGTTTCACCTATCAATGCTCATGCGCATGAGTATGCGCATTATTATACGAAAATGTTGCACATGCGTATGCTTATGAGTACAAATTTAATCGCATAAACTACACACTCATGAGCAAATACGAACTCTGGGTACAACTACCTTGAACTAAATAATAGAAGTTACCCAAAAAATTATTAAAATATACGTAATAATAATAAAAACCTTTGTAAATTAGTACTAAATTTGTCATTTGAAAAATTGTCAAATTTAGGTTATAAATCGTCTAATCGTCAATGCGCTATTTTTGGAAATCCCCAAAAATGACGATAAATCGTAAAATTTGGCAGCTGTGAATAAAACACGTCATTACTCATTAGAAGATTTCAGCTATTAAAACAGCACGCAAAAATCAATACGTTGACATAGGCAACGTATATAAAACATGGCAGCACATTAAAACACCAAAGGCATTACACAGAATCTACCAGTTAATAATTTCTCTTTTGGAACCAGTGTTCGAAAATAAACCGAACATTATTAAGCGAACACACCTAGAAACGATATCTATTTTTTTTTTTTTTAATTTCTGGGTATTTGTACTCCCAGTGAAAAAAAATTTCAGTATGGCTGCCCAAGCAAAACTTTTTTAAGAGAAAATTTTCAAACATATTATGGTTAATTAAAAAGATTTTGTTTATCGTGCTTAATTCCCAATTTTTATTCTTGATAAAAACACTGAAATTTATTGTTGGGGATAAAATTTTTTGGGAGAATGTTTCCTGATGATCTTGCCTAAGCAACCAGTGAAATGCGCATAGAAACTAGCTTATCCCCTAACAATAAATTTCAGTATTTATTATCAAGAATAAAAATTTTGAATTACGTGCCTAACAAACAAACAAACAAACAAAATCTTATTAATTCAAAATTTTGTATCCCCAAAAATTACTTTGATAATACATATTATGATAAATCCCGGCCACGGTCAAGAATGAAAGATTATCAATAACAATTTTAATTAATTTTCATGTTGAAAATTCCTTTCTTCATAAAAATAATTTAATGAAAATTAAATTTAATGAACTTTAGCCTAACCGACAACCATATTATGGTTAAAATAGTCTTCCGTCTCAGCCATATTGTGGTTAAATATAACAAAAGTAAGATTTACACTTATAATAGCAAGGCTGTTTTTCAGCATGTTTTGTAGCATGTTGTTCTTAGAAAAAAGGAAAATACTATTGTTAACTTATAAACAAATTATTGACATATTAAAACATAACATGATTAAAGAGAACCATAATATGATTGTGGCTTCGTGACGGAGGAATAATGTTACCATAATATGGTTGTCGGTGACAATAATATGGTGAAATTCACCATAACCTCTTTTAAAATGTTCGTTAAAAATTGTTTTGTTGGAGGTGAACAGTGTTGCCAATTTAGCCATATAGTAGTTGATTTAGCCGTTTTTCACCTTGTTTAACCATTAAAAAATGATTTAAGCCATTAGCCATCGTTTAAACCAGTTTTCAACTTGTTTAGCCATAACAATTTTTTTGCCATTTTTCTTTTAAAATAATAATTTTTATCAAAAAGTAATTTCAATTTTTGGGAATACAAAATTTTAATTTCAAAAGATTTATTTTCTTATTAAAATTTATGAAAGGAAAATAAAACTTTTTAATAATTAAAACGCATTTAATTTAAATCACAACTTTTACAGATGTTGAAAATCGCTATAAAAGACAATGACGGAACATCTTTCAAAATAACTGAACAGTATTCCAATTTTAAATTTAAAAAATTGATCAACACAGAATTTACTATAAAGTTGCTCTCACTTCCATGGTAATATGCTGATGTAGAGAGGGTATTTAGTAGAGTTGTCAATTATTCGTATTTTAACTTTGTTCAAATATTAAATTTACAAAATTATTCGATTAATCGATGAGAATAACGAATAAAAAAAAAAATATTTTTACAAAAAAATAACGTATTAAAATATAAGTTACATTCGTCCATTCATCTAGAACTATAGAAAATCTTAAATTTTCTTCTTTATTTTTACTAAAATCTGCTATGAATTCTTTTTTTTAACGTAAAACTTTTTATCTTAACTCCATTTGGTTGTATAACTTAAAGCCATTGTAAAACAATTAATGCCAAAATAATCCGATATTACTTTGGCGTTGGCAGATCTGCCATCTTCAGCTAAAGTTTTGCATACAATTTCTTCTATGGAGCAACCGCTCTCTCTCTTTATGTATTTTTCCATTGGACCAAGTTCGACATTTTTTGATGTCGTTGGATTATTTTCCACTACATCGTTTTCAATCGTATTATTGTGAAACTTACGCAAATGGTAAAAATATATATAATTTAAGAAAAAGATAATACAATAACAACATTTTCTACTTTCATGATATTATTTATATATGGGTAATTCCATGTCAAATCGACCAAGAATGGGGCACGACCCCTTTCGATTTTAATGAAATTTGGTGAGAAGTTTCCTTTTATCCTGTTAGGAACATATATGAACAAAAAAAATTTTATATTTTTTTTTTTTCAAAAGTTATGACATATTCAAAATGTCATAATTTCGACGAATTAGCCAAGTCTTTTGAGCTTATTTCTTCAATATCTCAAAAACTACTTTACATACGAATATGATTTTATGTCATTTTAAAGAGAATATTTAGGGCTATAAACAATATATTGAAAAATGTAATATCTGCAAAATATAAAATTTTAAAAACGGACTAAGTCAAAACCCAATTTTTTTTTGGCTGTTATTTTTATATAAAACCTAAATCCGTTCTTTAAAAATCCTGAAACTTTGAAGGAGGTGTTTTTTTTTTTCTTTTAAAAAATATGAGTTTTTATCTTTCGGAACCTTTAAAAAATAATTAAAAAAAAGAATTTTAATATTGTGATTTTGAGCAATAAGTACACTGTGCTAGCTGCAAAAAAAAACAGATACGCCGGGCACTTAGCGTTTTGACCTAGTTCGGGCACGCTGAATCCAGTGGTGCCAACCGTTTTATTTAAGGTTAGCTCTTGTTTTCGAGATATACCGTTATTTTGAAAATGGAGGAGACTGCCCAACATATATTCGCGTAACTCAAAAACGGCTTAGCAAATTGAATTACTAAAAAAAAAACCGAAATTCCGCAATAAATAATAAGGTGGGGTTGGTCATACATTTGACCCATCTAGGAGCATCCTACGCGCTGCATGGGCCAAATTAAAGAATTTTTTTAAACCGCCATATTTGTATGGTTCAGCGCGTATGATGGTCCTATATGGGTCAAATGTATGACCAACCCCACTTTATCATTAATTGCGGAATTTTGGTTTTTTTAGTAATTTCATAGACCCATCTTAAAGTATAAAGTTTACACAGAATCACTTTCTGAGTCGAATTAACATTTTTGTACCAAAGAACAGGTCGCAATTTGGGAGATAATTTGATAAAATTTGGTACATTGGTTCGAATGGGGTGTAGGGTATCATATAGTCGGGTTCGACCGACTACACTTTCTTGCTTGTTTTTTATTGTTGATTTGGAGTCGAAAGGTTGGGCAAATATTGCCATGAAATATTTAAAACTAACGTAACAGAATTTTTTTTATACATAATTTTAAAAGCTATAATATTAATATACTATTACTCTTATGTAAAAAATTTATCTCAACATTATTTCTGTTGTTGTTGTTAAATTTTTCTGTATTTTTATTTAAAAAAGTTTTTAGCCATTTTTAACCAATTTTTTAGCCATTTTTGGTCTCCAAGTTTTGGCAACATTGGTGGGAAACATATTGAAAATGTTTTTCTCTGCGTGAACACAGCCCTTAATACCGTGCATAACTATTTTCACGAAAGTAACCAACTTATGTATTGTTCTGTTTTTCGTTATCAAATAATACAATTGAAGTGGTTCTGTTGACATTAGGGTATTCAATCGGTTAACTGATCGGTTAATTTAAAATTGCCTTTTTTATTAACGATTAAACTGGTTAATTTTAGTTGATTAACTGATTAACTGATGTAACAAAATTTTTAATTTTTTGTAGTATTAAACCATATTTTTTGTATTTTTAATTATGGGTGAGTTCCAAAACGTCAGTTGCAAGGCAACTCGTATTTTTAAATGCATTCTACAATGCAACCATGTAGAGTTTTACAATGTTGTCTGTACCAAAGTTCACCGTAAAAGTTACCAAAGTACACAAAAAAAGTCGTGTTTGGAAATATTTTTTCATAGTTACAATATATTTCCTTCTAGAAATAAATACATTCCTAATATACGGTACAAAAACAGAAATTAAGGAATTCAGACATGAACTTTTTTGCAGAATGTTCGGTGCTGAGCTTTGCCAGGATGAGTAAGATGAGGACCTGATAACAGAAGAAACTCTTGATAGTTACACAACAACAAAATTATCGCAACAATTAGAAGTTTTAAAAATTTCAAAAACTAAAATAGAACTCTGTTGGCATAATGGAAGATTTTATATATTTAGAGAAATCCAGGAGAAGGACTAAGAAATTAGATATTTTGTATTATGGGCTGCTTTTGATTTCTCTTACATCTACGATAAGTAAAAGAATTTTTCCAAGTTAATATATATCAAAACATTTGAACCAAATATTTTTTTTTCTTTAAGATTATTTTATAAGATCTCCTTAAACTATTGAAATTACTAATAAAATTATCTCACAGTTTATTTTTTAATAAATACATAATATGTATTAATTAAAAAATATGTATTACATGGTTATGAATTATTTTTTTATTTGCTCGTTTTAGTTCAAGAATTGTTATGATATTGTTTTTTTACTACTTAACAAACTCCAAATAATACAGAAATTTTCATTTTTATTAATTGAAATTCATTAATTTATAAAACAACTTTATTAATCGGTTAACTGATCAATAACAAAATGAACCGATTATTAACCGATTGAAACAAAACCTCGATTAATTAATCGATCAATTAACCGATTAAAGCATAAGCCGTATTGTATTTGTATTGTTGTTGTTGCTTGGCAATTTGCACGACTGCAGCACGAATAGTTTAGGTAGAGCTCGACTAATTTTGTAGCGAATTTGATTAGATTAACAATTAAGTTAAATTTAAATTTTGTTACAGTCTGAGTTGATTTAAGTTTCAGTTAAGGTATATACATATGGGGGATTTCTTGTCAAGTGACCCAATTTTTAGATCGATATCTTCCTTCCGATTTGGGTGAAATTTGCACCAAGGTTAGTTCGATTATTAACTGATCTCATGAAGTTTGAAAGGTATTTCAGTTGAGTTCAACTAAAGTTCGATTAGAGTTGTAGTCCAGTTGAGCATTATTTTATAAAAATACAGATTGATTATTCTTTATAAGAAACAAGTTCAAGTAAATTTTCTGTAAAGAACAAGTAGAGTTTGGGACGAGTTTAAATAAAATTTAATTAAAATTTTGATTTGAAGATTGTTACAATATCGAGATGAGTTTAACTGTAAATCAATTATAGAAAAGTTTGTAAATAAAGGAAAAAGCAATTATATACGTTTGTGCTGAGGTTATATGTATATAGAAATATACACAGAAAAATTGTTTTCATAAAATCATATCATATTTGCACCTATAACCAAAATGATTATATTAGCTGCGTTCGTTTACACCAAAATTTGTACAAATTTGTACTGGATTTTACTGAAATGCGAACACATAAATTTGTAATATTTTCATATTACTCACCTACTGAATTTTACTGGAAAAGTAAACGAACGCACATATTGGTTACTTAAAATTTTAACAATTGAAAGTTTTGTTTTTTTTTTGCAATAAATGATGTTTTTAAGTTTAATTAAAAATTTAAAAGATTTTGTTATTCTTGCTTAATTCCCAATTTTTATTCTTGATAAAAACACTGAAATTTATTGTCTTGATAATAAACTGGCAAGGGCACGGCCTAAAAAAACTTACCTGGCAACATGCTTTTGCAAGTTGTTTTTTGCATTTTAATTTTTCTTAACCTACTTACAACTACAATTAATGTTGGAAGAATTCCAATCAATTGTAGTGGGGAATGTAAGAAGAGATAACCTCACTGTTTATTGTTGATGTTTTTGTTTAAACTTTGATATTGTTACAAGTAGAACTGTTGCTTATGATTCTTATACGCTTAACAGTTTTATTTGGTTTAATATCTTTAGTTTTTCTAAAATCTTTATGGATGAAGTTTTCTGATAATCTGGCCTAAGCAACCAGTGAATACGCATAGGAATAGCTTATCCCATCAACAATAAATTTCAAGTGTTTTTATCAAGAATAAGAACTGGGAATGAAGCACGAATAACAAAATCTTTTAAATTAAAATTTTGTATTCCCAAAAATTACTTTTGATAATTTTTTTAATTATAAATTAAAAACTTTGCCATTTCAAACAATGTGTTAATTGATGTAATTAAATATAGCTCAGGTTTTGACAATTCCCAACAACAACAACAACAATTCTACAAGTTTAAACTATTGTGTTTTAAGCGATAAAATCAATTAGGATTCTTTGTTGTTTAATTAATATTTTAATTAAATAGAATCTGGGAATTATTATTTTTCAAAAGTCACTTTATTGTATTCAACATTTTTCATCTTTCGCATATATTTTATGAGCTAAACTTCAATTATGTATTTTATAAAGCTTTTTGTAATAGTCTTATTCTTTCAATTTTTAGGAATGACTGTATACACTACCACACTATTATCTTGTATCTTCTTGTTGCATTTTACCTTAGCTCTCCTTTGGATAGCAATGAAGTAAATTGTATGTACAGAAAAACTTACAATTATTAGACACCAGCAGAATGTAATGCATTTTCTTTACATGAATTTTAAACGTATAATTTAATTTTTTTCTGGGGGTACATGACTGCCCATTGTTTCTAAATAGGCTATATTCCCGAAAATAGGTCTGTAAACACCATTGTGTATGGTAACAAGCCAAAAGGCTTGCTTTTTAAATGCAATTATTATTAAATTGTTGAGTAGTTTTTTTTTTTAATAAGCCATATTTGGTTTTTTTTAGTGCATATTTTTAACAATTTTTGGGGATTATTTTTAAGTTTTTCCTGCATACTTAATTTACATATAACACTTTTTTATAGCATATTTCCGGTTTCCCTGGTAATATGTTTGCAAAAAAATTAATGCAAGACGTAAAAGTATTAATTTAAATTTTATTTAAACTTAATATCTAACATACGCACAGTTGTTCCATAATGTAATACAGTGTTGCAAAATTGAAATTTTGAAATGGTACTGAGCTTCAACTAAAAGAGTGTTTTTTCCATCAAATGGTACTTTTTGTTAAAAAAAAAACAATAATTTATAAAAATAAAAGGAACAAAAAATTTTTTATTGGAATTCATTTATCTAAGTATTTAATAGCAAATTTATTATTTATATTTGAGATACACATGTTAATAATATTTGAGGTACACATGTAAATAATTTTTCTGTTATACATAAGCGTCAAGCGCCCCATCCATTTAAATATTATTGTATATGTTATTCGCCATATTATTTCTATATGGCCCTATATTATTCAATAAGTGGCACAATGGTTTCAATTAAAATATGGCGCAACTCTTATTAAAAAAAAACATAACCTTTAAAGCAAAACAACATAGTACGTTGATGCAAACACATTTCACAGTATGGTGCACTTCTTTTCTGATTTCGATTCTTGCCAATTTATTGTGTCACCTTTGACAATCACAAATCCATTAACTTTAAAATTGAACAGTTATACTGCAAGTGTATGAGCCGCTTAAGCTACGTTTTTTTAGTATTTTCTAAAAAAAAAAAAAATTTTTGAAATAGTTCATATATTTATGAATAAGTTAATAAATTAAAAATTTTATTTGTGTTTTATTCAGACTTTTACATATTTTACATACTTAGAACTTAATTCTGAAAAAAGTTTAAAACATAAGTGTTTAAAAATCAAGATTTTAATTAAGTGTTTAAAGATAAAGCAAATTTACTTTAAGAGATCATAAGAAATATTATAACTACAACAGCAACTACCAGTTGATTTTAATAGATTTTTAGTTTTTATCAAACTTGAAACAGTTTCTACGTGTAAACGATTTCTTCCTTCGTTTTTTACATCATTTTGCATTTGAAAATGTGCGTTCAATTGATGCTTAGAAATGAGGTATCGATAAAATACCAAAAGCAATATGTGAAATGTCAGCAAATATTAGTTTCGTTCTTAATTTTGGCTATATTTTTCCAAGAAATTTAAATATATTCAGTTCTAAAATGCTTTATTTCTAAAAGATCCGCTAGAACACGGAATTAAGAATTGATAGTATTATGTATGCATAGTTTTCTTTATCGTTTGTAAATAACATTAATAACAACATTATTATGCTAATGGTTTTTTCGGAAACAATATTTTCTGGAGTGGAGCTGATTATCACTTTTAAGGTTATATGTTCAAAACATAATCTAGTTCTTAATGTTTCGAAAATTGTCGAATAAAACGATTTCGCAGTTTCTTTTACTTTATAAACCATTTCCTTAGGATAGCATGTTTCTATAAATATGGTTTTCATATAAATTTTCCACTAAGTTAAGGATACTATGCATTAATTTTTATAAATTTTCTTGCCAGTTGTAAGAACAAATATCCTATTCTGGAAAGCAAAATATGAATCCTGGCTTTCACGCTTTGATTGCAATATTAACGTCGTTAATTATTTTTTTAAAAAAACATAAATTTTGCAAATAAACACATGATAGATAACCTAAGCCTGCTATCGAAATGATCACAGTTAAAAAGCTCAAAGTATAATAAAGTACTGAAAATATGAAAAAGTACTGAAAAAAGTACCAAAGTACTGAATTTTTCAACATTGATGTAATATTTAAATACCGTAAAAATATCACATACACAGAAAAAGTTATCAGTAGTTTTTTATTAATTAAAAAAAAATTGTTAAAAAAGTATAATTTAAAAAATTTGTTATTCGTGCTTAATTCCCAGTTTTTATTCTTGATAAAAACACTGAAATTTATTGTTGATGGGATAAGCTATTCCTAACATTCCATTCCTCATAACAAATTTTTTAAATTAAAATTTTGTATTCCCAAGAAATTACTTTTGATAATAAACTGGCAAGTGCACGGCATAAAAAAAAAACTACCTGGCAACATGCTTTTGCAAGTTGTTTTTTGCATTTTGTTTTTTCTTAACCTACTTACAACTACAATTAATGTTGGAAGAATTCCAATCAATTGTGGTGGGAAATGTAAGAAGAGATAAACTCACTGTTTATTGTTGATGTTTTTGTTTTTGTTTTTGTTACTAGTAGAGCTGTTGCTTATGATTCTTATACGCTTAACAGTTTTATTTGGTTTAATATCTTTAGTTTTTCCAAAATGTTTATGGATGAAGTTTCCTGATGATCTGGCCTAAGCAACCAGTGAAATGCGCATAGGAATAGCTTATCCCATCAACAATAAATTTCAGTGTTTTTATCAAGAATAAAAACTGGGAATTAAGCACGAATAACAAATTTTTTAAATTAAAATTTTGTATTCCCAAGAAATTACTTTTGATATTAAAAAGTATTTTAATTTAATTAATGTGATAATTGAATCAGTTATTTGTTTTGTAAAAATATAATTTTGATTTAATTAACATTTTAGTTGTTTTGAAATAAATTTTTAATTGAAATATTATTGAAAAAAAAATTTTCCCAATCATAAGTTTTTGCAATGTTTAGTAATCTACCTAATTAATTTGGTAATAGGTGCAAATTAACAAATTGTTTGCTTGATTCTATAAATTTGGTATGAATTTGGTGATTAGAGACGATTTTCAATTTATTCTGTGTACTTTGAGCTTTTAAATAAAGTTAAAGAATTCTTAAGCTTTTGTAACAGCCTAAAAGCAACTGACATTAAACTCCCACATGCAGACTGCTTAATTTACAACTATCCATTCTGTTATGAGGCAAAAAAAAAAAAAAAAAAAAAAAAACACCGAAATATGCATCATCTTTCTTTTTACTCCAAAACCTTTTAGCGAAAAAACGAATGAATTTGTAATTTAACCATCTTAAAAATGCATGTGGTACTGCTGCCATCGTGAACACATTAGCAAGAATGTGTGTCATCGAGGTAAATGTTACTTAAAATAACTCCCTTTAATTTTACATTATTTACATGTGTTTAGGGTACGTATTTGATCAAAAAAAAGGGGGTATTATATCCGATCAAAATTGCTTAAATTTAAGGACAAAAAAAAAAATAATATATTAAAAGGACAAAAATTGTTGCTGTTTAATTAAAAATTTTATTTTATTAAGAACTTTTCTTATTTTCGATTTATTAATGCTTTAAATAAGCAAAAAGATCTTTGTATAATAATCTATATAAGAATAGGCAAAGGCAAAAAAGTTAAGAGCACTTTCCTCCTCTGTTTGTCAACCGATTTATACAAAAAATACATAATTTGAAAGATATTTTCTTACAGAAGTGCACAATATATATCGATGCCTTACTTCCTCAACCTAGTAACTTAAAAATTACGGTTTTGACTTTTTCATATCAAACGACTGTTATTTTTGTGTTCTAATACTGCAACAACTTATTATTTCAATACAATATACATAGATGTAATCTTTTCTTTAATAATTCCATTTTAACTTAAACCCAAACACCGAAGTATACAAAGATGAAAGGTTTTTTTTCTCTCCTGAAAAGTTGTACTTTTTAAAGATACAAGGTTGAGAAAGTAAGGCATCGATATTTTATTAAAGTCTGAGTAATTTCATATCTCTAAAACTAAAAGAGATCCAAACAAAATTATACTTATCGTTGTTTATTAAAAAAATAAGCGTACAGGTGTCTGGTACTTTTTTGGAATTAGGTCCTTTTAAGAAGTAAACAAGTATAACCGGTTTTTTGGAACTTCTTTGTCACCACATAACTAGAAAAAGATTATACCAAATTCGGAAGTTGTCGAAAAAAAAATATTCATATAAATTTGTCCCTTTTTGAAATTTGAACGTTTAAGGGGTAGAAATCGTACCTATTTTGGTACTTTTTGACATATACGTATTAAATTATGGACTCTCACTACAGTATTAACATTTTTTCAATAGGAAGAAAAAACTTTGGTACTTTTTCGTTCTACAACTGGTACTTTTTAAATGTTCGTAAATATTGGACCTAGAAACATAAAATTCAAAATGCAGAGTCCAAAGTGCCTGAGAAACTATGTCTAATAGGAGAATTTTTGGTACTTTTTGGTTTTTCAATTAGTGCTTTCTGATTTTTTCTTTATATTATTGAACTTACAAAACAAAATTAAAAATTTACGGACTTGAGTGGTAGAGAATCGATCAACAAATACGAAAAAACAAATGCTCGAAGCATGTTAATTCATATATACTTCTTGTAAACTTATATGAATTTCAGACACTCGGCAAACACTAGTAATATTTAAAATATAAAATGAAGTACATGTATGTGTATTTTATATATTCTTAGAATCAAAAAAAGAAAATAAAAAAAATTATATATTTTAACATGAGTGACGTTGCCTTTTTTCGCTGCTGGCATAAGAGTAGGATTTGAGTAAAATTATACAAGAGCTATAGTAGAGTTAGAGTGAGAGCAGATTTAGAGTATAGGTAAAATAAAGTTGGAGTAGACTTTTAATCGAGTATGTAGTTTTTAATCCTCCACTGTTTTATAAATTGAAAATGTCTGTAATAGTTATCGTTTTTGCAACCTTTTCTCATACATTATATGTAATTTTTCTATAAAAAATGAACAATTTAAATTGCATTTTCCAACATTTCACTTAAACCAACCACTTTGAAAATACACTAGCTACAAAACAAAATATTTCCTTTTTTGGTTTTTAAACTTTCAACACAATGTGGCAGCAAAAAATCATGCTTTAAGCATGAACTCTCACATATATACGAACACACATGCATGGATATGAATTTATTCGCACCCACACCTGCAAAACTGACACGCATAAACATCTAAAAGTATAAAATTATTTATAGAAAATCCAACAACATAACGGTGAATGATGATAATAAATATATTGACATGCAGACAAGTTTATGCATTATTGAAAATACTAAAAATAGAATGAAGCGGAAATATCTAAGTAAAAAAAATAACTATAAAATATCTACTTAAAATAAATGCAGACTGTATTGCATTGTAAGCAATCAAATTGAAAACGCCAGAATGTGTAAAAAAACCATCATATGTCGAATTCATCTCTTAAACCGACGCTAGTGGGGAAAACTAAAATAGTGTTGTACAGTATACATTGAAGCAAACAAAGTATTCAAGTCAAAAGGTCAGTTTGTGTTAATCAATTGTTTCTTTATTTTTACAAAAATCTAAAATTTTGTCTTTTTCAAAGAAAACATATAAATTGTTTATAAAATTTCGAATCTTAGTATTAAAGTAAGCAAATAAATAAGGCAAAAATCTTACGCAACAAAATTTTTTTTTTTTTCAATACTAAACAAACACGATTATTAACCTAAACTGCTTTCTCTTTTTGGTAGAGGCATTAGCCATCATGCATTTTATACAACCAATGACATAAACGCATATTTAAATAACGGAAATTGCAGCAAAACCTAGTAAAAGCCACAGAAAAGCATCAATATCAGAGAAATAATACAACCAAACCTTCCAGTCATTGGCAACACCGCCAACAAACAACACCAGTAAAAGCCACCATATGATGAAACATTATCCGGAAAACACAGATAGACAAATAAGCACTCACACATATTTACTATAATTCCTGGTAAAAGCTTTAAAATTGTTCAGAGCTCACACTAAACACACACATATACATACATATTAGGGCAATAACGAAATTTCGGCGAAACCGATACGTATTTTAGATTTGAATTAATCTTAAAACTATCAAAATTCATGTTAGAAATATAATCTCGACATATTTTGTAATTAAATTTTACTAAACAAGGGAAAAAACAGAATGAAAAATTACTAAATTCTATCCCGCATATTCATAAAAAATATTTTTGAATTATGAAAGGTTTATTGAACAAATTTCCTAAAAAAAAATCTGTGATACATAAGTAGTGTTTTTTAAAATTTAAATTTCATGTTTTGTGTTTTTTCATGTTTTGTGTTAAATATTAAGGCCCGTTATCACAGCTTAACGATATTTAAAGGTAGAATTTTATCGGCAGTGTAAAAAGTGTTCCATTATTACAACTTTACTTTAATCTACAAGGCAGGATGAACCTTAATTTACTTAATCGCTCACTTGGGCCCTTTGTCATAGCCAGCGCCAATGCCCATCCAACCGAGCAGGTACTCAAATGGCGTCACTGCATAGTTAAACCAATTCGTCTTCCTAATAAAGAGAAGAAGCGATCTAAGTTCTATCCTAGATAGATCCTCCAAGCAGGCAAACACCGGTTCCCTAAGGTATTTCTCCCTGACACCCCGTATCACAGGGCATTGACAAAGAAAGTGAAGAAAAGTTTCTTCTTCCTCCTTATCATGACAACTTCTATAGTAGTCATTAAATTCTAGACCTATTCTTCTGGCATGCCCCACAGGCCGGTCCTCCGGCTCGTTCTCCGTTCATCAAATCTAGGCCATAGTGTCCTTACAGTGAGCCATCGGAAAGCCAGTTTATCTGCTATCTGATTGCCCGGGCATTCCGAGTGCCCTGATATCCATATTAGCTTCGCAATCTCATTCAAAAACATCCGACATTCTACAGTTAACCTAGATGTCGTGTTAACACCCGCTAGGGAAGCAATGGCAGTCTTGCTATTAGTAAATATACGTCTATCTACCGATATGCGATAAAACCTCAGCCAGATTTCCACCTGCAGGACACTACATCCATCCGGCAGACGAAAGGAAACTTTTATATCCAGTTCCTCTATGAAGAAACCTCCGCCAACCCTTTCCTCTTTCCTCGAACCATCAGTTTACACCCCCAGGGCCGGTCCATGGAAAGTGCTTATGACCGAGAGCGCATTGCTGTGCACCATATGTGTCGCGTACACCCGCCAAAGAAAGGCTCCGGGATACTTTTGATTATCCTGGTCGACCACATGTGCGCCGCGTTCAGCCGTGTCGGTAAGCAAAGAGCCATCTGTTTGGCCGTGATGTCCACCGGGAGCCAGGGTATACTAAGTTTGTCATTCCATGTGAAACTTTTTTATTATACATCTAAGACCCCATAATGTAAATATATTCTGTCTCCTCGAGTAATGCTAAGACAATTAAGCCATGTCCGTCTGCCTGTCGGTCCGTCCGTCTCTCCATCTGTCTGTCGCTAACTTTCAAAAAACTCAAAGGAAAAGAACAAACTTTGTGTCGAATTGTCTGTAGTTATCCTAAGCAGTTGGAATTCGATTCCAGCAAAATCGGTTCAGTACAATCAGAGCTATGAACCACCACCCTAAAAAATTGATAATTTTGTTACAAAAACCAACATAAATAGTAGAATAATGAACAGAATAAAAAAAGATTTCGCTCTACTTTACCATAGGGCCCTTATAAAGCCTTCTCCCGGAAAACAGTTTAGTAAGCCTTAAGCCGTAATAAATAATGCTATAATAAAAAAATTTAATACTTTCCAGTTTTATAGGACTAGATATCACATTTATGTATTTCGTGATGATCGGTCCAAAATTTACCCTAGGCCCCACATAAAGCCCACTCTGGGAAATTAATGAAATATGTTCCAACTTAGCTTCATATTGCCAGAAAAATTGTTATGCAATTTTATGATATGCGGTCCATAGATCTTAGATCCCTTATTAAGCAGCCTTCTTAAATTAACTGAAACGACAAACCCCACTGAAGAGATTGTTTGGAAACAATTGAAACATGTTAGGCAACCTGTCCGTGAAAACCTGGGTTCAATTCCCAGTTCAAAATTATCAAATAAAAATGTAAAATTCCATTCTTCATAAAAATAATTAAATAAAAAATTAGATTTGATATACTGAAGCCTGATTAAAAATATTAAAATTTGGATTTAAAACCATAAAGAGTCAATAAAATAACCGCAATTCTAATTCACTGTTAACGCTTATTGAAACTTATTACAATTTATGTTTTTTAATACCAAAAATCACTCTACGGAATTTTGGCATGATTGGTCCATAATTTACCATGTGTCCAATATATATTCCCCTCATGATAATCATTTTAGTTCGGCTTAAAATTAAGAATCATGATATTTTTCTCAAGCCAGTTCAGGTTCTAAAAGATTCAGCATAGCCGAATATAGCTCTCTAACTTGTTAATATTTTATTTCTTTTAGTTGTTAAGAAAAAGTAAGTTTGGAAAATGTAATTGTTTGTTCAAAAACAACTCTAAAAAAAAACTTGAAGAAGTATCGTCGTAACGACAGTAGAAGTATCGCCGATATCAAAACTTCGGAAAATCTAAAATATCTGCGAATTATCGGTATAGAATTCGTTACGTCCCTAATACATATTGCTCCTTTATTGCAACATAGTCGTATCTCAAAAAAAAAATTTCAGGTTACTTAAGCAAAAGTGTTCCTTCGTAGCTGATTTATATAAAAAAATCAGAATTATATCTGAAACTGAACCGAAGTTAAAGCAAAATATTATTTATTAATGGCCATTTTCTCAATGTATCGACAAACTGTCTGTTACTTAATGTCAACATAAATTTATTATACCGATAAACTGTCCGTTAACGATTTTGGGTTTCTCAATATACCGACAAAAAACATTGGTTTGAGTTGGCAACACCACTCAAAGTAAAAGTTGGAAGTCAGCTGATTGAATTTAACTGTACGTCAAATAAATAATTGGCAGATGAGTGCCGGTTAGCATTGAGACAAAATATAAGCAAATGAGACATTGAGAAAACCAAATTTTTTTAATGTTCAGTTTTTCGTTGAGAAAAAAGATAATCGCCTAATGAGAAAATGGCCATAAATCTGTAAAATGCACCCTATTTGGAAAACTTTAATCGCATTTTGCCAAGTTAGATTTTTTTTTTTTTTTTTTTTTTTTTTTTGAGATATGACTATGTTGCAATAAAGGAGCAAAATATTAAATATTAAATGGAAATACAATTACATAGTTACACAAAAAAAATTATATATGTGTTCAGTGTCAATGATATTTTAATATTTTCTTAATTTATCAAAAAAAAATTAATGGTATTGCCATTAAAGGCACGTAAATATTCTAAAAACATTCCTCATAAATTTCTAAAATTTGAATTTTGCTTTAATCCAAATTTTTAAATTTAATTATTATTAAATTATTTTAAGAATTCTTCTTGAAGTCCAAAGCAAATTTTTCTTTTTTTATGTTTTATTTTTAATTTTTCTAAAAAACTTTATTTACAGTTACACCTTAGGAAAAAAATAAGAAATAAAATTTCTAATATAAAATTTATCGCAAAAATGTTTTTGGTAATATTTTATTACGAATATAGAAAGTGTTCTAGTAAACATTTTTGTCAGTTGACTAGACCACTTTTTTTAGTAAAGTCTACACAGAAAGAAAAACACTCGGGATAAATCAAGTTTTTTATGATTACTTTAAGTACTAGTCGTACTCAAAAATTCAAGTACGAATAACACTTAAACGTACTCAAAACAATCCTAAATGGGATTACTTTCGAAAATCAATCCCGGAATTTCTTGAAATAAGTATGAAATTCTTAAATCAAGTAAAAAAAGATTAAACTTTTTGTTGTGTTTAACCCTCCGGCCTACGCATGTTTAATTTTCTATACACATTGAAAAAAGGTCTGGCAAGACTCATGTGCACCACTAAGGTTTAAAAAGTGAATTTTTACTCTTGATTCTCATTTAGTTTATATTTTTAGTTAAATATGTACATAAGATTTCTAAAAAAAAACATAATACGGGTAATTATAACCTTTTCTTTCTAATTTCTTGATAAAATCAACTTTATAATACTTGAATCAATCGCATTTTAAGATTGATTCAATCTTAGTTTTACATAAATCAATCTAGCTTTCGGATTATTTTAAGTACGAACTCAGATTAAAACAATTTTATAATTCTTAATCAAGCGTATTTTGAAATTGATTCAATCTTAGTTTTACTTAACTCAAACTCATTTTCGGATTATTCCAAGTACGAAACTGGATTGAATATGGATAATTTAAGTATTTTGCGATTGAAAATCCGTACCAGGGCTGTCAGATGTGGCGATTTCTCGCCAAACGTGGCGATTTTTAAACGTGTTTGGCGACCTTATTTTTGATTTGGCGACATGGCGAATTTTTGGCGATTTAAAAAAATAGTTGGCGATTTTGTTGGCTATTTTTGATGAGGTACGGATTTGTTTTAAAATTCGTGATATCCAATAAGAAGAAAAAATAATACTTTTATTCTAGTATTTTTATGTATAAAATTTGAGGCATTCATATGTATGGTCAGTATTTGAAAGAATGAATGTTCAAATGGCTGATGAAGATAATAAAAATCTTCGAGAAAATTGTTTTTCGCTTTGAAAAGTGCTCTTAAAAGAAGAATCAATAAATATAATTCCTTAAAACATATATATATATAATTAAAGTCTGTGAACATTTTTCCATTATATGTATGTGGAAATTTATTATCATAGATAAAAACCTTGTTGTTAAAGATTTGTATGAATTACACTCTAATAAATTGATATTTCATCAAATTTACATAGGTTTTGCCCAAAATTGTATAGCTACATTGATACGGCAGTTACGTACCATTTAAATGAACTTGCTATGGCTGTACTTTATATGCTGGTAATTACAACAAGTATTTCCTGTGTTGAAATTATGAAGTCCACAAAAAAATTCGTCTTCGAAGTAGAATGCATTACGAACTTCTAGACGCGTTATTACGAGGCTTAAATTATATGAATGTGAATAGTAAATGTTGCACTTCTTCATTGAATAAATGCAATTCTCTCACAATGTATGCCAAAAATGAAGACAAATAGGGAGTCTTGCCAGTGAAGCGTTTTAGATAACTGCAACTTATATACATACAAATGTATATCCAATATTTGTTTAATAATAATAGCAAAAATTCTTTTTTTGTTGCTTTAAGTAGACTACTATAAACTATATTAAAGTAAACATTGTACCTCTTTTGTGTTCACTTACTATTTTTACTGTGTTCTAAATAAATACATATTAAACAAAACATATATTATGGCGACTTTTTTTAAATCATTGGCGTATTTTAGCGATACTGAACAAATTTATTTTTTAGAATTTATAAAAAATATCTTTAATAATTCTAAAAATATGTATTTGATTGTCAAAAACTGAAAAACAAAGGCTTTGGCGATTTTGGCGATTTTTGACATTTAATTTGGCGAAAAAGACCAAAAACAATCTGACAACCCTGATCCGTACTTGAATCAATCTTACTGTACTTGATTCAAGAAAATCCGTACTCTGGATTGAATTTTCTTTTGAGTGTAGATAATTTTTTTTTTATATAACAAATGTTTTTACACAAAAAAAAAATTCAATGCCTGGACTGAGTTTTAAACAGAAAATTAAGGAATGCCAAAATATTTTTGGAAAATTTCATAATAAAATTTAAAAAAAAAATTCGTGTTAAAACTAATTTTAACAAAACTCTTTTATAAAAAATGTAAACAAAAATTGTTTGTATTACAAAGCTTTTGTCGCAATTTGTCTACTGGTTAGGTTTTTATTAAAAAAGTTTTTGTAACATTTGTCTTGATAAAATATGGCTTGTTCATAAAAGAACTAAAACAAGAACGAAAATACAGTAGACCGAGCATATGATACACTATTGAAGTAAGTGACAAATTTTCGAGATTGTACCCTACTTAGGACCCCAGGCAATCACGATCCCGCCAAAACAGAATTTTGTTATGAGCTTAATATTAATGCAAAAGTTCTTTGTGCAAAATAGTATAGTTTTAGGAAGGGGTTTCAATAATATAGGACCCTTCTTCAATTCTGGACCTACCAACATAATAATATGGACCGATTCCAACAAAATTTCTTAAATTTACCAAATCAAATTTAATTACCAACATAATAAGAAAGTATATTGTCACAAAGACTCTATTGCGAAAGAAGCATGCTTAGGAGCTATGTGAAGCTATGGACCGATCCTCACAATTTTCAATAGGCTTGGCCCTTGTGACAAATTTGGTCTTGATTTACATGAATACGTGCCATTATGGCCTAGCTTAATGATGGATCTTAACCATGAGTGAGCATGAATTTGATTACACACACAGATCTTTTAAGAGCACTTTTCAAAGCGAAAAACAATTTTCTCGAAGATTTTTATTATCCTCATCAGCCATTTGAACATTCATTCTTTCAAATGCTGACCATACATATGAATGCCTCAAATTTTATACATAAAAATACTAGAATAAAAGTATTATTTTTTCTTCTTATTGAATATCACGAATTTTTAAACAAATCCATACCTCATCAAAAATAGCCAACAAAATCGCCAACTATTTTTTTAAATCGCCAAAAATTCGCCATGTCGCCAAATCAAAAATTAGGTCGCAAACACGTTTAAAAATCGCCACGTTTGGCGAGAAATCGCCACATCTGACAACCCTGGTACGGATTTTCAATCGCAAAATACTTAAATTATCCATATTCAATCCCGTTTCGTACTTGGAATAATCCGAAAATGAGTTTGAGTCAAGTAAAACTAAGATTGAATCAATCTCAAAATACGCTTGATTAAGAATTATAAAATTGTTTTAATCGGAATTCGTACTTAAAGTAATCCGAAATTTAGATTGATTTATGTAAAACTATGATTGAATCAATCTTAAAATGCGATTGATTCAAGTATTATAAAGTTGATTTTATCAAGAAATTAGAAAGAAAAGGTTATAATTACCCGTAGTATGGTTTTTTTTTAGAAATCTTATGTACATATTCAACTAAAAATATAATCTAAATGAGAATCAAGACTTAAAATTTACTTTTTAAACCTTAGTGGTGCCCATGAGTCTTGCCAGACCTTTTTTTAATGTATATAGAAAATTTAAACATGCGTAGACCGGAGGGTTAAACACAACAAAAAGTTTAATCTTTTTTTACTTGATTTAAGAATTTCATACTTATTTCAAGAAATTCCGGGATTGATTTTCGAAAGTAATCCCATTTAGAATTGTTTTGAGTACGTTTAAGTGTTATTCGTACTTGAATTTTTGAGTACGACTAGTACTTAAAGTAATCATAAAAAACTTGATTTATCCCGAGTGTTTTTCTTTCTGTGTAGACTTTACTAAAAAAAGTGGTATAGTCAACTGACAAAAATGTTTACTAGAACACTTCTATATATTACCAATATTAAAATATTACCAAAAACATTTTTGCGATAAATTTTATATTAGAAATTTTATTTCTTATTTTTTTCCTAAGGTGTAACTGTAAATAAAGTTTTTTAGAAAAATTAAAAATAAAACATAAAAAAAGAAAAATGTGCTTTGGACTTCTAGCAGAATTCTTAAAATAATTTAATAAAAATTAAATTTAAAAATTTGGATTAAAGCAAAATTCAAATTTTAGAAATTTATGAGGAATGTTTTTAGAATATTTACGTGCCTTTAATGGCAATACCATTAATTTTTTTTTGATAAATTAAGAAAATATTAAACTTTCATTGACACTGAACACATACATAATTTTTTTTGTGTAACTATGTTATTTTATTTCCATTTAATATTTTGGTCCTTTATTGCAACATAGTCATATCTCAAAAAAAAAAATCTAACTTGGCAAAATGCGATTAAAGTTTTCCAAATAGCGTACATTTAAGAGATTTAATAAATAATGTTTTGCTTTAACTTCGGTTCAGTTTCAGATATAATTCTGATTTTTTTGTATAAATCAGCTACGAAGGAACACTTTTGCTTAAGTAACCTGAAATTGTTTTTTTGAGATATGACTGTGTTGCAATAAAGGAGCAATATGTATTAGGGACGTAACGAATTCTATACCGATAATTCGCAGATATTTTAGATTTTCCGAAGTTTTGATATCGGCAATACTTCTACTGTCGTTACGACAATATTTCTTCAAGTTTTTTTTTAGAGTTGTTTTTGAACAAACAATTACATTTTCCAAACTTACTTTTTCTTAACAACTAAAAGAAATAAAATATTAACAAGTTAGAGTGCTATATTCGGCTATGCTGAATCTTTTAGAACCTGAACTGGCTTGAGAAAAATATCACGATTCTTAATTTTAAGCCGAACTAAAATGATTATCATGAGGGTAATATATATTGGACACATGGTAAATTATGGACCAATCATGCCAAAATTCCGTAGAGTGATTTTTGGTATTAAAAAACATAAATTATAATAAGTTTCAATAAGCGTTAACAGTGAATTAGAATTGCGGTTATTTTATTGACTCTTTATGGTTTTAGATCCAAATTTTAATATTTTCAATCAAGCTTAAGTAGGTTAGGTTAGGTTAAGAAGGGTTATGCGCCCAAGGGCACACCTCCACTCGGAGACCAATATGGTCAATTGTGAATCCCAATTCAATTAAAAGAAAGAGAGAAAAACCGAGAAAGATAGAGAGTTAGAAAGGCTTAACTATATCAAATCTAATTTTTTATTTAATTATTTTTATGAAGAAAGGAATTTTACATTTTTATTTGATAATTTTCATTCTTGACTGAACTGGGAATCAAACCAGGTTTTCACGGACAGGTTGCCTGACATGTTTCGATTGTTACCAAGCAATCTCTTCAGTGTGGTTTGTCGTTACAGTGCATTTTACAAGGCTGCTTTATATGGGATCTAAGGTAAATTATGGCTAGGGTAACTTTTGGACCGATCATCACGAAATACATAAATGTGATTTCTAGTCCTATAAAACTGTGAAGTATTAAATTTTATTATTATAGCATTATTTATTACGGGTTAAGGCTTACTAAACTGTTTTCCGGGAGAAGGCTTTATAAGGACCCTATGTTAAAGTATGGACCGATTTTTACGAAATTTAACAGTATGATTTTCAGTCGTACAAAACGAATTCGAGCGAAATCTTTTTTTATTCCGTTCATTATTCCACTATTTATGTTGGTTTTTGTAACAAAATTATCAATTTTTTAGGGTGGTGGTTCATAGCTCTGATTGTACTGAACCGATTTTGCTGGAATTGAATTCCAAACTGCTTAGGATAACTACATACAATTCGACACCAAGTTTGTTCTTTTCCTTTGAGTTTTTTGAAAGTTAGCGTGGTTTCAACAGAATGACGGACCGATAGACAGACGGACATGGCTTAATTGTCTTAGCATTACTCAAGGAGACAGAATATATTTACATTATGGGGTCTTAGATGTATAATTAAAAAGGTTCACACGGAATGACAAACTTAGTATACTCTGGCTCCCGGTGGACATCACGGCCAAACAGATGGCTCTTTGCTTACCGACACGGCTGAACGCGGCGCACATGTGGTCGACCAGGATAATCGAAAGTACCCCGGAGCCTTTCTTTGGCAGGTGTACGCGACACATATGGTGCACAGCAATGCGCTCTCGGTCATAAGCACTTTCCATGGACCGGCCCTTGGGGTATAAACTGATGGTTCGAGGAAAGAGGAAAGGGTTGGCGGAGGTTTTTTCATAGAGTAACTGGATATAAAAGTTTCCTTTCGACTGCCGGATGGATTTAGTGTCCTGCAGGTGGAAATCTGGCTGAGGTTTTATCGCATATCGGTAGATATACGTATATTTACTGATAGCAAGACTGCCATTGCTTCCCTAGCGGGTGTTAACACGACATCTAGGTTAACTGTAGAATGTCGGATGTTTTTGAATGAGATTGCGAAGCTAATATGGATACCAGGGCACTCGGAATGCCCGGGCAATCAGATAGCAGATAAACTGGCCTTCCAATGGCTCACTGTAAGGACACTATGGCCTGGATTTGATGAACGGAGAACGAGCCGGAGGACCGGCCGGTGGGGCATGCCAGAAGAATAGGTCTAGAATTAATTGACTACTGTAGAAGTTGTCATGATAAGGAGGAAGAAGAAACTTTTCTTCACTTTCTTTGTCAATGCCCCTTATTTGTGGGCCGGAGCTATCTTACCTCCGCTAACTTACCCATTGAATTCTGACAGAATCTTTCGAATAACAACATCACCTAGGGCTCCCTCCGTGGATCAAACTTGAACCGCAAAGTAAAAAATCAGTCCTTACGAGGACGTCACCCAACCCCCGATTTTGTTTTCAAACCACAGCCACTACTCTCATGAAAAGTATCCCTTCCATCAGAAAGGGAAGGCTTCCGCAAAGACAATCATTATATATAAAGCATTTCTAGCAAGAAGCATACTAAACGGATACCCCACCAGCAGTCCGACCGGCTTTCTTCGGGGGCTACTGACTCCCGTAGTACCTTCAATTTATGCATCTAAGCGATAGCTTCGATTTCAATGAAGTCCAACCAATGACCAAAAACAACTCTGTCTTCGATAGTTATGTCAGCGTTCCCAGTTTTATTTTATAACTTATCCCAAATTGACGATTTTTCAGCCCCAAAAATCCACAAAATAGCTGTTTCCTTAAATTCAACACAGATCCTATTTAACATTTATTTATTTAATTAAATTCATTTGTGTAATATTATTAAAACTTATTTTATTTGTACATTCCCAGTAAAAAAAAATTGGATATTTTGAAGCACTTAAGAGAAAAAGCGCATAATCGAGCGCTTCAATAAGAGAGCTCTTAAACAGCAGTAAATGATAAAGAATAAAATATACAAAAAAGCTGCTACTTTAGTGCTGACAACGAAGAAGGTTTTAAAAAATTAAAATATATTATGGCATACGAAAATTATTGAAAAAAGGCATTTAAACAAGTAAAAGCAAAACATTAGTGAATATATTTATATAGTAAGCCCTTCAAAAAGCACTTTAGGAGTGCTTTGTTGTCATGTTAAATGAAGCACTGATTGTCAGCAGAAAATAGTACTCTAAACCGGGAACACTCCATACAAAAATCAGGCATTCCATCAGCAGGTTTGAAGCGATTTGAGGTATAAATTCATACATAGAACCTGCTCCTTTTGGAGCACATTTTTTACTGGGTTGAGTTCTACCTAAACAGGTATGTTTCAAGAGTATATAACTTAAAAAAGCACACAAAAATAATTATGCATCAATAATCATTTCAAATACTTCAGATTGTTTGAACTAAAAAGTGTTAGTATTTGAGAAGATGAAATAAATTTGTCACAGCAAACTGAATTATTTTAAAAACTTATTATGTTGCATTATGTTGCTTTCGATTCTTTTTATTATAGAAAAGACTCGTTCATAACAAGCATTCCATTTTGGTACAGAAAGCATATTTAAAACTATTTCAGCAAGCTCTTAAAAAGGTCTCGAACCAACGGAGTCTTGGTATGACAAAATCTTCGAAAATCTGCCTTTTTAGAAAAATTTGTATAAAGTTGTAAAACATTTTTCCAAATGATGAAATTTGTCTGCAATTATGAAAAACTAGTGCTAAGATTTAACACTTTTAATAACTTTTCTTAAAAAAAATTGCCACTTCTTCTAAGTTATAAAAAAAACGATTTTTAATAACTATTTTAATAAAAAAGCGAAGGAGTATTTTTTATTTGTATTGTAGTTTGTTTTAAATTTATTGACTTACGTTTAATGGGTTAATTTACTGCTTTTGGCATTGCTTAGTATATACACTAACCTGCTTACTAGAGCCACAAACCGTTTATTAAAGCCCTTTTTAGTCAAGCTTTTGCCAAAACACTCCCATGTCTGTAAAGTTGAAAAAATTATGCTACACAAATTTAAAACAAATAATATCTATAGTGAAATATATTGCTAAAATTTCAAGAAAATTTGTTTTTGTTATATTTACATTTTTTACAAACATTTGCCATAGATTTATACTATTTCTACACATTTTTATACGCACAAACATTTTCTTAATTAAACTGGGAAAATATTTTGCCAAAAAGCCTTCAGCAAAAATTTCGAAATCAGTGGCCAAGAAATACAGAAGTACTAGAGCCCACCACAAACTAAACAATTAAAGGCATAAATATAAATAATTCCCTAGCAGAAATTGCAAGATTTTAATTTAAAATGTTGAATTTTCGAATTAACAAAACAAGACACCCAAACTTTCATGGACACAATACATTTAAAATGCAAAATTCTGCAACGCAAACAAGAAGCAACAACTGCTGCAGCAGATTAAAGGCATTAAATTAAAGTTTAATGAATTCTGGTCAAATGTCTTTTGTTTATATTGTGATAAACATACATATGAAAGCATTTTGCACACAGATCAGACAGTGAGTAAGAAAAGTAAAAGTATATTTTTTCATGTAAAATTTTTTTTTTTTTTTTTAAATACTATCGCTTTAATTTTATCAATCACTGCTCTTATGTTTGTTTTAAATTCCCTGCTAAAAAGATACTTTAGGTGATTTGTGCATGCTAAAATTTAAATTGTTTTGTGTGAGGACATCACGTATAAAATTAGTGACAATATCTGGCTGTCTGGGCTCATTGCAGCTGACTCGCCATAGTCCATCATTTATTAAACATTTTCTAATGGACAATTTTTGCATTCGTCCAGCAGAGTGTTTGGAATACGAAATTTGTTGAATTTGTCATGCTGGTGACAGGTAGTGCGACTTAAGGTTGTCATTTAAAGGGCTTCTTTTTCTCTGTTTATTTGCAAGCCAACAGCTTGACTGATGGACAAGCAGACATAATAAATTGATTGATTGTATATGTATGAGTGTGTTGAAAAGACAATTGTTTAAAGCGTTTCATTTGTTAATTTTCAGTCCTGTGAATTGTAGTTTGTTTGACAAGCTTTTAGTCAAGATTCACTTTAAGTCAAATACATAAAGTTAAAAATTTTTATTTTTTTCGTATCTTCTTTATTTTGTCACTGAAATATGCTGAAACATTTATCAGGTAGAACTAATTACAATTTTATGCACAATTTTCCTAAAGGTATATTGCAATTAATGGTAAATTTTACTTCTCATTTGGAAAAAAGTTAAGAGCACTTATCGTTATAAAAGACTAAATTTTTTTTTAAAATATTAAATAATTAGTTAAAAAAAACCGAGAAAATATATTTTCAGCTCTTTAACGCTAGATGGTTACTGCTCGTTGAATCGCTTATTTACACTTTATCATATAACTTTTCTTATGTGCTCAAATAACGCTCTTTTTTCAACAAAGTTAGCTGATGATGAAATCTTAAAAAAAAATATTAAAATTTGAAAACACAAAACAATGTTAAAATTCGTATTTAATTTTGAGAGAAAAGAAGAAATTTTATTTTTATGCTTTATCTTACATTAATTTTTAATAAAAATGCTTTTTAAAAAAAATGTAGCAGAAAAAATCACACATGGTGACCAGGACACTCGTCTATTTTTAACACACACATGAAACGGTTTTTAATAACTTTAGCCCTGAAAAATAAATAAATCACAAATCTGCTCAAAACTTCAAAATAAACAGGGTTTTTTTTGCAAATATTAAAACATAGTTTCCTCCCATACGAAGTTAAATCTTTTAATTGTTTATTTACAAAAAAATACCTGAACCAAAAATAACAATTATATTTTGAACAATTATATTTTTGATGAAGGTCATAATTGTTACGGCCCACAGTATTTTTTCCATATACAAGAAATGGGAATTTAGCACATTTCAACGAAATCTTGTTAATTAATTTTTTAAATCCAAGAAAAACTTTGATATCTAATATGCATGTGGCAGTGTAAATAAAACTGAACTGGCAAAATAAAATAAATTAATTTGTTTTTATTTTTGTTTTTTCTTTACCCACTCACAACTACATTTAGAGTTGACAAAAAATCAACCAATTGTAGTCGGGACTGTAAGAAAAGATAAACTCGCTGTTTATTGTTGTTGTTTTTGTTTAAGTTTTTGTTAAAAGTAAAACTGTGGCTTATAATTCTTATTCGCTTAACAGTTTTATTTGTATAATATCTTTAGTTTTTCTAAAATCTTTGGATGAAGTTTCCTGACGATCTGGCCTAAGCAACTAGCGAAATGCGCATAGGAATAGCTTATACCATCAACAATAAATTTTGGTTTATCAATAGTATGAAATGGGAATTAAGCACATTTAAACGAAAACTTGTTAATTAATTTTTTGAATTCCAAGGAAAACTTTGATAAGGTGAAACAATGTTCTTCCAATGTTTAAAAAAATTACTGTACTGTATTCGTATCTTAATAAATTAAATGCAGGAAGAACCTTTTTTTATGCTTAATGCGTTTCGCCGCTTCTAGAGTTCGCTAAACTTGCCCTAATTTTTAATACAATTTAACAAGAAAAATTAAACTTAATTCATTTATAAGGAAAAAAATTATTAAAATTTTAGTATTTGGTAAAAAATACATTCTTCTTTGATATGAGCCCACACTTTATTTAAAGTATGTATTAGTTATGCTCTGGCTGAATCATAAAAAAGTGTTGCCGTAACTAAAAAAAAATTTTGATGGACAAATAAAAAAACTGAGTGAATAATTTTTTTAATTTTCTCTGCCGTTTAATAAACCAAGTGAAAAAAGAAACTAACCACATTTTAGTTCTAACTAAGAGATATATGATCTTGTTAACATTAATTATTTTTAATAATTTTGTACTATAGATTAAAAGCTAAAAATATTTTTCTGTACGATAAAATTTTCCCATTTTCTTTGTACTGTGTTTAAAAATTAACGTTCTAAAGAAATTAACTTCAAGAAACTCTCTACCGTTATTAGACATTATTATATAGCCGTAAAAAAGGCAGGTTGTTTTTGCAAAAAATATGAAAATCGTCAATATTTACTTTAAATTTAAAAAAACTGATTGCACGGTTTTTAAATTGTTTTAAAGAATATTTGCGCTTATTATTGATGTAAAGAAAAAAATTTACCACATGTGGAAAAGGGTATACATACTTTATAAGTTTGTCATTCCGTATGTAATTTCTACAATATTGATCTTAGACCCTATAAAGTATATATATATATATATATATATTTATATATTGGGTCCTTATGAAGAAAGAAGTTGATTTAACGATGTCCGTCTGTCCGTCTCGGCATGGTACAAACTATTTTGGTAAATATAGGCCACGTATTAAAGTTCACCACTCAAATAAGTTGATTTGTAATTTTTGTATTATGGTTTACAACTTTGCTATTTTGTGGTGAAAAAACATCAAAAATAATTACAACTCAAATGAGTTGAGTTGTGAACAAATTAACGGGCCATATTTCATTTTAAAGATATTCAAAGAATGTTCCTTCATGGTTCAGTTGTCTAGGGGTTTTGTTAAGGTTAGAAACTGTGAGTCCACTGGTTCGAATCTTGGTTTTTCAAAAACGATTTTTTTTTTTTTAATTTTTATGTTCAAAAACGATTTTAAAATAATAATTACAAGTTTTCGTTTTTTAAATTAAATTTAAAATAAAGTTTTTAGTATAGTTAATATGTATGTATATGTAAAAATTATTTAGTTTTTGTCTAGTTGCTCTGTATTCTGCTCGCACAATGGTGAAGTTGTATGTAAGATTCGGAACAGCCGAATATAGCACTCTTACTTGTTTTTTATATTTTTGTATCAAATATTTTAATTATGAAATATTTTAATTGTATGCATCATTGTTTGTATCCTTGCTTGAATTTATAAAAAATTAAGTTTATCAATTTTGTAATTATATTTAGATTGATTTGGTAATTTTCAACAACTCAACATAAAAAGTGTTGCCGAATTAAATTTTTTTGAAAAAAGTATATGTGAATGAATCCTTTGACGGAATTTTCGTTTATTATTATCATATATATCTCCATGCTTAATATTATTAGTCTGGGTCAACTCCTTTCATTTTTGCACAATTTTGTTCTACATCAAAGTATTGTACGGCCCCTGGTTATTTGTGTTGTGTGATCAAACAAATTTCAAGTTTAATTTAAGATTGTTGTTTACAATATGTTTTAGTGTTGATGCAATAATTGTCCATTACTCATGTTACCACTATTGAAAAAATATTTTTCCTAAGCAACATTAATATTTTAAGTTTTACTTTTAAAATATTTTGTTTTTGTTTTTCATTTGTCTTAGACATTTTTTAATCCACACATTTTAATTATTCAAAAACATTTTACACAAAATAATATTATAATAAAAATTATTAACTCAGATCACTTTTAACAAAGATTCTAGCAAACACCACTCTAGTTATAATGCAATAATAGTGCACTATTCATGATTTGTCTTAATAATAATGCAAGAGTAGTTCGAATAATTTGCATACACTTTAGTGGTAAAAAATGCTTTACTTTAATAAAAAAAATGTACTGCATTAAAATTGTCAAGGATAGTGGTGATGCAAAAATTTTGCACTAAAATATTTTATGATCAGCTAGCTATTAAAACCAGGCATTGCCCGGGTTCAAACTATCATGGAATTTAATAAAGAATCATACACTCAAAAAAAAATCATTCTATCCGTACTTAAATCAATCCGAAGCGGTATTAATAGTACGGTTAGTAAGGATTTTCTTTAAACAGGCACAGAAAGATTGATTCAAGTACAGATTTTTTATCGCGAAATACTTAAAAAATTAACCATATTCAATCCCGAATTCGTTCTTGTAATAATCCGAAAATGAGATTGATTTAACAAAAACTAAGATTGAATCAATGAATTGATTTAATCCAATCCCGAATTCGAACTTGAAATAAACAAAAAGTAAAATTATAAGGAGAATTTTATTATGATTGATTTACCCGTCATCATTCCCGATATTGTTTTTACTATTAAAAATTAATGTACATACATAACTGAAAACTTAGGCTAAATGAGAAGCAAGAGTTCTAAATTTACCTTTTGAACATGAAAATAATGTGTTTTCGTCTTGTTCAGTTGTTTTTGTTGTTTCTGGGCACTTGTGTGGTGTTGTTGTAGTTTCTACAACAAACTTTGAAAAGTTAAATGAGATTAAAACGCTCACTTTGTAATTTAACTCTCAGAGTGGCACTACCAACAAAAAGTTTAATCTTTTTTTACTTAGCTTAAGAATTTTGTACTTATTTAAAGAAATTCCCAACTCGATTTTCGAAGTTTGTCCCATTTAGGATTGTTTTAAGTACGTTTTAGTGTTATTCGAACTTGAATTTTTGAGTTTTGATTAAGATTAAGAGTATTGGATTAAGGGTTACCTCAAATAAATCGGTTCCAGTTTTGCCCATATATCTATGGCATCCTATCTGCGTACCAAATTTAATCAAAATTGGTGCAGCCCTTTGGGCGTTATTGCGCAACAAACAAAAACACAGACTTAAATTTCATTTTTATAATATATACAAGGATATAATGATAATGGTAAGTAAGTGCAACTCGCCCAGGTTTGTGTGAAAGACAACTAATAGAGAAAGCATAGCACAAAATTTCCAATAAAATATTGTAGCAATTTCGCATAAGATTTCCTTTCAAATAAAATATTTGAAAACAAAATTCCTTTTTGTATTTATATTCAGCAACTTTAACATTTGAAAATGTCTATAAATTTGATAATTTGCCGTAAATACCTACTTTGTCGCAAGCTAATTTGTCACTTATTTATTATAAATAGCGAATATATCGCTATTAACTAAAAAAGAACATTTGTATTAAATTTATTATTAAAAACAAATTTGGCGCTAATAATCTATAATTATAGATTATAATTAACGGTAATTTACTATTAGTAGCAAATTTGTCGCTTATTTACTATTAAAATTACATATTTCTCAAATTTTGTACATATGGGGTATTTCTTGTCAAGTGACCCAATTTTTAAATCAATGTCTTCCGATTTGGGTGAAATTAGCACCAAGCTTAGTCCTATTTACTATATGGATGTGAAACATGGAACATAACAAGTAAGGACTCAAATGCACTCCAGGTTTTTACTAACCGTTGTTTGCGAAGAATTTTACGTGTTTTTTGGCCTACAACAATTTCAAATAATGATCTATGGCGAAAAACCCAACAGAATCAAATCATTTTAGATATCCGTTTGAAAAAGTTTAACTGGCTGGGTCATACCTTTAGAAAAAGCCATGAAGACGTCGCAAGAAAAGCTCTTCATTACCATACCCAGGGCAGCCGACGTAGAGGAAGACCCGCAAATACATGGAGGCGCCAAATAGAAAATGAACTGCTTTCAGCCAGAACTTCATGGAGAGAAGCAAAAAGACTAGCCGAAGATAAAATTCAATGGAAAGCTTTTGTACTGGCCCTTTTTCAAACTAGGAAAAAACTTCTTAATGGCAAGAGCTACAACTTTGTCTCAGAGTGTAAATCAAAATTCCAAATGGTTTGCAAGATATGAGCCTGAGAAAACTATCACTTTTTTGCAAAAATGGCACCGAGGCCCCAAATCTTTAAGGGCCCATAAAAAAAGTGTATGATTTTGGGCAAAACTGGGAGACACGGGTCTTTTTTTGGTCGTTTATGGTTATTTATTGTCCGTATGTGGTTACTTTTCCATGACTTAAAAAATTACACAGAGTGTTATTAACGGTAATTTACTATTAGTAGCAAATTTGTCGCTTATTTACCATTAAAATTACATTTTAAAATTAAAATTAAATTTACATATATACATATGTATATAAATACAAATTTTTTGTGCATTTACTGAAAATAGAAATTTTTTTTCGCGAATTTGAATTTTTCAAAAATATCCTTTATAAAGCAAAGTTTTTCAATAATTTCCTAAAAAAAAACCAATATTTTTAGAAAATCCACAAATTTTTTTTTTTAATAAAACTCGTTTTGTCTGGGCTTCTTTTGGAAGATTTCAAGTTTGACTGCTTTTTTCAATGATAGTCTTTTTAATACTCTCTTTTTTAAAAGCTTAATTTTTTTTTTTTTTTTTTTTTCTCATTATTTATTTATTGAATCTTCATATATTAAATATGAACTAACAATAATTAATCAAATCTTATTCTAATTCTTAATTTTATGTCCTGCCAGTGCAAGACAAAAATTTTCTTCATCACGGGTTCTGTATCACATTTATATATGTGTTTATCGCTCATCTTAATGGGTAAGTGCTGCAGTGTCTCTTCTCCTTAAGCGAGTGTGGCCGCTGTCATTTAAAATATTTCGAGCTAGTGGATTTGGGTGCAACTCTAGCCTTTTTAAATATTTTACCGCATACTTCGTAATAATAGTCCTTACCAGTGGCACCTTGAGATCCTTGTGGATATTTGAGTTTTTAACATACCAAGGGGCAGCTGTGATTATTCGAAGAAGTTTATTTTGGCGCCTTTGAATTTTTTCGATATTTGAGGCCGAGGCAGTGCCCCATAGTTGAATACCGTAGCACCAGATTGGCTTTAAAATAGAGTTATAAAGTAGTAGTTTGCAATCGAGACTAAGAACAGAATTTCTTCCAATAAGCCAGTTAATTTGAATTGCTTTTAGTTTCATTTGGGTTAATTTTGCTTCTATATGGCATTTCCATGTTAAACGCCGATCTAGATGAATACCGAGATATTTGACATGCGATTGTTGAGGCACTAGTTGATTATTGATTTTAATAGGGGGGCATGTTTCCCGACGCAAGGTAAATGTAATATGTACGCATTTTTGCTCATTGACCTTTATTCTCCATTGTTTTAACCACAGTTCTAGTTGAAATATATGATCCTGCAGGTATCGAGATGCTTCACGACTGTTCTCGTGTACGCTTAGGAAAGCTGTATCATCAGCAAAAGTTGAGGTTAGGGTGTAATTGTTTGTCGGCATGTCCGAGGTATATATAAGATAAAAAAGTGGGCCCAGGATACTTCCCTGAGGGACTCCAGCTTCAATTGTCTGAGGAGAACTTAAAAAATCACCTTCTTTAATAATAAATTTTCGACCGACCAAGTAGCTTTCTAACAGCTTGTGTGTGTTAACCGGTAGGTTCAGCTTCAATTTATGTAGCAAACCTACATGCCAGACTTTGTCAAAAGCTTGAGAGACATCGATGAAGAGAGCGGAGCAATATTTTCTTTCTTCAAAGGCTTTTCTTATGGCGTTTACTATCCGATGGGTTTGTTCAATTGTGCTATGTTCTCGTCTGAAACCGAATTGATGGTTAGGTATACACACATTATCATTTAAAATTGGGGTTAATTTGGACGCTAAGAGCTTCTCAAACAGCTTTGATATATTAGATAATAAGCTGATAGGCCTATATGACTCAACTTTGGTGTGATCTTTTCCTGGCTTTGGTATCATCGTAACTGCTGGGTAGCTCCAGAAGCATTTTGTTGCTGATCTTATCAAAACCAGGAGCCTTCTTGGGGTTTAAATCACAAATAGCTTTTTCGATTTCTCTTATCTCAAATCTTAGGGGAACAGCTGCTCTAGCAACAACAGGTGGTAACTCGGCCGCAATATCGTGAGATATGTTTGGGGTAAATACGTTTTTTAAATGATTAACAAACAGATTTCCTTTTTCAACATCATTTCTTGCCCAACTACCATTCAAGTCTCTTAATGGTGGTTTAGAGACAACTGGCCTTTTGAGATTTCTAGCTGCACGCCATAATGAGTAGTCTGATTGTGGGTTTGCATCAAGTTCCTTAAGATATTTTTCCAGAGAAGCCGTTTTCTGAGTCTGCAGTAACTTTCTAAGCTTTTTTGTACACTCTTTTAGTAAGTTCTTAAGTAACGGGGATCTGTGCAATTGCCACTCTCTTCGAGCCCTCCTTTTTTCAGACAAGAGACGCTCGACATCTGTGGAATATATTTTAATATTTTTTGTTTTTTTGGGGGCAATACTGGAATGTTGAACAGCTAGTTTCAGAAAACTGTCAAAATTGGCAATAGAGCGATCTACATACTCCGGTGTACTAAGCGGAATATTTTCTGTGCAATGGGTGCTGAGGTATTTTCTATATTTTAACCAGTTAATTTGCGTAGCTGTCGTCGCTAAGTGACCAGTCGGAGATACAATTCTATTGGGGTTCATTATAGTAACAATTGTAGGTGTATGGTCAGAAGATAATTCTAAGGAAGCTTCAACATGAATCGTTTCTATGGGGATGTTTTTAACCACGCCGAAATCGATAACATCTGGAATTTTTTGATGATCAGTAGGCCAATATGTTGGTTGTCCGCTCGCTACCACATTTAAATCCATTTTAGAAATTGTGTTAAATAAGACACGACCCTTTGGTGTTATAAGTCGTGACCCCCAGAAGGTATGTTTAGCGTTATAATCGCCAGCAGCTAGGAAACAGGGTCCTAATGATTTAAAATATTTACAGTATTGGCTTTCTGATATTGAAAATCTAGGCGGTGAGTATAACGATGAAATTACTAGGTTTCTATTTAATTCCTCAACGCAAATGTTCGTTGCTTGGAGATAATCTTCGCGGTGATCAAACATTAGGTAGTGTTTGACTCGGGTTATAATTAAAATGGCTGAACCTCCACAAGCCCTATCTCGAGGGTCCTTGGTATCATATAGTGTATAACCATTGATTTTAAACGTATTTCTTGAGGTCAAATGAGTTTCAGAAACCATCATGATATCAATTTGTTTATTTTTTAGAAAGTATTCTAATTCATTTTTATGTTGGCGGATGCCGTTTGCGTTCCAAAAACAGATTTTTAAACAGTTCATGGCTTGTTAAGTACAGCTTACCCATTGTGTTCGTAAAATTATTAACTGTTTGCACTAATGTTTCCATGGTTTTTTCAAGACGACTTAAATTAGAAACTGGAGTTTCATCATTACTTGGCGAAGCGCCTTGCATTGCTGGTTTGATTTATGGACGTTAGCATACGAGGTTCTGTTATTACTAGGCTGCGGAGCCTGAATGCCATTAGTGTTTACTTGATTTGGTACCTGCATTTGTGGGGGATTAGTTTTCGGTCCAGCCGACTGCTTGACGATAGTATATACAGGGCATCCTCTATAATTGGCAGTGTGATTTCCGCCACAGTTGCTACATTTAAAGCTTAATAAATAGAATAAATTAACTTCATAAATAAATTCATTTAAAATATTTAATCCTTTAGGAGCTTAAATGCCTTAAAAAGTGTCTGTTTAAATTTTGATAAGAAACAAAAGCCTTAAGGTCATTATTAATATAACGACTAAGGAACAAAAGCACAGTCATCTAAACGATAAGAACAACAGCAAAACTTAAAGTAAACAAAAATAAAAACAACAACAACAACATCAAAGATGGCGAGTCAAGATTTTTGTTTCATGTTCCTGCAGTAAAAGTTGCTGTCGCTGATTGTTATTTCAAAGTTTCCGTTGGCCATTGCCACAAAAGTGTTACAAAATCCGTAATTAAAAATTTAAACCCCGTATAAAGACAGAAAAAAATCAAGAAGCAAAGCGAAATAAAAAAATCTTAAGATATTTGTAACTTTAACAAAGTCCAGACAAAACTCCTCAATAGATAGCCAGACATTAAGGCTGGCTGGCTGGATGGATGCCAGGTAGTCAAGAGCACAACTAAATTGAACTCAAAGTTATGGTCAAGATTGGCAAGTAAATAACAATAAAGATTTTTTCGTTCTGCTTTCTCGAAAAATAAAAAGAAATATTTAATACAATTCCCCCCTCATACGGGTTGAATTAAATTCGAAACCATGTCTTGAAATCTATCTGCTGCCGAAGATTTTATGAGTTTTTTTTTTTAATTAGAATTAAAACACAAATTTATGTACATATTGAATAAAATGTAAGTCAAATAAGTTTTTGAACGCAAAAAAACAAGAACATGGTTTTGATATCACGATTTCAGAGGTTCTGGTATATTTTTTTTAACTTAGACCCAGATATTTCCCAACCTGAAGATTGTTATCATCCTTCAATACAGCTAGATATATTCCTTCTGCTAAAGCCTATCCTCTGTAATTAAAAGAAAATTTACATAATAGGGTTTGTTGTTTCCCCGCGCAGACAACACAAAATTTGAATTTTTATTGTCGACAGCACTACCTTTGGGAATTTTCTAAAAGGGTCACTAAAAGAGGATTTTCAAAAAAATGGGTCACAAAGTGGGCATACAAAAGTGAAAAGGGTCAGGTTTTAATAAGCAGTTTTTTCTAATAAAGCGGTCGCAAAAAATTATTCAATTAATAAAAAATATATATAAAAAATTAAAAATATTCATACGTATAAATTTAACACAACGGCAACTCTGTGCATATAAAAGCTGCTTGCGACATGAACGTTGTTATAGCAGTGTTGCCAATAAAACAAAAAAATGGCACGAAATAGTTAAACATGATACAACAGGGTAATTTAAAAAAAGGGTCGTAAAAAGTATCTAGAGCGTCGAAAAAGGACAAATTTATACTTTAGTATCACAACGGTAACGCTGATTGTCTTGATGGTAATAGTTAATTTTGCCAAAATTTGTATTAATAGTAATAATTGCGTAAGTGTGATATTTATAGTAAATTTTGCCCAAATTAATATTAATTTTATATAATATATTTAAATATTGCCAGTAAAATGTGCTAAAAATGTCTTTCAACTTACAATATTGTAAGATCTGACCACCGTCTGTACGAAGATTATTATTTTTAGTGAACTAGCTGTACCCGGTGCGCTTCGCTTTCACATTGAAATAAAATAGCCAATTTTTTTAAAACAGATTTAGATACTTTTACTATTAGCTTTCTATTGATATACAGAAACTAACATTGTGTTTATAGTGAAGGTGTCATGACCATTTCTCCAATCCTGCCATCTTTTTAACAGATATTTTGTAAAGAAAGGCAAACACTCCCACTTCTCCAATCCAGTCTACTTTTTGGCCGATGTTCTGTATAGTTAACAACGTTAACTATTTTAATTTGAAAACTTTTCTGTAACCGTTCTCCAGATATGGAATTATTCATACTGTCTTTGTTTGGGTGGTGACACGCCCACTTGGAATTTTACAAACCCTTGTAGCCTATGTTAAGCCTATTAGCCTATTTTTACCTATTTTTCACTCGTAGCGAGGAAGTACATAGGATCAAAAGGCTTCATGTGCTTGACCTTCCGTTCAGAAAATAAGCATGTAAATATTTAAAATAGTTACTGTAAATATGTAAATATAGAGAACAAAACTGTAAACATATGAACAATTGCATACTTATAATTGTACTCAGAGTAAAAAGCACTAATGTAAATATGTTTTAACCTTAATGTAGGTTAAAACTCATGTGAATATTTATTTTTAATTAATTTGCTTATTATTGAAAATAGATTGCAAATAAAAACTACATAAAAAAAAAATTCACTCTAAATATTTGAATTTCCAAAAATCTCTTTTTTGTGGGACTATTTGTTGGGAGACTTATTCACTGCCCAAATTTTATGTCTCTTACTTCAGTCACTTTACTTAGTTATAAATTTGATTGAACAGCTGCGTCCTATGGAGGTACTACTCCCCTGCCCCTATCGACAAAATAAGTAGTATATTTTATTTTTGGGGCTCACAGGACGCTTTTGTAAAAATGTATTGCTCCCCCTACCACCTACCCCCTTTATTTTTATTTTGAAAGGTGTAATTTACCATAAAAGTGGGTCCATAAGAGTGACTCCTACCAAGTTTGAACATCCTCACTACAACCGTACTTAAGATATACGATATTTAACATTGGCGTCATATGGGGGTACCACTTCCCCTGCTACTATATTTTTTCAATTTCGGGGTTCAGAAAATGCTACAGCAAAAAGTTACAGAAAAGGGTGCAGCGGCTTTTAAGATATGCGATACTTAATATTGCCAACCTACCCCTATCGAAAAAATAAGCACCCTACTTTATTTTCGGGGCTCACGTTTTACTGTAAAAAATTTCAGGAAAATCGATTCAGTAGTTTAGAAGTCTATAAGCCAACAAACAAACAAATATATAGATACTAGAAAAGAAAAGATAGAAAATTTTGTTAAAATTTTTTTTTAAAGAACATTTGGAGAAAGTTTTTTATTTATAGAAAATTTTGCGCAAATTTGGTTATGATAGAAAATTTAAATTGTGCAAAATTTTGTAAATTATTGCAAGTAATATTTTTTGTTTCTTATTATGTGTAATTTTTCCTCAAGAATTAGTCCCCAAACCTTTTATTCCCCCAAATATCTTTTGAAAATAAAAAGTTTCACTCCTTCTTTGAATTTAGAAATATTTCCTTGACGATCTCAGTTTTTTTTTTTTTTTTTTTTTGGTCATATAAACGAGTTTTAAAGCTGTACAATATTATGATTTTCACTAATTTATTTAATTCTTACGAACTTTTTTTTTTGGTTATTAGCCAAAATTTACCGTTATAGTGAAATTACAAACATCGCATAATTTGTGTGGTGAGACGAAAATACTTACACGGACTTACGTAAAATTGTCATCGTTGCAAGTAGCTGTGTAATATAATGCATAATAGTTCAAATGGAAACGGCGTAGTTATTGAGTGGGGGGAAACTATATAAAAATAAATCCTTCAAAAGGGGTATTCTTTAAGAATATTTAGCAAAACTTTTTGAAGTAATGGAAATTATGGCCGAATTCACCGACATATCAATTTATGTTTAAAATTCGTTTTTAATATCAAATAAAGATAAAATTTTATGAAAAACAATATTTAAATATGAAATGATATTTAAATAGAATTGGTGAAATTGGCCAGTAATGTATAATATAAAAGTTAATTGATGTTTTTATTGACTCTTCGAACACCAAACACCGCAAAGAAAACACATTTTTCTATATAGTCACTTCAACAAAATTATTTCTAACGAAAAAGCTTTAAATTAATTATTGCTACCTTAAACATATTATTGTCACTGGCAAGCTATTATGGTATGTTAAAAATTGTTTATTTAAGTGAATTTATATATAATAATGTGCTTTATTCCTTAAAGGTTTATTGAAATATCCGTACAAAAGGATATTTTTTTAGTGCTTTCCTATGGAAGGATGATTAGACCAGTGCCCGTCAAAAAGGGGTGTCCGCTTACGGAAGATAACTTTTAAGAGAGATTACACGTTGTAATCTTCGAACTACGCCTTTAGTTAATGTCTTTTCACTGTAATACTTGTTACACAAAATAAATATTTTTCTATTTCTTTTTTCAGTTTTTTTTCTCGTAATATCTTGCCCGATGTTTATACTAGATGTTTGTTTTTAAAAGAGCGCGTTTATGGGAAACCACATTTGAAAAAGCCAAATTCTAAATGAACGCAACAAAAAACCAACAATTTATGAAAAAAAAGCTTCAAACTAAGAATACAGAAGAAGAACATTTAAACTTTTTTAAGGTGTGTCCAGAAAAGCAGTCCAAAGACCAACAAATAAAATGACAACAACAGCAGAAATACACATGTTCAAATGTTAGACATCTTTTGGATAAAGAAACGATAACAAACAAACACACAAACAAGCAAACAAACAAATGTTAAAAATTTTGATTGTACAGGGTGGAAAATTAAAAGTGTTTTTAGAATTAAAAATAATTCAGATAAGGCGGCAGTGGTCACAAATCTTGGTACTGATATTTTTCTTTATATTCAAAATGGTTGCGAAAAATTTTTTGAAAAGTTTTTTATCAGAACAATTGTAATGGAAACATTATTATCGAATATTAAATAAAGAAGTAATTGCATAACTATTAAAGGCATTCTTTCAATTAATTTTTTTTTAATCTGTTTGTTTCTTAATACAAAAAATTGGGATTCAAATTTTCAGTCTTTGCCTGTTTTTTTATCTTCCGCTATCAAATATCATCTGATCTGATTGGTTTACTATTAGTCACATACATCTGTCGATAAGACCGTAGATTAAACTTTAAGGCCAGTTTACACGGTAATACAATGTATTACGACTTTGTACAATCAAAATATTATGAAATTCTCTCCGTGTTTAAAAGAAAAAAATAAAAATCTTTTGTAAGTATAATTCTTGTTTACACGGATGGTATAAGTAAAATCAAAAATAATAACAAAAAAACAGATGGTTGCAGTTTTAAATTTTTACAAAAACAACATGAAAATTTCCTGAGTTGATTTTAGTTGTTTTTGTAATTGTATAAAAATGCTACCACCTTCAATATACTCCGTTAAAATACACCTCTGGTGTGATGAGAATACATTAGTTTCTAAAATGGTTTAGAAAAAAAGCATTTACCGACCGCTTGTCAGATTTTGTATCCGTATTCTCTCTTACTCAATACATTTTGCTTTTACATGATAAGATTTTTCTCATTCTACATAATTATTCGACAAGTCGTAATACAAAATATTACCGTGTAAACTGGCCTTTAAGAAATTGATGGTATTAGTCAACATGTGTTGTAATTTTCTTAACATCTCCCTTCCAAGACAAGAAGAATTGTATTTTTTGTTTAAAGTAATTGTTTAATGGTTGTTAGCCAACACATATTATGGTCCCTGCAATGGCAACATACAAACTTTTGTTGTTTTTAACAAAATTTTTTTCACGATTGATAATATTTTGTTTCTATTTAACAATAAAGTGTTTACCTCGCTTGAAACTTCAAATATGATTGAATTTAACAATATAATGTTTTAATAAAATAAAGCTACAACTATACACTTAAATATATTATGTTTGCCTTAACCATATCATTATCACGGCAACCATATTATGGTGAAATTCACCCATCCAAAAGCTATAGAGTTGCCTCCGAACATGTAATGGTTAGTATTTAATTACAATAATATCTTCGAAATTATAACATTTTAAAACATTGTATGTTTAATTTTAAATTTGAAATAATATGTTTAAAAAGCAACAACATTCTGGTCGTTTGCATTTCACAATAGTTGCTTAAAATTCTCATTCATTTTATTTTAATTATTGACTAAAATACATAAATTTACGTAGAATAAACTTGTAGAACAGGAAAAATGGTAATCAAGGTCGTCACAGGCTGGAATTTGAATCAAAGGAGATTTTTATAAAAGTGGAACATAATAACTATCAGAAATAAAAAAAATTAAATAAAATTATAATTTGACACTTAACAAACAAATTGAAAAAATGGATGAAATAAATATTTTGGTTGATATTGATTCATTTTTATCATTTTGATTATGTTAATGTTGAGTTCCAAAAAATTTTTGTTGATTTTAATCACACTATGGTCATATTTAAACACAATATGGTAACCTGTAATCATAAACATTGTAAAAATTCAACCATATGTCGCTTTTAGAATATGATTACCTCCAATCATATTTTTTTTCTAAGTGTAGAATCAGTTTTCTTATGTGAAAAAGATTGGTTCCATTTTTTGGTGTCCAGTGTTGACATCGCGTATTAGTTTGGAAATCTTCTTATGTATTTTATATGCGCCAATTTATATTTCATCCAGTTTCTTTCTATTCAAGCGGTTTCTGTTCTCAAAATAAAGGATTTTTAAAAAAGAAATAAAAACTCCCAGGTTTTGATATAAATTGTATTAAAATATTTTTAAAAAGAATACTTTGTATTGAGTACATAAACTTGATGCCAATTTTTCTCTAAAAATCCAAAGTTTCTTCAAGACTGTAAAAAAAATTTTTAAAATCTGGGTAACCAAATTTCAGCTGGTTTAAATCTAAAATGATTTAATATAGAACTTTAAAAGTTCGTCAAGCCCAAATATATGATGCTCACTTTTAAGTATAGACACATAATTTTCAAGAGTGAGCCCTATATTACTTCCTCCTTTAATTTAGTAGTTTAAGTAAGAAATTGTTTTTAAAGACTTAAGTTTAATAACAAATACAACAAATGCTATATATAGGTAAGATAGAAAGACTTCTGAACGAAGAAAGACCGCAAAATTTCGAAGTAAAATTAACGTTTAAGTATAAATCAATTTAGACGATTTTTTTTAGATATAAACAGCTATTCGGGATAAATATGTGATAAAGTAGTTTCTAGAAGGGGATCTATATGGGACTTAAATAAATTTCTAACACAACTTTTTAAAAATTTGCTTTTTGAGCTGCTATTGAAAGGCTTCTGATATTCAATCCATGCATTTCTACATTTCTAAAACTACGCAAGTTCTCCTATTTTTTTCATTATTTATTTTATAAAACTTCATATATTGAAATATGAACTAACAATAAGTAATCAAATCTTATTCTTATTCATAAGTGTACGTCCTGTCAATGCCTGACGAAAATTTTCCTAATCACGGGTCCAGTTCAATTATGTGTTTAGCGCTCTTCTGATTGGATACGAGTTGTAGTGTTTCTTTTCCTTAAGCGATCAAGCCGCCATCATTCAAAATACTTTGAGCTACTGAATTTGGGTGCAGTTCAAGACTTTTGAAATAATTTATTATTTATGTTTTATGATCATAATTTTTACTGATGGCACATTGAGATCTTTGTAAATGTTGTTGTTTTTTCACATACCAGGAAGCGTATGTAAGGAGTCGAAGAATTTTGTTTTGGCGCCTTTGGATTTTTTCTATATTGGAGGCCGGGGCAATGCCCCATAACTAAATTGAAATACTAGATTGGCTTATAGTTAGAGTTGTAAAGTAAAAGTTAACTATCCAGACTAAGAGTAGGAGTACAATTAGCCAATTTATTTGAATTGCCTTAACCCTGAAAGGTTACTCTTCATTTTAGTACATTAAGGTTAATCTTCGTCGAATCGACGTACTTTTTAAAAAATAAATTTTAGCAGAACGATTTTTAAAGTAAAAAATAAACAAAAATCTGTTTAAGTTAGACGTTTTATTAAAAAAAAATAATATATAAAAAATAAAAATTCTTTTTCTCTCTAAAATTCAATACGAATTTGAACAAATTTTTTTTTTTTTTTTTTTTGTTTTTCAAATTAATTAACTTTTTAAAACAACAAAAGCTAAAAAGGTAAAAAATGAATTAATTTTTTTCTTTTTCAGCCTTTAAAAATAATCAGTCAAATAATACAAAAGAAAAAAAATATTTAGCTATTAGCCATATTTTACGCATGAGGCACAACGTTCAATTTTATGTTCACAACAGCTGCTTTTCTGACATTTATAACATGTACTTCTCGTATGTACAAATTCAACGCTCTTTTGGTCCTTTGACAACTTCGCGACGGATTCTTTTCGATTAGGTATTTTATTTTGAATTTTTTTCTTAATAAAGGGAGGTGTCTCGAATCTGCCTCTTAAATAGGGAGCCACGGGAAAATTAAATTTATGGAGATTTTTCAGATACTGTCGTCGGTTTTTGGGGTTTCGATCTTTTTGGAACATATTGTGAGTATATATGACTTAGCTGTTGACAAAATATTAAATATTCCAAAAAATTGATACAAAACCTTACACTAAGGGGACTCTTCGTCGTTGCGACGATTACACACCTCTGAATTTTAACTTTAAAAAAATGAGGATCCAACGTACGTCCACTCACTACAAGCTTACGGCATCAGCTAACGTTGTTGAAAAAAGAGCGTAATTTGAATACATATAAAAAAGTTATATGATAAAATGTAAATGAGCTTCTTCGATTCAACGAAGAGTAACCGAGCAGGATCACTGGCCTGCAGTGGCGAGAAGGCGACTGGCAGAAATGGATTCCGCAACTTTGTTAGTAGTTCGAGTTGGTTCCACATATCAGAAAAGTTCTAAAAGATCTAAGATATGATGGGTTTCAAGTTCTCTTACTAAAGCCCCTGTTTCTTTAAGATTTCACCTAAAACAGTCATTTGAAATCACGTTAGGACTTGTTTTGAACCAAATAACATGCTCAAAAATATGTAAAGAAATAATTTAACAAATGTTTATTATATTTTTGTCCGGTAAATATTTTTCTATATTTAAGTGTCTTATAAGTATAAAATAAAAACAGATTAATAAAGAGTGGATTAATCAAATTTTAATAGAAAATCTGTTTCAAGGGGTTAGTAACAATTATTGACTAATCCCCGTATTTTTAAACTATTATTAAATTAAATAAACGTTTATTAAGGAAAATTTTCATAGAAAATTTCGTCAACAATTACTGACTAAAAATATGGAAAAATATTTGTTTTCAACTTCAATATAAGACAAGAAGGAAAGAGTACTTGGTCAGCCCCGACCACATGGTACACTTCATTATACAGGGTGGCCCAAAATTAACGAAGTGGTTTGAATTGCTTATAACTTTTTTTATTAAAATTTTTTTTTTCTTTTTTTCAGTATTTTTTTTAAAAAAAAGATTTGGGGAATTTAAAATAGAACAGTTCTCAATTGAACAACGTCCCCAATTGCAAGGGAAAAATGTGATTTTAATTGACCTCCGCGTTCATCGGATTAACCCACCCCAGACTGTTTTCTTTGGGGTTATATGAAAGGAAAAGTCTACATTAATAAGCCTAGAACTATCCAGCAATTAAAAAGCAATATACGCGACGAAATAAACAACATAACACCTGAAGTTTTGCCAAAGGTTATGGAAAATGTTTTGGAAAGAGCACGAATTTGCGAAGCAGAAAATGGCCACCACTTGCGAGATATTATTTTTCATAACTAAACTAAAAATATTCCCCATTTATGAACTGTATTAAAAAAAATTAATATGTAATAATTATTTCTTAATTAAAAATTTACAACGAATTCAAACCCCTTCGATAATTTTGAGCCACCCTGTATAATTAACAGAAAAGAAGGGGTACCCTGTTTAGGACCCTTCAGAAAACAAACTTATGATCATAGGAAGGGTGTTTATATGGAGCATATGGGGATTATATGGCACCTCTCCACTATTGTATGTATAATTATAAAGTTTTGCACAAATCAATTGAATATATTAAAAACATACAACTAATATTAGTAAGAAAACAAAATTTCAACTTCTCCTATGATCCAAATTCAGTTCTCTATAGGGAAATGTCATAGTTTAACTGAGAAATTTAATAAATAATAATTTGTCTAACAATGTTGGCGAATCTGTCTAACTACTTTTTTTGACACAGCCTTTCCTGTTTAATTTGTTACACTTATTTATTGTTCCTGAATGTATTTCTTTAATGGACAAAAGAAAGTACCCAGCAAAAAAAAAATGTGTGTGATTGAAACGCTTGTCAAGCACAAATTGATTGCACAACAGTTTTTTTAAAATAGTAGAAAAAAAAACAAATTAAAGTCCAAAATCGACTTGCCAAATAAATAAAAATAACTGAAATATATGATAATAACACTGAGACATAAAGACACACATACGCAACAGAACTCATATACAGAAATAAACATTTGAACCCACTTTTATTTATCCACCTATAAAACGACATTTACAGTTGTTCTTGTATTTTACATGAAATAATAAAATCACCAACCGACCAACAACAATTCCACAAACCACCACTTGTCTGTTTTTGACTCACTCACCTCTCGTGATTGACTAACAGCCAAAATGAGAAGTGTGCAAGTTACCACTTAAGGCAATTTACTTAGCACAAGAGTAAATATCCCAAATGACTGAACAATTTTTATAAACTTAAAAGAAACAATTTTTGTTTTTGGATAAATCTTAAAAAACAGCCACAACAAATAAAACTTACATACCAAAATTGTTCGACTTCTTAAAACATGGCCATGGCTTGAATACAACAACAATGTCCGCTGACATCGCTTTCTTTAGAGTTAAAATTCATGTAATACTTGCCAAAACCAAAAAATTACTTAACAACATTTTGATAAAATGTCGTCGTGGTCATTTCACAAACTAGTAAAGAGTATTAACTCTCTAAAGCGTTACCGCTGCCGGCAGTTGTTGTGCGACTCCCGAGGTATAAATAAATATTTTCAATTGTTGAATTGTTGAATGCTAATGAATAAATAAAAGAAGTTTTTAATTTTTCTTTATTTATTCTATTCCAATTGAATATCGTTTTAATTGTCGCCAGAATAGTTGTGTGGGTTATTGGGTCAATAGCGTTAGGAATTGTTAATAGAATGTTTGAAATATTTTGAGTTTTTTCTCATGGGCGGTTTGGTTGTTGTTTTTTAACATTAAAGACCTTATCAGTGAGAAATTTTCAGGACTTTTGCTTTAGAAAAAAGGGTTTTTGCATATTGTGCAATTTTTTAAATATTCCTTAAATTCCAAGTAGTAATAAAAAAAAAATTTATGTCAGAGTTCAGAAAAATTCATATATGATCGTTCATATTTACGCATTCATGAATTCCTAATAAATGAAAAATCAAAAATGCTTAACTTTTTTTCACATTCATAAAAGAATTTGTAAGTTTTCGCGCATTCACTCATGAACGTGAGAAATTAATAAACAATTTTGATATTTTAATTAGGCTAAAGTTCATCAAATTTAATTTTTATTAAATTATTTTTATGAAGAAGGGAATTTTACAACATGAAATTTATTAAAATTTACGGATAATTTTTCGTTCTCGACTAAGCTGGGAACCAAACCCAGGCTTTCACGGACAGGTTACCCTTTCATGGTTCGATTGCAACCACTCAATCTCTTCAGAGGGGTCTGCCGTTTAACACTCATCTGTCGTACAATAAATTGTAGTAAATTAAACTAAAATATATACTTGTATTTTGTACTGCAGGGTTAATTGTTTTCAAAGCTAAAACTGGTTTTTTTTATAAATAAGATTCAGATTTTTATTTCCGCTGCAACTCGGTGTAAGTCATGTGCCAAGCAAGTAACATGTAACAGCTTTGGATAAAATATTTTAAGCTTATTGACAGCCTTAGCCATGTAAAGGACTGTATTGGTTAAAAATAGAAGCTCTCTTGTCGAAATCTTGGAAATCTTGTATTTTAGGCAGAGCTCCAAAAAAATTTATTATTAATTTAAAATTTTTTTTTGGAATAATTTTTTTTTTTTTGTTTACATGGATATTTTTTGAAGAACTTTTTTTATAAAATGTAAATTAAAAACAAATATCACTTAAAAATTTTAAAATATTCAAAAATATGCATTTAATACCCAAATATGCAAAAATATGCATTTTCACCAAAATATGCAAGAACAAATCGATGTCATTTTAACGCAAATTAATTGATTCGAAAAGATAATTGGTAGACATAAATCTTATATTATCGACAAAAAATATGCATTTGCATGGAAATAGCATCCAAACTTATTTCCTCTTGGTGTTAGCAAAATTTGTTCCAAGTAGCTTCGATAGCTATTTGATCAATCTTTTGAAAAATTTTTTTTTTTTGTTTGTTTAAATTTTATTTTTAAACTAAAACTTTTTTTAATATTTTTTATTGTTTGTTTGCTCAAAAGAAAGCTTATGTCTTTTCCTTAAAGGTAATTTTGGTCGCTTTTGGGATTCAAGTGGCTTATGTATAAAAAATAATTTCTAACTCAAGACGAGGGTTTTTCAATTTTTAGCATATGCAGCACTATTTTGAATTTTTTCCTAAAAGACCAGAACTAACTTAAAGGACTTAAAGAAATTAGCTTTCTTTTAAGCAAAAAAAAAAAACATTCCGGATAAAAAAAAAATAAAAAGAAGTTTTAAATTAAAAAAACAAAAATTTTAAAATTTAAAAAAAAAAATTTAAGATTGATCAAATAACTATCGAAGCTACTTGAAACAAATTTTGCTAACACCAATACGTAATGTGTTACATGGATGGGAAAGAACACCTGTTTACCCAAAATGTAAAATTTTGACCCCCTCTCACTCAGAAACTTTTTGACCGATCTTGTTGAAAATTTGTGTCTAAACTACTATCCAATAGGACTAACCTTAGTGCAAATCATCCAAATCGGAAGACATCGATTCGAAAATTGGGTCACTTGACATGAAAACCCCATTAATAAAAATGTGTTTGTTGGGTTTGATACACATTACAAACACTGCAAAATTATTTAACCCTTTTTGTTTCAGTAGAAACGCTGAACTAATAATAATTGTCACTTCTAATGTAAAAAGTATTCCAAAGTTTCCAAAAATTAATAAGTTATATTAAAACAAAAATAAAATTTACAGTGTTGTAAGAGCAACGGATAGTATGGGTTGGGAAATATTTAGATGCTGTATGTCACAGACTAGATATCTAATTCTACAATCATGCTACGTTTCGATATTTCTGCTCATCGCATTAAAAAACAGAAACATAAGAAAGCTGATTTGCGCCAAATTAACAATTTTCCGCACAACAAGTCGATCAAAAATGCAAGCGAACGATAACGTTATACATAGTTTTCATACAAAATTTGCAACACACTAAGAAATATTATGCAACCCCAAATGTCAAAATCAGTTACTTGTAATGTGTTTGTCGACAGAGGAACTTTGTTGAAATAATTAACGAAACTTTTCCTTACATACTAATATTAAACACCTTTTTATAATTATATTTTTTAAAACCACACATTAATAAAATTATGTGTATAGCTTTATGAAATATTTTTCACAAAATTCTATTAGTTATTTTTGTTTACTGCTTTGTTTGTTTTTTGTTTACTTCTTTGTTTTGTATTCGGCTTTGTTTGTAGCGCAGAGTTGTGTTTTTATGGCTTTATTTATATATTTATATAAAACTAGCGTTTTATTTGTGGAATTGTTGATGTGGCAATACAGTAATTCGACGATAAATAAATAGATTACAATAGGTCTGTCTGCGTACTTTTCCAGTAGCAAATACTCAGTAAATTTTTTTGGGAGAGTAAGACCAATTTTACTCTGTCGGCAGAAAATATCTCAAAAAGTACGCAGACAGAATCCAGTGAAATCTTGCAAGAAAACAGCTGATCGGTGTGTAGGCAATTGAAATGACAAAGCAAAATTTAGCAAAATAGCGACTTTTGGGAATGTAAAAACCGGGAAACAAAAATACCCAAATAATGGGATTTACCGAATGAAATCAAAAAGTTAGCGTCGAATTTAGGAATTTAAAAGGGGAAGTATAAATATTTAATATTTTTAACAAAAATACAAAAAATAGTTAAAAAACAATTAACTTTTTGAAACAAAATGAGCGATGCGTGCAAAAAATCGTTCGTTCCGTTCCCGAGATTTCTGGGTTCGATTTTTTGCAGAATATATACAGTTTGGCTGAGTTCCAAAACATCAATATACTTTGCAGCACAAGTCAAAAATGTATATTCAAGTTTAATAATGCACAGCTTTTGTATTATGTTCTCATTAATTACTTTTTTGGTGCACATTGGGACAAATAGAATTGTAATAACCTACACGGTTGCATTGTAGCATGCATTTAAAAAAGATAGTTGCTTTGCAACCGACGTTTTAGAACTCAGCCTTTATACCGTGCAAAAGCTTGTGTTCCAAGGGATAAATCAGTAAAGCTTTGTACTGACCATTTTGGATGCACCCAAATATCTCGGGAACTAACCGAACGATTTTTTGCACGCATTGCTTATTTTGTTCCTAAATGTGTATTTTTTTTATTTGTGCTAACTATTTTTTGTATTTTTATTAAAAATATTAGTTATTTTTACTTCCCCATTTTAAATTCCCAAATTCGACGCTAACTTTTTTTACTTTTGGAAATCCCCCTAAATTCCTAAATTCGACGCTAACTTTTTGTTGTTATTCTGCAAAAGACCATAATTTGGGTATTTTGTTTTCCCGGTTTTTATATTCCCAAATTCGACGCTATTTCGTCGACGCTATCTTGGCACACGTAATAAAAACAGCTGTTCAAACTAGTTGCAAAATCTTGCAAGAGGAAATTTCTCCAGTAACATTTTGTAAGTTCTCTAACTTCCAACTGTCAAAAAAATCTCTTTTTGGCTCTCTCGCTGCAAGAGATTTAAAGTACACAGACAACATTTTGTAATATTTTGCAACATTTTTCACAAAATGATGCAAAATATGTGTACGCAGACAGACCTATTAGAAACGTAAATCCTGTCGACACCATGTTACACCATGTTCACACGGACAGCAATATTCGTGTCTCGCTCTCTTATTCATGTTTCGCGCCCCAAACATGACTGAAACGACTTGTTTCCCCATACAAAATTTTGAGAGCGAAACAGGTCGTTTCATTTTGAAACAGGCTGCGAAACAGGAAAAATGTATTATCATCTCCAATTTTGATAACATTTATCGTTAGTTTATCTGAACTAGCTCTCAAAAAATCAAGACGAAGAAAAAACAAAATTAAAATTGATGTTTAATAAAGTAAAGTGATAATTATAACATAATAATATTAATTAAAGTATTAAATAATATATTTTTAAGTTTTATTTACTTTATTATCTATTTAAAAAAAAAAAACACATTAACAACATAAAAAATATGTCAAAATGAAACAAGAATGAATCGTATGAACAGCATGTTTGGCAAACTAGTTTCAGAGAGCGAAGCGAGTGGTTTATATCGTCGTATGAACATAGCATTAGAGGGCGGCTTAAGAGAACAACAGTGAGTGTTTTATTGTCGCTTGCTTAAGTTATCGATCAACATCATGAGCCAGGCTGTAGGCTTACTTCCCATCTGTGGCGTAAGTATCATTTAGGTATAAGAACTTAGAAAAGCTATAAGCGACGAGAAGTGGTGGTTTTTCTCAGAACAAAAATATACTTTTAAAAGAACCCTTTTAAATTTTAAATGGCTTTTCTACAAAACTTAAAAACGTTTTACCAAAGATATACAAATGACAAATTTGTTGCCAACTTTTAAAAAAATTGTGAACTAAGTGGGTGTATAACTGTCAATGAGACGCTGGTGAAGTTTAGTGTTCGATGTCTTTTTATTTCCTATATGTCAAAAAAAACCTGGCAAATATGGATTGTTTAATTGAACAAGTTTACACGTAATATTAATATCTGCCCGCTGTAAAAATATCTTGGTATTTTGACAGTGTTGCCAAAACTTGGTGATCAAAAATAGCTAATTTTATGGAAAAAAATGGCTAAAAAAAGCTTTTTTTAAATAAAAACACATTAAAATTCAATAACAAAACAGAAATTATTAATTTAAAGTTGCTTACGATGAAATTGTAAGCGGGGATCAATTTCTTAAAAAAGATTAATCGTAAATTAATATTTTAATAGATATTTAAAGAATTAAATCATCCATAAATTCGATGTCGTTATTGTTTATCTTATAGGAATCACTCGTGCCTATTAGTTTAAAATAATTTGAAGGTTAATCATAATCACGATAACATTTACCCAACACCTTTTGAGTCCAGATCTACAATAAAAAACAAGAAAGAAAAAATAGTCAGTCACCACCGACTATATGATAGATACCCTATACCAAATTAGAACCTATGTATATTATCAAATAATCTCCAGAATTGCGACTGTACTTTGCGCACAAGGTTTACAATGACAGCCAGCCTGCCAGCCAGCCGGACGAACATTGTTAATTCGATTAAAAAAGTGATTCTGAGCCAGTCGGTATACGTAACGGTGCGCTAAGGGCCAATATTTTAAGGTGTTAAAAATATCAGCACAAGCGCATAGTACCCTCTCCACTATTGTGGTGTTGGTATAAATATTTTATTGTTATGGTAAAAATATTTACCTAATTGATAAAATCGAATTAACGGTTGCTTAAAATAACTTATTTCTCAAATTACTTTTAACGATGTTTACTTGGCTAAATACCCTCTCTACTTCAGCATTAGACCATGGAAGTGAGAGCAACTTTATAGTCAATTCTGAAATTTCAACAAAATTTTTGTTGTCGCCTGCATCTCTTTATTGAAATACTTGCAACCAAAAAGAAACACCGATTTTTGTATTGATCCATTTTATAAATTTAATATTGCAACACTGAGCTTTTATTTTAAGAGATGTTTCATTGCCATAGTTTATAGCGATTTTCAACATTTGTAAAAGTTGTGAAAAAAAAATTAAAGGCGTTTTAGTTGTTAAAAAATGTTTATTTTACATTTATACATTTTTATGATAAAATAAAAGATATTATTTTAGAAAAACTAAAGATATTATTTTTCTTAAATCTTTGGATGAAGTTTCCTGGCGATCTGGCCTAAGCAACCAGTGGAATGCGCATAGGAATAGCTTATCCCTTCAACAATAAATTTCAGTGTTTTTATCAAGAATAAAAATTGGGAATTAAGCACGACTAACAAAATCTTGTAAAATTTTGTATTCCCAAAAATACTTTGATAATCTTTATATTAAGAGTTAATACAGTATTGTGGAACAGGTACGATATGTATATTAGTGTTATAACTTATTGTCATTTTTTGCAAATATCAAAATGGCCCCAGCAAGTCGAGTAGTCCATTGAAAACTATTAAAAAAAATTATATTAATTTTTCGCGGTTTTCAAAAAAGGTCACCCACAAAACGCGGTAAAGTTGAAAATTATTTTTTTTTTTTATTTTTAATTTTACTTATGCATTTAGCCAAAAACTCACAGTTTTTTTTTATAAAATTATTTTATTATTATTAAACTTTTTAATTTTTTTTTTTTTTTCATTTATTAATAATTCATGTTGTGTAAAATTCCTTTCTTTATAAAAATAATTTAATGAAAATTAAATTTGATGAACTTAAGCCTAATTATAAATATTAAAAATTAATAATATAATAATTTAAAAGATTTTGTTATTCGTGCCTAATTCCCAGTTTTTATTCTTGATAAAAACACTTGCAATTTATTGTTGATGGGATAAGCTATACCTATGCGCATTTCACTGGTTGCTTAGGCCAGATCATCAGAAAACTTCATCCATAAAGATTTTAGAAAAACTAAAGATATTAAACCAAATAAAATAAAGAATCATAAACAACAGTTCTTCTTGTAACAATATCAAAGTTTAAACAAAAAGTTTTTCTAAAATCTTTATGGATGAAGTTTCCTGATGATCAAGAATAAAAACTGGGAATTAAGCACGAATAACAAAATCTTTAAAATTGAAATTTTGTATTCCCAAAAATTACTTTCGATAATAAACTGGAAAGTGCACGGCCTAAAGAAACTTACCTGGCAACATGCTTTTGCAAGTTGTTTTTTTTTGCATTTTGTTTTTTCTTAACCTACTTACAACTACAATTAATGTTGGAAGAATTCCAATCAATTGTAGTGGGGAATGTAAGAAGAGATAAACTCACTGCTTATTGTTGATGTTTTTGTTTAAACTTTGATATTGTTACAAGTAGAACTGTTGCTTATGATTCTCATACTTAACAGTTTTATTTGGTTTAATATCTTTAGTTTTTCCAAAATCTTTATCGATGAAGTTTCCTGATGATCTGGCCTAAGCAACCAGTGAAATGCGCATAGGAATAGCTTATCCCATCGACAATAAATTTCAAGTGTTTTTATAAAGAATAAAAACTGGGAATTTAGCACGAATAACAAAATCTTTTAAATTAAAATTTTGAATTCCCAAAAATTATTTTGATAATTAACAAAATATTTAAAATTTTTTTATTAAATTCTTTTGTTTTTAATCCAAATTTTTTATATTTTTAATAAGGCTTAAGTTCATCAAATTTAATTTTCATTAAATTATTTTTATGAAGAAAGGAATTTTACAACATGAAAATTAATTAAAATTGTTATTGATAATCTTTCATTTTTGACCGTGGCCGTGGCTCAAACCCTGGCCGGCAGGTTACTATGACATGTTTCGATCGCAACCACTCGATCTCCTCAGATGGATTTACCGTTTACACTCGCAGCCATCGATGACTGCTGACGTCAATAGTCAAACATCAGTCCCTAAACCAAATTGTATTTAACCTTTGGTAGATCGAAATTTGCTTTTTTGAATGATTTTACATGCTTTTTCCTACTTCTGTTTTTTCCGTACTTTTGTCAAGAATTCTTCCTGAAGTCCAAAGTACATTTTGGTTTTTTCATTATTGTCTTTTTTCTTGTTGACCTTTTTCAGCACAACTTGAAGGACAAATGTAAACGTAGAGCTCGTGTCTTTTCTTTAACAATAATTAGTATTGTGGTTATTTTGTTCAATTATTTATGGTTTTTAATCCAAATTTTTAATATTTTTTTTTTATTTTATATTTTATTCTTTTGCTTAGGGATTTTAAAAAATCGCTTTTGTGGATGAGGTTCTTATTTTCAAACGACCCAAACAAATAGTATTCGTAAATAACACAATATTCGCTATCGCGTAGTGCTAGGGCCAAAATGTATATGGGTAATTCCAAAGTGTTGAACGTGACAGTCGTACGCATCAAAAATGCAATAACATTTTAAACAACAAATATTTTTACGTTCTTTTAACGCTTAAATTATAGCACTAAGAAAGCACTGTTATCTATACTTAAGTTTATGAGGGGCGCGATTTAAGGTCAAAAATAATGGCAAAAGACGTAGCAATTCGAACGTGAAAAAAATAGAAGTAGTTTTTGTGGCCATGTATAAAAAGGCGTAATTCAACGAAACCTGGCACAATTTCTAGTCAAACTATGTTCAGAATTTTACGTAGCAATATAACCGTTAAATATCTTTGGTTTGATTCATAAAATTTTCTTTTTTTTTTTTTTTGTTTAAGCCAAAATCTGGTTCGATACGTGACACTTCGAACGTGACATTTTTTCCATAATAGTTTAACTGAATAATGACTAAAAAAATAAAAATTTACCGTTAATTCGAATAACATATTTCTCTTTGAACTCTTCCTTATATTACAGACCATGTAAGAAAATTTTTTTGGAATAATTTTCATCAAATATCACCTCTGTTAAGGAAGATAATATTAAAGAAAACATGCAATTAAACATTCTCACAAATAAGAAATTACGTTTGCACAACTTTGCAGTCTGATTGTTCATCTAAGTGAACAAATTTATAGGTAAATTTATAAAATTAGTAAAATCTAAATATTTCTATATAACAATATCGTAAAATAATCAGCTCTTAATAACTTTTAAATTTTCGGTCACGGTGGACCTTTTGACGGAAATGCCCATATAAATTGTACAGAATTTGTGTTATGAATTTTTTTCCGGAAAATATTTACTAAGACTTCAATTGCATCATGTCGTTTCTCTTGGGGGAAAAGTCATGACTTTGAATGTTTCTTTTAAACAGCTACTAACTTTAAAATCATGCCTGCATCAAAAACATAATAAAAATACTATTTTACAATTACCTGATATAAAATATTTATTTCTAATTAAAATAAAAATTCATCAGGTGTTTTTAAATTTTTCAAAAAAAAAAAAAAAAAACAAAAAAAAAACATTAACAATCATAATCAGTAGGTGTTGATCAGTTGACCTTCAGCAAATAATGACAAATCATCATAAAAAACATGTTGTGTTTAAATGGTTTAAAACAATATTTTAAACGTTGTTTAGTTTTCCATATAAAAACACAGTCAAAACTTAACATTTGCAAAGGCCTTTGATTTCAAACGATTTAATAATGACCAGCAAATTCTTAAACATTCAATTACAGTTATTACATTTTGGCATTTTTTTTTTTAAGATAAGATTCTAATACTGGCAATTGTTAAACAGACATGGCTTTCCAACGCACAGAGTTTCTAAAGTCTTATTCTTAAGAAATCAATAAGACATTTGGGATTATATCAATGGTATGAAAACAAGCCAATGTATTAAAATTGGCTAGACAATTTTTCGTTTGACATTAAAAGAAGAAAAAAAGCTGCTTAACAAGAAGTTGGAGAAGTAAGAATGTTTGTGTTTGTTAAAAAAAAGAAAGAAATTTATTTATTTTATATGTCTAAGTATTAAAAAAAAAAAATGTTAAGTATTATTAGATATTGTTTGTTTGCCCAAGCAGCTGTGTAATTTTCAAAGATAATCCAAAGATTTTGCTAATATATGTCTAAAGACAGTCACGTTTTTTTAATTTAATTTTTTATTTAACTATTAAAAATAATAATAAAAGATTATTAGTTTTTATTGAAAAGGAGTTTTAATAAAGATAAATTTAATAAAAATAATTTATTTTAATTTCTTATTTAATAAAAAAATGTTTTTGGTTTTAGTGTAAAAACAAAAAACTTAAGACACAAGCAGTTGTGATCCCATTTTTTTTTTTGCAAGATCTTTCAAAAGCGTCCTTTTCCACGACATTCGTGGATGAACTGCTCTTTGTTTTTCCTTGTGGATTTCAATCTTGCGCTATAATTTCGCTGCCACATAACAAAAGCATTAGCCCTGCAGATAACAAGACTAGTCCATACATGCATGTACAGAGTAGTTCATAAAGGAGTAGGAGTACTCCAAAACTACTCCAAATATATGGGTAAAAGGTGGTCCATTTAACATTACGATGTCCTAGGAGGGGACCATATAACCCACCGAGGTAGTCCCTAAACTACTCCATGGAGTACTAAAGTGGGTTAGTTTTAAAAGTACACCATGTCATTACAGTATGGAGTACACTAAAGCGGTTGTTTAAGCATTTTTCATTTTTTACTAATCGCCTTTTATGGCGTGCCCTGTAGTCTATTATTGCTATTATTAAATATATTTACTTGGTATTTTTAATTTTCTTACCTTTTTTTCACAAATTTCACAAACTTTCACTTTTAAATAAACAATTAATAATGGACACCATCAGGGCTACCAATGTGTAATACAGTAAACTATAGAAAAGTATACATCATGCAGTTGTTGGCAGCACTGCATGTTAATTTCTAAAAACATGTTCCTTATTACAGTAGATTAGACCATGTTGTAAGTAGTCCATTTAAGCCACAATGGACCACGTACTCCAATATTATCTGTAGGAAGGTGTTCTGATTTAGTAATTTTTGGACTACGCCATATTCTTCTAAGCCGCTAAAAAGCACATCTTGCCTTTTTGACTATGTTTTTGACATCGCATATCTGTGGCCGTATGGAAAAACTAGGTAAGCCCATTTTTTGAAAACACGAGAAAAGCTCATTTAAAGTTTAATGTATACGCATTATACATAACATAATTTTAAATAATGCTAAATATCTCTGGTTCCATAGAACTAATTTTTGAACATTAAAACCGAAAATCAAATGTCAGTTACCTTTTTGATTCTTGACTGACCGGGGAATTGAATCCACGCTCACGGACAGGTTGAGTTTACATATTTCGATAGTAACCACACTATCTCTTCAAACATCTTTGCCGTTTAACACTCACCGCCATTGACGACGGCTGGCAGTCAATAGCCAAACATCAATCATTAAACCAAATGGTATTTTAACTTTAGTGGATTGACTTTTTTTTTTAATGATTATCTATTTTAATTGATTCACATGTTCTTGCTTATTACTGTTTTTCATACTTTATGTCAAGAATTCTTTTTGAAGTTTAAAGTATATTTTTATGTTTTTCATGTTTTTGTCTGTCTTTTTCTCGTTGTCCTCTCATATTAAAAAAATGTAGAAATTTTTTTAATAAAAAACTTCCTTTTGTTAAAAATAAAACAAAAAAATTTCACAATTTGACCCCATTAATTAAAAGAGCCCGCCTTAAAGGGTCGCCATTGATTTTGATCCAAAAGTTTTGGTTCGTTTTCTTATCCTGCATAGTTTTCAACATATGGGTAGCTTCCTAAAAATTTTGAAAGCTGGCAGTCGTATTCTATAAATCAAGAACTTTGAAAATGTATAATATGCATATTAAAAATACATACATATATTTTACGCAACTATTTAGTGACCTTGTTTTTTTTTCAAAAAATGTATGGAGTTACCTAGTTTTTACATACAAATTCGTATTTTTCTGATTTTTGTTAAAAAAAAAAAAACATTTAAAGAAGAAACTGTATCAAAATGTCGATCTGAAAGAGTGATAGCAAATGAACACACTTTCTCTTTTTGGTGTTATTTTAATTTTTGCAAAAAGTGGAGCTACCTAGTTTTACCATACAGCCACAGATATATTCCTCAAGTAATCCGCATGGTACTATTCAAGTAGAAAACTGCTTAAGTTAGTTGGTTGCTAGTCGTAATTCACCCGTTGTTGTTGTTGTTTAGTAAGTCTAGTTAATTGTGCGAGCACATATATTTTGTCCAGCATATTCAAAATTTTGTGAGAAAGAAGACAAATATGGTCAGCGTAATCCAGGTCTGTGAGACGTCTTTACGTCCCTTTTTGTTGCGTACATTTTTGTTATAATATCATCTATCACTACTGTAAAAAGCTATAGCGAGAACAGACAGTCCTGCCTAACTCTGATGTTAGTTGTACACGTTTTGTGAACGCTATTAGATGCGATAGGCGCAGAAAACATTAACATGGCCATCTACCGTTTGGCCTTAACTATGAGAGTAAATGAGCAACCAACACACACAGGGAGCAGTTTTGAGTAGCCGGAGCTATCTAACCTCCGCTGTACCAAAATATTCGCCAGCGTCTGCTGGACAGCAACAGCACATAGGTATGATCCGTCCTGCTGGCCGAACTTTCCTAGAAGTGATTAAAAATCAGTCGAAGAACAAGCTTTTCCAGTATCTCCCTTTCCGCGACTTCCCGGCGATACACGTTCCTGAAAAAGTGGCCGCAATCTCAAGAGATCTGTCAATTTTGAAGTCTGCCAAATGTCGGGTATTGGCGGAATATCCCTTAAATATTTCCCTACATACCCCTGGCGTCATTCTATTAAATCTTCTCTTTTTCGTAATTTCAATTACTGTTTCTCTCGTCTATAATTCCGTTTTTATTAAACCTTATAAAGTTTGTGCAATTTTTTCTTAGTGCGTTGTCATCATTTTAACGACCTTCCACTTTGGCATATTTTTGATCCCTTTCCTTTTATTTTGGCGATTCAAATTTTGGAAATTTTTAAATTGTTTGTAAATTTGAATTAATTACTACTAAGTTTTTTTTTCTTAATTTGCAGCATTTTAGCGATTTTTAAAGGATTTAAATAGTATGCAAAATTTTTTCTTGTATTAAAAACTATTTCTAAATTTACTTTTATTCTTTAATATTTTATATTTGTTCCCTACCAAAATGATTTTTGCTTTTAAATTCTTTTTAAAAAAAAAAATCTGCTTTACAAATATAAACACAAATATCACAGCCCACCACTGGTCTTCATTCGAATTTTTTAATACATCTTACAACAAAGTTTCGCCAATAGAACAGACTAAAGACAAAAGCAGTTAATTACACATGTATGAAATGTGGGCTTAATAACAAGGAGTCAATTTTTGTTGTGGTCCCACTAATAAAAGGTGTTCGTTTTAATGAGCTCCTCACGTTTCATATTTTTAAACTGCTGCTCTAGTGCGACTTAATGCTGATCATGATGTGCACAACATCACACATAAATGAAAAACCAGTACAAAACAAAAAAAAAATAACATTGTTGAGGGCTTGGCCAAGATAACAAGTATGTATTAAAGTTCTGCACTTGGCAGAGTTCTAAAAGAATGAGTTCGAGTAAAGAAGGTTGCAGAAGATTTTCGAAACGATGTTAAATTGTAGTATGTAGTTATTAAAAAAAATTTTCTTGAGAATTTATTGTGGGATATATTGGTAAAATGTAAATTTATTTAAAGAACCGCCCGTTAATATTATTCTTCTCCACATTTTCGGAGAATGCTTGTTGCAAAAAAATCAATTACTTTCGAATCAGATTCGTTGTGAATATCTAGACTGATTTCAGCAGCTCATAAACTTTGAAACGTGAAAATGAGATTTAGGTGTTGATTTGGCTGGTTGGCCGTGCTTCAAATACGCTTCTCGTTGACGTAATGGATTGACTTTTAAGGCCGCTTTACCCGACCGTAAATGTAATGTAAAGCAATGTAACGTACCGTAACGTACTGTAAGCTCGTGTGTCCACTTATAGAACATGTAAGAACGTGACAGCTGTTTTTTAAAAACAGAAATAAAAACGAATTAGTATACATAAAACAACACACACAATGATGAGAATTAAAAATGTTCAAATGGTGACCGCTTTGCAGAAAAAGTACCAAGTGATTTAAAACGTATTGAAACTGTATTTCTTGTATGTTTACATACCTAAATAATTTAATATTTTATATTAATATTAAAAACTTACAGTAAACAAATATGTATTATAGGATATTTGTACACATGTACTTACATTATTTTGAAAATGTACATACACACAACAAGGTTTTGATACCATTTACAACCAGACTTTTTATTGTTTGTGTATGTGTATGCATTTGTTTATTTTATGCATCTAAACATATATTTGTATGAATGAAAATATGAATGTATTTTAAGTTATTTTGTCAAAAGTCCAATAATATTTTTTATGAAAAAAGTACCAAAGAAAAAGAATGATTTTACCCGCATTCCATTTAAAACGCAAGCAGCCCATCACTTTCTACAACTGTCACGTAACCTCGTAATAAAATTTTATTTTCTACACACAGAAAAAATTAAAAACCAACTTCAATTAACGTATTTGTTAGAAATTTGTACTATTAATGAAATTCTTCACTGATTTTCCGCCTGCAAACAAATTGATCATATCAATTAACGTATTTGTAAGTTTGAGCTTTTCTTGCTGTTCAGTTTCAATCAATACGTTTAATTGAAATTTGACCACCAGTAAAAGAGGCCATATAAAACGTAAACACAAATCAAAATATTTTTTTTTAATCAACACAGTTAATTGAAACAATTAAAAAATTGTTTGAGAATTTAAAATATTTTGATTAAGGCAAATTAATTGGAACAATTAAAAAAATTGTTTAAAACAGCATTATAGAATTAATTGAAAAAATTTTGGTGAAAATTTTTTCTGTGCAGGTTGGCACGTTACGGTTAAGTGACATTACAGTCAGTTAAGCATTTGCATTGGTTTCCATATAACAGAAACGATCAGCTGTTAACATTACATTTACATTTTTACATTTAGTAGGATAGTCCTATGTTTAGAATTTCTATATAAATAAACACTTTTACTTTTTAGGGTATTGTAATAAAAAAAACTTTTATGATTGAATTCCCTTAAACTTTGTTAGTTTTAATACAATTACTTACTTCCTTTCCTGTCTGACTTATTAACGAATTCATGAAAGACGCATACATTTACACACCCCAAAGTAGCAAGAAGTTGTTTCATTTAATATTTTTTTTTTTTTTTTATTCTATCTCAAAGTGTGATTAAATTTCCGAAAACAAGTTACAATAACTACAAAGAATTAAATGCGTGAGAAGCCAGAAAAAAAGAAGCGTCGACCAACTAAGTTACAATTTTTTTAGTTTAGTTACCCAAAAGCCTATAAAGTTTTTATTTTATTTTTTTTCAGTTTGTTTTTTTTTTTTTTCTTACTTCTTTGTACCACAAACTGGGTAATAGACATAACAAAAAGTAGACGTGATGTTATTAAAATTAAATACGAACAACAAAAAAGTATAAAATAGATAAAGGATCAAAATTGTAAAAATAAAAATGTGGCCAAATAGTTATGAGCGAGAAATAAGAAGTTTTACCAGAACGAGGAGTTGAATTATAGTTTTTAATGCAAAAGTAAAACACTTCTTTTCTAGAGTGCGAGTAATTAAATTTTATTTTTAACTTTTCAAAACGATACTGAAGTCGGTAGATAAGTAACGATGACTTGTGTCTTTTACTCAAAAACTTGTAAGAAGTTTTCTCATTGTAAATTTTAAAGAAGATTTTTGGCAAAAATCTGATGAATAAAGGAAAGTTGTTGGTAGTGATTTTGTGCAAATATTCAGTTAAGGAGTTTCATAATAAAACAAAATACTTCTACTTTTTAATTTTTTTTTTTTTTTTTTTTTTTGACTGAAACCAATTCTACATAGTCGGGCCTCGATTATCCGTGATGGTCGGGACCAGAAGCATTACAGATAATCGATTTTCACGGTTGATCGGATAACAATTTTGATTATACAGTTTTTCTTAATATTTTTATTATTTAACAAGTGAACATTGGTGTACATACATATTTACATTAAACAAATTAATTCAAGAAGTTTATGTACATTTTAAATTTTCTACTGAAAACAGGAGCCAAAAAAAGGACATTAAGCTAAAAAAGAAAACAATTTCTTAAAAAAAGTCGTGTTATGTTGTTTGTCTAATATTTTTCAACTGCCATCACGGATAATAGAGGTAATCACGGTTAATCGAAACAAACAATTTGAAAACATTGCAAACAAAACACAATAGACTGATCTTTGGTTACCGGTTAACCGGATCACGGATAATCGAGGCCCGACTGTACTACAGTGTAAGTTACCATTTTTATGAAAGCTAAAATTTTTGGCAATTTTTTTGAATTATCAAAAGAAAAGAACTCAATTTCATTTACTTAACATCCCAGTAAAAACTTCGCATACTTTTTCAAAATAAATAGCTTCTTTCACTCATTATTTAGTAGCTTTCTCTCATAGCTACTTCTATGACTACTATTTTTTTCTGGATTTATGTGGGTAAAGAAATAATGATTTACCTTTGAATGCGTTCATTTTGGGACATCCCTTATACAATTCATTAGTTCTTTCAGTAGAATTGTAAATAGTGCTCTTATTTTTTCTGATTACTCAACACATTATTTTGTTGGCGAAGTTTTTACTGGGATGTTTTGTATGGATCTTCCTATCTAGGGTATTCATTTAATCGGGCTTTTGCTTGAATCGGTTAATCCTCGATTAATTAACCGAGGTTTTGGTTTAATCGGTTAATAATCGGTTAATTTTTCTATTGATCGGTTAACCGATTAAAAAAGTTTTGTTATAAATTAAGTAATTTCAATAAATAAAAATGCAAAAATTATTTATTATTAGAGTCTTTTAGTAAAAAAAAAAACAAAACAATTCTTGAACTAAAACGAGCAAACAAAAAAGTAATAATATATAAAAAACACGTTTTATAATTTATACATAATATTTGTATGTATTTATTAAAAAAAAACTGTGAGATTTTTTTTATTAATTATTTCAATAGTTTGAGATTTTATAAAATAATCTTTTGGAAAAATAATTTGGCTTAAATGTTTAGAATTTAAGCGATTCTTTTCTTTAGTTTTGATAAAACTTGATTTGGAAACAATTCTTTCACTTATCGAAGATGTTTGAGAAATCGGAAGCAACCCATAATACAGATTCAAGATTACGCATTGCACATGTTTACAAAATTCAACTGTTTCATATGACGTCACTTTAGCATTTTATAGACATGTTTGTTTGGTTGTGTTTCTATATTTTAGCTGTACTTGTACTTATGATGTGACGTAGATGCGCAGAAACATTTCATTTTTAAAAGCTGAATGCGATGTCTTGGTTTCTTTGTCCTTTTCCAGGATTTCTCTCAACGTATAAAATCTTCCATTTTGCCATTATTTCCATTTTGTTAAAGATTGTTTGTGTTAAATCGAGAGCTTCTTTTATTGTCAGGTCATCATCTGACTCATCCTGGCAAAGCTTAGCACCGAACATTCTGCAAAAAAATATATACGAACCCCTAGTTTCTGTTTTTGTACTGTATTTTAAGAATGTATTTCTCAAAGGAAATATATTGTATGAAAAAATATTTTCCAAACATATACCTTTTTTATATGATACTACAAAAAACTAAAAATACTTGTTACATCGGTTCATCGGTTAATCGACTGAAATTAACCGGTTTAATCGTTAATCGAAAATTGCCAATTTTGAATTAACCGATCAGTTAATCGGGTAGTAATTAATCGGTTAACCGATTAACGGTTAACCGAATGAATACCCTATTTTTATCTCATGGGCGCTACTATGTACAAACTATTATTTCAGTAAGAAAAAATAGGTTTATTGCCAAAGTCATTTATGAACCCAGATCAGTTAGTTTCACTACCAGTATTTCAGTAACTTACAAAAATTAAGGTTTCTATTAAAATTCAGCCAGATCGGTCCATAAATTGCTGAGATATGAGCAAAAACCACGACTACCTCTGATTTTTATTTATATAATTTCTGTTCTTATCGTACCATGGTGAAGGGTATATAAGATTCGGCATAGCCGAATATAGCACTCTTGCTAGTTTTAATATTAGTTCAGCAATGAATATACTATATTGAATTAAGTTTTTTTACTTGTTTTTGTTAATAAACAATTGCTTACGTACTAATGTAATTGTATTTGTATCCCATGAGAGAACCTATTTATTTGGTGCAACAGGAGTCAGTAGGCTCCGCTGAGTCTACTAGTCTGACTATTGGCTACCTGTGTGTGCACTATCCATGCAGAAACGGGGTCATTTGGTAAATGCTGTTGCTTGCGTGCTCGTTGAATGCAGACGTGTCTTTCTTTTTTAACTCGGCATACGGTTTTTTTTTAACATAAATAATTGTATATTTATAATATCATATTATTTTTTTAAAAAAATAATATAAGATCAGCGAATGAATGGACGCTTTAAAATAATTTTTAAATTAGTGAACATAATATTTATAATACAAATATTAAAAATTAACAATAACAAAAATATATGTATGTACCCAGTAAAAATTATATGGATTAATCCATAATCGAGCAATAAAGGAGTAATGACTTGTTCATCCATTTGGAGTAATAAGCGAGCTATCGAAACTTTTTTTTTATTTGTTTTTTATGCCTCGCTTACTACTCCAAATGGATCAATGAGGGATGTATCAGTTCGTTTTTGGTTTTTTTTTCCTTTGACATACATAACTGTTAATTTTTGATGTTTTCGTTTGGTTTTTCTATTAATTCAGTTTAGTTTTAAAAAGTGAAATACGTGTTTTTAAAAAAAGCGAAAAGGTACGTGTATATTACAACAAATTAAAATCAGAAGTCTGTTATACAACATATCCCATTTTTATTACACATTTTAGATTCATGAACCATGAATTTCAAGGCGAACATATTCCAAACGCAGCCTATATTTATGCCGGAAACTATAACCAGCGCTTCGATTGATATGACAGGTAAATACATAGAGCCTCCTTATTATAGTTCTTGTAGTATTAATTTTATTTTATTTTTCTTTTCTTTCTTTAATTTATATTTTTCCAGAAGACAACAATGAAGCAAAGGAAGCAATAAAAAACCTGGAACACAAACTTGATATTCTCACAAATGAAGTTGGATCATTAAAGCAAATTATGTGTAAACAGACTGTTTTATTAGAACAACTTGCTAAACATCTACACCCAACTAGTAGGGATCTTAAAATTTTTCCAATTAACTCTTTGGAGGAATTAAATTCGGCAGAACAGCTGATTAAAACCGAGCCTGATTCAGAAGTGGTAAGACTGATTTTTTTTAATGCAATCAGTTAAACAAGTATTCAAAATTCTTTGTTTTTTATTTTAATTTATTTAAGATTTCGTATATTAAATTGAGGTTTGACAAAATCAAAATTGAAAAAGCACTACGCAAAATGATCGGCGAAAATATTTTGCTCAAATTAAATTGGGATGGATCAAAAAATATGATAGCATTAAACAAATACAAATTGTTTAACTTTTTTTATTTCGGTAATAGCTGAATTTTTAATATCATGTCTTAAATAATTTATTATGTGTTATCTTTTCTTTAATTTTCTTGCAGAAGCACTTAAAGACACGTATCCAACATACCCGGAATATGAAAAATCTTTTAAGCTGGCATTTCGTAAATGTAAGGCAACTGTTTACCGACAGACCTACTCGTCAAAAACTACGACCTCGTCGAATCCAACAAAAAAACCATAATAAGATTTTTGAAAAAAATTTAAAAAATAAATAAATATTTTCTTATTTTGTAAAAATAACCAAATTTGCCTTTTACATGAATGTTTACTCCCTTTATGCTCTTTATTTATTTATTTATTTAATGCGGATATCACATACAACAAGATATAAATCTTTTAAATTACAGTATGTGATCTTATAGCGATATAATCAATTCGTGATGGTAGTTACAATATTTTCAAGAAACAAATAATATACATATACATTAAACATATAAAAACAAAGAAAAATAGTTTATAGTTTTAGAAGACAAAAACGATTACTCCCTTTATGCTCTTTTAGCAGACAAAAACGATTACTCCTTCTGTCGTCACTTTCAAGATCAAAGGGAGTACTCCATAAGGAGCTTAAAAGGAGTACTCCTGTCTGCGGACATGCTGTGTTAAAAATCCAATGAGGTCCGGAGTTTTATGGAGTAATCCATTGCTCGCAAAGGAGCGCTCCAAGATTACTCTTTGGATGATCCTATTTTTTACTGGGTACACACATCCATATACATACATACACTTCTTTATTCTTTTTTTCATTCTCGGGGTTTTTAAACAACAAATAAAAAGAAGAGCACAATTAAACAAACAGTAATATATAAAAAAAACTCTTATGAATGCTAATAATGCAAAAACAATAAAACATAATGAAAGAAATGCGTATGTAACAGTGAGTGTTGACGAAACAAAAGTAGAAACAAAAAAAAGAATCGATGATAGCAATTACTTAACGGCTAAACCTATTACTCGAACGCGTTCGCTCTCACCCTCTTTATTTACAAATACGGTCGATCGTAATACAATAACAAGTTTGTTAACTGCAAGCGCTGCCGCAGAGCCAAAAAAAACTTTAATAAGTGATGATACGGTTAACCCCAAAACGGCCGCTATGGACAACTCAGTAACTCAAGTAAAAACTTCTCAAAAGCCTACAGTACAAGTTAGTATGGACAGGTACATAACAGTGCTCAAACGGGGACGCAGCCCTACCTCTGCAGCAGTTGCTTCGGCCTCAAAAGTACCAACTTTTGATAAAACAAATTCTCAAAATCGTTTTGCGATTCTGGAGGATGAATCCTCTGAAGCACCAAACGTCATTAAATCGTCCAAGCCTCCCCCGATCTATCTTAGGGAATTAAATTCAAATGAGCTCATAAAGAGTTTGATATCAGTGATAGGTGAAAATTCGTTTTACGTAGCGGCTATCAAGCGTGGTAGTATAAACGAGACTAAAATACAAGTCAATCATGAGAATGACTTTCGCAAAGTAATAAACAACTTTGAAGCACTAAAAAAAAACTTTTATACATACCAACTGAAAAGCAGTAAAGGTCTTCAGGTAGTGATTAAGGGTATTGACTCATGTGTGGACCCAGAAGAGGTAAAAACATTCCTAGAAGAAAAAGGCTTCAAGGTAAAACATGTAGCAAACATTAAAAATAGAGAAAAAATTCCCCAACCACTTTTTCGAGTAGAGTTTGAACCCGGCGACGTTAAGCTTAAAAAAAATGAAACGCATCCCATCTATGATTTAAAATACATTCTGTACAGAAAGGTAACTATAGAGGAGCCGCACAAAAGAGGTGGTCCCGTTCAATGTTTGAACTGCCAAGAATTTGGCCATACTAAGGCATACTGCTATTTACCCCCTGTTTGCGTAGTATGTGGTGAGCTACACGGTACAGTTCTTTGCGATAAGTCTAAAAATGACCCCAACGTTAAAAAATGTAGCAATTGTGGCGGTAATCACACAGCCAATTATAGAGGATGCCCTGTATACACTATCGTAAAGCAGTCGGTTGGACCGAAAACTAATTCCCCTCAAATGCAGGTAACAAATCAGCTAAACACTAATGACATTCAGGCTCCACAGCCTAGTAATAACAGAACCTCCTACGCTAACATTCTAAAATCAAACCATGTGCCAATGCAAGGTGCTTCGCCAATTAATGAAGAAACTCCAGTTTCTAATTTAAGTCGTCTTGAAAAAACCATGGAAACATTAGTGCAAACAGTTAATAATTTTACGAACACAATGGGTAATATGATGCAGGAAATTCTAAGAATGCAATCGATGTTATTGCAAGCTGTACTTAACAAGCCATGAACTGTTTAAAAATCTGTTTTTGGAACGCAAACGGCATCCGCCAACATAAAAATGAATTAGAATACTTTCTAAAAAATAAACAAATTGATGTCATGTTGGTTTCTGAAACTCACTTGACCTCAAGAAATACGTTTAAAATCAATGGTTATATACTATATGATACTAAGGACCCTCGAGATAGAGCTTGTGGAGGCTCTGCCATTTTGATAAAAGCCCGAATCAAACACTACTTAATGTTTGATCATTGTGAAGATTATCTGCAAGCAACGACTATTTGTGTTGAAGAGCTTAATCGAAACTTAGTAATTTCTTCTTTATACTCTCCACCTAGATTTGCCATATCAGAAAGCCAATATTATAAATATTTTAAATCATTAGGACCCTGTTTCCTCGCCGCTGGCGATTATAACGCTAAACATACCTTCTGGGGGTCACGACTTATAACACCAAAAGGTCGTGTTTTGTTTAAAACAATCTCTAAAATGGGTTTAAACGTGGTCGCGAGCGGACAACCAACATATTGGCCTACTGATCAGCAAAAAATTCCAGATGTTATCGACTTTGGCGTGGTTAAAAACATCCCCACAGAAACGATTCATGTTGAGGCTTCCTTAGAATTATCATCCGACCACACACCTACAATTGTTACTATATCGAACCCAAATAGAATTGTATCTCCGTCATGTTACTTAGCGACGTCAGCCACACAAATAAATTGGTTAAAATATAAAAAATTTCTCAGTGCCCATTGCCTAGAAAATATTCCGCTTAGTACACCGGAGAATGTGGATCTCTCTATTGTTAACTTTGACAGTTATCTTAAACTAGCTGTTCAACATTCCAGCGTTACCCCCAAAAAAATTAAAAATAATAAAATATATTCTTCAGATGTCGAGCGGCTCTTGACTGAAAAAAGGAGAGTTCGAAGAGAGTGGCAGCTGTACAGATCCCCGCAACTTAAGACTTTATTAAAAGAGTGCACAAAAAGGCTAAGAAAGTTACTGCAGACTCAGAAAACGGCTTCTCTAGAAAAATATCTTAAGGAACTTGATGCAACTCCACAATCTGACTACTCATTATGGCGAGCAGCTAGAAATCTAAAAAGGCCAGTTATATCTAAGCCACCATTAAGAAACTTGAATGGTAGTTGGGCAAGAAACGATATTGAAAAAGGAAATCTGTTTGTTAGCCACTTGAAAAACGTATTTACACCAAATATATCTCACAATATTGCGGTAGAGTTACCACCTGTTGCTGCTAGAGCAGCTATTCCCCTCAGATTTGAGATAAGAGAAATCGAACAGGCTATTTGTGACTTAAACACTAAGAAGGCACCTGGTATTGATAAAATCAGTAATAAAATGCTTTTAGAGCTACCTCGCACAGCAAAGAAAATTATTCTTTTTATTTTTAATGCTATTTTACGCCTTGAATACTATCCTCAAAAATGGAAGGTTTCCTTAGTTACCATGATACCAAAGCCAGGTAAAGATCATACAAAAGTTGAGTCATATAGGCCTATTAGCTTATTATCAAATATGTCAAAGCTGTTTGAGAAATTATTAGTTTCAAAATTAACACCGATTTTAAGTGAAAATAGATGTATTCCAAACCATCAGTTCGGATTTAGAAGAAAACACAGCACAATCGAACAGTCTCATCGAATAGTTAATGTCATAAGAAAAGCATTTGAAGAAAAAAAATATTGCTCAGCACTCTTCATCGATGTTTCGCAAGCTTTTGATAAAGTCTGGCATGAAGGCTTATTACATAAATTGAAGCAAAATTTACCAGCAAACACACACAAGCTGCTAGAAAGCTACTTAGTCGGTCGTCAATTTATTATTAAAGAAGGAAATTTCTTAAGTTCACCTCAGCCCATTGGTGCTGGAGTCCCACAAGGCAGCATCCTGGGCCCTCTATTATACTTAATTTATACTTCGGACATGCCAACAAGCAACTACACCCAAACTTCAACATTTGCAGACGATACAGCTTTTCTAAGCGTCCACGAAAACCGTTATGAAGCATCTCGTTACTTACAGCATCATATATTTCAACTAGAAATATGGTTAAGACAATGGAGGATAATGGTCAATGAGCAAAAATGCGTGCATATAACATTCACCTTGCGCCGGGAATCTTGCCCCCATATTACAATCAATAATCAAATAATTCCTCAACATTCGCATGTAAAATATCTCGGTATACATCTGGATCGGCGATTAACGTGGAAATGCCATATAGAGGCAAAATTAAGTCAAATGAAACTAAAAGCCATTCAAATTCATTGGCTTATTAGTAGAAACTCTGTCCTTAGTCTCGACTGCAAACTTCTTCTTTACAACTCCATCTTAAAGCCAATCTGGTGCTATGGTATTCAGTTATGGGGCACTGCCTCGGCCTCTAATATAGAAAAAATTCAAAGACGCCAAAATAAAATTCTTCGAATAATCACAGCTGCCCCGTGGTATGTAAAAAACTCAAATATTCACAAGGATCTCAATGTTCCATTAGTCAAAACTACTATAACAAAAAATGCAGTAAAATATTTAAAAATGCTTGAACAACATCCAAATCCACTAGCTCGAAATATTTTAAACCATGGCGGCCACACTCGCTTAAGAAGAAGAGACACTGCAGCACTTATCCAATTAGATGAGCGATAAACACCTAGATAAGTGAACAGAACCCGTGATGAAGAAAATTTTTGTCTGGCACTGGCAGGACAAAAAATAACGTATTAGGTTAAGATTTGATTAATTATTGTTAGTTCATATTTATTATATGAAGATTCAATAAATAAATAATGAGAAAAAAAAAAAAAAAAAAAAAAATTTGGTAAATGCATAAATGGTTACTCAGTAGTAAGGCTTTTCCATGAGGTTATCGCAGGTATTCATGTCAATCTCTTTGCCCTTTTGTACTAAAACAATAATTAATCGAAGTAAAATATAGTCTTTTATGGACCCATTTTGTTAATTCCACAACTATTATTATACCCTTCACCACAGGTGGAAAAGGGTATATATAAGTTTGTCATTCCGTTTGTAATTTCTACAATATTGATCTTAGGCCCTGTTAAGTATATATATTTTGGGTCCTTATGAGGAGAGAAGTTGATTTAACGATATCCGTCCGTCTGTCCGTCTTACGTTTGATATGTGTTTTCCGGAAACTCCAGACATGATAGCGGCTAGGTTGTTTTACATTTATGTCACATATAGTCCACCATTTCTTGCTATTGAAATTCAGCCAGATTTGTCCAACAATGGCTGAGATATGACCAAAAAACCACGACTGCCTCTAATTTTTCCAAAAAATCCCTTGTGGTTGTTGTATTTTTATTACTTTTTTCTGTATATCTGGAGAACTGCAAGAGCCAAAGTTTTCAAATTTGGTACAAACATTAAGGTTATAAATACACACCATTCCACAAAATGTGGGCGGGATTGGAGAAGTGGGCGTGGTACCTTCCATACAAAAAGTATTAAAAATTGTATAAAAACCTGAATTTTTTGACTGTTATATGACCTATAGTTACGCCTTATATATCAAAAGATCGGAAATTTAATTAATAAAAAATATTTTCTGAAAAACTCGGGAAAATCGGTTCAGATACGAAAAAGTTATGACCAAAATATAAATTTTTTTTTGGAAAATACCCATTTTCGGGAACCATAGATCTTCCCGAGTCCAAGTCTTACAACCAAAATAAATGGCAAATTTCTTCTTTAACACGTCGGTATATAAATCTTTCAAATCGGTTCAGAAATAGCAGAGTTATGACCAATATACTGAAATCCCAAAAATTACTCTTTTTTGTAATTAAGTTTGTTTTTTATACCCTTCACCGAAGGTCCTGCACCCTATAAAGTATATATATTCTGGGTCCTTATGAAAAGCGAAGTTCAAATCCGGTTGTCGTCTCATCTCTCCCCCCCTTCGCATTTGTTAACATATACTAGCATAATGCCCAATATGATTTTCGTTTATTATTTCATCTATTTAACGAAATAATTTTAACAAATAGAAACTAGGAATTTTTGTGTTTTTTTGCTACTTAAAAACTCGCCAAAAGAGATAAAAAATGACAACAGTGCCTTTACAAAAAGAAAACAAACAAAAAACTGTGTTGAGTTGTAAACAGTAAACGGTTTATATTTCATTTTAATGATATTTAAACAGCGTTCCTTCATGGTAGGGGGTGTGTTAAGTTGGAAACTGTGAGTTCCCTGGTTCGAATCTTGGTTTTTTAAAACGAATATTTTTTTAATATTGTTATGTTCCAAAACAATTTTAAAAAAATATTTACCAGTTTTCGCTTTTTAAATTTCATTTATAATGAAGTTTTGAGTATTGTAAATATGTATGTATATGTAAAAATTATTTAGTTGCTCTGTATTCTGCTCACACAATGGTGAAGGGTATATAAGATTCGGCACAGCCGAATATAGCACTCTTACTTGTTTTAGTTTATTTCATAGGAACGTTTTAAAACAAAGTTCATAAATTACAACAACACTTTAAAAACTAGAGACAGCGATGCCTGTAAAATGGATGAGAAAGAACACCTGTTTGCCCAAAGTGTCAAAATTAAACCCCCTCTCACTCAAAAACCTTTTGACCGATCTTGTTGAAAATTTGTGCTTAAACTAGGTGGCATATCATAACGTCCAGTGTCATTGTGTTCATGGAAGCGCAGCTAGTATTTGTTATACCATAGAGGAGAAAATCCTTGGTCCCAAAAGTGTTTTCGTTATATTTTTAATATATACACAAAGAGAAAAAACAATAAAACAATTTTTAAAAATAATTTTTACCATATTATGTTTAATTAAACCAAATCATTGTCACCGACAACCATATTATGTCTAAATTAGTTTCTTTAAAAATAGTTTTGTAGGTTGTGACCATAATAAAACAGGTTTTTTCTCTGCGTGTATGTAGATCTTTTTTTGCATTTAACTTCTTTAGTAGTTATGGACCTTATGACATGTTTAAAAATGACTTATCCTCTTAAGACCCATTAACCCACTGAATTTTTACATTTCTTATATATTTTTTATTCCTTTTGGGGAGCAAATAAGACTACTGTATATTTTTTTTTTTAATTTTTTATATGAATTCTTAGAAATTACTGGTGCACATATGTGTACCTCAGATCTTAAAATATGAATAATTTCAACGTAAATCCTTAATTTTTTAAGATCTGAACTAAACCGATTGAGTAAAGGGCTTATTAACTATTTTTTTTATCTTATGAGGTGTAACTTAAATTTCGGTTTTTATTATTTTTTAATTTGTTTATTTAAAGTGGTAGAAAAAGAGGTGCACTTATGTGTACTTTAGGTCTTAACGATTAGTTATGGAGGAAAAATTTCCAAACAGTAAGGTTTTTTCAAACTGTTAACTTCTTAGCCCTGCCATTTTTTGATATTTTTTGAAGCGCAGTAGCTTAAAGCAAGTAATAAAACTGTTTCTATTGGTCACACGACGTCGCTAGTCTTTAAAACTTGTAATAAGTTAAGGTACACATATGTGTACCCATGGTCTGAAGAGGATAATGTCCATTTGCAAAGTGTCTTAATGCCCACGGACATTATGACATTTTCAAAAGTGTCACAGTGTCCATGCAAATTTCATCCGGAAATCGGAAGACATCGATTTCAAAAGTTCTGTCACTTGACATGAAATCCACCATATATATAAAAATGCTTATGTTTGTGTGTTTGTTTGTTCCATATAGACTCCTAAACTAATGAACCGATTTTCTTGAAATTTTCGCAGTAATTTCTTGACTACCCGGCGCTTATCAAACGCTATAAGTATTTGTTGATTTTCAAGTGGTACGGCACATTATGTACAAAAATTACATATATTACAGTTTATCTGGAGAACTGTAACAGTATAAGTATTCAAATTTTGTGCAAAAAGCTTCGATATAAATGCACAAAATTTATTGAAAATAAGATAGCTGGATAACTGGACTGGATAACCTTCCAAAAAAAGACAATTTAAATTTCTCTGTATCTGAGTAACGTTTTTAATAAAAGTTTTTAAGTCTGGTACAAATAGCTTTGTTAATAAAACACATTTATTAAAAGTGAGTTAAATTGGAGAAGTGGGAGTAAAGTGGGCCAATGCAAGGACAACATAAATGTCTGAATATCTGAAGATGGATAACAGTAGAAGTATCTTAATTTGTTACAAATTGCTTCGTTATAAATACACGAGTTCTGTGTTAGAAAATCTTTTACTTATTTTATTCCAATGGGGATAGCAAAGCGCACTGGGTTAAGCTTATATGTTCGTTTTACCCCAATGGGGAGCATAGGGCCGCATGGGTTAAGCTTGTTTTTTATAAAAAGCAGTTGTCGTCGATTAACTTTTTCTCATAATTCCTTTATAAAAATAACTTAACATATTATCTCATACGAGGTTTTTATTTGTTATTTAATAATTTAAATTGTACGCACATTCTCATAATTGCTTAAACTTCCGTTTATATCTACACAATACAGAATAAAATTACCTTGTTCCTTTTATTAATTTTTTAATCTTGAACTTGAAATTGTCTGTGTTCACAGAAAGGGGGCAAGAAAAATTAAAACTTCTGTCTAAACGATTAAAACAAAATACATAAAGGGTGTCCAAATAAAAGGTAGCATCGGTCAATGGAAATCGCTACAGGGAGATGATCCGAAGCATTTTATGGCCGGAAAATTGATGATTTAGACGTATAGAATTTGTGGTTTCATTATTTCTCATAGAGGTCGAGTGCATTGGCCTTAAAGATCATGCGATTTGACTCCTTAAGACTATTTCTTGTGAGGTTTTTTGAAATCAAAACTGTACAGCAATAATTCCACAACAGTTCAAGAGCTTAAGAACAACATTATCAAGCATTGAAAACAGTTTATTGAAAAATGTAATTGAAAATTTTAATCATATTTATTATTTTTAATCGGAACCTATTTGTAATAAAATAAATAAAAATATTTTTATTATCTCAAAACACTATTTTTTTCTTAAAACTAAAATGATACCTCAATTTTTTGGCACCCTTTACATATGGGCTGTTGTTTCAAACTGATTTTCTCCTCGGAATGGTCTTTATTCTTTGAACACTTTTTCTAATTTATCATCGAAAAGTCACCTTCAGCACACTCTGCCCAAACGATTCCAACACATGGTCATCTCACCTAAAAGAGGTGTGAACTGTCCATTGAGATCGTGTGATATTTGCCTTGTTAGACGTTTTCCTAGCCTTTAGGTCTATGTGAACTGGCCACAAGCTATAGAGGACATCAAAAATTGCATACACAGAAAAAATTAAAAATTGATTTTAATCACCAAATTCGTAGAGTCAAGTAAACAAATTGTTGATTTTGCACCTATTACCAAAATAATTATATTGATTACTAAAAAGTGTAGAAATTGAAAATTCTGATTTTTTTTTTTCAACAAATGATATTATTAATTTTGATTAAAAATATGATTTAAAAAACTTTACGATTTCAAACAATGTGCTGATTGATTCAATTAAAAAAATAATTGACAAAAAATCGTTATTTTATTCAATTATTTCAGTTAATACAAAATAAATAAAAAAAATAAACAATATAGTAATTGAAATAAGCAATTAATTAATTAATATTTTGTTTGGTTTAATCAAAATTGTAATTGAATGAATTAAACTGAATAATTAAAATTCCGAATTAATTAACCTTATAATTAATTATTTTGTATTCCAAATTTATTGATATATTTAATCTTTAAATTCCTAGTAAAACAGAACCCCAATTTTTTTTTTATTTTTCTTTATTTCACAGAAATTGTGAATTTATTTAAAAAATGTATTATTATTGTATTATTATTTTATTTATAAATTGCTTTTAAAACAATTAAAATATTAATTGAATGAAAATCATATTTTTAGTTTTTGTTCAATAAAGAAATTAATTTATTTAATTATCATATTATTTAAATCATAATATTTTTTAATCATTATGTGTAATTGATAAAAAACCAAGGAAAATTTTTTCTGTGTAGCTCATATCATCAATAAAATTCAGCCTAATTTATGCCCTGGACTTGCCGTAGATTGAAAATTTCGAATCATCGTCACCCAACTAATCCGCTGCAGAAATTCATACATAATTGCATCGATAACCTCTACAAATATACACAGTGAAACCTCCCATAACCGGACACTCACCGTCCCCAAGTTTTTGTCCAGTTATGAGAGATATTCGCTTAAAAGAGAGGTACACATTTATTATTTTTAAGATATTAATCAGTTTCAGTTCATTTAATCAGTGTTAAACTAGTGAATTGTGGTTGAACAAATTTATTTAGAGTAGACTTAAACTAAGACCAATTCAATTTGAGCTGTTGAGTTGATAAATTACTTTTAACATTTTTGTTTTTTGAAATGCGACAAAGTCGTCTCTGGCAAAATTCTTGTTTTAATGCTTCATCATAAGAATTTATGGAATCAGACATTTCTACATGCAGCTCGTCTTAAGTGACCTCAGACGGGCAAATCTCCACCACAGCGCTTGAAATAAATTTTTAAATACAGTCTTCTTCAGTGTAGACGCTATCATCTTCTTTAAAAAATTTGTCAAAGCCATTTCAATCACCGAACAGTTTTTTAATTTAGAATATCATCCTCGGCATCAAAAGTCTAAAGATTTTAATTAGCTGATGAGAATGCAGCTTCCCAGAAGCCATTTTGTGGTCCTTAAGCAGATAACACGAGCTAAATAAACAACTTTTCCAAATGAAGAGCAATTTCTTTGCCATCCTTTGTGTTAACAGGGGAATCACCAATTGGCATTAACACGAATATGAATCAGAGTTGCAAAAAAGAAGAATTACTAATAAAATACAACTCCTGTTGGCTTAAAATTTGGTATCCACGTTCGGTTTTGAGTGTGTCCGGTTAGGGGAATACACTTTGTTTGGAAAAACTAAAGAACAGGTAGGATCAAAAGATATCTCCGGTTATGAGAGGTGTTCTTTAAAAGCGTACTTTGTTTTATTTAAATTTAGAAATAGAATGCGCTTTTGCTAATATGCTAACAAAAGACAAATTTTTTTATTTTCAAACCTTCGGCGTGAGAAATACCCATATACATATTCCTTTTCAACATCATAATTTATGACGCAAGAAATTTTAAAAACTAACAAATTAAACATATTCAAACGATCTCAGCAGGAAATTAACTTAAGTACAAAATAATTGCATAGAAATATTTATCCGCACAGAAAGAAGTTGAAAATAAGATTCTCATGCAGAAAACAAGCTTTGTAATAAATTATAATTCATAACTTAATGATAAATTTCGTTAGGGAACTCTGCTGTGTTTGGTTGTTGTCATAATGTTGCTGTGCTGGTCTGGTAATTAACAATTTTAACAAATTAATTAAAATGACATAAACACATTTTTTATTTTATTTATAACTTAACGATGTGTGTGAATTAGCGAGTTATAATTTAATTTTTTTTTTATTTTTTTTTGTCTAGCAGGTAAATTTTCAATTTATGATAAGCGTTTTATTCTTGTTGTCTTATGTTTGGTATTTGAGAGATAACAAAAACAAGTTTATTGCTTAAGTCTTTTGTTTTGAGTGATCAGATCTTGAGTTTGGTAGTAAATTTTGTTTCTGAAGGGTTTTTTTGGAATGTTTTGGCTTAGAATGGAAATGATAAATAGTGAAGTATTTTAAAGAAAGATGTTAATTAGTGAGTCGATTTAGTCTAACTTTGGTTGATTATCCATTTGCGGAAAATATATTACACATGGCAACTGATGTCGACTTTAGTTACCAAATAGTAAATACTTAAGTCAATCGTAAAGATTTTGTTGCTGCATAGGATTTTTAGGTAAAAAGGCACAAAATGGTAGAAACTGGTGCATATTTTGTTTAATTTTGGACTAAAACCCTGAAGAAGGCATCTTTTCTGTATCAAAATTACTGTTTGTTTGCTGTAAATATTAAAGTTTAACCGAAAAACAAATCGTTACAACTTAATTATAATCTTCCATGAAACTTTTAGACAGACCGTCTCCAGGCCACAGCGGATGTAGAATTACTCTAAATGAAATCTTGAATACCAGATCGTATTTAGTAAGGGGTTAGGTCAAGTTCAACTTTTATTAAAAAAATGAATTTTAACAGGTTTTGCAAAATGGCCTTTAGAAAATCCTTTTTTGGGTTTTATATTTTACCTATGGAACGAGTTTGAGCGGTATTTGATAGCAATCGATGCATCCCAGCGCCAACTAATGTTAATTTTTGCAATATAAAAGTAAATTTTTAGGGTAGTTGGTCAACATATAGATTCATATTTATTTTTCTACTGAATCGATTGGGTTGGATTTCAAGCCTAATACTGTTCTTTTCTTTTGAATGGTTCGAAGGTGAGTGCAATGTCACCAGACAGACAGACAAGGATCCAGAATATATACACTTTATGGGATCTTAGATGAATATTAAACAATTTTCAAATGGAATGGCAAATTTATGGCGATTTCTTTTCTGAGAAATAAGTTGCGTTAATGTTAGATATTCTTCATTTTTGTGTTTGCTTTTACAAAAAATACAAGTGTGGGAAAAATTTTCAAGTTCTTTTGTGAATATGTTGATGAAAAACATGCAAAACATGTTGCATATTTTACCTTACTTTTACTTAAGGTGTTCATACTGCCCTGTTTTACAACTTTGTTTGTACAACCAATGTTTTATTTTGTTTGTCATAATTCACACCGCTTATAATTTTGCGAAAAAATTGTTTAAAAACAAAATATAAATTCCCAGATTCTATTTGTTAAAATAATTAAGCTAAATACATAAAATTTACAATAGGCACTATCCAGTTATAAAAAACAAAAAATGCTGACGCGGGCCAGAAAATGCATAACATTCTGCTGGTATCTAATAGTTGTATAAAGTTTCTGTACAATTTACTTCATTGCTAGACAAAGAAAAGCTAACGTAAGCCTCGTAACAGAAATACACAAACAAAAAAATGCTGATAGTGCACAGAAAATATTCCTGGAAAATATTGAAGGAAAAAGGCCCGTTTTCACGACTTACCTTTAAAGTTCGATATATTAACGCTAACTTTAGCACTAGTGAGGAATAAGTTACCTTCAACTATTTTTCGTTTTCACAACTTCTGTATAAAATAAACTTAACATTTTTAAAAAAGTGGCAATACTAAAGAAAATACCGATTATTTTTGCCAAAATAAAAATACGAACTGGCAACTACGTACTTTTTTTACATTTACAAAATATACGTATAATTGGAGTTGCCATATATAAAAAATATGTGAATATAATATGGCAATCTCAAATCTAAACCTTACGACAAAAGTTAAAGGTAGAACGTTCCTCTCTTTAGCTTATTCTTCACTTTAAGGTTAAAGAGAACTTGTGATAATTAAAAACTCATTATCTGTTCGATAACTTCCTACATTTAGCTATCGTTGAGTCGTGAAAACGGGCCTAAGACTATTAAAGGATAAAACTTTTAAAATTGTAATTTGACTTAGAATACACATTCGAATATGTATGAAAATTTTTAAAATAAATGTTACTCATCATGAGAAATAAATTCCCAGATTCTATTTTTATAAGAACATTTACTCATTAAAATGAAATCAAATCCATTTTAGAACACTTTACAAATCAAAACAATTTTCAAAACAAAAGACTTAAGACACAAACTTACTACAATACTTAACATCTGATCAAACAGAATAAAAGACTTAAGCAATTAACTTGGTATTATTATCTCTCAACTAATAGCCAGCGTACATCAACAAAACTTAAGTTATAATTTTATATGCTGAAATAAATAAATGGTTGGTGGTAATAAAAAGAACAGATTTCACTACAATGTTCTTTTTGGGGTAACCATGATGCGTATTCAAAATTCACTTTAAATATTTTAAAGAATGAGTTTTTTTCAGCTTTGCGCCAATTCAAAAAAAAGAAAAATTTTTAAATATTTTTGAGTAGAAACTAAATTGTTTAAACAGAACCTGTAGAATTCGAAATAAATCTCACAAAATTTGATGGAAAATTTAAAAAGAAAACAAGAACTTTCCATGCAAGAAACGATAAAAAAAATTTGTTTTGGTTGGAAATAAAAAGGATCACAAATTATTAAATTTTTCATAGCATGAGCTATGGCTTCAAATATTGGGATATAGAGGTTTCGTATAAAAACAAATTATTTAAGAAAAACTAGCAGTTATTGCATTCAACTGTTCTTTAAAGGGAAATTGTATTTTTTCATAATTTACGTTATTTCACCTTTAATATTGAAATAAATGCAGCTATAGGCGATGAAAAGTAAAAGCGATTACAGATTTTATGGGTTCCATCATTGAAACTGCAGATTTTTAAAACTAAAGTTTTCATATACACGCAGAGAAAAAACATGTTTAAATATGGTCACATCCAACAAAACTATTTTTAAAGAAAATTTTAATAATATTATGTTTAATCACCTACAACCATATTATGGTTAAATTAGTCCTCCATCAAGAAGCCACAACCATATTATAGTTGCCTCTTAACATGCAAATACAAACATGCAAACATACATACATATGTACCCAGCTAGCATTTTTAATCGAAAGAATCTACTAGAAATCTCATGAAGAGCGTTTTTGATCGTCGACGAGCGCAAATTTTAATCGTAGAAGATTCCTGGCACGGGAACATTTGTTACACAAGCTGATTCCTCTGCGAGATACTTCTACAACACAGCGAAAAACGCTTATATTAATCATAGACGGATTCGTTTGAGATTTGTGTAAAATTATCTAAAGAGTCTTTTAGAAAGCACATCAAGAATCTTATGAGACTCATTTAGGAATGCCCTTACAACTCGTGGAATGCTTAGAATAACTGAGTTACCTAAACAAGAGCATCAAGCTTCTTTTTAATGAAGAAACTTTTAACTTTCATACAAATTATACGAAAGAAACTTTAAGATCAGGATTTAAACACCTTCCTGTTGGTAAATCTTATTTGGCAGATCCTTACGTCGGGTTTTTTTAAATTAAATTGTATTGACAATAAAATAATTTTCATGTTTTAAAAACGCTTCTTTTTAGGTAGCTCAGTAATTGTTATATGACTCATAAGGAGAGTCGCAAAAGGTTAATTTAAGATTAAAAGACAAGCGTGTAAGAAAATGTATTAACAACTAATATATAAACAATTTTTATGTTTTTGTTATTGTTACTCGTCAGATAATGATTAAAAGATTCTTTTAGGAGTTGAATATTAAACACAATCGTACTATACTTTATGAACATATTGTTTACATTTTGCTCCGCGTGTAGATTGATCAAACAAATATGAAGATTCTTTTAGGAGTTGAATATCAAACACTATCGTCTAACAAACATCCTATGCTAGCTGCGTAATATCTTAGACTCAAAAAAAGACACATACTGAATGAAAGGAAAACGATTTTCTTTAAAATAGTTCAACAATTTCCTTAATTTGATGTAACATTTTATTAAAATGTAGAAAATTTATTAAAATGCAATAAAACTACCTTAAAACGTGTAAAAATATAATAGTTCATTTACTTTAAAATAGGTTATAAATTTACACAGAAAAATTGTTTGACTTTAAGAAACTTTTACTGAAAGAAAATTAGAGCTTCCTAAATCTAGGTTAACGTTAACTAAACTAAAGGAAATAACATTGTAAAAACCAACAATTTTCACTGCAGTTCAAAAAATTTACGTAAGTAAATGATTTACTCCGAAGGAGTTTATAAAATTTTAACAACTTATAAATTGTTAATAAATATACCTTATTTTAGTGTATAGTTTTTGTTCTTGTTGCATAATTTATACTTAATATTAGAAATAATTTCAAAAAAGCCAAATTTAGTTCATGTGTTTCTAATCTTAAAGAACATTTTTCATCACTTTAGTTCAAATAAAGATAAAAACAAACTAACAAATCATTTCCTTATTTTAAGCAAAGATGTATTCTCCTGGTGACAATGTTCTACAAAAATTCAATAAAAAATGCTTTTTAAAAAAGTTCAGATAAAAGATATATTAATTTTTCTTAATTTTTACCTACTTTTTACAATATACTAGCTAAAAATTAATTTAAAAAAATACTTAAAAAAATATTTAATTTATAAGAAAAAATTTATTAGATATTAGTAAATATTTTAATTATTTGTAATTTTCCTAGAAAAGGTATGTAGATAAAATTATGAAAAAATTTCTATTTGTAAAAAAGCAACCTATGTATGCATTAATAATTATAAAAAATTTTATAGAAAACAAAGTTGTTCTAAAGTTTTTTAAAATTTCAATATGGAATCAGAAGATAATTTAAAATATTTATTGAAAACACTGAAGGGAGAAGAATTTTTGGAAGTTTTTAAAGGTTAGTATTTGTATCAAAAGCCCTATTTTATGTTGAATTTCCCCATAATTCTATTTATTTTTGTAATATTAAGAACACAACATTGATGCAAATGCTTTAAAATATATGACTTCAAACCATTAAGATGTCATAATACCAAAACCATTGTTTGGCACAAGAATTATATTTGAATACCATCTAAATTCTTGGCAAAAGGAGGTGGCACCTTTGTCAAAATTTTCGAAACCACCATCTGTTAATTTATTATTAGATCAGAAAGAAGTAAGTCTTTTAAATATTACTTATGTATATGTGGTTGTTTTATTAAAATTTCAAAAATAGTTTTCTATTGAAGCAGTTTTAAAATCGTCGCTAACTGGAAAATCAGTTTTAACGTATTATAACATTAACAAAAAATTGATTACAAAATTTCGTCGAATGATTGCTCGTTGTGTTACAGCTTACATTATCGAAAACAATATAAGTCCATCTTCAACATATTTTGGAAATATTGCGGAAAATATTGTTAAATATTTTACTACTGAAAACAAAGTAAGTTTTTGTAGCAAAATTTCTGGAACCAAATTTAAAATATTTCTTTTTAAATAGGACTTGTATTTTATACGCAAGAAAAGTAGAAAGCCAGGTTGGTTGTTTACACAGCAAGTATCATAATTCTATATCAAACTTGAAAAAAGAGGTTGTAATTGATAATGTTCTTGAAAGGAAAACCGAATCTAGTGAATTTGAAGAAGTGCAGTTTTCAGGTACCAAGTTAATGTATAATAAAAATATATTAAAATGTTATGGAAAATAACGCAAACGAATTTTAAATATGAGCTTTTACGTAATTTAATTGTTTGTTTTTAAAAATACAAAACTCGCAACATTTAATTTCTTATTATATTATAACTCCTGTTACGATTTTTTTACTTTTGAAACAATTGCCTTTTGCTAGTATAATTAGGAAGACCTCAAGTGTTCCTTAGCCATAGATGCTGTGCGTCACAAAGAGTGTCCCTTCCACGTACTTCTCTAAAAGAGAATCACAATTAAACTAGAAAAAGGTTTGAAGTATATTCTTCAATATATTACGTTTTTAAAAATACTCAGAAGTACGTATTTTTAATTTATTTACATTGTTGGCAACAGTCTTGCTTGCGTGCTCGTTAATTGCAGACGTGTTTTTTTTCTTTTAACTCGGCATACGGTTTTTTTTAACATAAACAATTGTATATTTATAATATCATATTATTTTTTAAATAATATAAGATCAGCGAATGAATGGACGCTTTACAATAATTTTTAAATTAGTGAACATAAAATTTATAATACAAATATTAAAAATTACAAATAACAAAAATATATGTATGTACACACATACATATAAATACATACATTTTAAGCAAAAACATTTCTTGTTTTCTTTATACTTTTTTTTATTCTCGGGGTTTTTTTTAAACAACAAATAAAAAGAAGAGCACAATTAAACAAACAGTAATATATAAAAAAAAAAACTCTTATGAATGCATATAATGCAAAAACAATTAAACATAATGAAAGAAATGCGTATGTTACATCGAGTGTTGACGAAACAAACGCAGAAAAAAGAATCGATGATAGCAATTATTTAACGGCTAAACCTATTACTCGAACTCGTTCCCTCTCACCCTCTTTGTTTAAAAATACGGTCGATCGTAATACAATAACAAATTTATTAACTGCAAGCGTTGCCACAGAGCAAAAAATAACTTTAACCCATTAAACGCCAATACCATTAAAAACAAAAAAGATTGAAATTCATTTATTTGTTTATACTTAAATACAGTTAATAAATATAGAAAAAACAAAATATTAAAAAAAAAGTTCCTGGAAGTGTGTTTTAAGGGCTGTACTCGGACGAGTACAATGGCGTTATGAGTATGCTATTTTTTTAATTATGAAAAATTTTAAAGCATATTTTTTCAACACATAGAGCAACATCGCATTGCTCAAATACCCATCTTATGCTGTTATGACACTCACAACATCGTAACTCATTTGTTATCCTTTTAGAAAGGAAGTTTCCACCACTAGTTGCAACACCAGCAGTCAGCGACCGTTTGGAAACATTCACCTTCTGGGTATAAGTTCGCAAATAAAATCCAGCAATATTGCGTTGGAACCCAAGCCAGTCCATTTGAGATCTGTTTGCAACATAATCTGAAGATTTAGGGACGTTGTTCATAAAATCAAGCACGACTCGGGATCCAAGAGGGAGTTTTGATCTTTCTACTTTTATACCTTTGGCCGCACAGTTGGTATCGAATTGGTATAAATAACCGGAACTGCTCGTTAGCATCCTTTTTTAAGACCAAATCTCACTTGTTTAACTCTTATGAATTATTTTGAGGAGTGTCTACCAAAAAAATTAGTTTGATGCATTTGAATATCACAAGGTCTCTTTGTCTACTTAGGAGCTATTTTGCTTGATTTTGAAAACAATTGTTTGTCGCAACTGCTCAAGTGGGATATAATCTTTGATATCACTGCCAAAAAAAAACTTCGACTCCACCTGGTGCATCATTTGGCATGCGATCAAAAAGAATATCCTCAGCATTCCCCTCCTCTTTATCTGTGTTATAGTCCGGATTTGGTTGAATAATAGCTATATCGAAACTTTTGTGTTCATCTTTATCTAGCTGTTTAAATTTGTAAAAGCTTTAGCATAAAAATTTGACGGTTTGATGGCTTGAAATTCCATTTTGGTCGAAGAAAAATTAAAAAAAAAATTATACATATCAAGCCATTGTACTCGGTTGGGTACAGCGATTTTGCTACTCAAACAACGTTGTAGAATAAAAAAATTTTTCTTGTAACTTTTTATTAAATGTACACACAATCACTCTTCTTCAAAAATCTATGAGAAACTTTTGTTTCAACATATTAGTATTTACTCCATGCAGATCAGTTGTTACTGGCCTAGCTAAAAATCACAAAAATGATAAAGTGTTACAAAAACAAAAGAAAATACACTATAACGGTATATATTTTTTTAAATTTTCTTATGTGTATATTTAAAGCATAATGTATTGAATGCAGAAGCACAACAAACGTTTTCTAATTTATTTTGTTAAAAAATTTATGCGTACTTAAATATTGCCTTTTTTCTGTACCCAAGCGAGTACAATGGCTAGGAATGGGTTAACAAGTGATGAAACGGTTAACCCCAAAACAGCCGCTATGGACAACTCAATAACGCAAGTAAAAACTTCTCAAAAGCCTACAGTACAAGTTGGTATGGACAGGTACATAACAGTGCTTAAACGGGGACGCAGCCCTACCTCTGCAGCAGTTGCTTCGGCCTCAAAAGTACCATCTTTTGATAAAATAAATTCTCAAAATCGTTTTGCAATTCTGGAGTATGAATCCTCTGAAGCACAAAACGTCATAAAATCGACCAAGCCTCCCCCGATATATCTGAGGGAGCAAAATTCTAATGAGCTCATAAAGAGTTTGATATCGAATATAGGTGAAAATTCGTTTTACGTAGCTGCTATCAAGCGTGGTAGTATAAACGAAACAAAAATACAAATCAATCATGAGAATGATTTTCGAAAAATTGTAAGCAACTTTGAGGCACTCAAAAAAAATTTTTATACATACCAACTGAAAAGCAGTAAAGGTCTTCAGGTAGTGATTAAGGGTATTGACTCATGTGTGGACCCAGAAGAGGTAAAAACATTCCTTGAAGAAAAAGGCTTCAAGGTAAAACATGTATTAAACATCAAAAATAGAGAAAAAATTCCCCAACCACTTTTTCGAGTGGAGTTTGAACCCGGCGACGTTAAACTTAAAAAAAATGAAACGCATCCCATCTATAACTTAAAATACATTCTGTACAGAAAAGTAACTATAGAGGAGCCGCACAAAAGAGGCGGTCCCGTTCAATGTCTGAACTGCCAAGAATTTGGCCATACTAAGGCATACTGCTACTTACCCCCTGTTTGCGTAGTATGTGGAGAATTACATGGTACAAATCTTTGCGATAAATCTAAAAATGACCCCAACGTTAAAAAATGTAGCAATTGTGGCGGTAATCACACAGCCAATTATAGAGGATGCCCTGTATACACTATCGTCAAGCAGTCGGTTGGACCGAAAACTAATTCCCCTCAAATGCAGGTAACAAATCAGCTAAACACTAATGACATTCAGGCTCCACAGCCTAGTAATAACAGAACCTCCTACGCTAACATTCTAAAATCAAACCATGTGACAATGCAAGGTGCTTCGCCAATTAATGAAGAAACTCCAGTTTCTAATTTAAGTCGTCTTGAAAAAACCATGGAAACATTAGTGCAAACAGTTAATAATTTTACGAACACAATCGGTAATATGATGCAGGAAATTCTAAGAATGCAATCGATGTTATTGCAAGCTGTACTTAACAAGCCATGAACTGTTTAAAAATCTGTTTTTGGAACGCAAACGGCATCCGCCAACATAAAAATGAATTAGAATACTTTCTAAAAAATAAACAAATTGATGTCATGTTGGTTTCTGAAACTCACTTGACCTCAAGAAATACGTTTAAAATCAATGGTTATATACTATATGATACTAAGGACCCTCGAGATAGAGCTTGTGGAGGCTCTGCCATTTTGATAAAAGCCCGAATCAAACACTACTTAATGTTTGATCATTGTGAAGATTATCTGCAAGCAACGACTATTTGTGTTGAAGAGCTAAATCGAAACTTAGTAATTTCTTCTTTATACTCTCCACCTAGATTTGCCATATCAGAAAGCCAATATTATAAATATTTTAAATCATTAGAACCCTGTTTCCTCGCCGCTGGCGATTATAACGCTAAACATACCTTCTGGGGGTCACGACTTATAACACCAAAAGGTCGTGTTTTGTTTAACACAATCTCTAAAATGGGTTTAAACGTGGTCGCGAGCGGACAACCAACATATTGGCCTACTGATCAGCAAAAAATTCCAGATGTTATCGACTTTGGCGTGGTTAAAAACATCCCCACAGAAACGATTCATGTTGAAGCTTCCCTAGAATTATCATCCGACCACACACCTACAATTGGTACTATAACGAACCCAAATAGAATTGTATCTCCGTCATGTTACTTAGCGACGTCAGCCACACAAATAAATTGGTTAAAATATAAAAAATTTCTCAGTGCCCATTGCACAGAAAATATTCCGCTCAGTACACCGGAGTACGTAGATCGCTCTATTGACAATTTTGACAGTTTTCTGAAACTAGCTGTTCAACATTCCAATTTTGCCCCAAAAAAAACAAAAACCATTAAAATATATTCTTCAGATGTCGAGCGGCTCTTGACTGAAAAAAGGAGAGTTCGAAGAGAGTGGCAACTGTACAGATCCCCGCAACTTAAGACTTTATTAAAAGAGTGCACAAAAAGGCTAAGAAAGTTACTGCAGACTCAGAAAACGGCTTCTCTAGAAAAATATCTTAAGGAACTTGATGCAACTCCACAATCTGACTACTCATTATGGCGTGCAGCTAGAAATTTAAAAAGGCCAGTTTTATCAAAGCCACCATTAAGAAACTTGAATGGTAGTTGGGCAAGAAACGATATTGAAAAAGGAAATCTGTTTGTTAGTCACTTGAAAAACGTATTTACACCAAATATATCTCACAATATTGCGGCAGAGTTACCACCTGTTGCTGCTAGAGCAGCTATCCCCCTCAGATTTGAGATAAGAGAAATCGAACAGGCTATTTGTGACTTAAACACTAAGAAGGCACCTGGTATTGATAAGATCAGTAATAAAATGCTTTTAGAGCTACCTCGCATAGCAAAGAAAATTATTCTTTTTATTTTTAATGCTATTTTACGTCTCGAATACTATCCTCAAAAATGGAAGGTTTCCTTAGTTACCATGATACCAAAGCCAGGTAAAGATCATACAAAAGTTGAGTCTTATAGGCCTATTAGCTTATTATCAAATATGTCAAAGCTGTTTGAGAAATTATTAGTTTCAAAATTAACACCGATTTTAAGTGAAAATAGATGTATTCCAAACCATCAGTTCGGATTTCGAAGAAAACACAGCACAATCGAACAGACTCATCGAATAGTAAATGTCATAAGAAAAGCATTTGAAGAAAAAAAATATTGCTCAGCACTCTTCATCGATGTTTCGCAAGCTTTTGATAAAGTCTGGCATGAAGGCTTATTACATAAATTGAAGCAAAATTTACCAGCAAACACACACAAGCTGCTAGAAAGCTACTTAGTCGGTCGTCAATTTATTATTAAAGAAGGAAATTTCTTAAGTTCACCTCAGCCCATTGACGCTGGAGTCCCACAAGGCAGCATCCTGGGCCCCCTATTATACTTAATTTATACTTCGGACATGCCAACAAGCAACTATACACAAACATCAACATTTGCAGACGATACTGCTTTTCTAAGCGTCCACGAAAATCGTTATGAAGCATCTCGTTACTTACAGCATCATATATTTCAACTAGAAATATGGTTAAGACAATGGAGAATAATGGTCAATGAGCAAAAATGCGTGCATATAACATTCACCTTGCGCCGGGAATCTTGCCCCCATATTACAATCAATAATCAAATAATTCCTCAACATTCGCATGTAAAATATCTCGGTATACATCTGGATCGGCGATTAACGTGGAAATGCCATATAGAGGCAAAATTAACTCAAATGAAACTAAAAGCCATTCAAATTCATTGGCTTATTGGTAGAAACTCTGTCCTTAGTCTCGACTGCAAACTTCTTCTTTACAACTCCATCTTAAAGCCAATCTGGTGCTATGGTATTCAGTTATGGGGCACTGCCTCGGCCTCTAATATAGAAAAAATTCAAAGGCGCCAAAATAAAATTCTTCGAATAATCACAGCTGCCCCTTGGTATGTAAAAAACTCAAATATTCACAAGGATCTCAATGTTCCATTAGTCAAAACTATGATTACAAAATATGCGGTAAAATATTTAAAAAGGCTTGAACAACACCCAAATCCACTAGCTCGAAATATCTTAAATCATGGCGGCCACACTCGCTTAAGAAGAAGAGACACTGCAGCACTTATCCAATTAGATGAGCGATAAACACCTAGATAAGTGAACAGAACCCGTGATGAAGAAAATTTTTGTCTGGCACTGGCAGGACATAAAATAACGTATTAGGTTAAGATTTGATTAATTGTTGTTAGTTCATATTTAATATATGAAGATTCAATAAATAAATAATGAAAAAAAAAAAAAAAAAAAAAAAAACATTGTTGGCAACAAAATTTTAATAAATAACATTAATGACCTTTAATTTACAAACAGTCACTTTTTTGTATGTATATATGATTTGTTTTTTTTATCAATAGTTAAGTTTTAAACGCCTTATTCTTTTAACTTATTGTATTAAAATTTACAGATGTAGGAGATTGTGTTGTACTGGATCTTATCCACTCAGTTTTAAAACCAGCTTTGAGAAAATGTATTATAATTGACAAAAAGAAACGAAAATATGAAAAGGCTTCAGTTGAAGATTCAAAGAACTCTTTTGTATTGTACTCATCTAATAATTCCGAGCTTAATTCAAAAATAAAACTTTTAGTTGAATGTTTTATCCAAAAACAAACTCTGCAACCTTTTATTTGTGCGATTGGATCGTCAGTATTTGATTTGTACGAATTTTATGTTTATTTTGGAAATATTTTTTACAAGTTGGAAAATATTAAATCGTGTGTGGATTTGACATTCAAAATTTTTAGTTCAATTAATATCAAATACCCACAAAATTGCAATTTAATTTGTCTTTTCATCCAGGAATATTTTTTTGAAATTACAGTAAATAACAATGAAAGATGTACAGCACTATCTACAATTTTAACAGATATTCAAAATATTTGAACCCAAATACTTGGTAAGGTTTAAGCATCAAATAATAAAATCACATTCCATAAATTTTAATTTTTTTTTACAGATTTACAAAAATCTAATACTATGTTAGTTATACCTAAAATATAAATTAACACTTTAATAATAATAACACTATTTTATAGAATTCATATTATTATTCGTATTATTAAATTCTTATTAAAAAAAATTCAAAAATGAATTTACATTGCTTTATTTGTAAACAAAACATTTGCCGAATTTAAGAAGATTGCTTGCCATTTAAAATATTTTCATATCTTACCACCAAATAACTTATACGAATGTGCCTTTTTAAGTTGCAATCAAAAGTTTAGTAACTTCAAAACATTTTCAAAGCATGTGCGTAATAAAATATCGAAAAATATTATTAGAAAAGGAGAAAATATAAAATGCATCAAAGAAAATAATGTTATAAATAACATAATAGAAACTGAAAATTAATTTTTTGATATTTTCATGTAGTAGTGAATCAAATTTATTTCTTAATAACAAGAAATTTTTGTGCTAACTTGCTGTAAAAAATGTCTTTGGCGCCATACGACAGCCATAACTTACTAAACTTTAGTAAATTTTTCTAAGTTTTACTTAATTTTTTTTTTGAGTGTAGATTTAAGCCAAAAGTGCTTTTCGAAATAATTAAATTTTAAGTTTTGCAAAGCAATAATTAATTTTGCTAACAAAAATTCGTTAAACGTAAACAAATTTAAGAACTTTAATCGTATAATAAATAATAATTTTTATAAAATAACCCAATTCTTCACTTTTCCCTTTTATGTTTGGTTAGACTAGTTTTTAAAAAAAACCAAGTGATTTATCTTTTACAAATCCCAATTTTGTTTTCAAAAATATTCTTTAATTTTGGCTGTTTGTCCTTTAAAATTTTGGGTTTCTGCCTTTCGAATATTCACTGTTTACACACATTAAGCAACGTAAAGATCACTGGTAAGATTAGCAACCATTTTAGAACAAAAACAAACAAAAAATAATAAATATCTCAAAACTTTATCAACGATAAGACTTTTGCACCCTGTTAACTTGTTAAGACTCCTCAATTTCTCATTAAACACTTATTTTTTAGTTTTCTTTCCTTTGTTCTAAAAAAAAACACAAACATAAAGACTTTCATCATAAAAGAATGAACCTAAAAACAACAGATGACATTCGTTAGATTTCATATTTTAGCCTTTTTAACCTGTGGCATGTTTTAGAGAAGAAGAAAACAAAAGGCAAAAAGCAAAAAAAAAAATAACACTCCTCCTAACAAAAGTTTAAATCCAGCAAGCGAATCATCCAGCAGCTGGTCATGCGTAAATTTATTGTAAACAACTAATCAACCATAATGAAGTTGAAGTCATATTAAAGAAAAAGCTTCCAATAGAAAACTATTAACAAAAGAAGGAAAAATTATCAACAAGAAGTTTTTGCCTTTTTATCTTTTAAAAAAAAAAAAAGATAAACACTTTATGCTTGGGAAAACTTTTCTTTAAAAATTTTCCTTTTTTTTTTTGCTTAACATCGTTAAAGCATGAAAATATTATCAGAAATGGGTCAGTAAGATTTTCTATTCAATACTGTTTTACAAGGCGGAATAAAAACAGCTGTAAGAAAAAATAAAATTCATATTCATTGTTAAAAGCTATGAATATTCAGACAATATTTATTTATTGAAGTTTATTTGCAATGACATTAAAAAAATTTTTGTTTCGTTTTTTTTTTAAGTTTGTAATTTGGTGATAGATATTATTTTAAAATTGCTGGCATTTTCGTTTAAAGAACAACTTTGAATATCGGGATGAGAATTAATGCTATATCTGTGGTTTTCATGGGCAACCGCTTATGTCCATTTTTTCGATTTTGAAATGTAGATGCCATATTGCTTAATTTCAAACGCTCTTTATATGGTTCTAAAAATTTTTTAAAACAGATAAACCTATTCCGATTTTTTAAATTAATAACAAAGTTCAAAAGGTGCAATAGCTAGCCCACAGTTTGATCTAGAATGGTTTTTTCGGCTCTCCTTAAAAAAAATTAATTTAAGACATACGCGGTTGCCCATGAAAACCGCAGATATAAGCGGTAGTGTGTTTTTTAAAATCTCACTTGTTTAAGTTGGCTTTACAACCAGTTGTTGGTTTTAGCCTTTCTAATAAAGGATTTCCAAGTATTTGATTGTTGCGCGTGCTGTCTTCAGTTTGTGATACTAAGGATTTGCATGTCTTCTTCGACTGGGTCCTTCTACCGGAGTCTCGCTCGGTCTTTTCTGTCTGCATCTTCCGTCGCCCAATTTCTTTTTGATTCAAGCGCTCGGAATCGTTCAACCGACATGACCCAGTCAGCGCAATCGCAGGATTTAAATAAACTTTCGGTAGGCTAGCTGGTAGCGAGCTAGTCTATCAGCGCCGAGGTTGCGGGTTCAATTCCCACCAGAGACTCTGGTTTCTTTCATTCATGTCGAGACAAATGTAGCTCCTACCGTTTACGATTCACTCGACGGCCTTACTCCTCGTAAACACAGAAGGGGTCATATACTTTGCGAAGGATTTTTCTCTCAAAAATACCAAGTACACCTTTATCTGTTTATGTAAATACCAGTGTTAAAATTGCCAGCAAATGAAAAAAACCGTGTTTCTGAAAGCGTTGATAGATAATAAACAATAGCAGAAAGTAAAAGCAAGAAAAGAGAGAGCAAATAATTTGCTTAATCTCACTATGTCTACACACAGAAAAAAATCAAAGTAAAATTGTCGAAAACAATGTTGATTTCACTGTTTTCGGTGGTGATTTTGCTTCATAGTTTCTTCCTGATAATTTAACATGATTTTACAAAAACTTGCGAACAATATGTTTTTCTTTTAAAATAACTATAAGTCATGTTAATTTAAAAATGCAGTAAAGTTAGAGCAAAATGTCATTTATATTGAAATAACAATCCGAATCACGTTGAAAAAAAGTTATTTCAAGTTGAAACAACTTGAATTTCATGTAGAATCAAATTGGTTTGAGTGTGATATAACAGTCAGAAGAAGCTTCAGAGATAACATATGCATTTATTTAAGAATAATTCCAAACACTTAATCCTGAAACTTAATTTTATTTCCCTTTGTTAACAGAAGCATCAGCAGAATGGCCCAATGTGGTTTTCGTCATCACTATACTTTGAAAACTTGATGTACTATTCAACTAAATAATTTTAACTAAAAGAATACGGGAATTGTATTCTTTTTATAACATATTTAAAACATGAAAATAAAAAAAATGGTGTTGTTTTTTTCTATACAAAGCAAGTAAAAAAGGTTTTTATTGTTTCAATATTGAACAATTTTATTTAAACATTTTTCATTTCAAATAAACATGGAACCAAGATAATTCTAAATAGAGTCGATACATAAAAACAGGTTTTTATGGATTCAATATTGAACAATGTTATTTTAACAGTGAATAATATTAAACAAACGTGATTAAATGTTATTTTAATATTTTTCATTTAAAATTAATATGAAATAATTATAAATTTAAATAAAGGGCATACTTTTGCAGAAATTTACTATGATTCTCAATCAACATTTCGCCATGTTAATTTAACATTGGTATTTTTTTCTGTGTGTATGTTCTCTGCTTCAATAGTTAGCAAAGCAATTAACTTAAAAAGAATTGCTGTTGCTGTAAGTAATAAGTTTTGTTTCTCTTGCCTAACAGTTAATTGCTGCTCTTGAATTCAATTGGAAAAATGTGCACATATTAATTTCATAGAATATCTAATTACATTACATTTATTTCTTACTATTAGAACACGATTCATCAATAGTAGTTTCGCTTATTTTTTAACAGCAAGGAACAGCAAAGAAGCTTCTATTTGCTGAGTTCAATCGCAGCAAAAGCAACAAAAAAATAAGCAAAAGCCCATTACTAACAGCAACAGCAATTCTTTTAAAAGTGGTTGATTTGCTAACTGCTTAAGCAGAGAACTTACACGTTGTGAGTTTAAGCAAATTGTTGCTCTTACTTTTTTGCTTCCTATCATTTTATTTATTTTTTATGACCCAAATACAATGATCAAAATACTTATCAAACATGTGTTAGTATTACTGGAAATGTGTTTGTATGTGTCACACCGACATTGCTCGATGGAAAGTCAATAAATTTAAATATGATGGCGAATATTGCGTCCAGCACACGTACACGAATGAATTCACTCGCTGGACAAGCATTTGACAAGTATATTTAACTTTTTTAGTTCAGTTAAGCAATTACAAAAGCATTAAAAGTAGTCAAGCATTGTTCAACGCGGGTAAATATCCATGTTGCAGCACCATAAAGAAGCACAGATGGAGCAAGCATTTTAAGTCGCTGGTAGGGTTCTTTGTTCTTTAAATGTTTGATAAGCCCCGAAATAGCATATATTTGCAAGCGGAGTCCTTCGCTTTATTTCAATGGTAACATCAGACTTTCTATTTATGACAGAACCGCACAGAAAAAATTGAACCATTAATCAAAAATCAAATCAGAAAATGTTGCTAATTTCATTAATATTCAAATTTTTTAACTGAAATAAAATTGAAGATTTTTCTGTGCGAGGTATATCGTCTTGCTGCTGTCGCAACGTTTGCATAGAAGTTGCATGAATAAGTTTTGTTTTGTCCGCATCATTACCATCTTCTCCGATTTCCTTTCCATTCTGCGAAAAAACACCAGTTGCATCTATTACTCTATCTTTCCGAGAAGCTCAAGCTGGAGAGGATAGAAATAAGACTTATTTCAAGGCAGTGGGCACAAGTTGTCTGTTTTCTTCTGAATTTGACATAGTACAAAAAGGTTCCATTCACCAGATGATATTATAGACTTTCACCTAGAAGTCGATCATTTTGTACCTGTATTATCAGCGTCTACATAATTAAATTTTTTTTCTCTTGAAGGTACTTCTATTTGGATTACGGCTTTATTTAGCTTTAAAGTGCTTTGGGGTGTTCTCATTGTTTTTAATCTAAAACTACGTTAAACCGAAAAGCTTCGATAACCCCATTAAAATAAAATTGTAAAATGTTTCTAAGACAGTACCCATTAGGTGTATAACCAAAATAAGAACCTATCATTACGGTATGGGCAATGTTATACTGATATTAAAAATCGATATCAGGGGTCATTTCGGTCCAAAAACCCTCGGCACCGAATGCAATTTCTAAAACACCAAACATTTTTTTTTTTTTTTTTAATTGTAATATAAATTTTTATGGTGGGTATCCTTCCCTTGTACCGTTTTTTTGCAAAGACTGAAAAAAATTAAAAGCTAAAACTTCATCGCGATCGGTGCCGAACTTTTTGAACGCTCGCGAAAAAAAGGAAGGCACATTTCTTCATATTTTTTTATGCACTATCTCACTATGATAGGTCCTTTTTGATATTTGCAAAAAAATGCAAATGGTTATATCCCTAGTAGCCATGTTCTTTAACTTAAGTGAGAACTTCTCGCATCGAAAAGATGTGAAATAAAATATTCCATCGTTTCTCGAAAAGTGAGAAAAAAAGTGTGTCTGTAATTCATGTCGACTATCAAAACTATCAAAAGAGATTACGTCGTTATGTTATAAATGTCATAATATACTACTCGAAACCGATGTGATATTGAGAACGCCAGTCACACATATCGTTGACGGCGACCAAAATTTACAAAAATTGAACATTTTTCAACGACGGCGGCGAAAGTACAAACGTCGGCTATATCAAATAATGTAAAGTGCGACTTGAATGTTTATTGTTTGCAAACGACCTTTGGAAACATGCGTCTATCTTATAAAACTGTTAAAAGCAAAAAAATTAAACAATAAAAAAATGTGCCAAGAACAAAATATAATTAAAATTATTCTTTGCATTTTGCATTTTTGAGAGTTCATAGCGGGAACTTTTCTCACAAATGTTACAGACACACTTTTTCTGTAAATTGGCGAGTAACTTCCATACGTGACAGCTGGTACTCGCCAAAAAAGTTACAGACACAGTTTAGTGATAAAAACAGCTGTTTGCTTCAATATATGACATTTTTGTTTAATTTCACACATTTCAATCAAAATGTTTCTCCCGCGAGAGTTTCAGAACATGGGCACAGATCTTGAGTATTGTAAAGGAAACAATTTGTAACAAATTTCAAACTTCTACTCTTGTCCTTCTTTTGATATTTAGACGATTAAATTGCTCTTGTATAGGAGGTTCCACGCTATTTATTCAAGTTAAGCTCAGGGGTGCCAGACTTGGGGATTTATCCCCAATGTTGGGGATGGATTTCATGCAAGCAAAAAGGACAAAGAAAGTCATTTGGGGATTTAATAAAAATAATCGGGGGTTTTTTTGGGATTTTACACATTTTTAATACATATATTTTTCCTTCTTTTATTATTTACGCATATTTTTCTTTGTTTCGTATATAAAATTTGAAAAAAATTAGCAAAACTTGTATCTTACTCTTATCAACAACTTATACGGTGTAAAGGGTATTAATTAGGATTAAAATTTTGGTTAAGTGTGTGAAAGGTACTTGATAAACTTATGTTATTATTCTTGAGTGAGTGTTTTAAAAAAGAATAATTTAAAAAAAAATCTAAAACCGTTGAAAACACACCAGTCGCTACAAACGAAATAAAATAATGTTTTTTACCAAAAATTTTTATGTGGGGATTTCTTATTAAAATTTTTCTTACTATTTTTTTAAAAAAATTTTAAATTTGGTCAGAAAAAAACAATAAAAGAATATTAACTTTTTAAGGTTATTTTTTTGTAATTTGGGGGTTTTTGGGGATTTTTTTTTATTTTTTGGGCACTAGGAAAAAAAGTACCTTGCAGCCCTGGTTCAGCTTGCTTTTTGAAAGATTTTTTGTACTGAAAACCAAATTTTGGTTCCAAATTTGGAAACTTTTACTGTAACCCAGAAAGTTTAGAAGCCTATAGGTAACAAACAAGCCAACACACAAACAAAGTTTAATGTGTATCCGTAATGTATTCCGTTCGGAATGATTTCGTTCGGAATCGAAGAAAACATATTTGTTTATTGGTAGAAAGTGTATTTTGAAAGTTTTTAGCCCATTCAGATACAGAAAACTACCATTCCGTTCATGCAAACTAAAATGGTTTCATTCCGAAAAATGTTTGTGTCATTTTCTGAAGCACCAAAATACGGAATGAATTCAGTTTCCGAACGGAAATTTTGAAAAATATCTTTATTTTAAAAGATCGTAAATTAAAAAAAAAACCTAACCTAAATTGTTAAAAAAAATTATTGTTAGTAACAGAATTTGTTTTTTTTTCTACAAAAATAAAAGCTAATTCACTTAAAATAACGGTTAAAAATTTAACGAATTTCTGTCAAGTCGTAAAATGGTTTATACAAAGTAATATTTCGATTTATTTAGTGAATAAATTTTTTCTGATTTCATTTAATTAAAATCTGTAATATAGTTTGGAAATTGTATGTTTATTCACTAGGGTGTTTAATTAATCCGGTTTTATTTTTGTTCGACTAAACGAATAATCGATATTTGGCATTTTTAACATAAACGAAAAAAATTTTATAATTTATCGATTATTCGAACAATTCTAAATCCAGAAATTTAATAAATTACCAGATTTTTTCCGATAATTTTAGAAAAAATTAGTACTTGAGTAAATAAACATTATTTTTTAAATAAAAGTCGAGGAAACATTGAGTGTTTTAGTTGAGGTTGTGAAGGCTTGCATTTGATGAATGAATAAAGAGTCGAAGAACCAAGATTTAAGGAAGAGTAGAGTATGTTGATTGAACGGTGAAGATATGAATTTAGTGAATCCTCCATTGAGGATCCAAGGTTAAAGAAGAGTGTGGTGTTGGAAACAGGGTAAAGACATAGATTAGGTGAATGAAGAATAATCTTTTTTGTGTGAAATTTTATAATTTAATCCGTTTTCTAGATTTTGGCACGATTAAAGCCGCATCAGATAAATGTAGTTGATGAAATTTACGAAAATATTTTCTAATATAAATTATTGTTTGGCAAGGAAACCCGATCAAATTAACTTTTTATTTTACTCTGGCCCCCATACAAATATCCCCATTGGTGGGACGATTAAGAAAGTGATATTTTTCATGCAATTTTTATATCAAAGATCAGCTCTCTAATAAAAATGGAATTTATACAAGTCCATTATTTTATCAAATATTCTAAAAGGTGAGTTTGCGATCATTATTATAATTATTCAGAGGGTTAAAAACCAAATAGAATGAAAACAGCGAGAATGGCGCGTAAACGGTGAAACAAAATTTGGCGATCAAATTAGATCTCATTTAAAACGAAAGTTTGCATCTTCAATGCCTGTGCCAAATCGGCTCTTCCTTATGGCAGTGAAGCCTGAAAGAAACTGAAAGTACATACTTGTTAATTTGTGTTTACGAAACATATTCCAAATATTTTGGCCTGTAACTATAGAGACGAGCAGTTAGAGAGCCAATATGCAATCAAAGATAGACCAAGGAACACATGGCCAAGAACTATTTTAAGTGAAATACAAAATATCAATAAGACAAGGGAAGAAATAAAAATTTTTAGTATCTATAGAGTAAATTGGAAATGTATTGTTAAAGGTTTTGTCGCCAACAGGGTTTAAAAAAACAAACATCTAGATTTTCTTAAAATCAAATAATTCATTCCCATAAATTTATAAAAACTGAATTAAAACTGCCTGTTCAACAATTCGCATAAAAAAATTATATAAAAAGGCTTTCCATATGAAACTCTAATTGTTGCACAGGCAGTTAGATTTTATATTTCCCTATCAATAAAAAGGTACTTTATTCATATTTCATGTAGGGTATTAAATTCCTTGTTTATTTTCCAATCTATTAAAGCCCAAGACAGAACAGCTGAAACAAAAAAAAAAAAAAAACAAAAACTGGGTGTATGTGTCTTGTGTCCATTTATTGTAAAGTTTACATGATTTTGAATTTTGTATGTTTGTTGTTGTTAATAGTTTTTTGTAACTTCTAAACTTTGCATCTTTGTTAAAACAAAAATGCATTTCATTTTCTAGACAGTTTACATGACCAGCAAAGTCTTTTAGAAGACTTCTTTACTTTTCTCCTTGTCTACAAGGGCCTTTTGGGTACAAACAAAGAGCCAAATTAAAAAAGTAACAAAAACAAAATACAAGCAGACCAGCAAGAAACAACAAACATGTAAAAATGTCTTGTGGTCATAAAATGAAGACAGCCACTTGGACAGAGGGAAGGACAGACGGACCAGCAATTTAAGGTACTTTACTCAAGGTTTATTTAGGTGCTTGTATTTTAGGTTATAAAGACAAAGACGGCGATGATGACGACAACAGCATCAACAAAGGCGGCGGTCACTTGGTCAGTTGGTTTCTTTTTTGTTTCTGTTTTTGTTTTTTTCCTCTCAATTTCGCCCTGCCCATGGTTGTGATGCTGCATAAATGATTCTTGTTTTTTTCCTTTACGTTGATTCTGATTACAGTCACGGTGTGTGTTCCAGTCAAATGTCTGCAAGCAGGACTTTAAACACCATCATCATCATCATGTATAAAGCAGGGCGTCCGTCCGTCCGCCTATTTACCTAGCTGGTTGGTTAAGCATTGCCTTAGTTTATATATACGCAACTTTATGTTAAACAGAATAGAAAATTTGTCTATAAACTATTCATTATCTTTAGGACAATTTAATTCAGTCGTAAGGAATTTATGTCATAACATAAACAACTTAAACTCGAAAAATATTGCTGGCAATTCGAATCATATCATATTGTAATAATAAAAGATTTTGCAGATAAAGAGGGAAAGAGGGAAAGTTCTTCAGCATTTTGCTTAAAAAAAATTTTTTTTTTTTTGTTTTGCAAGATTTTTTGAAAATGCTTTATTTGCTTAAATGCTTAATTTTGCCTATATCGTGAACTTGGGAACAACTTAAATAAACGAACTACTATTGCCAAAATTTTTGCATTAGAATTTCAATTAAATTATCATTTTATAAATCTGTGAAATATATTAAAGTTTTAATTAAAAATATACATATTCTTAAAAACGCAATAAATTGAACGTAATTGTTGGCTTTAAGCTAATTTCTTTAACTTTTTTTGTGCCCATAAAAATTTCCCCTACAAATTGGTGTGTTTTTTTTTAAATTTGTGAAAACCCAGATTTTCTGGAGTTGGGTAATTGCTGCATATACAAACTATTTTTTACAATGATTGTTTATACAACTGTTCCAAAAAAACTGAACCAGAGTAGAGTTAGAACAGTGTTAAAGTTGAGTTAGAGTAGAGTTAGGGTAGAGTTAAAGTAGAGTTACAGAAGATTTAAAGTAGAGTTAGAGTAGAATTATAGTAGAGTTAGAGTAGAGTTAGAGTAGAGTTAGAGTAGAGTTAGAGTAGAGTTAGAGTAGAGTTAGAGTAGAGTTAGAGTAGAGTTAGAGTAGAGTCAGAGTAGAGTTAGAGTAGAGGTAGAGTAGAGTAAGAATTGAGTTAGAGAAGAGTTAGAGTAGAGTTAGAGTAGAGTAAGAGTAGAGTTAGAGTAGAGTTAGCGTAGAGTTAGAGTAGAGTTAATAATCTAATATAAATAGAAATTTTATTTTGCAAAAATCTATTTTTAACCCCACTGTGCACTCACAAGAGAACAGATCTTTATTATTTCAAATGTTCATAACCAGAACCCACATTTTTATGTTTTATTTAAAATGCATTACGATGTGCTATAAAATGCACAACAAAGTCTTATTAAATAAATACTTTTGGAGTCTTTTTTGTATGCTGACAAATTAGATGCTTGAAGGCAAAAAGATACAAGATTTCATTAAATCATTAATTACTACATATTTAATGACAAATGTTTTATAGTAACGAATATAGGTACGTATTATTAATTTAAAAATATTATAAATATTTTTAATATTTTTACGCTTTTAAAAATCAAAATTCATAAGCCATCGTGTTTGTTAACTCCCACTCCTCAGTATAACCAGACAGGAAAAAAATTTCTTAATGAATTTTTATCCATTCTCCAGTTTAATTCACAACAACTTAACACCTTAAGGATAATGGCTGGAAGACGAAATGGAAAGAAAAACTCCCTTTTTAAAACTAAAATCTTCAGAAGATACAACAGTTGCATGCGTTTTTCTTACTCGTAATCTAACGATGACTTACTGCAATTATTCTCAAGACTCAACTGCAGTTACTCATAATGCCAACATCATTAATTTAGTTATTTTAACATTAAAAAGCATTAGACCGAAGACTCAAACACGATTTCTATGATGTTGGGGCATGCGTAACGTTTTGCACATGTTAAACTTGAATTTTGTGGTGTGTGTACTTCACTACATTCGGCACTAAGAATGAAGAAATTAGTGATTTAAAGAACCGGAGATATTTGCAAAATAGCAAGAATTGCGGTGTTAGTTTAGCTAATAGTTTTAAATGTTTAAACACAGACTTTTAAAAATGCGAATTTTCTTTAATTTAATCAAGTATTTGTTCTCGTACATTAACAATTATACCGATATCTTTTACAGGAGAGTTTTTTAATAACTTTTTAACATTAACCCTTAACTAAATGGCTTTATAGCTAAACTTGCTGTCGTTATTTGCCTCACATTCTATTTGAATTTTCAGTTTATTTTTAATTACAAATCTCGTGTTCTTTTGCGAAAATTAATCAATGACATTCATGCTACACTAAATCATGTTAAACCACAACAACAAGTTATTAAAATTACAAAAATAAAAAAAAATAATTTTTAAAATTATTAATTAAGATGAAAGAAATAATTACAACAACTTACTAGAGTTAAACGACACTAGAAGGCATTATGATGTGCACATTTTCAAAATTGATCGCTTCGAAAATAAGAAATTAAAATTTAAAATTGACCTAGAGAAATCGGACCAGTAACTCTTGTTAAGCATGGTCTATATTCTGAACTAAAGTCTAGTCTATTATGTTGAATATAATCTAATGAACAATATTGTCCATGGTTAAGTCTACATTATCGACTACTTTCTTGATATGGGGTGAGGAGTTTTCGGAAGCTATAAATAAATAAATCGTCAACATCATCGAATACAGTTAAGTTAAAGTATTGAATATAGGCTAGTGTATACACAGAAAAATTCTCCAAAATTGTTTACCAATTAAGGTATTATTCGAAAATAAAATCAGTTTCAATTAAAAATTTAATCAAGTGAATTAAATGTGTAATCAAGTGTATTAAACGTTCAATCAAGTGGATTTAAGGTTAAATTGCTACTATTAATTTGTTTACTGGTGCAAATTTAATTAATTTTTTAATGAATATCACAAATTTTTTAATTGAAATCAATTTTTATTTTTTTCTGTAAACAAATTCACTTGATTAAACGTTTAATTCATTTGATTACATTTTTAATAAAAACTGATTTTATTTTTGATTAATGTTTTAATTGGTGAACAAATTTTTTTCTGTGTAGTATTGATTACAGTCTATGGCATCGACTAAATTTCGCAGGGTGTGATCACATAATCCATCATTAAGAGATATAAATGTGCTTGAGTATCTTATTAAGATAATTAAGACTACGTCAGGAAGAGTACTCGCAGGTTTAAAATTGAAAGAGGAATTGAATCATATAACGTAACTTCAAAAGTCCCACAGGGATTTGTATTTTATGATATAATATTTATAATGGTATTTTACAAATTCTAAACGTACGTGTGAATTCTAGACGGCGGCGACGGCGAAGTACAGAATCATGCAAATTAATCCATGGGATCTATAAAGGAGTGGTTGACCGTAATGAAGCTGCAACTAACAGAGCACAAGGTGGATCTTATGGCCACAAGCGGAAAATAAAGACTTGAAACGTCATCTGAAGCCATAAAGTAATGAAGCATAATGGTTTATAGAACGGTCAGTTTCCCAGTATGCTTTCTGGATGATAGTTGAAGCAGAAAACGCTTTCGAACTAATAAAGCCAAATATGGGTAGCTCAAGACATAGCCACCAACTGCTTATCCAAGATGAATTGACTGCCGGTGCTGGCAATCCAAACAAACGGAAACAACAGAATTTTGTTGCGTTATTTGTATTTACGGTTCGAAACATCAACAAAACAAATAACAAATTGGTTCGAACTGTCTAAGTCTGCTTCCAGCTTCTATCGAATTCGCCTTGTGGGGCACCAATTTGGGAAACTGCGCTGAGTACAACGACCTTAAAACCTATCATTTCCATCTATAAAAGAAGTTGCTTAAGAGTCTGGGTTTAGCACAATTTCAGTGGAAGCAGTAAGGATATTAAGGGGAACTATCCAAATCGACCTGGCAGCTAAATAGAAAGCATTAAGAACCAGATTAGGTGAAACCCAGTTGCATCCCGAAGAGAAATACGTAGAACGGAGACAGATAAGAACATTAAGGCTTAAAAGGGCATATGGGAGAATTCATATAGGGTGACGCCTAACTAAGATGATAGCCAAAATAAGTGATAGTGTGACGATATGTGTGAGTTGTGGGTCTAGGGTGGCCGTTAACTGTATGGAGCATATTTGTTTTCTATTTTTCGTATTGATAAAAAACGAAGCCAAAAAAAAATTTAGGACAATCGGCGAAGGCTTAGCCGTCCCTCACGCCTGCCAAAATTTGAGAAAAATCGTAAAGTCCGACTTTTATGCCTCATAACTTGGAAAATATTAATTTGTCAGAAAAATCTTTTACTAAGAAGTTGGTATTAGTGATGTTTCTAACAGCTTTTATCTTAACAAGTTTTCTCTAAATCTCATATTTAACAAAACCTAACTAAAATGGAAAGCAAACAGCAGTATTAATGCGAATTTTTTCTTAAGAACTATTTTTTCTTACATACGTCAATTCAGCTTAAAAATTTGTGTTTGTGGGCGTTAGCTTACAAAAAAACATAGTCCAACGCATATCATTTGTTTCTAGCTCACATACAAAATCGCCAATACAGACTAGAAATATATTGAAGAAAAAACCCCATAACTGCCAAGGAATCGCTCCTAGGGTTAAAAAAAGGTATGACGGACCTTCATTAGTTTTTTGTGCTTAACTTTTTCTTAAAACATACTTGCCATACATCTCCACACTTTAGGGGAGCTCCCATACAAATATGGCGATTAAATGAAATTCTTAAATTTGGACTCTGCAGCGCATTGGATGCCCCTAGATGGGTCAAATGTATGACCGGCCCCACTTTATTTTGTATCCCCATCATTTGTTTTTAACATACCTTCTCGCTATCTCTCTTCTTTAACCCTGAAAGTTTAATCTTCATTTTCGTACATTAAGGTAACTCTTCGTCAAATCGACAAACTTTAAAAAAAAATTGGAAACGATTTTTAAAGTGTAAAATCAACAAATATTTTTTTATTTATTCTTTTATGAAAAAATTGAATAAAATAAAAGTTCTTCTTCTCCCTCAAAATTTGATACGAATTTTAACACTTTTTTGTGTTTAAAATTAATTATTTAATTAAAGCTTTCATCATCAGATAACGTTGTTGAAAAAAGTAGCGTTATTTAAAAACACATAAAAAATTTATATGACAAAGTAAATGAGCTTCGTCAATTCGACGAACAGTAACCATCCAGAGTTAAGGGGGCACACATACAAACAAACTAGAAATATATTGAAGAAAAAGCCCCATGACTGCCAAGGAGTCTCCCCTAGGGGGATAAAATGTATAGACGACCTCCATTAGTTTCTTTTGTTTTTAACATTTTCTTAAAACGTACTTGCCCTTTACCACCACTTTTGAGGGAGGCTCCCATACAAAAATTGCATTTTATAAAATTCTTAAATTTAATGGAAATTTTTCGTCTTTTCTGAATAACATCAATAGTTGTAAACAGATTTAAATCACTTATGGCTTTTTTGGTTTGCAACTTCGTTTTTTATATGTCTAGAAAAAATTATAAGCATAGCTGCACTTTCCAATTTTTAATGATTTTTTTAAAGAAAAAAATTTTGAAACTTTGCGAAAAAATAATTTTTTTTGCCCAAAAAATTATGTTTCTTAAACGACTAGAAAAAAGTTAAACTTCACTTTAAGGTAATTTCAATAAACTAAACCGTTTTTGAGTAACGCGAATTTATGTTGTGCAACCTTCTCTCTTTTCGATATAACATTATATATCTCGAAAACAAGAGCTAACCGAAAAGAACGGTTATCACCACTGGATTCAGAGTACCCCAATTAGATTAAATAATAACAAAATTCAACAAAATTTAAGATACGTGATTCATAGAAAATGCGTTTCTTTAATAAATTAAAAATTTGATTTTTTTTTTTTGTGATTTATTTTATATTTTTCAGTTTATTTTGTTTAATAAGCGATTCAGGAAGGCTTGTTAACAACTTTTCTACAAAATTATTATTTTCTAAGTTATGAAACATTAAAGTCAGATTTGATGTAAAAATATAATTTTTCTCAAACTTTGGTGGGCGTGAGGGACGGCTTAGCCTGTGCCGATCGTACTAAAATTTTGTATGTGTTGTTTTTTATCAATTCCCACGATTTTGGCTGGTGAGACCTAAAGAAATCTAACTTTTGATTTTAACGGTCACCCTATTGTGGCTCCCATTTTGTTGAAACCACAACTCTGCATTTTTTATTTACTGCCCAGTATTGTATACTATTCACATTAACTGCAACTTGTTCCTACTTTAAAAAAAAAAATATGCCCCAATGATCTTTTCTTAAGTTATTATACACCATACTGTGCATCTAAGTGGATGAATTGGATGCTCAACTATTGTTTTTGGCTTTAGGTTGCCCCATATTTTTATTCAGGTGACCATTAAGGTAAAAATAGCCCTCGTCGCCCATTATTCCATATGGTCTTTGTGTCCGAATAGTCGAATGATATCTTAAAAAAAAATAAACAGATGTTGTTGTGTTTCCTGCGCTGAGTCTTTCCATCATAAATTTCCCAAGGTTTATAAAGTAAATTATGAAATAAAAACTTAGAAAAAAAATTATGGACCATTTTAAATTGGCTTTTCCTTAATAAATTTCATCTTTTCTCTTTTAAAGCTTTTGATTAAAATCTGCCACCCCGAAATCGTACAATATTCGATTGATCTATTCCTCTTGATCTAAACGAATGCTTTAGTTTGGCCATTCATATATTCAAACACATTTCCCAAGCATTTTGATAAGTATGAATGTTATGTGCTATGAAATTTTTATTATTTTAAAATGAAATTTAAATTAGAATAATATTTAAAATGCATTAACTTCTTTGAAATAGCAAAAAATTCATTAGCAACAATATATTTTGTTTAATATGAAAAAATCGTAATAAAAAACAAAGTTTTTACTGTTAAAAAATTTATATTCAGTATCACAAACATATTTGTTAAACAAAGTGTTTTTTAGAGTGTCACAACTTTGAGTTGACATCACTGCTTTATTTGAGCACCCATTTAACAGCTGATAGTTGCTTTTTGTTTAGTTTGCCTTGAAATATAATTATAAGTCGACTTGCACCAGAGCAACGCGTGCAAATTTTTGAAATTTTTAATTAAAATAATTTGGCGAAGGGGCTGCAAAAATTGATATTGATTTTGAATTTCCATTCAAAATTGTATTTTCCGATGAAGCCCATTTCTGGTTGAATGGGTACGTAAATAAGCAGAATTGTTGCATCTGAAGTGAGGAGAATAGAATCCACAAGCATTTGTCGAAACACCATTACATCCACAGAAAATTACTGTTTGGTGCTTTTTATGCGCTGGCGGAGTGACTGGTCTATACAGCGTTCTCAGTTTTGGGGATCTATCCCCAAATTTGGGATTTTTTTTTTTTTTTTTAATGTTTATTTATTGAAATATAAGAATAAAATAAGTCTACTTTAAATAAACAAAAAGTTACACGAATTTGTATATACTTAGTCCTACACGGATATCTCAAGTACAAAGCTTAATTACCTACATATAGTAGTGTACATTTATTTTCTTTCGAACTGAGTATGTTATTTATAATATGTTAGTAATATTATTTTATGTTAATACATATGTAATGAAAATATCTAAAAACATTACATTACTTAAAGTGAAAAAAAAGAAAGTTCATGGTCAGTTAGTTAAAAAAGGTAAGAGAAAATTATGAAATGATTCAGTCTGAGAGCCACCAAAATTTATTTCTGTCAAGGTTCACAAGCGCCTTTTTATCTATTAAGGACATATCGGTGCTAAATCTACTGTTGTTGGTTGTTAACCGATTTTCAAACACAGTTTTGTTATTTGTCCTTCTGTGAATATGATAGAGAATGGGAATTCCAGTGCTATCTTGAATTAAACCTCTCTTATCGAGGTATGTGAAGCATTCAGGTGGAACCAATCCATTTATTAGGCACATCATTATGTATCCTTCGTTGCAATAATATGGCGCTGATATTAAATTATTAGTGTCGCAAGCAGTACATTTTAATATATGCTTCCTAATTAACTGAATAATGAAATTATCAATCCTTGTTATTCTTGCCGTATCATACAGCTTAATGTTCGAAATATATTTAATACCTATAATTGCTCTTGGTGACCTGTAAAGCGAAAGACACGCTCTAATGCATTTTCTTTCAAATACGCGATATTTTTCCATATAATATGGAGAAATATTGTACCATATTGGGCATCCAAATGTCAATATTGGTCTAATGAGTGTTTTGTATAAAGTTATTTTGACATTTGGTCGTATAGCTTTAGAGTAAAACAACTTTTTATAAATAAAAAATGCACTTTTGGCCTTCCCCAGTTGAATATTTATATGTTTATTGAAATACAGAAATTTGTCCAAGTTTACACCTAGATATTTCACTATATCCTTGTTTGGTATTCTCACATTAAGGTAAGATTTGATTCCAAACTCTTTCCAATTTCTTTTAATGTCGCTGTTACATTTGCTGACAGGTGGTCGAAACAATATTGTTTCGCACTTCTGTATGTTTATTTTCAATTGCCAGTCCCTAGCATATTTTTCTACATTTCCGAAATAATTTTGTAAGTTTTCATTAATTTTGCCAATTTTGTCATCGGCATGGTAGATTATTAAATCATCGGCAAAAGCTATAACGTTGTCCATTTTCTGCACCAAATCGTACAGATATAAATTAAAAAGTGTAGGTGAGTTAACCATACCCTGTTGCAGTCCATTATAAATGGTAAACGTTTTTGTACTAAACTTTCCCATGTTGCAAACTCTAAAGGATTTACCGCTTAACATATTATGTATCAGTATTCTAAAATATAGAGGCATTTTATATTTGTCGAGTTTGTAAAGTAGACCCGGTAGCCAAACATTATCGAATGCTTTCTCAAAATCTATTAAGCACGCTCCCGTGCATTTATTCCTATTCCAGTTCCAATAAATATTAGAAACCAAACAATGGATTGCATGGGTAGTTGAGTGTTTAAATTTAAAACCGAATTGTCTTTCACTGTTTAGATTTTGTTTATCGCAAAATTTTAACAAATTATTATTTACGCAAATTTCGAAAACTTTACTTATGTTAGGCAAAAGACTTATAGGTCGCCAGTTCTTCAATATTCGTGAATCTTTGTTTTTTTTGGGAATTACAACTACTTTCGCGACTTTCCAAGCTAGAGGGAAGTATGAATTGTTCAGTATATTATTGAATATAGTGCAATACTGACGAATTAGTGCAGTCGGAATGTGTTTTAGTACAATATACGGGATTTTGTCCATTCCAAATGACAATTTGTTGCTCAGATTGGTAAAAATGTATGATAAGGAGTCTAATGTTACAAAATAATCGTCCGTCTGGGCTAAACTGAGTTCATTTGCCTTTTTATCATCGTCAAAAACTGTTATTGATATATGATTTTCTTCGTGTTCGACTTCTGCATCCAGAAGTGCGTTGAAGCATTCATTAATTTCTACATGTAACTCGTTATTTGAGTCAATTTCCTTATTAGAATGAACTAATTCAAGATATGACCCGATTACATTAAGTATTTGCCCATTGTCGTTTATTATATAACCATCGTCTTCTACATCTAGGTCATTCCCATCGATTTGCAAGTTCTTTAAAATTCGGTCTTCATTGCGTGAGACCTTTATAGTGTTGATGTTAGTAGTTTTTGTCCTGAACTGTTTCCTAATTTCCTGAAACATAAAGTCTGTATTTTTAGCGGTAAATTTCGAAAGTTTTTCGGTTAATTTTTTATTTATTTGCAGTGTAAAGTTATCATTTATCATTTTCTTTATTAATTTTAATTTAACTTTAAGAAGAGTGAGGGAAGGAGGTGATAATTCAATTTCACTTCTGTTATGTTTTTTTATTAAGGAAAGTATTTTGCTTTTTTCATGTTGTAATTTCCTAATGATTGGACTTAACAATTTGGTGATAGTATTGGGTCTATCAAGTTTTGGTACAGTTCTGTCTATAGCTAGTGTAATGCAGTCGCTCATTTTTTCCAAATAACTTTCTATTTCCGAATTGGTTAGGTTTCTGTTGTTGGGTGGTAATCCAACATTTTCTAACTCCCTTAAAATATTATTATTAAACTGTTTCCAGTTAGTATGTTTGAAATTGTATACATATTCTGCAGCATTTTGAGAGCAAGTGATGAGCTGCTCAGGTTTGTCCAATGTGACTGTAAACTTTATTGCATTGTGATCACTATCATATTCAATAGTTTCTAGGCAATTGATTGAATTGTTTTCTCTTACAACATTAAGGCGGACGTCAGCCATATATAAGTCAATAAAGGAATCACCTCTTGGAAAAGAGGGGAAACTTGAAGCATATACCTTACATTTGAAATATATATCGTTGCTATCAATCCATTCTTTCAAAATATTACCCTTTGCGTTACCAATAAAATTTCCCCAATCCCTGTGCTTGCTATTTAGGTCACCAGCAATTATATAATAGCTATCTATTCTTTGCAAGTTAAGAGTAAGAAAGAGTTGATGCAGCTCATTCCTAAAAAATTCATTATTATTACCTGACGGATAATACACTGATATTATGTATAATGTTTTGTTAAACGGCAGCGGTATAGATATTATACAACATTCTAAGCATTGAAAACTATTAATTTTTTTGTTTTTGATAACATTAAATTTAATACCTTTTTTCAACATAATGGCTGTTCCACCACCTCTTGTTGCATTAGGTCTATCCCTGCGAATCATTTCATAATTTTCAAACGTTACCTTATGTTTTGCATTAAGTTTAGTTTCGTTAAGCAGTACACAATCAGGATTGTGTTTTTTAATAAAATTGCAGAGGTCGTATCTTTTACTTAACCTCACTAAAGAATTGACATGTATATGGATTGTTTTAAAGTCTCTAAGCGTTATGTTAGCCATTGTATTGACTTATATTTCTAAAACAGAGTAAATGGTATCGATGCGAGCAGTTTGAAGCTCGATCTGTCTTTGTAAATTTATAATTTGAGTTGAAACGTTTTGAATTGTATTTTTTAGATCTTCCAATAAGCGGTTAATAAGAGAGGTGTTATTTACATTATTAGTCTTATTTACATTTGTATTATTTTCTTGATTATTATTGTTTTTTAAAATACTAGCAAAACTTATATTGCTATTTAGAAATGTTTCTTGTTTGTTGGGTCTGCTTTGTTTCAGCATTTGCTTTCTGATCTGCAATTTCCGTTGCAATTCTTTGAACTTCTCGCATCCTCTATAGGATGCGGGATGTCCATATTTTTTGCAAAGAACGCAAAATAGTTTTTCGCGTTCATCTGCAGGTGTGGTTATAGCGCATGCAGTGCTTTCATGGTTCTGATCGCATTTAACACATCTTGGCGGCATGTAGCAGTTAGCCGCACTATGGAAAAAATTTTGGCATCGGCGACATTGCGGAAATTCTTCTTTTTTAATAGGTTCCCAGTGAACGCATCTATAAAGGAGTCCCTTGATTGATTTGAGTTCATTTATTTTACTACCTCCTGTAATTTGGACGAGGAAGATTGGGAGTTCTACTTCCATTTTAGCGGATTTTTTGGTCACAAATTGTGTTACTTTTACAAATTTTAAATGTTCATTTTCAAAACGAACTAATTCATTGTAAATTTCATTTGTGTCAGTTTTGGCACTTAAGCCTTTTAACAAAAATGTTTTTGTTTTTTCTATCTTAGGTGTAAAAGTATAGAAATTAGCTTTGGTTTTTTGCAAATAGGCTTTTACTTTTTCGTAATCATGCATTGATGACATAAATAAAGATAACTTTTTGTTGTTATCTCTAGTGAATTCTTTTATTTTAAAATCATTTATTTTGAGTCCCTTTTTTATGAACTCAATAAGCTCTTCTGCATCAATATTATGAATGTTTAACGGAGGAATTTTTTTGTTTTTATTTTCGTTGTTAGTTGTTGGGTTGTTGGTATGTTTAACATTTTCATTGTTTTGGTCATTATTAGTATTTTTTTTATTTATTGATTCTCTTTGATCATTAACACATTGTTCTACATGTCTTGCGAACTTATTTACAATCTCTTCATTACATTCCTCTTTAGAGAGAACGTAGTAATAATTGTTTTTTAAATGTTTATTTGCAGAACCTAAGTCTGCACTATTTCTTCTTTTCCTTTCACTTTCTGTTATATTTGGAACTTTTTCATTACTCATCTTGTTATTAAAGAGTCTCTGTCTCTGTTCGGTTTAATATTTTTTTTTAATTTTTTTTTTTTTTTTTTTTTTTTGTTTTTTGTTTTATTCTATGCAAAATTATATACAATATTGAAAAATAAAGTACACGATCGCACCGCTAATACGTCTGATCACCATGACTAGTGTTACAAGACTCCCCAAATTTGGGATTTTTTGTAAATAGGGATATAAATTTCGTGAAAATCCCCAGGGGATTTTTGGGGAAAAAGCACTTTTTACGCGGGGGGTTTATGGGGAATATATTATTTATATACGCAATTTGTGCACTGGCAGGGCCGGTTTGGTCAAGACGTTGGTACAAATTAAATTTTTTTTTTTGGTCCGAAGTTTTTTTGTCATACCTTTTCAAGAGCTTGCTGAAATAATTTTAAATATGCTTTCTGTACAAACATGTAACGCTTGTTTTTATAATTAATATAATTTAAACTAAAATTCGCCACATAATGCAGTATGAGTAAATAGAAGCTCTTCTAAGAATTAATACACACTTTAAAAATAATTCAGATTGCTGTGACAAAATAATTCCATCCTCTCAAATGCTTACACTTTTTAATACAAACATCATGTAAAACAAAATTGCAACGGCTGATGAACCAGAAGTTTTTGAAATGATAAACATTCATGCATAATTATGTTTCTTGTTCGTCTTTTTAAGTTACTCAAAGTACAAGTAAAATTAGTTTTAATAACATAACATTGTTTTATATTTTCGGATCTGGATGCCCCGATAGGCTAGTTGGTAGTGAGCTAGTCTATCAGTGCGAGGGTTGCGGGTCCGATTCCCGCCAGAGACCTTTGGTCTGTTTCACTTCAACGGGCTGAAGGTCTAGGTTACAATCAATCGCTTGGTTAATTAAGTAAGAACATAATTTGTAATTTTATTTGTAACTCTTATTTAATAAATAAATTTTTTCGGATCTGTGGGGATTTTTGTGGATTAGAAAAAAGCTATTTTGGGGATTTTTTATGACAAAAATTAGTAAATGAGGGATAAGGTATAAAATAAAACTGGGGACGCTGGACCCGTATGTCTTTAAAAACGATGATGGTCAGAATTCGAAAAGTTGTTGCAAATTGGTGTTACAGATTGCGCCTCTACGCGCCAGTCGTGGCGGCCACATGGCAGAAATCATATTTAATCATTCATTTCATAAAATTTTCTTTCCAATAAAGCCCGTTTCATTGATATTTAAAATATATTTTCTTGTTTTATTGTGATTTTAACTTGTGTCACTCTATAAAAAACACCCTTTATTAACTGCCGTATTCATAAAAAATCAAAATGGATTTGAAATGCATTTTAAGAAAAATTTGTATGAAAATTTTGCCTTAAAACACATTTTATTTTTTATGAATACGTCATTAACAATTTGAATTAACAAAAGTATTTTTAATATTTACAAATTTGGTTGTTGGAGTCTTTTCAGTTACAAAAAAAATTGAATTGACGGATATCGTAGTCGAAATGACAATAGATTTGTCTTTCTGTGCTTTACAATTTATCTTTCTACTGAACCTTTTTCTTTAGTTTTTAATTCCGAATTGATTAGGAAAGCTACAAACCATTTAACCCTGAAATAATTACCTGTAATATTTCTTGGAAACAAATTTTTTTGTTAGACCACTCCAGTCATGGTATTATATATATATATATACTAGCTTAACCCGGTGCGCTTCGCTACACTGCTTAAACCACTTCTTCAGTTGAGAGATATTTAATATATGCATCCTATGGAAGATTTTCCCCCCTGCGCCTTCCCGCTTTATTTTTATTTTCAAAAGTGTAGTATACCATAGGAGTGACTTCTACTAAGTTTGAACATTCTTACTATAACAGTTCTTAAGATATGTGATATTAATTATTGGCGTCCTATGGGGGGTAACATTTCCCCGCTGCTATTTTATTTAAATTTTGGGGTTCAGAAGATCATACTACAAAAAGTTTAATAAAAAGAGTGCAGCGGCTCTAAATTATATTTCTATCTATGAGGGGTACTGCTCCTCCCCTGTCAACCCCGCCCATTTTTATATTGAAATTTATAGTTTACCATAGTAGTAGCCGTAACCATGTTTGAAGACTCTCCCTTTAATAGTTCTTCTGTTGAGCGATATTTAATTTATGCATCCTATGGAAGGTATTTCCCCCCTGCGCCTTCCCGCTTTATTTTTATTTTCAAAAGTGTTGTATACCATAAGAGAGACTTCTGCAAAGTTTGAACATTCTCACTATAAAAGTTCTTAAGATATGCGATATTAACCATTGGCGTCCTATGGTGGGTACCACTTCCCCCGCTGCTATTTTATTTCAATTTTGGGGCTCTGAAGATCCTACTACCAAAAGTTCAACAAAATGCGTGCAGCGGCTCTTAATTATATTTCTATCTATGAGGGGTACTGCTCCTCCCCTGTCAACCCCGCCCATTTTTATATTGAAATTTATATTTTACCATAATAGTAGCTTTAACCACTTTTGAAGACTCTCCCTTTAATAATTCTTCAGTTGAGCGATATTTAATAAATGCATCCTATGGGAGGTATTTCCCCCCCTGCGCCTACCCGCTTTATTGTTATTTTCAAAAGTGTTGTATACCATAAGAGTGACTTCTAGAAAGTTTGAACATTCTCACTATTACAGTTCTTTTGATATGCGATGTTAAACATTGGCGTCCTATGGGGGATTCCACTTCCCCCGCTGCTATTTTATTTTAATTTTGGGGCTCAGAAGATCTTACTACCAAAAGTTCTGCATAATGCGTGCAGCGGATCTTAATATATGCGATAATTAATATTGGCATCCTATGGGGGATACCAATTCCCTTCCCCTATCGAAAAAATAAGTAGCCTATTTTATTTTTAGGGCTCACGTTATGTATCTGTAAAAATTTCAGGAAAATCGGTTCAGTAGTTTAGGAGTCTATAAGCCAACAAACAAACAAACAAACAAACAAACAAACAAACAAACAAACAAACAAACAAACAAACAAACAAACACACATACAAACATTTTTCATTTTTATATATATAGATATATATATGTATGCACAGGGCATATTATGCGAACAGAAAAAATCATAACTTTTTTTGATGAAATATTACAAATTGCAATATTTTCGAAATATAAATTCAATATTTTTCTTCTAAACTTTTTAGAAGTCGTTTAAAAATCGATTTTTTGGGGCAGCGCACATATGACGAACAGCTGCATACGTTGCGTTTAATTGCCGAGACTGTCTGCAAAATATGTTCCTTGTATATGACATTTTTTGTTGCCATGTTTCCACATTATTATTCCCAAATTCTTATAGGGGATTAATTTCAATTAGTGCTGTCAAAACGTTTTTCATAATATTTCAATAATTTTTTTTCAAAAAGTGTATTTTTTAGCGATTTATTACTTAATATTCTTATTATTTAAAAAATTAAGCTATTTTCTTATAATATTTTCCTTTATTTCAAAAAGGGAGGTTTTTAGCGATTTATAACTTAATATACTTTCTATTTAAAATATTGAGCAATTTTTTATTGTGTTTGTTTTATAATAATTCAATAATTTTAATTCAAGATGTGTGGTTTTAAGCGATTTATAACCAAATATACTTTCTATTTAAAATATTGAGCAATTTTTTATTGTGTTTGTGTTACAATATTCTAATAATATTTGTCAATAAGGGTGGTTTTAGCGGTTTATAACTTAATATACTTTCTATTTAAAATATTGAACTATTTTTAATTGTGTTTGTTTTATAATATTTCAATAATGTTATTTAAAAAAGTGTGGTTTTGAGCGACTTATAAATATACTTTCTATTGAAAATATTAGGCAATTTTTTATTGTGTTTGTTTCATAATATTTCAACAATTTTAATTCAAGAAGGGTGGTTTTTAGCGATTTATAACCAAATATACTTTCTAATTAAAATATTGAGCAATTTTTTATTGTGTTTGTGTTACAATATTCCAATAATATTTTTCAATAAGGGTGGTTTTAGCAGTTTATAACTTAATAAGCTTTCTATTTAAAATATTGAGTAATTTTTTATTGTGTTTGTTTTACAATATTCTAATAAGATTTTTCAAAAAGGGTGGTTTTAGCGGTTTATAACTTAATATACTTTCTATTTAAAACATTGATCAATTTTTTATTGTGTTTGTTTTATAATATTTCAACAATTTTAATTCAAGAAGGGTGGTTTTTAGCGATTTATAACCAAATATACTTTCTAATTAAAATATTGAGCAATTTTTTATTGTGTTTGTGTTACAATATTCTAATAATATTTTTCAATAAGGGTGGTTTTAGCAGTTTATAACTTAATAAGCTTTCTATTTAAAATATTGAGTAATTTTTTATTGTCTTTGTTTTACAATATTCTAATAAGATTTTTCAAAAAGGGTGGTTTTAGCGGTTTATAACTTAATATACTTTCTATTTAAAATATTGAGCAATTTTTTATTGTGTTTGTTTTATAATATTTCAACAATTTTAATTCAAGAAGGGTGGTTTTTAGCAATTTATAACCAAATATACTTTCTAATTAAAATATTGAGCAATTTTTTATTGTGTTTGTGTTACAATATTCTAATAATATTTTTCAATAAGGGTGGTTTTAGCAGTTTATAACTTAATAAGCTTTCTATTTAAAATATTGAGTAATTTTTTATGGTGTTTGTTTTACAATATTCTAAAAAGATTTTTCAAAAAGGGTGGTTTTAGCAGTTTATAACTTAATAAACTTTCAACTTAAAATATTGAGCAATTTTTATTGTGTTTGTTTTATAATATTTCAATAATTTTAATTCAGGAAGGGTGGTTTTAAGCGATTTATAACTGAATATACTTTCTATTTAAAATATTGAGCAATTTTTTATTGTGTTTGTTTTATGATATTTCAATAATTTTAATTCAAGAAGGGTGGTTCTTAGCGATTTATAACCAAATATACTTTCTATTTAAAATATTGAGCAATTTTTTATTGTGTTTGTGTTACAATATTCTAATAATATTCGTCAATAAGGGTGGTTTTAGCGGTTTATAACTTAATATATTTTCTATTTAAAATATTGAGCTATTTTTAATTGTGTTTGTTTTATAATTTTTCAATAATTTTTTTTTTTTAAACGGTGGTTTTGAGCGATTTATAACTAAATATACTTTCTTTTTAAAATATTGAGCAATTTTTTATTGTGTTTGTTTTATAATATCTCAATAATTTTAATTCAAGGAGGGTGGTTTTAAGCGATTTATAACCAAATATACTTTCTATTTAAAATATTCAGCAAATTTTTATTGTGGTTGTGTTACAATATTCTAATAATATTTTTACAAAAGGGTGGTTTTAGCAGTTTATAACTTAATAAACTTTCAACTTAAAATATTGAGCAATTTTTATTGTGTTTGTTTTATAATATTTCAATAATTTTAATTCAAGAAGGGTGGTTTTTAGCGATTTATAACTTAATATACTTTATTTTTAAAATATTGAGCAATTTTTTATTGTGTTTGTGTTACAATATTCTAATAATATTCGTCAATAAGGGTGGTTTTAGCGGTTTATAACTTAATATATTTTCTATTTAAAATATTGAGCTATTTTTAATTGTGTTTGTTTTATAATTTTTCAATAATTTTTTTTTTTTAAACGGTGGTTTTGAGCGATTTATAACTAAATATACTTTCTTTTTAAAATATTGAGCAATTTTTTATTGTGTTTGTTTTATAATATCTCAGTAATTTTAATTCAAGGAGGGTGGTTTTAAGCGATTTATAACCAAATATACTTTCTATTTAAAATATTCAGCAAATTTTTATTGTGGTTGTGTTACAATATTCTAATAATATTTTTACAAAAGGGTGGTTTTAGCAGTTTATAACTTAATAAACTTTCAACTTAAAATATTGAGCAATTTTTATTGTGTTTGTTTTATAATATTTCAATAATTTTAATTCAAGAAGGGTGGTTTTTAGCGATTTATAACTTAATATACTTTATTTTTAAAATATTGAGCAATTTTTTATTGTGTTTGTGTTACAATATTGTAATAATATTTTTCAAGAAGGGTGGTTTTAGCGGTTTATAACTTAATATATTTTCTATTTAAAATATTGAGCTATTTTTAATTGTGTTTGTTTTATAATATTTCAATAATTTTTAATATCTAATTAGGCTTAAGTTCATTAAATTTAATTTTCATTAAATTATTTTTATGAAGAAAGGAATTTTACAACATGAAAATTAATTAAAATTGTTCTTGATAATCTTTCATTCTTGACCGTGGCCGGGGCTCGAACCCAGGCCGGCAGGTTACCATGACATGTTTCGATCGCAACCACTCGATCTCCTCAGATGGATTTGCCGTTTTACACTCGCAGCCATCGACGGCTGCTGACGTCAATAGTCAAACATCAATCCTTAAACCAAATTGTATTTTAACCTTTGGTAGATCGAAGTTTGCTTTTTTTTTGAATGATTATCCATTTTAATTGATTTTACATGTTTTTTCCTTACTTCCGTTTTCCCGTACTTTTGTCAAGAATTCTTCTTGAAGTCCAAAGTACATTTTTTGTTTTTTCCCTTTGTCTTTCTTTTTCTTGTTGACCTTTTTCAGCACAACTTGAAGGACAAATGAACACATAGAGCTCGTGCCTTAGCTTTAACAATAATTAGTATTGTGGTTATTTTGTTGAACTATTTATGGTTTTTAATCCAAATTTTTAATATCTAATTAGGCTTAAGTTCATTAAATTTAATTTTCATTAAATTATTTTTATGAAGAAAGGAATTTTACAACATGAAAATTAATTAAAATTGTTCTTGATAATCTTTCATTCTTGACCGTGGCCGGGGCTCGAACCCAGGCCGGCAGGTTACCATGACATGTTTCGATCGCAACCACTCGATCTCCTCAGATGGATTTGCCGTTTTACACTCGCAGCCATCGACGGCTGCTGACGTCAATAGTCAAACATCAATCCTTAAACCAAATTGTATTTTAACCTTTGGTAGATCGAAGTTTGCTTTTTTTTTTGAATGATTATCCATTTTAATTGATTTTACATGTTTTTTCCTTACTTCCGTTTTCCCGTACTTTTGTCAAGAATTCTTCTTGAAGTCCAAAGTACATTTTTTGTTTTTTCCCTTTGTCTTTCTTTTTCTTGTTGACCTTTTTCAGCACAACTTGAAGGACAAATGAACACATAGAGCTCGTGCCTTAGCTTTAACAATAATTAGTATTGTGGTTATTTTGTTGAACTATTTATGGTTTTTAATCCAAATTTTTAATATCTAATTAGGCTTAAGTTCATTAAATTTAATTTTCATTAAATTATTTTTATGAAGAAAGGAATTTTACAACATGAAAATTAATTAAAATTGTTCTTGATAATCTTTCATTCTTGACCGTGGCCGGGGCTCGAACCCAGGCCGGCAGGTTACCATGACATGTTTCGATCGCAACCACTCGATCTCCTCAGATGGATTTGCCGTTTTACACTCGCAGCCATCGACGGCTGCTGACGTCAATAGTCAAACATCAATCCTTAAACCAAATTGTATTTTAACCTTTGGTAGATCGAAGTTTGCTTTTTTTTTTTTTTTTTTTGAATGATTATCCATTTTAATTGATTTTACATGTTTTTTCCTTACTTCCGTTTTCCCGTACTTTTGTCAAGAATTCTTCTTGAAGTCCAAAGTACATTTTTTGTTTTTTCCCTTTGTCTTTCTTTTTCTTGTTGACCTTTTTCAGCACAACTTGAAGGACAAATGAACACATAGAGCTCGTGCCTTAGCTTTAACAATAATTAGTATTGTGGTTATTTTGTTGAACTATTTATGGTTTTTAATCCAAATTTTTAATATCTAATTAGGCTTAAGTTCATTAAATTTAATTTTCATTAAATTATTTTTATGAAGAAAGGAATTTTACAACATGAAAATTAATTAAAATTGTTCTTGATAATCTTTCATTCTTGACACGTGGCCGGGGCTCGAACCCGTCGATGGCTGCGAGTGTAAAACGGCAAATCCATCTGAGGAGATCGAGTGGTTGCGATCGAAACATGTCATGGTAACCTGCCGGCCTGGGTTCGAGCCCCGGCCACGGTCAAGAATGAAAGATTATCAAGAACAATTTTAATTAATTTTCATGTTGTAAAATTCCTTTCTTCATAAAAATAATTTAATGAAAATTAAATTTAATGAACTTAAGCCTAATTAGATATTAAAAATTTGGATTAAAAACCATAAATAGTTCAACAAAATAACCACAATACTAATTATTGTTAAAGCTAAGGCACGAGCTCTATGTGTTCATTTGTCCTTCAAGTTGTGCTGAAAAAGGTCAACAAGAAAAAGAAAGACAAAGGGAAAAAACAAAAAATGTACTTTGGACTTCAAGAAGAATTCTTGACAAAAGTACGGGAAAACGGAAGTAAGGAAAAAACATGTAAAATCAATTAAAATGGATAATCATTCAAAAAAAAAAAAAAAAAAAAAAAAAGCAAACTTCGATCTACCAAAGGTTAAAATACAATTTGGTTTAAGGATTGATGTTTGACTATTGACGTCAGCAGCCGTCGATGGCTGCGAGTGTAAAACGGCAAATCCATCTGAGGAGATCGAGTGGTTGCGATCGAAACATGTCATGGTAACCTGCCGGCCTGGGTTCGAGCCCCGGCCACGGTCAAGAATGAAAGATTATCAAGAACAATTTTAATTAATTTTCATGTTGTAAAATTCCTTTCTTCATAAAAATAATTTAATGAAAATTAAATTTAATGAACTTAAGCCTAATTAGATATTAAAAATTTGGATTAAAAACCATAAATAGTTCAACAAAATAACCACAATACTAATTATTGTTAAAGCTAAGGCACGAGCTCTATGTGTTCATTTGTCCTTCAAGTTGTGCTGAAAAAGGTCAACAAGAAAAAGAAAGACAAAGGGAAAAAACAAAAAATGTACTTTGGACTTCAAGAAGAATTCTTGACAAAAGTACGGGAAAACGGAAGTAAGGAAAAAACATGTAAAATCAATTAAAATGGATAATCATTCAAAAAAAAAAAGCAAACTTCGATCTACCAAAGGTTAAAATACAATTTGGTTTAAGGATTGATGTTTGACTATTGACGTCAGCAGCCGTCGATGGCTGCGAGTGTAAAACGGCAAATCCATCTGAGGAGATCGAGTGGTTGCGATCGAAACATGTCATGGTAACCTGCCGGCCTGGGTTCGAGCCCCGGCCACGGTCAAGAATGAAAGATTATCAAGAACAATTTTAATTAATTTTCATGTTGTAAAATTCCTTTCTTCATAAAAATAATTTAATGAAAATTAAATTTAATGAACTTAAGCCTAATTAGATATTAAAAATTTGGATTAAAAACCATAAATAGTTCAACAAAATAACCACAATACTAATTATTTCAATAATTTTAATAATAATTTCAATAAGTAAATTTCAAAAAGTAAATTTCAATAATTTTTTTTTTAAAACGGTGGTTTTGAGCGATTTATAACTAAATATACTTTGTTTTTAAAATATTGAGCAATGTTTATTGTGTTTGTTTTATAATATTTCAATAATTTTAATTCAAGGAGGGTGGTTTTAAGCGATTTATAACTAAATATACTTTCTATTTAAAATATTCAGCAATTTTTTATTGTGTTTGTTTTATAATATTTCAATAATTTTAATTCAAGAAGGGTGGTTTTTAGCGATTTATAACTAAATATACTCTCTATTTAAAATATTGAGCAATTTTTTATTGTGCTTGTGTTACAATATTGTAATAATATTTTTCAAGAAGGGTGGTTTTAGCGGTTTATAACTTAATATATTTTCTATTTAAAATATTGAGCTATTTTTAATTGTGTTTGTTTTATAATATTTCAATAATTTTAATAATAATTTCAATAAGTAAATTTCAAAAAGTAAATTTCAATAATTTTTTTTTTAAAACGGTGGTTTTGAGCGATTTATAACTAAATATACTTTGTTTTTAAAATATTGAGCAATGTTTATTGTGTTTGTTTTATAATATTTCAATAATTTTAATTCAAGGAGGGTGGTTTTAAGCGATTTATAACTAAATATACTTTCTATTTAAAATATTCAGCAATTTTTTATTGTGTTTGTTTTATAATATTTCAATAATTTTAATTCAAGAAGGGTGGTTTTTAGCGATTTATAACTAAATATACTTTCTATTTAAAATATTAAGCAATCTTTTATTGTGTTTGTGTTACAATATTCTAATAATATTTTTTCAAAAGGGTGGTCTTAGCAGTTTATAACTTAATAAACTTTCAACTTAAAATATTGAGCACTTTTTTATTGTGTTTGTTTTAAAATATTCTAATAGTATTTTTCAAAAAGGGTGGTTTTAGCGGTTTATAACTTAATACACTTTCTATTTAAAATATTGAGCAATTTTTAATTGTGTTTGTTTTATAATATTTCAATAATGTTATTTAAAAAAGGGTGGTTTTGAGCGATTTATAACTAAATATACTTTCTATTGAAAATATTGAGCAATTTTTATTGTGTTTGTTTTATAATATTTCAATAATTTTAATTCAAGAAGGGTAGTTTTAAGCGATTTATAACTAAATATACTCTCTATTTAAAATATTGAGCAATTTTTTATTGTGCTTGTGTTACAATATTGTAATAATATTTTTCAAGAAGGGTGGTTTTAGCGGTTTATAACTTAATATATTTTCTATTTAAAATATTGAGCTATTTTTAATTGTGTTTGTTTTATAATATTTAATTAATTTCAATAAGTAAATTTCAAAAAGTAAATTTCAATAATTTTTTTTTTAAAACGGTGGTTTTAAGCGATTTATAACTAAATATACTTTGTTTTTAAAATATTGAGCAATGTTTATTGTGTTTGTTTTATAATATTTCAATAATTTTAATTCAACGAGGGTGGTTTTAAGCGATTTATAACTAAATATACTTTCTATTTAAAATATTCAGCAATTTTTTATTGTGTTTGTTTTATAATATTTCAATAATTTTAATTCAATAAGGGTGGTTTTTAGCGATTTATAACTAAATATACTTTCTATTTAAAATATTTGTTTTTTAAAATATTCTAATAGTATTTTTCAAAAAGGGTGGTTTAAGCGGTTTATAACTTAATACACTTTCTATTTAAAATATTGAGCTATTTTTAATTGTGTTTGTTTATAATATTTCAATAATGTTATTTAAAAAAGGGTGGTTTTGAGCGATTTATAACTAAATATACGTTCTATTGAAAATATTGAGCAATTTTTATTGTGTTTGTTTTATAATATTTCAATAATTTTAATTCAAGATGGGTGGTTTTAAGCGATTTATAACTAAATATACTTTCCTATGTTAATAAAACAAGCTCGAGGCCACCACATAGGATTGGAAATTTAAAGGCCGAACAAAGATAATAACATTTAAATATACTTTCTATTTAAAATATTGAGCAATTTTTTATTGTGTTTGTTTTATAATATTTCAATAATTTTAATTCAAGAAGGGTGGTTTTTAGCGATTTATAACCAAATACACAATCTAATTAAAATATTGAGCAATTTTTTATTGTGTTTGTGTTACAATTTTCTAATAATATTTTTCAATAAGGGTGGTTTTAGCAGTTTATAACTTTATAAGCTTTGTATTTAAAATATTGAGCAATTTTTTATTTGTTTTGAAATATTCTTATAATATTTTTAAAAAAGGGTGGTTTTAGCGGTTTATAATATTGCGCTATTTTTAATTGTGTTCGTTTTATAATATTTCAATAATGTTATTTAAAAAAGGGTGGTTTTGAGCGATTTATAACTAAATATACTTTCTATTGAAAATATTGAGCAATTTTTATTGTGTTTGTTTTATAATATTTCAATAATTTTAATTCAAGAAGGGTGGTTTTAAGCGATTTATAACTAAATATACTTTCTATTTAAAATATTGAGTAATTTTTTATTGTGTTTGTTTTACAGTATTCTAATAATATTTTTCAAAAAGGGTGGTTTTAGCGGTTTATAACTTAATATACTTTCTATTTAAAATATTGAGCTATTTTTAATTGTGTTTGTTTTATAATATTTCAGTAATTTTATTTAAAAAAGGGTGCTTTTGAGCGATTTATAACTACATATACTTTCTTTTTAAAATATTGAGCAATTTTTTATTGTGTTTGTTTTATAATATTTGAATAATTTTAATTCAAGAAGGGTGGTTCTTAGCGATTTATAACCAAATATACTTTCTATTTAAAATATTGAGCAACTTTTTATTGTGTTTGTGTTACAATATTCTTATAATATTTTTCAAAAAGGGTAGTTTTAGCAGTTTCTAACTTAATAAACTTTCTTTTTAAAATATTGAGCAATTTTTAATTGTGCTTGTTTTGCAATATTCTAATAATATTTTTCAAAAAGTGTGGTTTTAGCTGTTTATAACTTAATATATATCTAAACTGACTTATTATTTAAAAAATTGAGCAATTTTTTATTGTGTTTGTGTTACAATATTCTAAAAAAATTTTTCAAAAAGGGTGGTTTTAGCGGTTTATAACTTGATATATATCTAAACTGACTTATTATTTAAAAAATTGAGCAATTTTTTATTGTGTTTGTTTTATAATATTTTAATAATTTTATTTAAAAAAGGGTGGTTTTTAGCGATTTATAGCTAAATTAACTTATTATTTAAAAAATTGAGAAATATTATAAAACAAACACAATAAAAAAATAGCTCAATATTTTAAATAGAGAGTATATTAAGTTATAAACCGCTAAAACCACCCTTTTTGAAAAATATTATTAGAATATTGTAACACAAGCACAATAAAAAATTGCTCAATATTTTCAAAAGAAAGTATATTTAGTTTAAAATCACTAAAAACTACTCTTCCTGAAATAAAATTATTAAAATATTATAAAACAAACACAATCAAAATTTGTGAATTGCCTATAAATCGCAAAAAACCACCCTTTTTATATAAAATTATTGAAATATTTTGAGACAAAGACAATTAGAAATAGCTCAATTTTTTAAATAATAAGTTAATTTAGCTATAAATCGCTAAAAATCACACTTTTTAAAATAAAATGATTTTTTCCTGTAAAATTTTATTAAAAATCGCTGGATTTGACGAGAAAATAGCTAAATTGGCAGCAGTGTAGAAAGAAACACGCAGAGTTGTACTTGACCAGCGTTACCATTTGTCATGTCATACCTTTTTTAAAAGTATTTTTGGACGTAAAAATATTTAAAATTTTTATAAAGATTTTGATAAATAATAATAATCTTAGATTTGCAGTATATTAGATGAAAAGATTTAGTGAAGTGTTAATGCAATAAAGCAATCTTAGATAGAATCTGTCCTTTATTACTGTAAAGTTGGTTAATTTTGTTTACTCCTTAAATACTTCATACCTTAAAGATCCCAAATACGTATATTTCTTTAGGTGCTAAAGTATCTAAAGATGATGAAATCGATTTTAGAGTTAACTGTTCAAAATCTTATGTTGAATTATGTAATGTTCTGTTCAAAAGTTCGATTTTGATAACGACCTTATGAAACGCGTTGTAGTTTTATTTTTTACTACTTTAAGCACTTTTTATTCAATAATGAATTATTTATAAAAAATGTACCAATGGTTTTCTTATACAACCGTAACATACTCTTCGTCACGGAAACAAACTAGAATTTTGTTTTCTTGTCTTCGTCATAATCTTAGCTATAAATAAAATAAGCCTTAAAAACTGAATTTAGTGCGTTTAAGGTGGTGGTTTTTAGCGATTTATAACTAAACTACTTTCTACTTTCTATTTAAAATATTGAGCCATTTTTTATTTTGTTTGTGTTACAATATTCTAATAATATTTTTCAAAAAGGGTAGTTTTAGCAGTTTATAACTTAATATATTTTCTATTGAAAATATTGAGCAATTTTTTATTGTGTTTGTTTTATAATATTTTAATAATTTTAATTCAAGAAGGGTGGTTTTTAGCGATTTATAACCAAATATACTTTCTAATTAAAATATTGAGCAATTTTTTTATTGTGTTTGTGTTACAATATTCTAATAATATTTTTCAATAAAGGTGGTTTTAGCAGTTTATAACTTAATTAGCTTTCTATTTAAAATATTGAGTAATTTGTTATTGTGTTTGTTTTACAATATTCTTATAATATTTTTCAAAAAGGGTGGTTTGAGCGGTTTATAACTTAATATACTTTCTATTTAAAATATTGAGCTATTTTTAATTGTGTTTGTTTTATAATATTTCAATAATTTTAATTAAAGAAGTGTGGTTTTAACCGATTTATAACTAAATATACTCTCTATTTAAAATATTGAGCAAATTTTTATTGTGCTTGTTTTATAATATTTCAATAATTTTAATTCAAGATTTGTGGTTTTTAGCGATTTATAACCAAATATACTTTCTAATTAAAATATTGAGCAATTTTTTATTGTGTTTGTGTTGATAAATAAATAAATAAATAAAAATAAAATATTCTAATAATATTTTTAAGCGGTTTATAACTTAATTGAGCTATTTTTATTGGGTTTGTTTTTTAATATTTTAATAATTTTATTTTTGAAATAATATTTTTGAAATATTATAAACAAACACAATACAAAATAGCTAAATTTTTGAAACAAAAAGTGAATTACCTAAAAACCGCAAAAACCACCCTTCTTGAATTAAATTTATTGAATTATTATAAAACAAACACAATAAAAAATTGCTCAATATTTTGAATAGAAAGTATATTTAGTTATAAATCGCTAAAAACCACCCTTCTTGAATTAAAATTATTGAATTATTATAAAACAAACACAATAAAAAATTGCTCAATATTTTAAATAGAGAGTATATTTAGTTATAAATCGCTTAAAACCACCCTTCTTGAATTAAAATTATTGAAATATTGTAACACAAACACAATAAAAAATTGCTCAATATTTTAAATAGAGAGTATATTTAGTTATAAATCGCTTAAATCCACCCTTCTTGAATTAAAGTTAGTGAAATATTATAAAACAAACACAATAAAAAATTGCTCAATATTTTGAATAGAAAGTATATTTAGTTATAAATCGCTAAAAACCACCCTTCTTGAATTAAATTTATTGAATTATTATAAAACAAACACAATAGAAAATTGCTCAATATTTTAAATAGAAAGTATATCTGGTTATAAATCGCTAAAAACCACCCTTCTTGAATTAAAATTATTGAATTGTTATAAAACAAACACAATAAAAAATTGCTCAATATTTTAAATAGAGAGTATATTTAGTTATAAATCGCTAAAAACCACCCTTCTTGAATTAAATTTATTGAAATATCATAAAACAAACACAACAAAAAATTGCCCAATATTTGAAATAGAAAGTATATTTAGTTATAAATCGCTAAAAACCACCCATTTTGAAATATTGCAAAACAAACACAATCAAAAAAAGCTCAATAATTTAAATAGAAAGTATATTTAGTTATAAATCGCTAAAAACCACCCTTCTTGAATTAAATTTATTAAAATATCATAAAACAAACACAACAAAAACTTGCCCAATATTTGAAATAGAAAGTATATCTGGTTATAAATCGCTAAAAACCACCCTTCTTGAATTAAAATTATTGAATTATTATAAAACAAACACAATAAAAAATTGCTCAATATTTTAAATAGAGAGTATATTTAGTTATAAATCGCTTAAAACCACCCTTCTTGAGTTAAAATTATTGAAATAATATAAAACAAACACAATAAAAAATTGCTCAATATTTTAAATAGAAAGTATATCTGGTTATAAATCGCTAAAAACCACCCTTCTTGAATTAAAATTATTGAATTATTATAAAACAAACACAATAAAAAATTGCTCAATATTTTAAATAGAGAGTATATTTAGTTATAAATCGCTTAAATCCACCCTTCTTGAATTAAAATTAGTGAAATATTATAAAACAAACACAATAAAAAATTGCTCAATATTTTAAATAGAGAGTATATTTAGTTATAAATCGCTAAAAACCACCCATTTTGAAATATTGCAAAACAAACACAATCAAAAATAGCTCAATAATTTAAATAGAAAGTATATTTAGTTATAAATCGCTAAAAACCACCCTTCTTGAATTAAATTTATTAAAATATCATAAAACAAACACAACAAAAAATTGCCCAATATTTGAAATAGAAAGTATATTTAGTTATAAATCGCTAAAAACCACCCTTCTTGAATTAAATTTATTGAAATATTATGAAACAAACACAATAAAAAATTGCTCAATATTTTAAATAGAAAGTATATCTGGTTATAAATCGCTAAAAACCACCCTTCTTGAATTAAAATTATTGAATTATTATAAAACAAACACAATAAAAAATTGCTCAATATTTTAAATAGAGAGTATATTTAGTTATAAATCGCTTAAAACCACCCTTCTTGAGTTAAAATTATTGAAATAATATAAAACAAACACAATAAAAAATTGCTCAATATTTTAAATAGAAAGTATATCTGGTTATAAATCGCTAAAAACCACCCTTCTTGAATTAAAATTATTGAATTATTATAAAACAAACACAATAAAAAATTGCTCAATATTTTAAATAGAGAGTATATTTAGTTATAAATCGCTTAAAACCACCCTTCTTGAGTTAAAATTATTGAAATAATATAAAACAAACACAATAAAAAATTGCTCAATATTTTAAATAGAAAGTATATCTGGTTATAAATCGCTAAAAACCGCCCTTCTTGAATTAAAATTATTGAATTATTATAAAACAAACACAATAAAAAATTGCTCAATATTTTAAATAGAAAGTATATTTAGTTATAAATCGCTAAAAAACACCCTTCTTGAATTAAATTTATTGAAATATTATGAAACAAACACAATAAAAAATTGCTCAATATTTTAAATAGAAAGTATATCTGGTTATAAATCGCTAAAAACCACCCTTCTTGAATTAAAATTATTGAATTATTATAAAACAAACACAATAAAAAATTGCTCAATATTTTAAATAGAGAGTATATTTAGTTATAAATCGCTTAAAACCACCCTTCTTGAGTTAAAATTATTGAAATAATATAAAACAAACACAATAAAAAATTGCTCAATATTTTAAATAGAAAGTATATCTGGTTATAAATCGCTAAAAACCACCCTTCTTGAATTAAAATTATTGAATTATTATAAAACAAACACAATAAAAAATTGCTCAATATTTTAAATAGAGAGTATATTTAGTTATAAATCGCTAAAAACCACCCTTCTTGAATTAAAATTATTGAATTATTATAAAACAAACACAATAAAAAATTGCTCAATATTTTAAATAGAAAGTATATCTGGTTATAAATCGCTAAAAACCACCCTTCTTGAATTAAAATTATTGAATTATTATAAAACAAACACAATAAAAAATTGCTCAATATTTTAAATAGAGAGTATATTTAGTTATAAATCGCTTAAATCCACCCTTCTTGAATTAAAATTAGTGAAATATTATAAAACAAACACAATAAAAAATTGCTCAATATTTTAAATAGAAAGTATATCTGGTTATAAATCGCTAACAACCACCCTTCTTGAATTAAATTTATTGAAATATCATAAAACAAACACAACAAAAAATTGCCCAATATTTGAAATAGAAAGTATATTTAGTTATAAATCGCTAAAAACCACCCATTTTGAAATATTGCAAAACAAACACAATCAAAAATAGCTCAATAATTTAAATAGAAAGAATATTTAGTTATAAATCGCTAAAAACCACCCTTCTTGAATTAAATTTATTAAAATATCATAAAACAAACACAACAAAAAATTGCCCAATATTTGAAATAGAAAGTATATTTAGTTATAAATCGCTAAAAACCACCCTTCTTGAATTAAATTTATTGAAATATCATAAAACAAACACAACAAAAAATTGCCCAATATTTGAAATAGAAAGTATATTTAGTTATAAATCGCTAAAAACCACCCATTTTGAAATATTGAAAAACAAACACAACAAAAAATTGCCCAATATTTTGAATAGAAAGTATATTTAGTTATAAATCGCTAAAAACCACCCTTCTTGAATTAAAATTATTGAAATATTATAAAACAAACACAATAAAAAATTGCTCAATAGTTTAAATAGAAAGTATATCTGGTTATAAATCGCTAAAAACCACCCTACTTGAATTAAAATTATTGAATTATTATAAAACAAACACAATAAAAAATTGCTCAATATTTGAAATAGAAAGTATATTTAGTTATTAATCGCTAAAAACCACACTTCTTGAATTACATTTAAGGAATTATTGTAAAAGAAATACAATTAAACCCTTCTTGAATTAAAATTATTAAAATTTTATAAAACAAACACAATAAAAAATTGCTCAATATTTGAAATTGAAAGTATATTTAGTTATAAATCGCTAAAAACCACCCATTTTGCAATATTGCAAAACAGATACAATCAAAAATAGCTCAATATTTTAAATAGAAAGTATATTTAGTTATAAATCGCTAAAAACCGCCCTTCTTGAATTAAAATTATTGAAATATTATAAAACATACACAATAAAGAATTGCTCAATATTTTAAACAGAAAGTATATTTCGTTATAAATCGCTAAAAACCACCCTTCTTGAATTAAAATTATTGAAATATTATAAAACATACACAATAAAAAATTGCTCAATATATTTAATAGAAAGTATATTTGGTTATAAATCGCTAAAAACCACCCTTCTTGAATTAAATTTATTGAATTATTATAAAACAAACACAATAAAAAATTGCTCAATATTTTAAATAGAAAGTATATTTAGTTATAAATTGCTTAAAACAATCCTTCTTGAATTAAAGTTATTGAAATATTATAAAACAAACACAACAAAAAGTTGCTCAATATTTTAAATAGAAAGTTTATTTAGTTATAAATCGCAAAAAACCTACCTTTTTGAAATATATCAAAACAAACAATAAAAACAGCTCAATATTTTAAATAGAAAGTATATTTAGTTATAAATCGCTAACAACCACCCTTCTTGAATTAAAATTATTGAAATATTATAATCAAACACAACAAAAAATTGCTCAATATTTTAAATAGAAAGTTTATTAAGTTATAAACTGCTAAAACTACCCTTTTTGAAAAATATTATTAGAATATTGTAACACAAACAAAATAAAAAATTGCTCAATATTTTAAATAGAAAGTACATTTAGTTATAAATCGCTAAAAACCACACTTTTTGAAATATTGAAAAATAAACACAACAAAAAAATAGTTTAATATTTTAAGTAGAAAGTATATTTATAAATAAATCGCTAAAAACCACACTATTTTGAAATAAAATTATTGAAATGTTATAAAACAAACACAATAAAAAAAATAGCTCAATATTTTAAATAGAAAGTATATTTAGCTATAAATCGATAAAACCACCCTTTTTGAAATATTATAAAACAAACACAATAAAAACTAGAAAGTATATTAATTTATAAATAGCTAAAATCAAAATTTTTTACAATGGCAACGCTGATCAAATGCAATTCTCTGTGTCCTCGAAATCACATGTATATATTTTTTACAGAGTAAAAAACGGGAAAGTATATAAGAGTACTTGGCAATACTACGCAACAAAATTTGTTAAAAAATACAAAAATATCGCATTTAAACTGTATATATAGAATTTTTAATAGTAATTGCTCGATATATAACCACAGTGCAATCAAATAAAGTAAAAAAAACGGAACCAAAAAAATATTTAAAAATTTTTGGCAAAATTGACGTGTCCGGTGAATATGCTCTAGGCATGTGATCATTTGGCGGACTGTTCGCTAAGTATGCAACTGTCCGCTATTTATCTGCTAGCTTCAAACTCTGTTCGCTAAATAAGCGCTGTGCATATATATATATATATATATATATATATATATATATATATATATATATATATATATATATATATATATATATAAGGTTCTTCACAAATTCCAGTCAAAATGAGCTTAATTCCTTAGTTGAAATTCCGATCGCAATTGCTTTAGTTCCTTTAAATTAAATTTCCGATTTGTTTTTTTTTTTTCTTGAAGTAAAAATACGGAATCACGTCCACCCTCGATCGGAATTGATTTCTGTAATAGGCCTGTACATAAATAAAATTTTTCTCATATAAAGTTTATTATTAAAATTAAATGTCTCTAAGGTAAACGATTAAATGAACATGAAATCATGATTGATTTTTATTTACTTGTTAAGACCTTGTGTCACACATGCAATGAAAATAATAAAAAAAAAAACACACTAATAGAGCCCCAAGTAACTACTCACTTGCCACAAAATTTAAAAAGTTTTTTTTATTTGTTCACATTAAAAAAATATACTGCTGGTTTTTTCTTCTTTTATAATTACGATAGATTTTAGCTGCTGCTGCTGCCGCTTCAATGCAAAATAAATTGACATTATGACAACATTAAAATATAAGTGGCTCTCAAACATGCAACATGATTTATGATGTTGAAACACATGTGTGTTCGATCTTTAAGTTTGAAGTTTTTACAAAAATTTTCAGATGTTATATGAAAGTTTTTTTTTATGTTTCTAGAAAATTTTTATGGTCAAATGTTAATCTATATATATAAAAATGAAAAATGTTTGTATGTTTGTTTGTTTGTTTGTTTGTTTGTTTGTTTGTTGGCTTATAGACTCCTAAACTACTGAACCGATTTTCCTGAAATTTTTACAGATACATCACGTGAGTCCTAAAAATAAAATAGGCTACTTTTTTTTTCGATAGGGGCAGGGGAATTGGTATCCCCCATAGGATGCCAATATTAATTATCGCATATATTAAGATCCGCTGCACGCATTATGCAGAACTTTTGGTAGTAAGATCTTCTGAGCCCCAAAATTAAAATAAAATAGCAGCGGGGGAAGTGGAATCCCCCATAGGACGCCAATGTTTAACATCGCATATCTAAAGAACTGTAATAGTGAGAATGTTCAAACTTTCTAGAAGTCACTCTTATGGTATACAACACTTTTGAAAATAACAATAAAGCGGGTAGGCGCAGGGGGGGAAATACCTCCCATAGGATGCATATATTAAATATCGCTCAACTGAAGAATTATTAAAGGGAGAGTCTTCAAAAGTGGTTAAAGCTATTATTATAGTAAACTATAAATTTCAATATACAAATGGGCGGGGTAGACGGGGGAGGAGCAGTACCCCTCATAGATAGCAATATTAATAAGAGCCGCTGCAAGCAATTTGTTGAACTTTTGGTAGTAGGATGTTCTGAGCCCCAAAATTGAAATAAAATAGCAGCGGGGAAATGTTACCCCCCATAGGACGCCAATGTTTAATATCGGATATCTTAAAAACTATTAAAGTTAGAATGTTCAAACTTTGTAGAAGTCACACTTATGGTATACTACACTTTTGAAAATAAAAATAAAGCGGGAAGGCGCAGGGGGAAAATACCTCCCATAGGATGCATATATTAAATATCGCTCAACTGAAGAATTATTAAAGGGAGAGTCTTCAAAAGTGGTTAAAGCTATTATTATAGTAAACTATAAATTTCAATATACAAATGGGCGGGGTAGACGTGGGAGGAGCAGTACCCCTCATAGATAGCAATATTAATAAGAGCCGCTGCAAGCAATTTGTTGAACTTTTGGTAGTAGGATGTTCTGAGCCCCAAAATTGAAATAAAATAGCAGCGGGGAAATGTTACCCCCCATAGGACGCCAATGTTTAATATCACATATCTTAAGAACTGTTATAGTAAGAATGTTCAAACTTAGTAGAAGTCACTCCTATGGTATACTACACTTTTGAAAATAAAAATAAAGCGGGAAGGCGCAGGGGGGAAAACCTTCCATAGGATGCATATATTAAATATCTCTCAACTGAAGAAGTGGTTTAAGCAGTGTAGCGAAGCGCACCGGGTTAAGCTAGTAAAATATAAAAAAGAAAATTTTTAATGTAAAAATCATTGAAGTTATTTAAGATATAACATTATTTTTTATGTAATACAAGAAAAAAAATTAATGGCGTCGTTGCAAGTGTTAATGTGTTGTGTTCAGAAAAGTCAATAAAAATGTAAGAAGAGATAATTTGTCAATCCCAGCTTTATGACCCCCTACACCACTTTACTGTATTAAGATGATTCTAATTCATGAAATAATGTATGTCCAAAATCGATTATATCCTCAGCCCACTTTTTGACAAATTTTTTGCGTTGATAACCAAATAATTTTTTTTTTTTTCAAAATCTATATATAAATCGGCAAAGGCAAAGCAGTTAAGAACACTTTCCTACTCTCTATGTCAACCGACTTATTAAACCTGTTCAATATTTTCAGAGTTATAAGCGTTCAAATTTGTTACTTACACATATGCAGATAACAAAAATACAACCCAGCAAACACACCTTATGTATTGCCAAACGTATTTCGTATTTCGGAAGATATGTGTTTCGGTGGCAATACTCCTAAGCAATACGAAAGCGATTCTGCTAGATGATTAACTAGCAATATCGCCAGATAACCACTTCTAAGAAAATAGGAAGATGTCGCCAAAATATTATTGGGATGATAAAACGAAGATTTTGCATTTTGAAAAATTGTCATTTATTTACAAATACACATTAAAATAAAATTAAATTGTAATAATATAAAATAATATAAATAATATAAAAATGTACATGTACAATATGTACACCATATTTAAAAAAAAAAGATCCAACTCCTTTAAAAATGCATTCAGGGTTGAGTAGTATCTTGATTAAATTGAAAAGGAAACAGATTAATATAAAACAGATTTATTTAATTTAAATATTTACCTTTTCCAGAATATTTTGAGAAATAGTTTCTTAGATTACAAATTTGATTAATTTTATATTTTTATTTATCACGTACAAATGTACCCAGCAAAAACTTGGTAATGACTTGCAATTACTGAACAACTTACTTTTCAATACCTATGTACTTCATACCATCTAAATTACAAAGAAGTAGTAAAGTAATAGCTGGCATATAATCTGATACATAAGTACTTGTTTATGAGTTGATTAGCGAAATTTATAATTAATTCATAATAAAACGCATCTAAGGTTTTATTTATTCAAATCTAATACAAAATGATTTTATTTGTACTAAATTGAAACAATTTGTAATAAATTTGAATATGAATAATTTAAATACCTAAGGGATTTTGATATATATTTTAATATTAAAAACTTGGTATTGTGGTCTAAACGAAACGATATTATAACGATATCATCTAGGGGATATATATAATAACAATTGATATCGATATTGTATTATAAACTTAATGACTTAATAAACTCCCTATTTTAAGCGAATGTGGTAATGACTTATTTAACTCTCTATTTGTAAGCGAGGGTGGTAAGTACTTGCCTCCAAGGACATCACCGTGTTAAAATAATAAGTTAAAATGCTAATGTAGAAGTAGTGAAGAGTAGTTATATTAGCTTTTTAACGCATTACTTTGCAATTTAAGTTTTTGCTGGGTATGTATTGTAATTTATTTTTTTTTCTGACTTTATTGCGTAATTTTCTCAAAAATTATAAAAGGAAGAAAATAAAAAACTACTATGATTATTTTCTTTAAGATGAAAATTTGGGGGTATTGCTAAACTATTGCCTTAGGGGATATATTCCATTAGTTTGTAGGAAAAATTTGTTGTTTTCAATTATCAAATAATAAAAAAATAGGGTGGTAGAATAATTACATTTTTTAAAAACCGGTTTTCGAATATTTCGACTATATAAATACGGGAAATTTAATTTCTCTATTTTATAAAAGGTGCAGGGTCCTGAGTAATTTTTGAATTTTAGTTAATTTTTGACCTATAAAGATTAAATTAAACATTTATAACCAGTATTGTGGTTACTTTGTTAAACTATTTATGGTTTTTAATCCAAATTTTTAATATTTTTAATTTGGTTTAAGTTCATCAAATTTAATTTTCATTAAATTATTTTTATGAAGAAAGGAATTTTACAACATGAAAATTAATTAAAATTGTTATTGATAATCTTTCATTCTTGACCGTGGCCGGGGCATTTTACACATTTATGGTGCTGAGTGAATAAGAATATGTAAAAGGGAGCTTTTTGGTACTTTTTCGTTCAACGTCTGGTACTTTTATAAATTTTCGTTAATATTAGACATAGAAAACTAAAAAAATAATAATGACAATCTATAAAGGAGATTTCTTGATAATTTTTTGTTTTTCAATTGATATTTTTAATGTTGAACTTACAAACTTAAATTAACTCAAGTGGAAGATAAAATATGAACCTTAGATTGGTTCCTCGCTAAATCGATCCAATAAGATGTAAACGTGTAAATTCATAAATACTTAGATGTACTATGTTTTCTTTATATTTACATAAAAATTTGTGATCGAATTTTGACCATTAGGCGAACACTAGTTTGGATAATTTTACTGTTATCGTTCTCCAGAAATATAGAAGTGTATATGGTTTTTGTAAAGGAGGTACCACGTAAACATCACAAGTCCAGCACACATTCAGCAACATAGATGTTTTGTACTAACAACCAAACAATTTGTACTAAATTTGGAAACTTTTATTGTACCCGTTCTCCAGATATACAAATACTTGTATTGTCTTCGTATTGTAGTTGCCATGTTTTGTATTGGTAATCTGGTTAGTTTACGTGATGTACAAGCGCTTTTTATCACCCATTGAATTAACTTAACTCAAAACATTTTTAGACCAAAAAATATTGATAATTAAATTAAAGTACAAAAAAAAAAAAATAAAAACATCTTAAAAATCTTTTAAATCAGCTAATTGTTAAACAAATAACAGGTGTATTATTTTATTTTAAACACACACACATTTTGGTAACAATTAGAAACAAACAAACAGCTGTTTAAACAAATTGGTAAATTGTTTACCAACAATTAAATTGTTCAAAAGAACCGTGACTATTTTACAAATACGTATGTACAAAAACTAAGGGGAATGAAAAAAACAAACATGGATTAAAACATTTAAATCCCAGTTGATTAATTCTACATTTTCGTTAACGTAGATATTAATGAAACCAGAATTGCAAAGTCAACAAGTTAGAGTGCTATATTCGGCTGTGCCGAATCTTTGATACCCTCCACCAACAGTTCGAATGTTTAAGAAGTAATATCTGTATGATGTCTTTTGATGTCTTTTTATTATTATTATCTTAAACTGTGACGATTTGTTATTAATTATGGTTTTAGGAGACTAAACTGTTTTCCGGGAGTAGGGCATATATGGGGCCTAGGGTAAATTATGTACCGATCTTCACGAAATTTTACAGTCATTTCTAGTCGAATAAAACGGACTTCTGCAAAATCTTATGTCATTCCGTGCATTTTTGCATCATTTATGTTAGTTTTTGTAACAAAATTATCAAGTTTTTGAAGGTGGTGGTTCCACATTTTGATTCATAGCTCTGGTCCTACTGAACCGATTTTGCTGAAATTCAATCCCAAACTGCTTAGGATAACTACAAGCAATTTGACACCTAGTTTGTTTATTTCTTTTGAGTTTTTCGAAAGTGAGCGTGTTTTCAACAGACGGACAGACGGACAGACGGACAGACGGACAGACGGACAGACAGACGGACATGGCTAAATCGACTTAGAATTACTCAAGCAGCCAGAATATATATACTTTATGGGGTCTGAGATGAATAATAAAAAAGTTTCACACGGAATGACAAACTTAGTATACCCTCTTCACAACTAATTGTGGTGGAGGGTATAAAAAGGTATGATTTGTTTGTTGCCTTTAAATTCAAAAAATCTCAAAAAGAAAAAATCTTAATACCACTCACGATGTGGTCATTTATTCTATAAGCATTTTCGAGAAACAGAAAAAAACACAAACTTTTTGACTGGTTTAAATATAAAACAGCTAAAATAATGAAAAAAACGCACTTTAAGTATTAGAAGAATATATATATATAAAAAACGGCAACACATTTTTTACAGTTTTAATCTTGTTTTTGTATTTAACCGTTAGTTCTCCAGTATGTCCACTGACACTGGCATAAAATCGTTGTAGTCTTCTTCTTTTTCTTGTTTGTACTACGTTCACTAAGCCACAACTGGGCAAAAAGAACGCACGTACAAATACATCTGTCTGTCTGTCCAAAACGCCTGTCTGTCTTAAAAAAAAAGAAATAAATAAAAAATAAAACTGTGATCTTTGTAGTTTTTAATGCAAGTGCGTGTACATAATTTGACTTAAAAATTATACAGACAGACGGACACATAGGCAGACTTAGAGGAATACAACTATAATAAACATAGTTAAAACAACAACAAACTGTAGTTTGACAATATATAACGCTTTATAATAAATACCACCACGTTTTAAATTTTATTCAATTTGTTTCGTTTTTCTCTTTTTTTTTTTTGTTAAGAGTTGTCGCTATTTTAACTACAAATATTTAAATCTTGTTTTACGCATTACGATCAGAAATTTAATGCTAAAAAGCATTAAACATGCCTCATAATAATAAACTGCATTAATCTGCTTGTTAGGTTTAATACCCTACACCGTCATTGATGTGAATGAAGGTTATTTTGCCCTTTTTAGGGCGACATTAACAGTCTTCCAAAAACGAGAATTTTGACACAAAAGGGAATATACGGAAGGATGTTATAAAATTTTGCAAGGAATTCCTTTAAAATGTTAATATAAAAATTACAAATAGTGATATAAAAATAAGCAAGTCCAAAAGTTACTCTTATGCATATACATATAAACGCTCTACATAAAATCCCTTTTGACTACTAAATCTCATATATGTAGATGTGGTATCTAACTTAATTAATGGTGTTTTCTTTTCTACAAAAAATGTCACATTTTGTTTAAAAAAATGCAATTTGGTGTTCGTTTCTTAAAAATGCTTTGCTCACTAAGAGGGCAGCGTGTTTTATTCTAAAAAAATTCACCTTTAAATGGCATAAGGCATTGCACTTTACGCCCCGTATAAATCGAGAGTGTTGATAATGCCCTGTAAAAAGATGGCTTCTGTTTATATATAGGGTTACCAGACGAAGTTGGAAAAAAAATCGCCTCTAATCAGGACAGTAAAATTTTTAAGTTTTAATAGTAATTTTGTCTATTATTTTAAAGTAAAAACAAAAGAAAGCATAACATTATTAATGGTAGGTTGTCAGTGACATAAAATTTAAATGGATTCGGTGTTAAAAAATTGTTTTTGAAAAAAAACGTCAAATCAAGAAATCGTAAAAACTTGGTGTTAATAAATTCGCAATCTGGCAAAGGTATTTTCTTGTTTACATATTTTATGAAAAACAAACTAAAGAAATAGGAATTTGGTCATTCATTTTGTTCATTTATTTATTTATTTAATATTAATATATTAACAAATTTGGGTTTATGTGCATTTTTTTTATATTTTGAAGAACATCCTTTTTGATTTATGTACATATTTTTTTATATATTGAAGAACAAACTTTTTGTCAGCTGGTAAAAACAGGGCGATCCAATTTTGTGTTTTGTTCTCGTCAAATAAAAAATTGCATTATTACATGTAAGGCAAGACATTTTATAAATGCACCTTTTTAAATGTGGTATTTTTTTTTTGTAGTTAGAAAAGAAAATACCATTACTCTTATATGAATCTGAAACTCATAAAATTATTTGGTTGTGGCAGGCCTATGAATAGCCAAAGATTATATTTTGAATCCACTCTCGAAACTATTCCGTTAATACTGTGTTGTGGAGTATTATATAGTCGGACTTTACAAACTATACTGTTCTACTTGCTTTTTTTTTATTTTTTATAAATGTAAATTTTTATTATTTTACCCTCCACTATGGTAGAATAAGTACAAGGTATAGACATTAGACATTTTGTTCTCAATTTTAAAACCCATCTTACGTCAAAAAAAAGAAAAAAATTAAAACAAGCGTCAAAAATCAAAAAAATGTATTTGACATTACATGTGTAAATAACATAGTTGGGGGTTGTGCACTAAATATTGATTTAAATCAACAGTGCATTTTAACTAAATAAAACTGCAAAAAAAATTAGCTTGCACTCTTTTTTACCAGCTTTAGTGATGATTGTTATTTTTTTAACTACCACTAAAAAAAATTTTGTGATATTGCAAATTTTTTCGCTATCACTAAACGCAGATTGATTGCAAAAATCTGCACTCAATTCAAAATTTTAACTTAAAATAAAAAAAGGTGCATACAAATATTGTCCCACTAAAATTTAAAAAATTTAACTTTGTATGTGCCTTAGGGCGAGTCGGTTTTTTTGTTTTAAATCGTATAGCAAAAACGTAAACAACATAAAATTCTTCGAAGAAACCATGTATCTAAAATAAAATCCTAATCCGCGCCTCTCGACTTGAAAATGTATATGCCCACCTTTGCCAAAAAAAAAAAATAAACGTTTGAAAAAATAGCCTTTTCCAAAAAGAACTCGAATTTTCTAAATAAATTTGTTAAGTAAGCTCTTTTGCACGTTATATTTTTCTACACTCCAAATTTTTTTTACATTAAAAAAAATATTCACCCCAGTAAAAAAATTTTTAAAAGAGGCGCGGATTAGGGTTTGATTTTAGACCCATGGTTTCTTCGGAGAATTTTATGTAGATAACGTTTTTGCTATTTTCTCATCAATACAAATCAACCAGCCCTAATGTGCATAGTTTTTAATTATTTTTTTTTTTTTTTTTTGAGGATATGCACATGCCAAGAACGTTAAACAATATGAAATTTTGTCAATACCGGTCTTTGATTTTAAATTTAGTGCTACATTTTAAGTTGCACTTAAATTAGTGAAGAAAAACAGTTGCAATAAACTGATGATTGCTTTTTTTAATCAACCATTTTTTTTTTTTTGAGTGCAAAATGTTTTAATAGTGATCACTGATGTTTAATGAGGCTACAAGTTTTCAATGCATCACTCAACATCAACAAAATCACAATTAGTTGAAACTGCAAAATAAGTGCACTACCACCATCTTTGATAAGTCATGACAACTCTCCCTAATGAACATTACTTGTACTTATTATACCACGCCCTCTACCACAAGTGATGCATGATGGTATACTTAATTTGGCATTCCGTCTGAAACTTTTTTAATATTCGTCCTAAACTCTGTTCGCACGGCATTTTTACAGCCTGGCCCACGATGTCGACCGCTATCGTTGGCTTGCATTTTCAGAGGCAACAGCTGATTTGCGGACCACTAACAATTTTCAGCACGACAAGTCAATCAACAACGTAAGCGGACGATAACGTAACAGTTTTCATACAAACCTGCGGCCCACTAAGAAATATTATGCGACTACAAATGTCAAAATCAGTCACTTATGTTGTGGGTGTTGACAGTGGTATTTTGTTAAAATATTCAACGAAATTTTTATTACACACCAATTCTAAATATTCTTTTTATAATTATATTTTTTTTTAACCAGCCAGCACTTATAAAAGTATCTAGTTTTTTTTTAAATATTTTTCACAAAATTCTATTCCATATTTTTTGTTTACTGCTTTGTTTGGTTGTTGTTTACTCCTTTGTTTTCTATTCTGCTTTGTTTGTAGCACAGAGTTGTATTTGTATGACTTAATTTATATGTTTTATTTTAAAACTAGCGTTTTATTTGTGGAACTGTTGATGTGGCATTGCAGTAATTGGACAATACATAAATAATTTAGAGTTCAAACTGAATTGAATTTTCAACATCAGGCAAAAACCTCAAGCCTATAATTAAAACGTCGGCAGTAACTACAAATTCTCTCTCATTTTATTGTTTTAATTTTTTATTTTCTTGTGTTTTCATTTTATGTTTGCAAAATGTATGATATTTAATGAAAGTATGGTAGCATTGTTGGGAGAATAACTGCCTGTTTTTAGAACGCGAGTGCAAAAGTGAACCGTTTAACTGGTTTTTTGTTTTCTATAAAAAAATGTGTTATTTTATATTGGTGTTCGTTTCTAAAAAATGCTTTAGTGATCGACATTAGTATTACATTATTGCAAAGCATAAATAACCGTTATTCCAAACGCAAATGTAGTAAAAACAAAGTTACTCTCTTTTTCTCTCACACAATATTGAAATTTCAAAAACAGCCACAACAAGTAATGTAATTTCTGGGTTTTTCTTTGCAAATTGCAAAGAAAAGTAAGGTTCTATGTAAGTTTCTTTCAAAATAATTTAGAAAACATATAAAAGTATATATATGTATTTAAAAATGTAAATACTGCCCGAATCGGCAGCAAACAAATTGGTACCGATGTTAGGGTTAGTCTCTAAAAGCGTGGCTTGTTTTATTCTAAAAAACTCACCCTTACTAATGGCATAAGACATTGCACTATACACCCCATATAAATCGACCGTGTTGATAATGCCCTGTAAAAAGGTGACTTCTGTTTATATATAGGGCTACCAGAAGAAGTTGGGAAAAATCGCCTCTTATCGGGACTTTTTACATTTCAAAAGTTAGTTTTTCTACTATTTTATAGTGAAAAATATAAAGCTAAGATCCCACTATCGGCGCAATGTACCAATTTTTGTCGTACTTCATGTGCCGATAGTGTGAACGGTCAAAATTTTTTAATATGCGACAATCTGTGCCGAAATTGTGCTAACTTTGGACAATCAAAATTAACCTTAATGGCCGATAATGTGAACACTCTTTTGCACAATGTGGAGCAATCAAATTGTTTAATATGTACCGATTTTTATCGGCCACTTGTGTGCCGATCACAGTCGCCAATCAGCGCCGATACAAGGGATGGCAAAACGAAATTTTTAAATTGAACTAACTGGCTACTAAAATTTTACTTTTTTGAGCTTAATTGTATCAAAATTACGTATGTTTTATCTATTATTTATGTATAAAAACTTTAAATAGCACTTTTGTACTGTTGAATGAAAGAAAACAATTCGCTTTAACAAAAACATTGCAGTTGTATCGATGTCGAAGTGCAGTAAGTTTGAATAAAATTTAATACATTTTTTATTTTATAAAGGGTGTTTTTTTAAGCCCGATAGAACTTCAAATTGTAAAAAATAACACAAAAAATTAAATTGTTATCAAAATTTTTTTTTATTGGAAAGATCAATACGTGACATTAACATTGAAAATGATTTCGGGCATATGGGCACCGCGGCTGTTCTTGACGAAGCGCATTCTGGACGTCCAATTTTGGGCCACTTTTTCGAGCACTGCTGGCCGTATGTCACGAATAACACGAACAATGCTGGCCTCCAAGGCGTCAATTGTTGCTGGTTTATCAGCATAAACCAGTGACTTCACGTAGCCCCACAGGAAATAATCGAGAGGTGTCAAATCGCACGACCTTGGAGGAAAATTGACAGGTCCATTTCTCGAAATCAACTTATCGCCAAATTTTGATTTCAATAAGTCGATGGTTGCGTTCGCCGTATGGCACGTAGCGCCATACTGTTGAAACCACATCTCCTCCGGATCAATGTCATCCATATTTTCAAACAAAAATTATTGATCATGGTGCGGTAACGATCTCCATTGACCGTAACGCGAGCTCCGGCCTCATTTTTAAAGAAATAAGGTCCGATGATGCCACCAGCGTGAAAACCGCACCAAACGGTGCATTTTTCTGGATGTAATGGAGTCTGTAGGGTCTCTTGTGAATTGGTCTCGCTCCATATGCGGCAATTGTGCTTATTAACAAACCCGTTAAGCCAAAAATGCGCCTCATCGCTGAACACAATTTTGCGATAAAACAACGGGTCAGTTGCCAACTGCTCTAGAGCCCAATCGGCGAAAGAACGACGCATATAATGGTCTCGTGGCTTCAATTCCTGCACCAGCTGGATCTTATACGGGTGTAGGCCGAGATCTTTGCGCAAAATTTTCCACGTAGTGGACGGACAGAGCCCCAATTCCTGCGACCGACGACGAATCGATAAATTTGGATCTTCTTCCACACTTTCGTTTACAGCGGCGATATTCTCTTCAGTACGCACATTCCTTCGACGTGTTGGTGTTATTGCATTCTCTAGAGAGTATGTGGTACGAAATCTATCCACAGTTCGACGAATGGCTCGTTCAGATGGACGATTATGTACGCCATAAAAATGACGAAGTCGTCTATAAGTTGCGCGAATCGACGACTGATTTTCAAAGTAAATTTGGATAATTTCGTAGCGTTGGTCAAGCGTGAGTCTATTCATGATGATTTGTCAGAGTATACTGAAACGATAAAAAAAAATATTTCATCAAAATATAATTTTTTGTGTTACTTTTTACAAATTAAAGTTCTATCTAGCTTAAAAAAACACCCTTTATTAGTATATTATTTAAAATTGTTAGGAAACATAATAGAATATTCAGACGGAGAATTTCGCGAATTTCTAAAGTAAAATTATGTCAGCCAACAAGCAAATAAACAAAAATATATAATTAAATTTTCCAAAATTGCACGATAGTGTGACCGCATTGTACCGATTATTGTCGCAATTGAGTTTTGGCCGATATGAACCAAAAAAAATTGTCACAATGTGTGACGATAATGGCACCACCCAAGAATCAATTGTGCAATGTTTTAAAATGTGCGCCGATATACCACGATTAAAATCGTCACAGATTGTGCTATTTGAGCCGATAGTGGGATCTTAGCTTAAGAAAACATTACATTGTTAATGGTAGGTTGTCGGTGATATAAAAATTAAGTGCATTCGGTGCTAAATATAAAATTGTTTTTAAAAAAATCATCAAATCAACAAATCTTTAAAACAAGGTGTCATTAAATCGGGAATGTGGCAAAGGTATTTTCTTGTTTCCATATTTTATGAAAAACAAACAAAAAAATTTAATTTCGTCATTCATTGTGATTTTTGATATATTTATTTAGTATTAATTAATAACCCAATTTTGGCTTATGTATATTTTTTTACATTTTAAACAACAAACTTTTTGTCAGCGGTTCAAAACTGGGCGATCCAGTTTTGTATTTTGTTCTCGTCAAATAATAAATTGCCTTATTATAATGTTGGCAAGACAATACATGCACCTTTTAAAAAGGTGGTATTGTTTTGTTTCAAATGTTAATTTAACTAGTCACTTTCGGACTCGCGTTCTAAAAACAGGGCGTAAGTGTCTATATGTGAGAGCATTAGAAAAAAGTAAGAGTGCCATGTTCCGTACCGAATCTTTGATACCCTTCATCGATAGTTCGAATATTTCAGGAGTGGGCACTATATGATATCTATATATTTTTAACGAATCTTTATAGAAACGAACTTCAGCCTTAAAATTGGTTGCGGTTTAGACCTAAACTAAATTATTGACCGACAATCTGAAAGTTTTAAGGCTGTCTTTTAAGAAATTTAAACAGGCTTAAGTAAAATATCATAATTCGTTTTAGTCAAACTTAAATGATTTTCAGAAGGGGAATTTATATTGGACTCACTGTAAATTATGTACCCATCTTCCCAATTATTCTATAGAGTGATTTCTAGTAATCAAAAACATAAACTTTAATAAATTTCAATACAGCATTGAAATTAGTTTCAGCATTTACATTGAATTTCAGAAGGCTGCTGAATTAGGGGTCAAAGGTAAGTTATGAATCGAATGTCACAAAATTGCATGACATTTTTGCTGGCCATATGTAGCTAAGTTGGAACAAATTTTACAAAAATATATTTATCTGCTACGGTTTTAAGCGTATTAAATTAATTTCACGACCGACCAAATCGACATTTATTAGTGTGATTTCTGGTCCTATAAATCTGTAAAGTATTAAATGTTATGATTATATTATAATTTTTACGGTTTAAGGTGTAGTAATCTGTTTTCCGACAGTAGGGTTTCACGAAATTTAACACTATGATTTTCAGTCGCAGAGTCTTATATCATTCCGTGCATTATTCCACCATTTATGTTAGTTTTTTTTAAACAAAATTATCAAGGTTTTATGGTGGTGGTTTCACATTGCGATTCATAGCTTTGGTTCTACTAAAACGAATTTGCTGGATTTCAATTCCGAACTGCTTAGGTAAACTTAAAGCAGTTTGACACCAAGCTTGTTCTTTTCTTTTGAGTTTTTCGAAAGTGAGCGTGTTTTCAACAGACGGACATGGTTAAATCGACTTATACCCAATTTTCAGGATAGTAATTAAATCTAAATGACAAAGCTAATTTTCATAAAAACTTAAATCGTATTTAAATACAGATTGATTTTTTGAGTTTTTTTTTAAAAGTCTTATTTAAATAAGATAAAGTGTGGTAGCACTACTAAATACAAAAAAAAAATATCATAAAAAAGTATAATTATTTACAAGGTGGTCTCAAAAAACAGCTGGTTGTTATTGCTTTGCCTCTTGTTGTTGTATTGTCGTGATATTAAGGCCACCTTGCTAAAATATTGAAATTAAAAGGCATAATAAACCACACAAAATGCTTGGCAAACACACACATTGTTTCCGTTTGTTGTTTGCCAATAAACAACACAAATATACTCCTTACAAACATTAATTTTTTATTTTGGTTTTGTTTTCAATGAAGGCAGACGCCGATAGTGCTGCAGCAATTTTGTTGCTTTTTGCTTTAAAAGGAGAAATAATATAATATAAAGGTAAAGATTTAAAAGCAAAAAGTGATTTAAACAACGAGCTGCCTTGTTGCAAGCAAAACTGCTCAAAAAATTGAGTTTACTATTTAAAATTATTTAATGCTTCTTTTTTAACATCTTCACACTGCAAAGTTTTCGAAGAAATGAATACATTTAACATTAGAAGCCGCAAAAAGTTTGACAAATATCCAACATGTCTGCCAAATATAAAAAAGTTTAAATATTTCTACAAACAGCAAAAACTCCAATTAACAACACAAAATATTTGTACAAACGTACAATTTTGGCATGTTTGCCACGCCATTTGTGTGGTTTATTATGCCCTTAAGTGTACCACATCGGTGAATTAAGTTTGATTTTTAGTGAAGAAGATAATTTTGTATTTGAAACGATTTTAAACATAAATGAGTTTTAATAACAATACTGAAAATTGGACATTAGAATTGCTCAAGGAGCTAGAATATATATACTTTATGGGGTCTTAGAAGTACAATAAAAAAGTTTTACACGGAATGACATATCCTTATTCACCACTAGTGGTGGGGGTGGGCACAAAAACGTTTTCAAAATAAAATAGATTTTATTTCACAAAGGTTTTCTATGACAAATTTTTACGTCAAGTTGCAAGGAAAATGTGGTATCGACGCAGTTCTGTTTAAACACTTACGTTAGAAACATAAAGCCTGTCGACCGAAAAGTCAGTTATTAGTGGGCCGCTTAAGAGAACGATAATGAGTGCCTTGTTGCCGCTCGCTTAAGTTCTCGATCGACTTCGTGGGCCAGGCTGTTAATTACGTTGTTTGCTTTTTGAACTACGAATGCGAATTTAGCTTTTAACACGGCATATTCCCAATTCAACAACTCTTCTTCTTACATTCACGAAAATTTGTTTCGCTTTGAAAATTAATACAAAAGCAAACAACAATTTAAAATGTCACATTATTTTAACAATTCCTTAAATTTTTATTTATTTGTTGTTTTAAATTTCGTTGTTCTAAAAATCGATAAAAACTAGTGATGACAACGACTTGTTTGCAATTGGCATAGTAATTCAAAATGAAATACGTACAAATGAGATAATTCGCTCTTGAAATTTTGTACAACGGATTTTGTAATTTGGATCAATTTTGAAGCAAATTACGAAAACACACTGTTGGCGTTTTTTAATACTGGGGCTTATAATTTAACAGAAATTCCATACAAAGCCTTCTAAATATTCGTACTCTGATAAAGGGTATCAAAGATTCGGCACAGCCGCATATAGCTTGATTGCATTTAATTTTGCTTTAGTTGAGAAACTAATTTCCTAAACTATTAGAAAAAATCTGTCCACTTTGTTTTTCCCAAAGTTTCTTATTTAAGTTGTTGACATAAGTTCTTTTTTTACATTTTTGTTGTTTTCTTTTTCTAAAATATCGTTTGTAAACAGGAAATGTCAATGACATTAAATAAAATGATAGTAAAAGATACAAGGTACAAGTCATTTTTATAAAAATTGTTTTTGTTTAGTTTTTGTTAAACTCTTCGATTGCGTGCTTAAAATTGCCCAACATTAAACAGCAGGCATTCAAGCAATTACATTACTTCATTTAAACATATTTTGCAATTTTTGTACTGGATGGATATTTTTCTAATGACTAAAAAAATTATTTATATTTTTATTTATAACAAAAAAAAAAAAAAAAAAAAAAAAAAAAAAAAAAAAAAATTAATGTGATTTTTATAGTGTTTTTAAGAATTTTACAAGAAGGTTGGCTGAGTGGTTGTAGGATACGCTTTTTAGTAAAAGGTGTTGGTAAGTCCGTTGGAAATTATCATGCTGTACTCACATTTTGAATTGATTTATGCTTGAAAAAACTCTTCCAAATTATCCAAATTTACTTTGAGTTGTGTTCAGCGATGAGGCTCAAGGCTCAGTTAGTCATTACTTTCTGTTCTGTTACGAATCAGCTACTATGTTTTTTTATTAAAAAACCCGAGAAATTGATTAGTTTTTTCTGTTCTGTTGTGGTTCAGTTTGTTAAAATCAAAAACTTGTTAAGTAATTGTAAGTGACAGCAAAATAAATAATAAAAAATACACATCTGCGGCATTTTGACAAAATCTCTTAATTTTTTAAACTTAAACAAAAATGTTTCTTGAATGGAAATTCGTATAATTAACAAAATTTTTTTCAACTTTTTTAGTTTGACTTAAGATGTTTTGTCAAAATGCCACTGATATTTATATTGAAATAAACTATTTTTTGATTTTAAGAATTCATAAAATTAAATTTCTTCAAATTTGTGTGCATTAAAGTTAATGAAATAAAACAATAGACGGTGCAAAACTAATAAATTTGTCATAAATGGCTGATAAGTTGCTACAGAAAAAGTAACTATTACAATTTCGTAACAGAACGGCACGGAACTGAAACAGAAAGTAAACACAAACTGAGCCGTCATTTTTAATTAAATGTGTTTGTTAATGCACAAAAATGGAAATACAATACACCATACAGATTCCACTACACCCAGAAAAATGCACATTTTGGTGCGGCTTAGCCGCTGATGCCATTGATTCGGGTGAGATGTTTTTTTAACAGGATGAAGCCATGTCCAAAATTAGATGTTTAAAACGCTCGTTATGAAAACCAGCCGTAGCTGTCTTCTTAATAAATACATTTGTATACCCTCCACCACCACTAGTGGTGAATAAGTTATTATTCATCTCGGAACCCATAAAGTACATAAATGCTGGCTCCTAGATTAATTTTTAGTCGAATAAGCCGTATCCGTCTGTCCGTCTATTGAAAACACGCTCGCTTTCGAAAAACTGAAAAGAAAAGAACAATGTTGATGTCAAATTGCTTCTAGTTACCCTTAGCAGTTTGGTATTGAAATCCAGAAATATCGGTTCAGTATGATAAGAGTTACAAATCTAAACGTGGAACCACCACCCTAAAAAATTGATAATATTGTTGCAAAAACTAACATAAATAGTTGTATTATGTAGGGTGTTTAATTAATCGGGTTTTATTTTTGTTCGATTAAACGATTAATCGATATTTGTCATTTTTAACTTATTCGATTAAACGAATAAAATTTTAAAATTATTCGATTAATCGAATAATTCTAAGTCCAGACATTTTATAAATTACGGTGTTTTTTTCGATAGTTTTAGAAAAAATTAGTACTTGAGTAAATAAACATTCTTTTTTAAAAAAAAAAGCTTGTCAATATAGCTCCAAATTATTGCTTCACTTTCGGGCACTTAGATTTTAAGAGTCAATATAACTTTGGATTTTTTGAAACTTTTCACGCAAATACCATCCTCTATGCCTCTATCCGCTATGCTTCTTCAAATAATTTTCTCTAGAGTAACGCATGAACTATTTTGTTAAAATAAACGGGCGTGTTCTAGAAATAAAAATGAAGTGGATTTCAAATCCAGCAAATTTTAAAAACGACGCTGTAATAAAAGTTCCTAAAAAGATTCCATTTTATCTACTTCATTCTTTAAGTATCTATCATTTTTGCAAGAACAACACTTATTACCACGAAAAAATTACGGTCAGTTTGTAAATAATTAAATTTAAATTTCTAGAACATACCCGATAAGTTTATATAAATCTTTGAGTTAACATAACTTTGACGTTTTTTCTTTTGTGAAATAAATTATTAAATTGTGTTGAAAGAATGTAACACAAATTAAAGCTTAATTACTTACGAAACCTGACTGTTTTTTTAATTTCAACGGACATTCGACTTAAAACTTTAAAAAAATTATACATATAACAGAAGTACTAGGTATGTATTATTATTATTCGATTAATCGGTAGAATTTTTTCGATTAATCCTTTAATCGAAATAAGCAAATTATTCGAACAATTAATCGTTTAAAATTGTTCGATTAATCGAACAAGAATTAATCGACTGAACACCCTAGTATTATGCTCGGATTGATTAAAGATTTCGCACAAATTAGTTATATATGACTAGAAATTATTTATCACAATGTAGTTGGCTTCCTAATACAACAAGATATGAAATCTTATGAATTATAGTATTAGAATCAGATAGGTTATACTAGACAGATAATATATTTATCAATAGTAGGGTACACAATTGAACTAAAAAATAATAATAATAAAAGAAAAAAAAAAAAAAAAAAAAAAAAGATTAATAATATAATAGTAATAAAATATAATAATAATAAATAGGTAAACAATTGAACTAAAAACATTCATAAGATTAATTAAATAATAATAATAATAATAATAATTTAGTAATTTAACAGCAATACAATCATCATATTTAATTAACAATAAGCTTTAGGAAAAATAATCACTAAGTAATTTTCTAAATTTTATTGCGTTGCAAGTGGTTTGCAAATGATTTGGAAGTTGATTCCAGAGACGTATACTAAATAAAAAAAATTGGCATTCTGATGCGTGACTTCGATGACGAAATTGTATAATAGATTTCCCTCTAAGCGATCTTGCGAACTGCAAGCGATCGTAAAGGTACTTCGGTTCCATAGTTATTATAATCCTGTGTAGGAAGATAATGCTCCTAAATTTAAGAAAATTATTTAATGGTAAATGAAGTAAACGGCAGGAATACGAACTTATTCTATCAAACTTTTTCAGACCAAAAACGTAGCGGACAATGTTATTATACGTAGTGGTAAGTTTTCTCATATCCCGAGAGTTACAGCCGGCATATACTTCACAGGCATACAGTAGCGTCGGTAGTAAACAAGTCTTCGCGATTAAAGTTCTTATTTTAAGTGGTGTAAAATATTGTGTGATCCACAATACCCTTAGCATACCATATATCCTGCCACAAGCATGATTTATGTGGTCCGACCAAGTCAAAGTCCTATTCATTGTTATCCCTAGATTTTTAACCGTGGCAACAACAGCAATTCTAGCATCTCCAATATAAATATTCAGATCATCATCCATTACTACATTTTTTCTACTTATCACTAAACATTTGGATTTTTCCGGATTCAGTTTCAAGCCATTTGCCGAAGCCCAATTGAAAATTTTGTCCAAATCAAAATTTAAAGAAATCATATTGTTAAATTTCGTGAAGATCAACTATAATCATCATAATCATCAAACTATAATTTACTATATAAAGCCTGCTGTCGGAAAACCGTTTAGTACGCCTAAAACCGTAATAAATATGGGTACTGTAAAGAAATTTGGTACGTCACAGTTTATAGGGCAAGAAATCACACTGTCAAATTTCATTTTTATAAAGACTAATTAATTATTTATAAATCCCATATAGGGCCCACGAATGAAATATTCTTACTGTCGGTAGAGGGTATTAAAGAATAGAAAATAAAAAGACTTTAAATGATAAATTAACGCTTAAGTGTATACCTGGGCCTGTCCAGGCATTTTATTACTTTTTTCCAGTTTATTTTCGTATAATTATTAAATCAAATTGTTTTTTAGAAGAAAATGAGAAAAAGGTGTAAGTTTAAACACCGTGGGCGCGGAAATTGCACAAATGAAAATTGTGTGCATTTTGTATCCACCTGGGCCTGGCCAGGGCCTGCCAGGGCCTGCCCTATTATAAATGTACTGTAGTAGATAAAATCAAAACGAAACGAAACGTATCAAAAACCATACGCAACACAAAAGAAAACTCTTTACTTTTATCTTGAAGAATTATTCAAGTTGACAACAAAATGTTCTTGCCATAGCCATAAAACTTCATATACATATACAAGTAGTCCCAGTTAGGCCCAGGGGTTCGCTTGTTAGAGTTTTTTCGATAGCCACAAAAAACTCCATACAAAATACAAGTGGTCCCAGCCAGGCCCAGGTGGCAGTTTGTGCCATACAAATTTGGCGTCTACTTAAGATTTAATAATTTAAGTGATGAAAATAAATTAAACGCAATTGTTTTATTAAATTTTTTTATGGAATTTTTTTTTTCAATAAGCGACTAAAACATGTTAACTTTTTGTTTGTTTTGGTATATTTTTAAAATTTTATTTGAAAAATGTTTAACTATGAAGAATGAAAGAACTAAATCCTAATAAAAGAAAAAAAAACCATCGGTTAAAATGTCTTTTTCTATAAGGAAAATATAAAGAACTTTATATTTGAAAAAAAAAAATATTCTTACAAGATTAACAGAATTGAGGATGATGCAGCTATATCCGATAGCCAATCTAATGTAAGGAAGTGAAGTAAATTTGCAAGCTTTTTGGCAAAAATTCCGTTTATAAACGTGAGAATTTTAGTGGTGCATTTCCAAAAAAATATTTTCTGCCAATCTTTCGAAAATTGTGAAAGAATTTGTAGCCAAGTCAACCTAAATAAAACTAAATTTCGATGGTTCCAGAAAAATTAAAGAAGTTTTATTTTTCAAGTTTAATAATTCGAATTGTTTTGAAACTGATTTCAGGGGGCTGATTCCGACAATCGTGGCCGAACACTTTTTCGTTTCGGAAGCAATTTTAGTTATAATTTATTCAGTCGATACTGAATGAATCGAAATTATTTTTTCAGTGTTGTGAAAACTCAAAAACATGCTTTACAACATTGAAAAAAAATTTTGATTCGTTCAACACCGCCTGAGAGAATTAGAAATAAAATAGCAAATAACTAGTATGATTTAATTAATATGTCAAACTCAAAAATTTAAAAAAATTGCCCTTAAGTACAAAATATATATATTTGTTTTTAATTACCTACTAGGGTATTCATTCAATCGGGCTTTTGCTTTGATCGGTTAATCGCTCGATTAATTAATCGAGGTTTTGGTTTAATCGGTTAATAATCGGTTAATTTTGTTATTGATCGGTTAACCGATTAATAAAGTTTTTTTATAAATTAAGTAATTTCAATAAATAAAAATTAAAAATTATTTATTAGTTGCAGTTTATTAGTAAAAAAAAACAATAACATATCAATTCTTGAACTAAAACGAGCAAACAAAAAAAATACATAATTCATAACTATGTTATACATATTTTACATATGTGTTATGTATTTATTAAATAATAAACTGCGAGATCATTTTATTTCCATAGTTTAAGGAGATGGTATAAAATGATCTTTTAGAAAAACAATTGGTTAATTTGGCATTTTTCTTGAGTTTTGATAAAACTTGACATGGAAAAAATTCTTTAAATTATCGTAAAGGTTGGAGAAATCGAAAGTAACCCATAATACAAAATTTCATATTTCTTGTTCCTTTAACTGGATTTTTCTTAACATATAAAATCTTCCATTAGGCTATTAGAGTCCTGTTTTAATTTTTTAAAATTTTTAACACTTCCTATTGTTTCGGTTAATTCTGTTGTTGTGTTACCATCGTGAGTTTCTTAAGTTTGCAGGTCATCATCTAACTCATCCTGGCAAAGCTTAGCACCGAGCATTCTGCAAAAAAGTTCATTTCCGAATTCCTTAATTTCTGTTTTTGTACTGTATTTTACGAATGAATTTCTTGAAGGAAATATATTGTATGAGAAATCAGTCCATCCGAACTCAAATCAATCCGAAGCGGTGTCAATAGTACGGTGAGTACAGGTTTTCTTAATCAAGTACAGAAAGACGGATTCAAGTAAAGATTTCAAACGCGAATTACTTAGCTTATCGATATTCAATCCCGAACTCGTACTGAAGATAATCCTAAATGGATTTATATAAAACTAAGATTGAATCAATCTCAAAATGCGCTTGAATAATTAAAAAGTTGATTTTATCCCGAATTCGTGCTTAAAAAACCAAAAAGAAATTAGAAAGAGGAAATTATTATGATTGATTTACTCACCAGTTACAGCATGATAAAACACCAGCATCATGCCCGATGTGGGTTTTACTATAAAAATCTTATGGATATATTTAACTAAAAATATAAACTAAATGAGAAGCAAGAGTTCAATTTTACTTTTTACCATTGAAAGTAATATCCCAATAAGCAATTTTGCTGGATATCAAGTGCAAAATAATTGGTATTAAAATTCGAATTTCAAGTTTTAAGGGCTAAGATATACTTTTGTTACACTTTTTTTAGTGAATATTCGAAAAATATTTTGAAACTCGAATAGCATTTAAAAATACTTTTGAACTTTAGTTTAATTCCAGTTTAATTTTAAGCAATTGAAATTTAATTTTTGAGTGCTTATTGGGATATGTTTGTATTCTTGTTCTGTTGTTTCTACACACAACAAGCAAATCGTTTTTTTAAATACTTGTTTGGTGTTAATGTAGTGTCTTCAACAAACTTTGATAAGTTATATGAGATTTTACTTTCAGAATGGCACTTCCAACGAAAAGTTTAATCTTTTTTACTTGTTTTTAGAATTTTGTACTTATTTTTTTGATTTTACTTTATTAAGGGACTGATTTTCGAAAGTAATCCCATTAAGAATTGTTTTGAGTCCTTTTTAGTGTTATTCGTACATGAGTTTTTGAGTACGAGTTGTACTTAAAGTAGTATAAAAAACTTAATTTATCCCGAGTGTTTTTCTTTCTGTGTAGATAGCTTTTGGGCTGGAAGACTCTATTCCGGTAAAAAGTTTGTAAGAAGTTTGAGTGCTATGTAAAATTATGGACCGATTCTCACTATTTTTAATAGTCCTTGTCAATAGAAACTCATATACAAATTTCATCAAATTATCGTAAATATTGCGACCTGTACTTTGCGTACAAGTTTAACAAGGGCAGTAGAGCAACTCAAGTTGTAAGGAAGCGAAATTCGCGCAAGGTGTATCCCCCCTCAAAATGAACCTTGAACTTTTTTCAGATGAAATTTAAAATATTTCGGCTCCAGCTTTGACCTCTCGTGAGCTGCACCATTTTAAAAAGGGTCTATTTTTGCATGTTTTGTTAATTTGAGAATCTGTTTCCTTACCAACATATACAATATGAAAGATAAGAAAGGTTTTTTTTTGCAAATTAAAAAAAAAATATGCCGGCAAAAAGTCGTTAGTCCTATTTTCATCCATACATGATCTAGAAACTAAATCCGCTATCATATTAGAGTTACCACAAAATTGCATTTATATATATGTAAATAATATAATGCGCTTGCAAATTATATGTATTTATTTATTAATCAAAAAATATATTGTTCTAGAAAATACTTGAATTTACATTAAGGGATATAGAAAAAGAAGTGACAGTATAAAACTTGCAAACCATCTAGAGTAGCACAACATAACATAGTTGTATAATATGGTAGTACAATTATGTGTACTACTTCTCATCCCTCTTCTTTTGGAATAAGTCAGCAATACTGCAGACGTTGAGGTTGACTTCTTATTCTGGACGATCGCCTCAGAACAGAAAGTGGTTCCTTTCCCATGATCGATGACTGTGAGTCTTCGGACTCACCCTGTTCGGTTTCAGCAACGACTTCTGGCGGTGGTGTGATTTTAGCTTGAGATGGTCGAAGGCTTTGTGTATTTCTACGATATTGATTACCATTCAAGTCTTCAATTATGTAAGAACGAGGGTGGATTTGTGTCTTCACCACTGCTGGTTTCCAACATTTTTGGTTTTCTGTTCGTGTGACCACTGTATCACCCTTGACAAAATGGTGAGGATTAACTTTAGCATTGCGATTTGCATAGTCGCATTGTTTATCTCTTTCTTGTTTTAAATATTCAGCTATTCTTTTGCTTTCTGGTGATAATAATGTATCCTTTGTTGTTGGTAATATACCTCGTATTCCGTGTCCAAAAAGACGTTGTGATGGTGAACCAAGATTACCACGTGGGGTGTTCATGTAATTAAGGAGTCCTAAATAGTAGTCGCTGTTATCGTAGGATGATTTTTTCAGGATGTTTTTTGATATCTGCACTGCCCTTTCTGCTAATCCATTTCCATTGGGGTGGAACGGCGAGCTTGTGCGATGATTAAACTTCCAGGTGGATGAAAAATTTTTGAATTCACTGCTTGAAAATTGCGGGCCATTATCGGTTTCCAAAGTAAGAGGCGGCCCAAACGTGGAAAAGATTTCCTTTAAGAACAAAACAACTTGTTTAGTTGTTGTTTCGCTTAGTTTTTTAAACTTAAGATAGCCTGAGTAGCTGTCAATAAAAACAATATACTCATTGTTGTTAAAGTAGAACAAGTCCGTTGCACCTATATCGAATCCGTGGCTTGGAATTTCCTTTTCGCCGATTTTAATTTTTTTATTTTTCCGTTGGTAAACTTGACATGCCGCACATTTTTGTACAAAGTTAAAAATATCCTGACTCATTTGTGGCCAAAATACCGATTCTCTGGCCATTCTTACACACTTGGCATAACTGAAATGACCGACGTGAATGTTTTTCAAATATTTTTCTCTTAATTTGAAAGGTACATATACTTTTGAGGATTTAAAAATAATACCGTCCTCATTTGTTGATAGATCGTCTCTGAAGGTCCAGAACTGTTTTATGTCTACAGGTAATTCCTCTTTTGACTTTGGAAAACCCTTACGAATAAGATTTATCAGTATTTGGCAAGTTTTATCATTCCTTGTTTCATTTTTCAAGATTTCCAATTCTTTGTCAGAAATTGACAATATCATTTGTATTTCAAGATTTTCTTCATCTTCTTCTTTATTGGTTTTATTTATGCAATCTCGACTTAAGGGATCTGCCAAGTACATTTTAGTACCTGGTTTGTATATCACTTTTGGGTTGTATGTTAACAAACTTAACCTGATTTTTTGTAGTCGTGTAGGTGATGAGTGTAGCGGTTTTTTAAAAATTGATTCCAAAGGTTTATGGTCTGATTCTATAATAATATCTTTGCCCCAAACGTACTGATGAAATTTCTCGCACCCATACTTAACAGCAAGAGCCTCTTTCTCCAATTGCGAATACCTCGACTGGCACTCTGTCAATGATTTGGAAGCGTAGGCTATAGGCTGATCATCCTGTAAAAGCACTGCACCCATAGCATAAGAACTAGAATCAACTTGTAGCTTTACGTCTTTATTGACATCATACAATTTTAATACTGGTGGTTTGCTAATGATTTGTTTTAATGTATCAAATGATTGTTGTTGTGTTATATCCCAAGAGAATGATTTTGATTTTTCAAGCAGTGACCGTAATGGAGCTGTGATATGTGAGAAGTTTTTTATGAATTTACTTAAATATGTGAATTTGCCTAAGATCCTTTGTAGTTCTTTACGATTTTTTGGTGGCTTAAGTCGGTTGACTGCATCTATTTTGTCAGGATCAGGATATAATCCGGTATCGCTTATAACATGTCCTAGAAACTTTACTTTCCTTTGTTCGAATTTGCATTTTTCTTTATTTAATTTTAAACCATTTGTTTCAATAATATTAATAACTTTGGCTGTAGTTGTCCGGAGTTCATCCAAATTGCTAGAATGCACTAAAATATCGTCGATGGCAACCTTGACATTTGGTAGGTGTGAAAACAGTTGCTGCATGACGCTTTGGAAAACTTCTGGTGCTGACGAAATTCCAAATGGTAATCTTTTGCATGAATACCGACCCCAAGGTGTGGAGAAGGTTAGTATTTCTTTTGTGCGCTCTGTAACCGGAATTTGCCAAAAGCCTTTTTTGCAATCTAAAATTGAAAAAAATTTTGCATCTTTAAGCTGAGCAGTAATTTCTTCCAGAGTATTCATAGGGTAGTGTCGACGTTTAATATTTTTGTTAACACTGGTGGGGTCTATACAAATTCTAATTTTGTCATTTTTGCGTACTACCACCATTGGAGACACTGCTGGAGTGGGCAAATTTGTTGGCTCTATTACTTTGATTTTTACCATTTTGTCAAGTTCTTTTTTTACTTGATCTCTTATTTTAAATGCAACCCTCCTGGCTGGACAAATTTCAAATTTTGGATTTTCAACTAGATCTATATCGTAAACAAAATTTTTTATGCATCCAAGGCCTTCGAACAGATTTTCGTTAATTTTTAGCTCTTGTACTCTTTTAACTAACTGCAGTTTTTCACAAGAGTCTGCCCCTAGGATTGGTTTGACATTTTCATTTACAATTTTAAAATTAATTTTGCAATTTTTCTGAGCTATTTTACAAGTTAATAAAACTTCGCCCACTACTCTCATTTTATGATTGCCAAATGATACGAGATGTTTAACGCGACAAGGTTGAATTGTTATTTGTTTATTAACGATTTTAAGTTCATCTATTACGCTTCTTGGCAAAACGTTACACTGAGCACCCGTGTCGAGTTTGATCTCATAATTAGTATTTTCAATAATTACTGTTTCAGTAAAATGTTCAGTTCTACTACTATTGCTGCTTGTAACACAACCAACAAATAGTTCAGGATCACTGTCAGTGCTGCTTTCTGTATATTCTTTTTGCTCACAATATGCAACATCCCTGTTTTTAGTTAACTTATTTTTTGCATTTGTTTTGCACATACTTTCATAATGGTTTTTCTTTTTGCATATCTTACAAACATGACGAAAAGCTGGACAATTGCGCGCTGTATGATTTTTACCGCAATAACGACAATCAAAATTTTTTATTTTATTAAATTTTTGTACCATGTTCACACTTTTTTCATTTTCATTGTTTATTTCTGCAGTTTGTTTTTGTGCCAGTTCTGTAGCTTGACATATTTGAAGGGCTTTTACCAATGTTATGTCGTCTGACAGTAGTTTAGTACGAAGTGTATCACTTTTGATCCCAAGAATGAGTTGATCCCGCAAGAGGCTGTCAGCTAATTGTTCAAAGTTACAATTTTGTACCTGCAGTCTTAATCTGGTTATATATTCATCTATTGTTTCGCCATCATTCTGTACAATTTTGTGGAATTTATATCTCTCGAAAGTGGTGTTTAGCTTGGGTGTAAAATATGTTTCGAATTTTTCTTTAACGGCAGCTAGCGTTTCGTTACTTCCTCCCGGCAGCGAATTATAAATTTGTATTGCCGAGTAGCCGATAGCTGACATGAATGTGGCAAATTGTATGTTTTGTGGTTTGGTGTTAAGGCCTGTTGCGACCTCAAAATATTCATATTGCTGCCTCCACAGCTTCCATTCCTTGGCCATATCTTTGTCGTGTTCTATTACTAACGGCTTCGGTGGCCGTAAGAAATTGTAAGTATCTGCCATTTTAAACGAATAAACGTACAATTGGTTTGGTTATTTTATTTTTGTGAAACGTTTTGATTTGGATTATACCACTACGGGTTTCGGCACCATGTAAATAATATAATGCGCTTGCAAATTATATGTATTTATTTATTAATCAAAAAATATATTGTTCTAGAAAATACTTGAATTTACATTAAGGGATATAGAAAAAGAAGTGACAGTATAAAACTTGCAAACCATCTAGAGTAGCACAACATAACATAGTTGTATAATATGGTAGTACAATTATGTGTACTACTTCTCATCCCTCTTCTTTTGGAATAAGTCAGCAATACTGCAGACGTTGAGGTTGACTTCTTATTCTGGACGATCGCCTCAGAACAGAAAGTGGTTCCTTTCCCATGATCGATGACTGTGAGTCTTCGGACTCACCCTGTTCGGTTTCAGCAACGACTTCTGGCGGTGGTGTGATTTTAGCTTGAGATGGTCGAAGGCTTTGTGTATTTCTACGATATTGATTACCATTCAAGTCTTCAATTATGTAAGAACGAGGGTGGATTTGTGTCTTCACCACTGCTGGTTTCCAACATTTTTGGTTTTCTGTTCGTGTGACCACTGTATCACCCTTGACAAAATGGTGAGGATTAACTTTAGCATTGCGATTTGCATAGTCGCATTGTTTATCTCTTTCTTGTTTTAAATATTCAGCTATTCTTTTGCTTTCTGGTGATAATAATGTATCCTTTGTTGTTGGTAATATACCTCGTATTCCGTGTCCAAAAAGACGTTGTGATGGTGAACCAAGATTACCACGTGGGGTGTTCATGTAATTAAGGAGTCCTAAATAGTAGTCGCTGTTATCGTAGGATGATTTTTTCAGGATGTTTTTTGATATCTGCACTGCCCTTTCTGCTAATCCATTTCCATTGGGGTGGAACGGCGAGCTTGTGCGATGATTAAACTTCCAGGTGGATGAAAAATTTTTGAATTCACTGCTTGAAAATTGCGGGCCATTATCGGTTTCCAAAGTAAGAGGCGGCCCAAACGTGGAAAAGATTTCCTTTAAGAACAAAACAACTTGTTTAGTTGTTGTTTCGCTTAGTTTTTTAAACTTAAGATAGCCTGAGTAGCTGTCAATAAAAACAATATACTCATTGTTGTTAAAGTAGAACAAGTCCGTTGCACCTATATCGAATCCGTGGCTTGGAATTTCCTTTTCGCCGATTTTAATTTTTTTATTTTTCCGTTGGTAAACTTGACATGCCGCACATTTTTGTACAAAGTTAAAAATATCCTGACTCATTTGTGGCCAAAATACCGATTCTCTGGCCATTCTTACACACTTGGCATAACTGAAATGACCGACGTGAATGTTTTTCAAATATTTTTCTCTTAATTTGAAAGGTACATATACTTTTGAGGATTTAAAAATAATACCGTCCTCATTTGTTGATAGATCGTCTCTGAAGGTCCAGAACTGTTTTATGTCTACAGGTAATTCCTCTTTTGACTTTGGAAAACCCTTACGAATAAGATTTATCAGTATTTGGCAAGTTTTATCATTCCTTGTTTCATTTTTCAAGATTTCCAATTCTTTGTCAGAAATTGACAATATCATTTGTATTTCAAGATTTTCTTCATCTTCTTCTTTATTGGTTTTATTTATGCAATCTCGACTTAAGGGATCTGCCAAGTACATTTTAGTACCTGGTTTGTATATCACTTTTGGGTTGTATGTTAACAAACTTAACCTGATTTTTTGTAGTCGTGTAGGTGATGAGTGTAGCGGTTTTTTAAAAATTGATTCCAAAGGTTTATGGTCTGATTCTATAATAATATCTTTGCCCCAAACGTACTGATGAAATTTCTCGCACCCATACTTAACAGCAAGAGCCTCTTTCTCCAATTGCGAATACCTCGACTGGCACTCTGTCAATGATTTGGAAGCGTAGGCTATAGGCTGATCATCCTGTAAAAGCACTGCACCCATAGCATAAGAACTAGAATCAACTTGTAGCTTTACGTCTTTATTGACATCATACAATTTTAATACTGGTGGTTTGCTAATGATTTGTTTTAATGTATCAAATGATTGTTGTTGTGTTATATCCCAAGAGAATGATTTTGATTTTTCAAGCAGTGACCGTAATGGAGCTGTGATATGTGAGAAGTTTTTTATGAATTTACTTAAATATGTGAATTTGCCTAAGATCCTTTGTAGTTCTTTACGATTTTTTGGTGGCTTAAGTCGGTTGACTGCATCTATTTTGTCAGGATCAGGATATAATCCGGTATCGCTTATAACATGTCCTAGAAACTTTACTTTCCTTTGTTCGAATTTGCATTTTTCTTTATTTAATTTTAAACCATTTGTTTCAATAATATTAATAACTTTGGCTGTAGTTGTCCGGAGTTCATCCAAATTGCTAGAATGCACTAAAATATCGTCGATGGCAACCTTGACATTTGGTAGGTGTGAAAACAGTTGCTGCATGACGCTTTGGAAAACTTCTGGTGCTGACGAAATTCCAAATGGTAATCTTTTGCATGAATACCGACCCCAAGGTGTGGAGAAGGTTAGTATTTCTTTTGTGCGCTCTGTAACCGGAATTTGCCAAAAGCCTTTTTTGCAATCTAAAATTGAAAAAAATTTTGCATCTTTAAGCTGAGCAGTAATTTCTTCCAGAGTATTCATAGGGTAGTGTCGACGTTTAATATTTTTGTTAACACTGGTGGGGTCTATACAAATTCTAATTTTGTCATTTTTGCGTACTACCACCATTGGAGACACTGCTGGAGTGGGCAAATTTGTTGGCTCTATTACTTTGATTTTTACCATTTTGTCAAGTTCTTTTTTTACTTGATCTCTTATTTTAAATGCAACCCTCCTGGCTGGACAAATTTCAAATTTTGGATTTTCAACTAGATCTATATCGTAAACAAAATTTTTTATGCATCCAAGGCCTTCGAACAGATTTTCGTTAATTTTTAGCTCTTGTACTCTTTTAACTAACTGCAGTTTTTCACAAGAGTCTGCCCCTAGGATTGGTTTGACATTTTCATTTACAATTTTAAAATTAATTTTGCAATTTTTCTGAGCTATTTTACAAGTTAATAAAACTTCGCCCACTACTCTCATTTTATGATTGCCAAATGATACGAGATGTTTAACGCGACAAGGTTGAATTGTTATTTGTTTATTAACGATTTTAAGTTCATCTATTACGCTTCTTGGCAAAACGTTACACTGAGCACCCGTGTCGAGTTTGATCTCATAATTAGTATTTTCAATAATTACTGTTTCAGTAAAATGTTCAGTTCTACTACTATTGCTGCTTGTAACACAACCAACAAATAGTTCAGGATCACTGTCAGTGCTGCTTTCTGTATATTCTTTTTGCTCACAATATGCAACATCCCTGTTTTTAGTTAACTTATTTTTTGCATTTGTTTTGCACATACTTTCATAATGGTTTTTCTTTTTGCATATCTTACAAACATGACGAAAAGCTGGACAATTGCGCGCTGTATGATTTTTACCGCAATAACGACAATCAAAATTTTTTATTTTATTAAATTTTTGTACCATGTTCACACTTTTTTCATTTTCATTGTTTATTTCTGCAGTTTGTTTTTGTGCCAGTTCTGTAGCTTGACATATTTGAAGGGCTTTTACCAATGTTATGTCGTCTGACAGTAGTTTAGTACGAAGTGTATCACTTTTGATCCCAAGAATGAGTTGATCCCGCAAGAGGCTGTCAGCTAATTGTTCAAAGTTACAATTTTGTACCTGCAGTCTTAATCTGGTTATATATTCATCTATTGTTTCGCCATCATTCTGTACAATTTTGTGGAATTTATATCTCTCGAAAGTGGTGTTTAGCTTGGGTGTAAAATATGTTTCGAATTTTTCTTTAACGGCAGCTAGCGTTTCGTTACTTCCTCCCGGCAGCGAATTATAAATTTGTATTGCCGAGTAGCCGATAGCTGACATGAATGTGGCAAATTGTATGTTTTGTGGTTTGGTGTTAAGGCCTGTTGCGACCTCAAAATATTCATATTGCTGCCTCCACAGCTTCCATTCCTTGGCCATATCTTTGTCGTGTTCTATTACTAACGGCTTCGGTGGCCGTAAGAAATTGTAAGTATCTGCCATTTTAAACGAATAAACGTACAATTGGTTTGGTTATTTTATTTTTGTGAAACGTTTTGATTTGGATTATACCACTACGGGTTTCGGCACCATGTAAATAATATAATGCGCTTGCAAATTATATGTATTTATTTATTAATCAAAAAATATATTGTTCTAGAAAATACTTGAATTTACATTAAGGGATATAGAAAAAGAAGTGACAGTATAAAACTTGCAAACCATCTAGAGTAGCACAACATAACATAGTTGTATAATATGGTAGTACAATTATGTGTACTACTTCTCAATATATACCAGAGCACCGTGTAAAATGCATCTAATTTGCAAAAATCTAAATTATGTACATACAAAAATGATGTACTTGGCAAAAGAAAAAATTTGATACCCATATTGCCCCATTTAAAACGAAGGGTTACCAACCCATTGCATTTTTTTCAAAACGCGAAATAGTACGAATTGTAACAAAAGCTGAGACGCGTATTTAATAAACTCTACTAAAGATTAAAATATGTTAATACGGCATTTTTATTACAAACAACCCCGAACAAAAAATTCAAAAACCGTTCTTTTTTACAGGATACCCTTAAAAAAGGATATGGATGATCGTCCTTGGACAAATTGTATATATACAGTTGGACGCGCCTTAAAAAACCTTTCTTATACCATTATACCATATTGTATATGTTGGTAAGGAAACAGATTCTCAAATTAACAAAACATGCAAATATAGACCGACCCTTTTTCAAAATGGTCCAGCTCACGAGAGGTCAAAGCAGGAGCCGAAATATTTTAAATGCCATCTTAAAAAAATTCCAAGGTTCATTTTTAGGAGGGTATATCTAGCACTTTTTTTGGTGAGTCGCTCTAAAGGACAGCCAGTCAGACGGACGTCGTTTGATCGATTCAGAAAATAGTTCCGATTCGATAAGTATATTTGAACGTGGAATAATTACTTATTTGTTATACACCTTAGGACAAATGCATTATGCCCCTGCATCTATGCTGGTGTGGGTATAAATATTGTAAGAACAGATATTCTCCTAAGATCATAAAAAATGGCCGATTATTTTGACCTGAAAAGGGGATTTAGACAACCGACCTCATATCTGGGACGTGGATTAAATTGATGTATAAGTTCAGCTTGTCCCCATTCTCCAATAAATCAACTAATTGCATACCGAATGTAAATGTTGTAATAGCGGCCGCACAGGATTTTTAAAAACAACAAAATTTGGCTCAATGTCTCTTTGCGTATAAAGTTTATTTGTTTCGGATCCAAAATAAATCAATTAAGGGAATAATTTTTCCCAAAAGTTTACTACAGCATCTAAGGCATGGAAATTTGGACCAAAATATTTACTATAAAAAACATGTTTCGTATTTAAATTTAAGGGCAAATCGTCATTTTATCTAGCCTCCTTTCAAATGTTCACATTGAGGAGTTCTTGCCTTAACAACTGATCAAGGGTAAGAAAATGAACATATGTACGTATTAAAGATTGTAGTCTTTATTTCCTAGTAATATTCTTGAAAAATATGTGGTTCACTTTTTAGTCGTTAACTGCCTCTAATAACTCTCTCATTAATCTCACATAAATAATTACAATCAAAATAAATTAAATAAATAGCAATAAAAATTTCATAATTTTTAAAATGACTTTTTTACTGATATTCCTGATTTATGAAAGAGTAATCCCATCCATGAAATGTTTACAGAAAGAAAAATTTTCAAAAATATTGCATGTTAAAAGTTTAAAAAATTTAGTTTTTGTTATTTGAAAAGCGATGACAGCAAATGATTAAAATTATGTACGAACTCTTAAGCGATAAATAAATGACAAAAAGATACATTAAAAACATGCCATAAAATTTTGAATGAGATAGAGTGAGAGAGAGAGAAAGAGAAAGAGATTTTTTTAAAAAGTAAAGCTGGAGGTTCACAGCACGCGTTTTCACCTTTTATACCTTACTTGCGTTCAATGTTTCCAGGTTCATGCAACGCTCTTAATGCGGCATCACTGCAAGTAAAAATAAAATTTAATTTGTCAAAATCAGCTAATTTGTTCGAACGCTTCTTGTAACGCTTACAAAAGTACAAAGTAAACATACTTTTCGCATTAAACGCCTTAATGCATTCTACGCTTTTGTGCATGTAACTTGTTACATATTACCACACTATGTTATGACAGCTGCGTAGGTAGCAAAAAGGCGTGTAACGCGTGGTGTGAACCTCCAGCTTAAAAATGCTCTGTTTGAATTTTTGATACCATTGATCTAAAGGATATGCAAAAAATTATTATATTAATCTTTATAGTTATAACAAGAGGCTTGTAAAGTTTAGCTTTGAGCAATATTATTAAATTCAAAAAGGTCGCTAGCTTCATTTGAACGGATTTTTATAGACCTGTTCTGGTCTGTAGTTTGACCCAGTGTTTTAAAGGGTATTTTGTCGTCTTCATCCTCCTAATTCCTGAGACGCCCAACGTCAGTCAGGCTTCACTGTCACTCGCCAACTAGGGTAAGTGGGGTCGTTATACTTGTTTTCCACGTGAGAAGACAGCCTGATAATGCTCGCAGAGTGTTCGTGATAAATACTTTGTGTGCAATAGCAGGATACACAAGGTTCGACCGAAAATCTAATGTAGTGGTTAGAAAAGCTTGTAACACAGAGAGCGTGATCAAACTCACTAGAAGAGGAAAGTGAAGAGATCGCGCGAGAAGAATACCTGGAAACAATCCGGCAAAAATAGCCCTTACTGAAAGAGTCAAAAACCCTCGACCGCAAGGCAACCCCCCAAAAAATGGCATGCATGCTGAACATCGGCCTCAATTGAAGGATAGTTTCATAAGTTGATTAAACGCTTTAAAAAGAAGGGTCCAACTACAGCGCACGATGTTAATAGCAAATAAATCAAAAAGTTTTCAAAAAATTATCTTAATATTTTTTTAATATTATAAAAGGATCTAAAACAAAATAAAAAAAATAAAAATATCAAATGCCCAACTCTGGTCAGATACCAACCAGCAACCAATTGAGTTGGAAATAAGAAAACGCAAATGGGGTTGGCTTGGACACACTCTCCGCAAGCCATTAGACGATATCACTAAGAAGGCCATAGACTGGAACCCACAGGGAAGCAGACGTATCGGACGACCATCACACACCTGGAAACGCCAAATCATAACCGAACTGTCCGAGCTACGACTACAGTGGAACGAAGTCAAACATCGCGCTGATGATCGAGATCATTGGAATCAACTTGTGGCGGCCCTATGCTCCCCAGAGGAGTAAAAGGAACATATATATATATATATATAAAACAAAATAATACTTTACAAATTGTTATACCCTCCACCACAATAAGTTGTGAAGAGGGTATACTAAGTTTGTCATTCCGTGTAAAACTTTTTCATTATTCATCTCAGACCGCATAAAGTATATGGGCATTTCCTGGGGTCGCGAACGTACGTTCGTACGCTTTTGATGTACAAATAATATAGAAAACAAAACTTTTCCTAGCATTTTTTTTGCGATTCGATAGCATTTGGGTAGATGTATGTTTAGTGCAAAAGATGGATTTCATCGAGTTTAAGTTTTCATAATAATAGTTATAAACATGTGGTCACGAACGTACGCAAAATAGAAGTCAACTTTGGCTGACGTAGTGAAATGTAAAAATCTGCGTAATGGAACGGAATATTCAAACGTGATTAATTTATTTTAAAAGTGTATTAATGTAGGTCTCCATGCAGTATTTACCAAAAAAAAATATCTCTTTTGGTTTTTGTTTAATTGGCTTAAGTACCGGTCGCGAACGTACGGGTCGCGAACGTACGATTTTTCCATATGTTTTTTTATTATTATCACCATGCAGATTCCCATAAATATCTTCAAATTTCCTTAACAAGCAACTTAATACTCAATTTACAATTGACTGTAATGGAGAGATTATAAAGAAAGAGTGTAAACATGACATATTTTTTGCATGTAAAATAAGTACATAAAAATGTCTTTAGAAGTAGAAAATATAAGAAAATATAAAATTTTCCAGTTTCCAGCGCAATTTCCTTAAGTAAAACAGCTGAGATATGCTATGAAACCATTCTTTTATAACAACATAGATTTTTTTATAATAATAAACAATAAAAGACTATGATTATCAACATTTTATTTTTTCATCCTGGTAGACCATTCTGGGGAAATGCCCATATATATTCTGGCTCCTTGACTAATTCTAAGTCGATTTAGCCATGTCCATATGTCTGTCCGTCTTTTGAAAACACGCTCACTGTCGAAAAACGCAAAAGAAATAAACAAACTGGGTGTCAAGTTGCTTGTAGTTGCTTGTAGTTATCCTAAGCAGTTTGGGATTGAAATCCAGCATAATCGGCTCAGTAGGATCAGAGCTATGAATCAAAATGTGGAACCACCACTTTAAAAAATTGATAATTTTGTTACAAAAACTAGCATAAATGGTGGAATAATGCACGGCATGGTATGAGATTTTGCAAACGTTCTTTTTATTTGATTGGAAATCACACATATAAATCCTACTCCCGGAAAAGAGTTTAGTACGCATAAAACCGTAATTTATAATGATATCAGAATAAAATTGAATACTTCACAGTTTTAAAGGACTAGAAATAGCACTATGAAATTTCGTGATGATCGGTCCATAATTTACTATAGGCCCTATATAAAGCCCACTCTGGTAAATTAATTAAATACGCCTAAAATCGTAGCAGATATATTTACTGTGGTAAAATTTACTTCAACTTAGTTTCATATGGCCAGAAAAAATGTCATGCAATTTTTTGATATACGTTCCATAATTTACCTTAGATCCCATAATTAGCAGCCTTCTGAAGTTCACTGTAAACGCTAAAACTTATTTCACCACTGTATTGAAATTTATTGAAATTTATGTTTTTTAATACAAGAAAAACCTCTGCGGAATTTTGGGATGATTGGTTCATAACTTATCATGGCTCCAATATAAATCCCCCTCCTGGAAATCATTTACGTTCGGCTTAAACTGCTACGAATCAAGATAGTTTTCTTAAGATTGTCGGTCAATAACTTAATATAGGTCTAGGCCGGAACCAATTTTAATGCTGGTGTCTGTTTTTATAAAGATAAATTAATAATAAATAGACATCATATAGATATTACTCATGAAATATTCGAACTGTCAAAGATTCCGCACAGCCGAATATAGCACTCTAAAAAATATTGGCCAAATGTTCGCAACGGCTTCAGTAAGTACCTCTACCCGATGGTCTTTCTTTTCAATGACTCTGAGACCCCGTTGAGTGCCCCGCTAGGCCAGCTGGTAGTGAGCAAGTCTATCAGCGCCGGGGTTGCGGGTTCGATTTCCGCCAGAGATGCTGGTTTCTTTCCTGCAGACAAGCAAAGAGCTTCGCGGGACTAGATAAGGGAATTTAAAAAAATAAAAATATAATTAAGGTTCGACAACGTTAATGTGCCGAATTATCTCATGCTTAAGCTCTTGAATTGTTATTGGCTTATTGACATACACTTTTTTTGTTAAATATCCCCAAAGAAAAAAGTCCAACGGTGTCAAATCACATGATCGTGGCAGCCAATTAACATCCCCACGACGTGAGAAAACAAGATCCATTGTTTCGTTGGCTGTGTGGCACAATCCTGTTGGAGCCACATATCGTCCAGGTTCATATCCTCAATTTCTGGCCCCAAGAAGCACGTTACCATCTCGCGATGGCGAACACCATTCACGGTAACTGCTTGGCCGAACTTATTTTCAAAGAAGTACGGCCCGATGACCAACCCATAAACCGCACCAAGGAATCACTCTTTGTAGATGCTTTGGCTTTTTAACAATCACAAATTGCTTAGATGAATAAAAAACAATTTGGATCAAAAATCACTCTTATTTGTTAAGCCGTTAAAAAATCAGCGTCTTTTTTCATCAAACGGTCAAATGGACAGACCGACTGAGGGATGGGCTTAGCTAAGTCGGCTAAGAACCACTCACGGACCCAGAATTGGGTCTTGATAAATATTGCTTAGTATTACATGTGGGATAACAAACTTAGTGCTTGAGTGCCCCGGTAGGCTCGCTGGTAGTGAGCTAGTCTATCAGTGCCGGGGTTGCGGATTCGATTCCCGCCAGAGACTCTGGTTTCGTTTCTGCAGACAAGCGTAGAGTTTCGCGGAATTAGCTAAGGGAATTAAAAAAAAAAAAGTTTACCCTTAATTCACAATTCGAAATGAAGGGTGTAAAAATTTCTAAAAATAATCATGATGTGTTCACGATTTATTATGTTTTTATAATCATTAATAAACAAAAAAAATGTACAACTTGTTTGTAAAAATAATATACATAAGTATTTTATCAGATAGATGAAAACAAATCATCAAATAAAAAATAAAAATAAATGAATAAATTCTTAATCAAGTTTTAAACAAAAAAATGACTAAATATTTGTTGAAGGGAAATAAAATGTCGTTAAGATCGTGTTTTTATCTTAATTCAAATAAAGTACACATTTTTTATAATTACCCGCTTATGCAAAAAAAGTTAAAGTTCACATTAGTTAACCAACACATAAAAACCCATTCCCTTTTGCTGGGCTTAATATGTTAGTTAACTTATAAGAGACCTGCATGAATGCCGTTCAAAGAGAAAAATGTCATTCATTCCATTATGAATTTGAATGATTGAATGAATTGTTTGAATAAATGAATGAATGAATTGTATGAATAAATCAATAATTTAGTGGATGGTTTTTTTATTGCTTTGCTATGAATGAATCATTGATGCAGGTCTCTATAAATAATGTGAACTTTAACTTTCTTTGCATAGGGGGGTTAATATTTAATATTTCTGCGGGATGTTGATGATGAAACAGTGCAGCGAATTGGCCCATTTTTGCAATCGAGCAATTTTTTTGTAAATTTTATATTTTTGTATTTTAAATTCATCGGGTGTGACTGCTTCAATGCCAAAAGACTAATTCAGGGTGGACTCTTGTATAGATGGCAGGTAAAACAATGGAACGATTAAAATAACGATTTACCAAAACTCTTCTTCCTAAGACTTTGATTGTAAGCTCGACAGTGCTTTAAACAGATGAGTTGACAGGTCTGCGATGATAATTTGGATGTGTTACAAACGGAATGGCGAAACCTATATCCCTCATCTTTTTGGTCATGGGTATAAAAATAGTTAGTTGAAAATACTTGGTTTCAATAAAAAATTGATTTTCTTTTATTTTAGATTTTTTATAACTTCGTCACAATCTTTACATGCCCATTTTGGGTGGCCATTAGTAAAAAGAATCTTAATGAAATAATCGATTAAAATTAATACGTTCGCCCTTGGAGATTTTCTGCATTCGAGATGCTGCCCCACATTATGCATTTTAGTTAACCAATATACAACTTTATTTCAAAAACACTTCTGCTGTAAACAATTATGTATAATTCGTTTTTAAGCTGCACATTTATTTCTCCTTTCCTTTTAACAATCCCCCACAGTGCATTACAAACGTTTAACATTAAACAACATGATTTGGTCTATTTAAATATTTTAGTCTTAATCTTAATAAAATTATCTAAAGAATCGAATAGAAATAAATAAAAGTCAGTTTACAAAACAAACTAGATATCACGTGAAAAAACCGTTGAATTTTTTTTATACCATTTCCTGTCATCTACAAATGACAACATGAAGAGTCTACAAAAATATTATTTGCAAAAAATGGCGACATAAAAATTCTCTTTAACATATTTACTTTTTTTTACAACAAAAACTAATTAATTACACAATTTTTTTTATAGCCAATATGTGTTAATGATGATAAAAAAAAGAAGATAAATATTTTAATATGGGCCAAAGATATTTATTTACAAAAAAAGAACTAGACCCCAACTGTTGCACATGCTACCAGCATTTGCACAGTTTGCATAACAATTTGTATTAAAAATCATTTAAATTCGTATAATTTGCTGCAGGTTGTGCATTGTAAGTTCTTGTTTTTTATGTGGAAAAAAAATTTTACTGTTATAAACAAATTTGAATGACTACTGGGGCTTTATGCACTAAAAAATTTGTTTGCCACAAAAAAAAATTACTAGAATAATTGTTTAGTTTTTAGTTTTTTTCCATATGGGAGAGAGATTATGTGTTAAAAAAAGTTATTTTTAATAGTAAGAAAGCAACAGGGTGATGCAGAATGGTTTAAGTTGCTTATAACTCTTTTACTTATGGAATTATTGTTAACTTCGTTTTTTAAATACAGGGTGAACCAACCAAAACGCACGATGTTAATGTTAAATAAAACAAAAATTTTTCAGAGAATTATCTTAATATTTTTTTTATTATAGAATGATCTACAACGATTATGTGCGAAACAAAATATCAATAAATGCTCGCCACGGCTTCGGCGGCATATCTCTAGCCGATGGTCCATATTTTCAATGACTGAGGTTCAATGTCGTAAATGTGCCGAATTATCTTATAGTTTAGCTCAACAACATATCGTCTAGGTCCATATCCTCTTCTGACCAGTCCCTATCATCTCGCGATAGCGAACACTATTCACGGTGACTACTTGGCCGACCTAATTTTCTTAAATTTTCGCACAATTCTCCCGATTCTGAAAACATTTGGTCGATTATGCTGACCAAAAAAATAACGAAGTGCACGAAATGCATTTTGATTTAAATGCCCATTTTCGTAAAAGGCTTCAATAATCTTAACGCGCTGCTTAATTTTGTACCTCTCCATGGTTTTATTTGTCAAACACTAAAACAAAGAAATGTCAAAATAAGTTGGCCAAAAACTTGACTTTAAGGTGTGACTCACAATTAACATCGTGCATTATGGTTGGGTCACCCTTTAGAAAAATTTAAAAATGATGTCCGGAGTGTATGGATCATCTAAAGGATATTTCACCTGTTGGTGTTACATCCTCAGGGGCATTTTCAGGAGCAGCCAATATCTGGTTTTTGGCAAAAATCCAAAATTTACAGATCTGAAGATCTCCTAACGATTTCTTGTGAGCGCGGCTGACCACAGATACAATTTTTGAACATGGGAGTCAGTAGCCCCCGGTGGCACAGAATCAGACTGACTATTGTTTGAGGCCTCCGCTACACTGAAAGAAAAATTTTTCATATATTTAATGAATAATTTTCATAAAAAAATTTTCATTGGTTAAATGAAAGTGTTCATTGTTTAAATGGAATTTCATAGTTATAATGAAGTATTTTCGCTAAAATCGCTTCATTGGATTTCGTAATTACGTTAAAAAATTTCATTGGATATATGAAAGCTTAAGTTTGTCCAAGTTAAACAAAAAATTTTAGTTGGGAACATAAAAAAACAATATAAAAACATAACTATGTTCATTAATTAATACAAGATTATAGTTTCCCTAAAAAAGTGTTTAATTGTTAATTAAACAATGTAAGATTTAATTATTTCATAGATATAATGTAATATGCCATTAAATTTATGAAATCAAAAATTTTTTATAAAAGCAACATATTTCAATAATTGAAAAAAAAATATTTTTAACATTCAAATAACTCTATAGTATCAATATAATTAAAAGTATAAAAATATTTCGAAAAAGCATGCCTTCATAAATTTTAATTTTCATTATGACAATGCAAAATGTCATTATAGTAATGAAACAAAAACTTTTAATCCATAAATATGTATGTTTTTAGTTTTTTTTTAATGTGTACATACCTACCTACATATAGTATGTAATAAGTAGGGATGCAATTTCCATGCAAATGTTTTTTGTTGATAGCCTGAAAACGATGCCGACCGAATCATTAAATTTGCGTTAAAATTACATCGATTTGGTTTTGCATATTTTGGTGAAAATGCATAATTTGGTTTTAAATGCATATTTTAAAATTTTTGAGTGACATATTTTTTAAATTTCCATATTATAAAAAAATGTTCTTAAACAAATTTCAAAATTGTAGAAAAAAAAAAAAATGTTAAATCAATAAATATTTTTTTGGAGTTATGCTTAAAATACAAGATTCCGACAAAAGATCCTTAAATTTTTAACCGTTGCACATTAGGGTGACCGTTATTTTTTTTCGTATTTTCACTTGGGAAACCCCTTAGATTGATTCCAAATTAGAAAAAAACAATATATATAAAATTTTAGATCGTTTGCATAGTTATTAGGCGTGCCTTGAGCCCACAAAGTTTGCTAAAAATGCTATTTTTCTCACTATGGGTGGCTTTAAGTGTTCATAACTTCAGTAATATTTATTTTAGAGAAAAATCTTATTCACAAATTTTCTAGGGCTATATCTTATGAACAATGTTGCTCTGTATTAGTTTTCTTTAACATTAATATTTAATCCAGAAAAAACCAAATTAAAAAATAACACCGAAATTTTCACATATCTTCGCATTCTTTGCCTGGTGATTACACTACGTGACAAATTTTCAAAAAAGTCGTGACCAAATGAATCTAACAGCTAATTTTTATCTAAAATTTTCCCCTGACTCTAAATATGAAGTCAGAATTGTCAAAAGTGGAACAGTTTTTGAGATATTCCAAAATAACCGTTATTTGTGTTTTTAAAAAAGATGATGTGACTGAAATGCAAATATCTTTAAAAATTTTGAACGGACTATGTATTTCTTTCTTTTTATTGAGAGGTTATAAAATTACTAAAATAAGAATGGGTTGCTAGAGAAGTTTGGTCAAGAAATGACAGAGTTATAGGGGACAAAATTCAAGCTTCATTGAAAATTTTATGATTCTGTTCAATTTTGCTCTTTTCAAGTTTTTCTTTTTAATCTAATGATTTTAAAATCCTAATGTTTTATTGCATGCGACATTAGATTATTTTAGACATATGTAGATTGGTACAAAAATGACAAAGCTACAGAAGATTTAGTAAATTTACCCACATAGAAATTCAATAGCTTTAAGCTATTTTTAATATTTATTTTACTAAAAATTTAGTTTTGTATATGCATTTGTTGTGTTTTTCTTTGGTTTGATACAAATCGTAAAGTGGGTTAATTCAATTAATCTTCTGTAACCTTGTAATTTTTTTACCTTTCTGGATCCTATTGGACACAAATGTTCGAATTGAATAGGCTAATGTCGTAAGTGATAAAACTTAAAAAAATTTTATTTTTTGGTTTAAAAAAACAATAACTTGAAAAGAGCAAAATTGAACAAAATCATAAAATTTTAATGAAGTTTGAAGTTTTGTCCACTAGTTAGTAGTTAGTTAGTTAATTGTTCTTTATTTTGAATTCATTTTAAGTAATCAAAATTGAACATACGACTATGACATGACGTCGTCTGTCGGAAAAGGTTGTTATATATATTACAAATATTGTTTTATATTACATAAAATTAATAATTAAATTCAGTTATTAATATCTTCCTGTTACGATAGTTTTTTTTAAGTTTTGGAATCTTATTTGTCCTAATATAGGGCATTTGGCTATAAAATGCAGAATGTTTTCGGTTTCGTTTAGATTACATAAGGAGCATATACGGGGTCTGTTTTGCTGAAACCTCAATTAATCACATCTAGCTTTGAATATATAACCTAATTCTGTCACATTTGTGATTTCCAAATAGGATTGCGGCTCTATGTACTTTTGTCCACTATAACTCTGCCATTTAATGACTCATCTTTACAAACGAGTCATGGTTATTTAAGAAATTTTATAACCTCTCAATAAAAAGAAAGAAATACATAGTCCGTTTAAAATTTTTGAAGATATTGCATTTCAGTCACATCATCTTTTTTAAAAACACAAATAACGGTTATTTTGGAATATCTCAAAAACTGGTCCACTTTTGACAATTCTGTCTTCATATTCGGATTCAGGGGAAAGTTTTACATTAGTTGCCAGATTCATTTGGTCACGACTTTGTTGAAAATTTGTCACGTAGTGTAATCACCAGGCAAAGAATGCGAAGATATGTGAAAATTTCGGTGTAATTTTTTAATTTGGTTTTTTCTGGATTAAATATTAATGTTAAAGAAAACTAATACAGAGCAACATTGTTCATAAGATATAGCCCTAGAAAATTTGTGAATAAGGTTTTTCTCTAAAATAAATATTACTGAAGTTATGAACACTTAAAGCCACCCATAGTGAGAAAAATAGCATTTTTAGCAAATTTTGTGGGCTCAAGGCACGCCTAATAACTATGCAAACGATCTAAAATTTTATATTTATTGTTTTTTTCTAATTTGGAATCAATATAAGGGGTTTCCCAAGGGAAAAAACGAAAAAAAAAATTGTCCATATAACTTGCGGTCACACTAATGCACATGGTTAAGGCTGTCAATTGGCCTAACATAATTTATACAAAACTGTTACATGGGTTACATCGAGTTGCAGAGGAAATTAGAAGCTAATTCGATAATATTGATTTATCGATTTCATATGGGAAACAATGTGGAAGGAAGAATAGCCCAACAAATTAAATTTCAAACAATAAAACCAATTTCAACTATTTTTGATCTAGAATCAAATGTGGGATCTTAATTAGAAAATTAAAATTCTCTAAATGAATTGGCATGCTTCAAGTATGCTTCAACTTCGGTTGACTTTGAGAGATAATTTTCCATGTACAAAAGCTTTTTAACAGACAAAGATTTGCTTTTGGTGATATAAAAAATATTTATTTAATTTTGCAAATAAAAATTTCAATTACGTAGTTATTTTAATAAAGTTTTAAAAAATATTACTCCTATGAATAACAACGGTTTAAGTGAAAATTTTCGATTTTTTAGTGCATGAAAATCTAATCCCTAGTAATAAGTAATGAACAAACAAATGTTCTCCTTTAAAAAAAAAACCCCCCACCCTTATTTTAAACTGTTGCCAACCATATGATGTATACAAAAAAGCTTGTTCTCTCTTTAAGCTTCGTTCACAATCACAAAAACATTTTCACTTGGTATTCACAATAGAGCAACAATTTTTTTCACAAACTCACAAGAAACCGTTTGCAAATTTTGCCCGCAACAGTATTACTTATTTAATTTTATTTTTTATAACATTTTCATTCAAAACTAAATAAAATTATTTTTAACGTCAGAAACAATTTCATACAAATTGTTGCAGAAGTTCTAGTTGACTCAAATTTTTAAAAAAAATTAGTTACATTTTTGTTTATGAAATGAAAGGAAAATATATGAAATACTTTGGGAAGAAATAAGATAGAAGAAAAAACGAAATTGTTGTTTTGATTGTGAACCAAGCTTTATGTGGTCTTTTTTTTATTATGCGCTAGCAAAAAAAAATCAACATAGTTTTTTATTCAAAAACTACACTACCCCGGTAGGCTAGCAGGTAGTGACCTAGTCTGTCAGCGCCGGGTTTGCGGGATCGATTCCCGCCAGAGACTCTGGTTCCTGCAGACAAGCGTAAAGCTTCGCGGGCTTAGCTTAGGGAATTAATAACAAAAAATTAAAAAAAAAATTTATTATTTTATTGAAAGTCTTCAGTAACATACCGATAAAAAATATTATATTCAATGAAATTCTGCCATTAAAATCTTGTATATTTAACATCAAATTAATGAATATTTTCATGAATATTATGAAATAAAATCATTGAATCTAATAAAAATATATTTATTCATCCAATGAACAATATTCATAGATCTAATGTAATGTTTCATTAAATGCATTTTAATGAAACGGGTTTCATTGATCCAACGAAGCGCTGCATAGGTTCCTTTTTAATGCAATTTTTCATGGGATTAATGTTAAAATTTATTGGTATTGTGAAGAAAATTCTTTCAGTGTAGTATACATTTTGATGGAAATGCTTCCTGCCTTTAAGGATGGTTGTTGTTTCGATAGTTTTTTTGTTGTTGCACTTCTGTCCGGTTTACGGATGGAGTGCAACGAATAGATAAATACTTTTTTGATGAAGGTAAACTTTCGAGGATCACGTGGTGGTCTTGGATTAGACGAGATAATAGTCGCGATAATAGATATACTGAAAACCAACTAAAGGGCTGACTTTTCAGCAGCTTGTGGGAGAATTCCGCCTCAGGGAGGACTATCCCTAGACGTTGTTGCTACTTAAGGCCGTTATACACTATCGCACAAAGTCCAGAGTAATTTACGTAAATGCAACCCCGTCATGATAAGTTGTTATTGTTTTTTTTTTAATGTTAAAAAATAATTAGATCCGGGAAGCATAGATTTTTGTCATATTTATTTTAACTTTTTGCAAACTTTCGAATGTAGATAATGGCCATGATTTTATTTTGAATGTTGATTTTTAGTTGGGAAATGGTTTTTAGCTTTCTTTGAAATGCTCCTAAAGGCAACTGTCAGGAGCTATTAGATGCGGAGAATGCGAGGCTAAATTAAAATCAATTGTGCGCAAAAAAATGCGTTAAGCATTTATGTTCGTAAAGAAAGCCATTGAGGTACCTACAGCGTGTGCTGTGACTGCGTCTTTTTGCAACTACGAGGTTGAATGGTTTTCCACAGCTAGCCTAAAAAAAGTTTTCCACATCGTTTGATATGCACAACCGTTGACAGAGATTAAAACACAATGCCATTTAAAAAATATATGCGCTAATTTTCCTTTCAGGCACATGAGTGTAATGATTGCTCATAAATGTCTCTTGGATTCTCCGTAGTCCAAATACAATATAAAATTGGCTTCATAGCGCAATAACTTATTGTAAACAAAGTCTGAATTGTTTGAGAACAAATTCAATTGTTTTCGAAAGTTTTTTGTGCGGAAGCCAAATTTGTAATTATTCATTCCGTTTGTGCGGTATCCTTGCGGTATCATCTCTCCCATTGCGGTATTGCCATATTATTGAAACCGCAATGTAGATATTTTTCGCCATTTTGCTTACGTTTAAATTTTACAACGAGAAGCTAATGGAAGGAATAAAAATGTAAGAAATAGTTTAAAAAAAAAAAACATTTAGTTTTGTTATATAAAAAAAATTATTTTTATTCATTATTTGTTATATTATTTGTATGTTTTACAGAAATTAATTTCATAAAAAAATTATTGCTCACAAAAATTTCAACTCGTTTAAAATGTTCTTTTTACCAACATCTGACACAATAGCTATTTTTCTTTACTCTAATTTGGAATCCCTCGGGATCCCAATTTGCACGAAACGCGTTCCCGTACTTTAAATTTGTGCAAATGAGAGCGAGTTTGAGAGAATAAAATTCTTCTTCTTCTTGTACGAAACAGCCCTGACATTATGTGCGTTCGTTTACTTTTCCAGTAAAATCCCAGTAAAATCCAGTAGGTGTGTAATATGAAAATTTTACAAATTTATGTGTACGCGAACGCATTTCAGTAAAATCCAGTACAAATTTGTACAAATTTTGGGGTAAACGAACGCAGCTATTTTCTTCGTACAAATTGTGTAAATTGTCAAACAGCAGTAATAAATAAACAAAACAAAAAAGGAAAGATTAAAAGTTCATGATCCAAATTCTGGAAAAAGGGTTGTGGAATAAAATAATGTACTTAAATAGATAGTCATTTGCACGATATTTACCCAAAAGGTAAAGAAACAGAGCTAATATCAACTCAGAATTTATTAAAACAGGGATGTTACAAATTTATTGTGGAAAGCTTTTACCGCAGGAATGAATAATTGCAATTTGCATATCGATCGATATTTATTTCCGTCGAATTTTCATTTCCGTGCGGAATCAATAATACCACCCAGTAACTTTTTCTGTAGTAGCTTATCAGCTATTTTTGCACCGTCCATTGTTTTATTTTAATAACTTTAATGCACATAAATTTGAAGAAATTTAATTTTATGAATTCTTAAAATCAAAAAACAGTTTATTTCAATATACATTGGTATTTTTTATTATTTATTTTGCTGTCACTTACAATTACTTAACAATTTTTTGATTTTAACAAATTGAACCGCAACAGAACAGAAAAACTAATCAATTTCACAAGTTTTTTAATAACAAAAACAAGTCAGCTGATTCGCAACAGAACAGAAAGTAAAGTATAATCCTGCCTTTATTCGTTTTAGATTCCCTAAGGCTTCTTTATTAAATGCTAAAACAAAGAAAAAGAAAAAAAAAAAAAGATAAATATAAAATATAGTCGGCTTATGCCCGTAATTTCTGCAAAAAGAAAGCTGGTCGTGTTCATACCTTACAGTTATTTTTACCTATTACAACATTTATTTAGCCTACGTGTTTCTACCTTCAGTTTTCTTCTAAAATATGACAGCTTTTTATGCACAGGTAGACTTCTTTTTGTAGAAATTACGGGCATTAATATGCAAACCTGCCAACTCCCTTTCATTACATTTTACAGGAGAGACAAAAAACTTTTTATATTTCATATTTGCAGCTTGTTTGCTGGTCGACGAGGCGTATCTTTCTCTACTGCATGGCATCATAATCTCAATTTACTTAAAAAGTTGACTTAGCAGGTTTTCATATTAAGCCGACGATATTATAAAGAATCGAAATCAAAAAGCTCATTTTCCGGCACCCTGTAATAGCCAGACATTGAAGATAAGCCATAAATTAAAAGAAACTTTAAACCAAACTTATGAAAGATTTTCAATTATACAAAAAATCAGATTTTGTTTATAAAAAAAATGGTAATACAACAAATTAGAACGCTATATTCGGCTGTGTCGAATACACTTTCCATCAGAAGGGACATTATAAAGGATCTTTTATAAAATCAGATATTTCAATTTGTAATCATAAAATAATAACGGGTGGCAAGGCAAAGTGGAGCGATTTCAAACCTTTACAAGTTTCAAGCTCACCCTCTCACCTTGTAAGGTTATGGTGTACCCTGTTAGCACCAGCAAGGCTCTGATGACCAGAGCCAGTAAGCCTCACATCTGAATGGCAGAAATTCCGATGCACTGTGCCAGAGGTCAGCTTGCCAATATTAGATGAGTTATTTTAGCTGACCATCTTAAACAATACGATTACTGAAACCACAAAAAACGACAACAGCAATTAACCGCTGCCAACCTATGGAATGAAATTCAGGATTGAACTCAGAATCTATACTAAGATTGGAATGAAATTAGGCGTACCCAAATAAAAGAGATAATTGAATAAACTTTGTCGCCGCCCTTTATCTCTAACAGGAATTACAGGATATGTGTAGCCAAGAGTCAACTATGAGCCATTGATTACCAAAATTTGGCAATCTTATTTCTGGATAAACAGGCGGATAAACATCAGGGCAGCCTATATTATCTGTTAAGAATTTTAAAAACTAAATAATTTACATATATGGGAACTTCTAAAGTTTTTACTTTTGCAGAAATATGTACTTAAGCTAGGCTTAAAGGCATATTCTAATTAGAAGGCAGTGCTTAAAGAGAAATCATTACTGATATTTTAAAATCGAAACGAAGACACAAGGCTTGGTTAGGTCGAAAGGCTGGTGTAAGGCCTTCTTTAAACTCTCACCCAGAGACCAATATGGTCCATTGTGACGCCTTATGTATTAATAGAATATTAAGAAAAAAACAAGTAAGAAAATACAGAGTGAAAGCATAAGAAATAGCGGAAGAATTTCTGAAAGATAATAGCGGACCAAAAACGAAAAAAAAAATAAGACAGTAGCCCTACATTTGCCTAGTCCCCAGCCGCTGTTTATACAACCAAGTCATCCCCTTAACGATCCTACAGATGCTCGTGACCACAGACTGAGACATCTCCAAATTCGTCTATGAAAAACTTCCATCGCACAACCTACAAAAATCCCACAAGTCAGATCCCATTACCACCGCCTACCTGCTTATCATGTAGTGGTCGGTCGTAGTGTAGTGGTAGCATCGATTGAGAGTCGGTCTTCCTAAGCACCGGTCATAACGTCCGCGATACCCTTCAAACCGCTCTATTCCCAGACTGGATTAATCTCGCTTAGAACACCACAAACTCCCCTAAGATTTCACTTGGACCTATCCTACAATCATCCACTAGCCCGGAATTCACACATAATCTCATTAAAGCCTTAAGAGCCGCCTGGCAGCCCACATATGCAGTTACCTCCGAGCCCCTAGCAATCTTACACCTTATCAATTATACGGTATTAAATATCCCTAGGAACCTATGCTTGAACTACACTGCAGTACTCAGGAAGCCTATATGACCTTCTTATATTTAGATCCTCATCTGTCAGAACTGTCAGAAACTATAGCAAATCCCTCATACAATCTGCCCTGACCTTGCCAGCTCTCCCTAAGCGGTAATGATAATATTTGGCAAACGCCAAAAGTCGAGCCTAGTGCCCACATAATAGGACATTTACATTTTGGCACTCAGATAAACAAATTACAGCGAGTTTTAATTTTTTGGGCCACCCTGAAAAACATACAGATTAATATTTACATCTCGTCACCTTAAATGCAAACGGACGTAACAAAACAAAACTTTGAAATTTAGTTTTCGACTGATTTTTCTTTGTTTTATTAAACTACATGTTTACGCAAATTTTGAGTTTCTGCGATCAAAAATGGCGATTTTTTTAAAGAAATTCAAAAGCCAAGAACGCCATGTTATTGATTTATAAAATTTTTTTGCTTCTTCTGTAAAAAACAAGTAGTTACGTTCGTTTGCATTTAAGGTAACGATTTACTTTATGGGTTCTTAAAATAATACTTATTGGTGTTACATACGGAATTTAAAACCTGATAAGCCGGCATTCAACACTCCTTCTTGTGGATGGTATAAAACACATATGAAACTATTTACTAACAGCCGTATTCATAAAAACTTATTGATGATTAATTGACCGTTTTTAAGCAAAAATTGCTAAAGTTGTATTCATAAACGAAAAATAGTCTATTGAACCTTTAATAAACCATTCATAAAGTAAGAAAATTTATTGTTAGATTTGCCCTTCTTTAAACCAAAAATAAAATGACATTTTAAAAGGTGTTCGCATTTTATGATATTATTTTTGTGAAATATGTTGAAAAAAAAAATGACAAAAATTTTGTATGATTTAAATGAATATGTTCAGGGGCAAATGCAGATATTCTCTTTAATTATTTATTAAATTATTGCAACTAGTTGTTTTTTTTTTTTTTTTGTTTAAAACAACAAATTATTGTTCAAAAATATTAAAAAAAAAATAAAATAAGCAAATCAAAAAAATAGTGATGTTAATAAAAATTAAACAAACTTTTTATTCGAAAACTTTCTTATCGAATATTTAACAAAGGTTCAAACAAAAAATTTTATGATACCTTTCGGCAACAGTTTGTTCAGAAACTAAAATAATATGTAGTTTTATTTGATAAGAATAATTTTGAAGGTCTACAATTAAAAAAAAAATATAAAAAAAATTTAAATATAGAATATCATGTGAACTGAATAGAATTTTCATGCATCACTAACAATAAAATGGCAGCAAAATAAAAAGAAAGTTGCCATACTTAAACACAAAATCGCTACAAACAGTCAATAGTAAAAAAGCTGTTAATGTACGTTTATGAATACAAATTTTTATAAAAGATTTATACGCCAAAAAGCGTTTAATAGTTATTTCATACTATAAGCTTTAAATAAGAACTTTTTATGAATATGGCTGTTAATCTGCAAGTTCTTGGGAATATTTTTTATATACGAATATTAAATTTAAAATTCAAAATAGTAGTGTTTTAATTTTTTTTTTTCTTCTTTGTTCTTCACCTCTAAACTTTTGCTTTATAATTTACACTTTCTAAGCTAAAAGAAAAAGAAACCAATTGTTCTTACTCCTTAACCGTCCGTTGCGTTACTATTTTGTCTACTTTTGAAAAAAAAAATAAATAAAATAAAATGACTTCGAAATGCAAATATCATTTGTAAGCCACTTGATTTTGGTAATAAATATTTGAAATGTCTTCATTGCTGTTAGTTTATTACTTTTTTCGTGCTATTTATTCATATTACTTACCAAGTTAATTTTTCTCTTTGCTTTTCTTTAAGAATTTGGAAAATTTTATGGTTTTATAACATTTATGGTGAATGGCTGCAAACATGGCCAGCCAAGAGATTTTTTTTTTTTTTTGTCCCAAATGTGTTATTTACGTTGTTTTGTACAGGAATAGATTGAACAGGCTCCTCTAAAAACAAAGAGACTGAATAAACACTTACGCATGTGCAGCTAGAATGCAGGCAGGGATTAAATTCGATAATATAACCGAGGATAGATTGAAAATTAAAAAAATATATAAGGAAAACAATAATTAGGTGGATTTTATTTTATAGCAGGTCATCTATAGGACAAAGTGAACCAACTTTGGTTAAATTAATATTCTCCACATCATTTCCAAATTATAACTATCTTGGTAAAACCTATTTTCAATAGGTTTGGATACTGTCCTATTTTCAACTCAATTTAATCTATTTACAGATACAATATTTAAGACTATTTTCCATAGCTCATCTTACATGGCTTCTTTTGCCCAAAATACCCAAAAGTTACAGCTTTTCTCGTTTTACACATTTTTTCTTTAGTCTGATCCAAATTTAAAGAAAGAGTTTTGGAATAAAATTGTATCTGCATAAAGAGCTTCATCTATATTTCTTAAGTCTTAAGGTATGTTCAGACCTAACAAATATTTGACGAGAAAAATCCCAAAAAAGCGTGACCAGGTAATTTATCAATCTTTATCGTTATTATTAACAATTTCTATTGAGTTACTTAGCTTAATTTGTAAGAAGATAATTGTAAAAAGTTATTTAGAAACGGTTAACTGATGTTTGATCTATCCAAACGTTTTGAAAAAGCAAATAATTTTTTAGTAAAACTAGTGCTTGCGTGTAGGACGTCAAATATTTAATAGGTGTGAACATAGCTTTACATTAACGTATAACTCTTATACAAACATACACGGAAAGAATTATTTACGTCATCACCAGAAAATATGGCATTAACCAAAAAAATGTTGCACCATTCTCGTCCAAGCCAAAAATTTCTTATTGAAAGCATATGTGTGGCTTGGTTTAAGGAAAAAGTTTTGACTTAAAACGAACTAAAATTTACTTAAATAGTTTTCATTGCTTACCAATTCTACAGTCAAAAGAAAAATCAATCCATCCGCACTCAAATCTATCCGAAGCGTTATTCAATCAAGTACAGAAAGATTGATTCCAGTACGGATTTTCAATCGCGAAATACTTAACTTATCCATATTCTCACTTAAAATAATCCGAAAATGAGAATGATTTAAGAAAACTAAGTTTGAAACAAACTCAAAATGCACTTGATTCAAGTATTATAAAGTGGATTCAATCCCGAATTCGTACTTGAAATAAACCAAAAGTGAAATTAGAAGAAGAATTTTATTATGATAGATTTATTTACCCGTTTCACACCTTACATAATTTTAAAAAATTATAAAACACCAGCATCATTCCCGATATTGTTTCAATTTAAAAACTTAAAAATAATGTGTTTTCGTCTTGTCCTGTTGTTTTTGTTGTTTCTACACACAACAAGCAAAACGTTATTTAACTACTTGTGTGGTGTTGTTGTAGTATCTGCAACAAACTTTGATAAGTTAAATGAGATTAAAATGCTCACTTTGTAATTTAACTCTTAGTGTGGCACAACCAACGAAAAGTTTAATCTTTTTTCTATTTGATTTAAGAATTTCATACCTTTTTTTAACAAATTCCGGGATTGATTTTCGAAAGCAATCCCATTTAGGATTGTTTTAACTACGTTTTAGTGTATTCATACTTGAATTTTTGAGTACGACTTGTACTTAACCCATATCGTCCCAATGTTCGATTTTTCGAACAGTAAATTTTACGCGTTTTTGTAATTTTTTTACTCTTTTTAGGTAAGACAAAGAACTAATTTTTTTAAACAATTATATATTGTAAGTGGTTAGCTACAAATATAAAAATAAAAGTTCTTACCCACTTCACTCCTCCCTTGTATAACAAGGGGGAAGAAAAACCCTTAATTTTAGCATCATTTTAAAAACTGAAAACTTTGTATAAAATATAAAAAAATTAAAAAAGTGAAAATGTAGTTCCATTAAAAAACGATTGAACTTTCAACAACAGCAAAACAATTTCCGCGTTTTTCAATTGTGTTTTTGTTATTTGACTTGAAAAAGCAGTGTTCGATTTTTCGAACACTGGGCACTATTGAGCACTTTTGTTTTTTCTCTGAAATGCTAACTGAATCATCGCATATTACCATAATATAAATTTTTCACGCATTTGAATAAACGGAAATATATTTATTTTGTTTTTGCTGATCAATAAAAAGTTAATGCACAATCAACGCTCTGTGAGAAATGTTTTTCGTGAGATTCGAGGAACTTACGGTGCGCATAATCGGCCTACTGAAACCACAATTGCAAACATCATTCGCAGTATTGAGTCTAAGTTTACATTGGTGGATGATATTCGACCGGTTAGACCACATCCAGTACGTAGTGAAGTCAATATAACAGCTGTAGCTGCGAGTGTAATTTTTCATAATGGAGGAAAATCAGAGCACTCAGGGGATGACCCCTACTATTGCATTGCAGCGGGTTGGAACTAGGAAAATATGTTATGGGAAGGAGAAAAGAGGTAGTAGTACCTGTGAACAGTCCACTTGAATTTATTCATGTTGACAGTGAGAGGGAAGACTTCAGCAGGAAGGTTATTCCACATACGAACAGTCCTGCCAAGAAATGAATTTTCCCTGTAACGCGTTGTACAATTTACCGGTCAATCGACCACAAAAGTATGGGCTTTTGAGGAAAAACGTGTATTACGAACAAACGTACGGGTTTCGGTCTCGGCCAAGTGTATCATTCATGTTGTGACTCATACCACCAACATCGGACACGCTTGGTCTATAATCAAATGGTTACGAATGGCACGGGTTGCTGTCATTAGAAAAAGAGTAGATAGGGTTGGAAGTTTGACATAGGAGGTCCAATTTTGAACTCGTTTGACGAAACTCCATCTATAACAACTCGTATAGTGCGATCTCTGAGAAAACTCAATATTAATCGAGAGAAATTATCACCGACACCAAATGCAACAAGTTTTGACAAGAGTGCAACATGTCAGACTCTGTCAGACTTAGAAATATCTTTAGCAATTCCCTTACTTTCGCCAAAATGATAACAGGAACAGTAGGTATCCAGTAGAGCAATCTGAAAATCAAACGAATGATCTTGGTGAGATCTTGTTTCAACAGGACGGCACTTTGAGCCATACATTTTAATTTAATTTCATGATTTGCTTTGGTAAATTAGCCACCTAGATCGTGCGATATCACACCTTAGACTACTTTCTCTGTGAATATGTAATGTCTGGGGTCTTCCGGAATAAGTCAGCTACGATTGACGTTTTGGAAGCTAACATTACTCGTGTTATTCGCGAAATACTAGCCGCTATGCTCGAATGAATCGCCCAAAATTGGACGACCCGAATGGACCACCTCAGACAAAGTCATGTCCAACATTTCCATGATATCATTTACATACAGTTAATGCCATAAATTTATATTTTAACTGATAATAAATATATCAAGTTCACGATGAATCACCCGATATATCTATAAACCAGTTTTTTTTATTATCAATGCTCAGCCCGGTCCTGTGCGAGTCGGATAATAGAGGTTCAACTGCATATTTTTAATTTAACTAAATTCCTTGTTTTAGTTTTCTTTGATTTAATAAAATTATTTAGTTTCAGTTTATAAAAAACTTTGTTTTCTTTTTTTACATTATATGGGAACAATAAAAAAAAAAATGTTGAATAGTGCCCAATGTTCGATTAATCGAACACCATTTTTCTCAAAAACAAAAAATTTTAAAAAAATTTTGATTGCAGATTCGTGTTTTCTAGTCCCAAATTAACTATAAACCACCAAGTTTTATAAAGTTACTCAAAAAAAAAATCGCTGGGACGATATGGGTTAAGGTAAGTAATAAGTGTTTTTCTTTTTTGGAGTGATACAACTTTGAGTTAGCATCACTGCTTTATTTGACCAGTCATTTTATATGCGATAGTTGCTTTGACATTTCATTATGGATCGACTTACTCCAAAGCAACGAGTGCAAATTGTGGAAAATTTTGATCAAAAAAATTCGGCGAATGAGCTGAAGCACAAATTGATATTGATTTTGAGTTTCCATTTAAAATTTTATTTTCCGATTAAGCCCATTTCTGGTTAAATGGGTACGTAAATATGCAGAATTGGTGGATTTGGAGTGAGGAGAATCCACAAGTTTTTATCGAAATACCATTACATCCACAGAAAATAGCTGTTTGGGGCGGTTTATGGGATGGCGGAATAATAATCCCATATGTCTTCAAAAACGATGATGGTCAGAATGCGAAACCCAGTTATAACGTCGCCTACAAAATAATGTGTTGAGTAATCAGAAAAACATAAAAGTACTACTTACAATTCTACTGAAAGAACTAATGAATTTTACAAGGGATGTCCCAAAATTAACGCATTCTAAAGTAAGTCATTATTTTTTTACTTAAATACATCCAGAAAAAAGTAGTTATTGAAGTTGTTTTATGCTAAGTTCACACTTAGGCTTTTAAACGCGTTTAAGCAAAATGTTGATTTAGCTAATCAAAGCCGTTCACATTACATTTGAGATGATTAAGATGACAGATGATTAAGAAAAAAAACACAACAACAATTTTTTTTTTTAAAGATTAGAAATGGATAAAAACACTTTTATAAAGTTATTAGAAGATTATTTTAATCATTTTAATAATGATATTGGGAGAATTTATGAATTATTTAAGGAAAAAAATAAAAACATTAAGCAGAAATCTTGGCCGGTTGTACACGATCATGTTGGCGATTCTACATTTGAGGTATGTTCAGTGGATTCTATGTGATTTATGAAGTGATTTAGTTGTAATCATGTCAATTTAAAGTGATTAACAAATCACTTCAATGTATGGGTAATCATATCGATTTTGAAGTGATTCGAGCTTAATCACGTTCAAACTGCTTAAACGCGTTTAAGAAGCCAAATGTGAACATACTATTAGATGTAGTTATAGAAGAAAGCTACTTAATAATGAGTTAAAGAAGCTATTCATTTTGAAAAAGTAAGCGAAAGTGGGAAGTGGGAAAGTTGTTGAGAATTTGTGTTCCAGATTGCGCCTTCTACGAGCCAGCTGTGGTGGCCACATGGCCGAAATCATATTTAAACAAAATTTTCTATCCAATAAAGACTGTTTCATTGATATCAAAAATATATTACTATGTTTTATTATGATTTAAACTTGTATCACTCTATAAAAAACACCCTTTATAAAAAACTTAATTTATACCGAGTGTTTTTCTTTCTGTGTATTTAAATATCACTTCATATTTAAATATAGTTTTTCATATAATAATTAGTATTGTCGTTATTCTGTCGAACTATTTATGGTTTTAATCAAAATTTTAATATTTTTCAATCAGGCTTAAGTTCATCAAATTTAATTTTTCATTAAATTATTTTTATGAAGAAAGGAATTTTACAACATGAAAATCAATTAAAATTGTTATTGATAATTGTTCATTCTTGAATGACCTGAGATTCGAACCCAAACGGCTGGCTTGAGATTCGAACCCAGGCGGCTGGTTACCCTGACATGTTCCGATGACAACCACTCCTCAGAGGGATTTGCCGTCTTACACTCGCAGCCATCAATCCTTAAACCAAATGGTATTTTATCCTTTGGTAGATCGAAATTAGCTTTTTTCGAAACCATTATTAATTGATTTTACATGTGCGAGTGTAAGACGGCAAATCCCTCTGAGGAGATCAAGTGGTTGTGATCGGAACATGTCAGGGTAACCAGGCGCCTGGGTTCGAATCTCAGGTCATTCAAGACCAAAAGGCTAATTTCGTAGACTTTTGCAAAAAAAATGGAATTTTACCCCACTAATTTGCTCCAATCGAATCCAAGTTAAAAGCAAGAAATTATTTTTGCATTTTGTATTTTCTTGTTTTAAGAAATGAAGCTGATTACTTTAGAAAGTAAATTTCTTTCCGTGTAAAATATTACAAAATGGTGCTAAAGACTAACTCCTTATATCATCTTATGTGGCTACTATCGTCCACAATATCTAAAAGTTCATTTTTTCGCATTTTCACACACTTTTTTATTCGAATCCAAAGTCCGAAGGAAAAGCAATTTTTGCACAAAAGTTTATCTGCATTGAGTACATGATGTATGTTTCTTAAGTCTTTTGTTTTATAACAACAAATGACTAAATTAGTGTAAGTGTAGCAAGATTTCTATTCGATTTGTAACAAATAAATACTGACCTAAGACCTCGTAAGGACTATATTTTGTGTGCTTTAAGTAATTCTAGGACGGTTAGGTCATGTCCATCCGTCTGTTGGTCTATTCGTTTTTGATACGATAAACTTTGGTTTCAATCGTCGTAAAAAAAATACAGCTGTATAGTAGAAACGATAATAATAACAATTTATTGAAAAATTCCAAACTTACAAAACTTGTATTAGACCTGTCTTTTTATAATTGGCTTAATATTTCTCATATAATAATAAAAGAACTTGAAATTTTGGAACGAAAATTTATACGGCGCACTGTGGCTGAAAATTGAACTAAGGTACCCAAAAACTGCATTAAAATATTGGTAGTTGTAGGTGTGGCATGTTGCTGGAAACAAATATTTTATGTTGTTTTAGAAAAAAAATAATTTTTGTAAATTTGATCAGAAATAAATTATGATTTACCCGCAAACTGTTATCAATAATGGGTCGAAATTTTTTTTGTTATATTAGTGCGATAGTAGTCATTAAGAAATGGTTCGTTATCAATTTATGATTTATTCCTTATGTATTATTAAACGATTCCCCAGGTTCTATATTTCAGTTAAATTCTAATTTCAGAGGAATATAACTTGTTAGGGTCAAAAGTGGTTAAAGAGATTGCAGTGGGAAAGCTAAAGGCGTCCTTTTTAGCCCTATATATACGTTTGCAACTGTTTGGGACTGTCTGTTGAACACTTTCTTGATTTTAATGAAATTAATCGCAACTTTTTTTTGCTCTTTTTATTTTACTGAAATATAACACAATGGTTTACGAGCGTTTTGTTTTCAAAAATAATTCTGCAACTGATACAATTCTTTAAAATGTCATAGCCGAACAGCTTTTGAGTTGATTACAAGGAACATGGGTTCATATATATAAGTCACTCTTGTGGTCCTCTAAAATAGGTAGCCTGGGATATTCAAGTTTTTAAAAAATTCGCCAAAAATATATGTACTTATGGATTGCAAAATAATAGTCTTAAGCTGACCTACAAAAATATGCTTAAATGGTAAATTATATCTCCTTTGCCTTTAGAGATATTCGGATAAAACGGACTTTTAGGTAGTTTTTTTTTAACGATTTTTCTAGTTTTTTAATCGGGTGGATTACGTTTATATCAAACTGTTATCAATAGTGGTTTTAAAATTTTTTATATTAGTAGGAAAGCTAACACATTTTTCCATAAGTAAAGTGGTATATTCGAGGCAACTGTATAGGGAATACAAACGAATACTCATTTTTACTATTTCACCAAAAGATTGCTATGTTCTTTCGCTGATAAAACAATATTTTTTCCCGAAATAAATAATAATGTCTAAGAAGTTCTGAAAACAGTGCATTTAAAAAAATCCCCCTTTTTGATTAAATAAGTACCATAATTCTAAATCTAAATCAAAAGCATTTTCTTACTACATGATAAAGAACATCAAAAGTTTAACTTTGACCTTAATTTTCTCAATAACTGCTACACCGATTTTAAGAAAATTAAAGCTGTAGGAAAGTTGAAGAAGTCTTCTCTCTCTGTCTGTTAAAAAGTTGCAGTTCTTTGGCCGATGAAAAACGATTTTTAGCCCCTGTGCGGCGCTGTATTGGAAAACATTTTGAGTCTTTTACAAAGCGCTATTTAAATCTTTACATTTACAAAAAATCTTATGTTACACCTATGGGCTTATATGCATACATTAAGATACATTAAGGCCCGTTTTCACAACTTACCGATAGCTAAAAGTAGACTTTAACCAGTCTTATAAAAAGTGTTTCTTTATTAAAACTTAACTTTTCCTACCAGGTAGGATGAACCTGAATTTACTTTATCACTTTAAAGTAAAGTTTTAATGATGGACCACTTTTTAAAGGGCCTGTTAAAGTCTACTTTTAGCTACCGGCAAGTTGTGAAAACGGACAAAAGGGCTAATTTTTTCTTTATTTTGTTTTTGTTTGCTGTTATTTTAAGTTTGTTTTTAAGCTAGTTTTAGGTTGATAATTTAAGTCTAGGAGCTCTTTTCTCAAATTATGGAGGCCTCGGGAGCAGGGACGAAAACACAATATTTTTTTATATTTTATTTAAATTACTTTTTATTGTAAGCACACTTATTTTTTAATGTTAACCTTTAAATTTCTAAAACTAAAGACTTGCAGCCATATTCATAAAAAGTTCTTATTTTAAGCTAATAGTATGTAATAACTATTAAACGCTTTTTGTCTTATAAACCTCTTATAAAAATTTGTATTCATAAACGTTCAATAACAGCTTTTTTACTATTAAACTATTTGTATCGATTTTGTGTTTTAGTATGGCAACTTTCTTTATATTTTGCTGCCATTTTATTGTTAGTGATGCATGAAACTTCTATTCGGTTCACATAATATTCTATATTTAAATTTTTTTTATATAATTTTTTTTAATTGTAGACCTTCAAAATTATTCTTATCAAATAAAACTACATTTTATTTTAGGTTCTGAACAAAATGTTTCCGAAAGGTATCATAAAATTTTTTGTTTGAACCTTTTTTAAATATTCGATAAGAAAGTTTTCGAATAAAAAGTTTGTTTAATTTTTATTAACATCACACAGAAAAAAATCAAGTTAAAAACGTAGAAAACAAGGTTGATTTAAAATTTTTCGGTGGTGATTTTGCTTTATACGTTTTTCGTGTTAATTCAACCTGACTTTACAATAACTGCGAACAACATTTTTTTCTTTTAAAATAACTATAATTCATGTTAATTTAACATTGCAGTAAAGTTAGAGCAAAATGCAATTATATTGAAACAACAATCCGTATCACGTTGAATGAAAGTTATTTCAAGTTGAAACAACGTGAATTTCATGTAGAATCAAATTGGTTTGAGTGTGTTATAACAGTGTGAAGAAGCTTCAGAGACAACATATGCATTTATTTAAGAATAATTCAAAACACTTAACCCTGTAACACAAGTTTCACTTATTTTGTATTCTCCTTTGATAACAGACGCATCAGCAGAATCGCCCAATATGGTTTTCGTCATCATTCTACTTTGAAAACTTGATGTACTATTTAACTAAATAATTTTAATTAAAAGAATACGGGAATTGTCTTCTTTTTATAACATATTTTAAAAATAAAAATAAAAAATGGACATACTTAAGTTTGTATGCATGTTAATGTAACAAGATAAACTTTTGATTTTAATATAAAACAGGTTTTTATGGATTCAATATTGAATCCATATTTATTTATATTTTAATTTTTTTTTTTTTTTTAACATTGAATAATATTAAATAAACGTGATTTAAGGTTATTTTATTTAACATTAATATGAAATAATGAAAAATTTAAATAAAGGGCATACTTTTGCAGAAAATTACTATGATTCTCAATAAACATTTTTCCATGTTAATTTTACATTGGTATTTTTTTCTGTGTGATCACTATTATTATGATTTGCTTATTTTATTTTTTTTTTTAATATTTTTGAACAATAATTTGTTGTTTTAAATAAAAAACAACTAGTTGCAATAATTTAATAAATAATTAAAGAGAATATCTGCATTTGCCCCTGAACATATTCATTTAAATCAAATAATTTTTTTTTAAATAATTATCAATATAACTTTTAATTGGTTGTCTAAAATAAAAAAAAAAAAATTGGTAAAATGTATTTAACATGTCCATATTAATAAATAAAAAATTTTTGTCATTTTTTTCTCAACATATTTCACAAAAATAATATCATAAAATGCAAACACTTATCAAAATGTCATTTTATTTTTGGTTTAAAGAAGGGCAAATCTAACAATAAATGTTCTTACTTTATGAATGGTTTATTAAAGGTTCGATAGACTATTTTTCGTTTATGAATACAACTTTAGCAATTTTTGCTTAAAAACGGTCAATTAATCATCAATAAATTTTTATGAATACGGCTGTTAGAGATCAAGTATTTCAGATAATCACTAGCTGTAAACTTTTATTATTTTTTTTTTTTTTTATACTAAACAGACGTATTTTGGTCTTATTAATCAAAATTATAATTTATAGTCATACCCTTTTACACTATATAGAATATAAAATTTCTACGCAATCAATTGTGGTATCAGTAGTTACTTTCCTTACAGTCATCCCTCGTACATCTTCTCTCCCCCATTTATCCAACATATGACCAGTTAAGCAAACTTTAACTGGATATCACAAGAAAAAAAGACATATTTATACCAAAACATTCCTTATAAAGTTTCTATAGTTTTCTAACTCAAATGTATTTATAGCAGCCGTCCTAAGCCTCATGCATGCATGAGAGTAACGCTAAAGCTAAGTCCACTCATTTCTTGTTTGCTTGTCCATTTATTTGTTTGTTCAGTTTAAGTTCAATTACGAGTAAATTACAAAATCCAAATAAAAATGTGCTGAAACAAGTGTTTAGTCAGTACAAAGCGATTGTTTAGATACATTTTGGGTTACAAAAACATGTAGCATTTTATGGTTGCAGACTCGTAGCAATAAATGTTGGTGGTATCAGCAATTGTTGTTATGGATGCTGCTGCTGCTGCTGCTATTCTTTGCGGCCGATTGCAATGATTATGTTGTTATGTGGTGATGGTGGTGTCGACTTAGCATGGGTTTTCCTTATTTTCAACGATTATTAGTACTCAATTTTGCAGTTTCTTTTATTTTTTATATTTTTCATTGCTTACATATATAAAATATATAAATATTGTGGTTTTGATTTATGCTTTTCAAGATCTTCTTCGAGACACTCAATCTATAGACACTGGCTTTGTGGTGGTAGTGGTGATAATGGTGTTGGTGTTGGCCACATTTGAAAATGGGTCATAACAATTGTTTGTAATTATGTGATTAGTTAAACTTTATATGGTTAAAATTAAATGAAATTCCTTTGTTGATTATTGTTTGTGCACTTTGGCAAAAAGAAAACTAATTTCTAAAGAATTTTTTTTTTTTTTTTGTTAATTCATAAACACATTCAAGTGCACACTGGTAAATGGCTAAAGATAAAATCGATTAAAATGTTTATGCCCAAACATAAATATGTCCAACCCACAATATGTGATTACTGTGAAACCTTTAAAATTATCAATGTATTGTTATGTCTGTGGTAAATTCTTATAGTAATATTTTTCGGTTTAATAGTTGACCTAAATATTTGAACTAAAAAATTTAATAGAAATTAATTTACAGAAGCATATCTGTGATCTAATATATGTGAAAAAATTAAAAAAAAATTATTTTACAATAAGTGCTGGCTCGCACTCTACAAGTTTTAGCCATCAATTCATGAGTTTTTAGGAGAGAGAGAAAAATAAATTGCATTCTCTTTGCGCAATTCTCCTAAAAGCTCAAGACTCCACGCCTAAAACCAGAATTAAATGGCGAATCTTTTTCAAGTGGTTTTTATCTTCAATAACTTATTCAGCATTTTTCTATCTTACTTGATTCTATCCATCTCATACTTCTTTCTTTACTGTTTTTTTTTTTTTTTTTTAGAAGGGATTCACAATGGACTATATTGGTCTCCGAGTGGAGGTGTGACCTTGGGGCGTATAACCCTTCTTAACCTAACCTAACCTATTCAGCATTTCTATTATACATAAGGCTGGTGAATCGGAGTTATGGAGTCACAGTGTTAAAAGCGGAATCGGAGCTGGAGTACCTACAAAAAAATCGCGACACCAACTCCAAATTTTCTCGATATTGTCGGCACAAATTTAAGACTTTCTTAGTTTACGTTACTAAAAGCAAGCGATTCATTAGATTAATTTTGAAAGTTTCACCGGGGATGCAATAACCGCCACGAGCAAAAAGAATTCAGTATTAATAGAATTCGGTATTAATAGTACGGTGAGTACAGATTTTCTTGAATCAAGTACAGAAAGATTGATTCAAGTACGGATTTTTAATCGCAAAATATCTTAAATTTTCCATATTCAATCCTGGGGCCTAATTCTGGCATTCGTGATCGAGTACTTTCTCGATTCGAAAGCAATTTTATTTCAGTCAATACTGAACTAATCAAAATTATTTTTTCTATATTGTGAAACTCAAATGAATGCTTTACAATAACGAAAAAATATTTCCAATTCGTTCAGTATTGACTGAAATAGTTAGATATTAAATTGCCTTCGAATCGAGAAAGTACTCGATCACGAATGCCAGAATCTGGCCCCTGTTTTGTACTTTAAATAATCCGAAAATGAGATTGAGTTAAGTAAAACTAAGATTGAATCAATCTCAAAATACGCTTGATTAAGAATTATAATATTGTTTTAATCCGAATTCGTACTTAAAATTATGCGAAAATTAGATTGATTTATGTAAAAATAAGATTGAATCAATCTCAAAATGCGATTGATTCAAGTATTATAAAGTTGATTTTATCAAGAAATTAGAAAGAAAAAGTTATAATGATTGATTTACTTACCCGTACTACACCTTCAGAATGATAAAACACCAATATCATGCCCGATATGGTTTTTATTTTAGAAATCTTATGTATAAATTTAGCTAAAAATATAAACTAAATGAGAATCCAAAGTTCAAATTTACTTTTTAACCTTAGTGGTGCACATGAGTCTCGCCAGACCTTGTTTCAATGTGTATAGAAAACTAAAACATGCGTAGGCCGGAGGGTTAAACACAACAAAAAGTTTTATCTTTTTTTTTACTTGATTTAAGAATTTAATACTTATTTCAAGAAATCCCAGGATTGATTTTCAAAAGTAATCCCATTTAGGATTGTTTTGAGTACGTTTAAGTGTTATTCGTACTTGAATTTTTGAGTACGACTCGTACTTAAAGTAATCATAAGAAACTCGATTTATCCCGAGTGTTTTTCTTTCTGTGTATACATTTAGCATCGAAGTAAGAGTTGGAGTCGGAGTTGGACCTTAAAAATATCAGCGGTTAAAAAAAATTGAGCATAAAACGTAGCAGTTTTGTAAGGGAAAAAGGTAAAAGTTTCGCCTACCATCTCGCTTAAGGAAGGCCTGAATTTTATATAGCGAGTTTCCATTTTTAATCAATACATTTTGGACACAATAATTCAACGCATGTAAGAGGTGGTGAGTATAAAGATCAGCTTAATTATTATTGCTAGAGTTATTCTTTAATATTCTCGCTTACAAAGCTACTTGTTAGTAAGGGAATGCCGCGGCATTTGTAAAGTTAATGTATTGGAACGCTGTATGTCTTACTGCGTAGCTACTGTTTCTACCACTACTATGGACTTTTACACTGATTTACACTGACATCGGGAACATTCCTTAACTGCAACGCATATCTAAATGAGACGCCTGAGCAGTTTGGCGTTAGAATCATATGGGTTCCTGGGTACAGGTATAAACTTGAACATATTAGAGCTTATAAGCTTGCTACTCTTAGTACGACCTTCCGGGTTCTTCTGGCTTTGAAAGGCGTGATGGTACCTGTGCTCTCCCGCAAACGCAAACTTCCGCGATTCGGTATCGATTTTGCTGATTGTAGTATTACCATCCCACATGGATGACAGGATTTCCATATCTCTACTATTGATGATTAAAAGCGATGTGTCACTTTAAGTATCTGTTATCACGGGAAATTATCTTAAAGGTAAACACAACATCTAGGAGCTCGACATTGCGATTACAGCTGCAGCTGCGATAACGAAAATGAGGAGTAAAGTGTGTCTGTCCCTACGCTGCATTGGGGAGTAGACGAATGGTAAAAATCGGATCCCTCACTATTTCTGGTATTGTCCTAGAGTGCATTTTCAACTTCGTTGGAAGTTCGGGCTGGTTCTAGGGTGGGAGTTCTGTTTAGTGGATCTCTATGGTATTGTAGTGTATCCACACATTTGAGTAATGCAAACATTCATAAATAAAAGTAATGTTGAGATAGGTCAGCAACAAAACAAATTCTCGACACGTTGTCGCAATTATAAATTCTTTTAATAAATTGAATATTTTAAATAAACAACGGTCAACGTTCGCTTGCCAATGTCGAAAAGTAGTTTAATGTACGTTGCTACAATTTTATGCTGATCTAACAAATTTCTTTTCCAACACCAGCCAAACCAATAGGAATAAATATACATATTTATAAAATGACTCAATTACTTCTGAGTGCCTGTTACAATATGGTATGTTTATATGTAAATTATTTCTAAGTACAAAATAAGTGATTGAGTGAACTTTTGTAAAGTCACTCAATTTTAGGTTAAACTTTATTCTCATAAGTAGTATTTAAGCCCACAAAATGTAATTAATAAAATCAATTATAATCCAAGAATCAAAGGTCTCGCTTATGTTTTATTTTACGATAGAACACTACAGTATCACAATAAAATATTGGGTAAGTGTTACAAATTTTTCCTCATTTTAAACGGTTTTGTGGCAGAAGTTTTCGTGGCTTCGCACTGAAGTGTTCTAGTTCTTTTGTTAACCGGTTGCTGTTCCAGCTAAGTAGATGATTGGTCTGCTGTAGTAGGTAAGATTGAGCGATTTCACTGTTCTAGTTCTTGGAGTATCGATCCAGTCTATTGTCTATGATCGGTCTGCTTTAGCAGACCGTAGTATAATGGGGCTGCCATCTGTCGTTGCCTATACACAATGCCCTCCGTGAATTTGGTGGAGTAGTGGAGAGCCTTGCTAATCTGCCTGATCTTTGCCATGATTTTATCCTCCTTTTCAGAGGAAGGGGTGGTCAGGGGTCTTCTTGGATGGATTATTTGGAGGGGGGTTGTTGCTACTTAATTTTTAAAAATCGAAAACCATGATAAAAATTGTTCGTGCTCTGCCAGGGATCGAACCTGGGTTGTTTGGTTTTATAGGCAATCACTTTAACCCGTGCCCTTGTATTGTAACTCCTGCGTCGAAGATATTTTCAAACGATATGTGAGTAATAAAACAAAAATGCCATAAATTAAAACAAACAACTGTTTTTCTCACTTAACAGCGTCTGAAACATTTTTGGCGAGCAACAGCTTTCACGTGCAGATATTACTCGCTTATTTACAGAAAATATGTTTCTGTAGAATTTTTGTGAGAAAGTTCCCGCTTTGAACTGTCAAATAAAACCACGAATAATACCGTTGTGAAACAAAATTTTAGCACTAAAAATATATGTATTAAAAATGCAATTAATAGCAACACGGAAGAGGTAAGTATTTTGTTATTGGCTGATTTTTTCATTGTTTAATTACATATTTTGCTTTTTACATTTTTGAAAAATATACGAATGTTTCAGAGCTTTTTGATAAACAACAAACATTAAAGTCATACTTTACATTATTTGGTATAGTCGACGTTTGTATTTTCGCCGCCGTCGTTCAACATTTTTAAATTTTGAATAAATTTGGTTCGCCGTCAACGATATTTGTGATTGGCGTTCTCAACGTGTGCAATTTCACATCAGCTTCGAGTGAAATACATTTTTTCCCCACTTTTCGAGAAGCGATCCAATATTTTGTTTCACATCTTTTCACAACTTCACAATGTTTTAAAATATGGATACAGAACACCAAGCCGCCATTACGGGTTCTTCTGATATGTTTCAGATAAATACTCAAAAAAGGGGGTTTAAGCAAAATTGTTCCCTTCACTTTGATTTTTATAGCTAAAATATGCAAAAATAATAATTATTGGCCGCGTCTAATTGAAAAAAAAAAAATTGCTAATTGCACAAAATCCTTAAATGATTTTAAAACCATAAAAATCATTAAAATCGCTAAAATAAAAACTAAACAATAAATAATAAAAACATTCATTTGCAATAAACTTCAACTCTTAGTTCATAAGCTTAATTTAAAACATTTTAACCTTTTTATTACAGTCTATAAAAAAATTTCAAATTCTTTAAAAACTGCAATTCAACCTGCAAAACTTGTTTCAATTCATGCAACGAAATAAAAATCGAATTGAACATAATTTATTTGTTATAACATTTTATTGTACTATTTGACATTTCAGTTTTTAGACTATTAAATTTCATTTCAGTTGCTTGAATTTCAAACTACAGAACGGTTGATCAATTATAAGAAATTAATTGTTTTGCGGTCAATTTTCTCTTTGTTCTCTTTTGTTATCTATCTTGTTGTTAAACAAATCACTTGATGATGTTTCCTAACATTTTAATTCAAGTCATTAAGACTTTGTTGCCTTTACTAACGATATTTAATAACTGTAAATTAATAAACGCTTCAGGTGAGTTAATAACATCTTTCTTTCAACGATTCCTACAATGTCTTCTTTGCTTGTTAAATAAAATCGCCCAGTTGTAGATTTTAATTTTTTTTTTTTTACATGAAAATTATTGGCAGTAGAGTACCGCCTGATTTAATAATAAAAAAAAAACAAGAAACCACAGAAAAATCTATAAAATGTATGGTTAAGTAACACAGTGCAACGAAAAATGTGAGCTTTAATAATTTTAGCGTTAAATAAAAAAAGCTTTTGTGCAAACGAAACATCGAAAAAGTTCAGAGTTCATTTGTATTCTCTCTTAAATTTCAAAAGTATCTTGCAATTTTTCCCCGCTTAAAACAAACATTTTAAAAGCTAAAATTATAAACATGGCAATTAATTTGTTATCCAGTGTAAACAACTTTCAATTGCAACGTTAAGAAAAATTAAGTTCTTGTGTTTGTACGAATATTTAAAGGCGAGCAGGTTTCATTATGCCATTTTTAGTATTTTAAAATAAAATAATTTAGAAGCAGCTTAAGGCTAAAATTAAAAATTAATACAAAAAATAATTGAAAAATTAAAAAAAAAAAATTAGTGAAAGTCATTTAAATACAAAAATGTTCGTAATCGTAAAAATCTACAACTCGATGGTAGTAATAAAATCCCTTTAAAAATATTATTAAAGCCGAAGTGGCCATAGCAACGAAGCATTAACCGAAGTTTTATTATCGTATAACACACGAAGATAAATACCTAACCGAACTAGCGATGAACACATTATTAACAATAGACTGTTTAAAAATAATTTGTTTTAATTTCTTGGGTATAAGAAAAAGTTTATGTTTTAAGCTTCGTTCACAATCAAAAAAAACATTTTCATTTGGTGTTCATAATAGAGCAACAATTTCTTTTGCAACCACGCACATTTTGCATTAAGAAACCGTTTGCAAATTTTAGCCACAACAATATCATGCATTTATTATCATTTTTTTCAACATTTTGTTAAAGTTTTCATTCAAAACTAAATAAATTATTTTAAAAGTCAGAAACACTTTCATAGAAAATGTTGCTGTAGTTCTAGTTGACTCAACTTTAGTTAAATTTTTAAAAAAAAATTTTAGTTACATTTTTGTTTCAAAAATATATATATGAATATATATGAAATACTTTGGGAAGAAATAAGATAGAAGAAAAATCGAAATTGTAACTCTGATTGTAAACGAAGCTTTAACATTAAACTTAAAAAAAGCCTTTAATAAAAACTAAAAATTCTTTCTTCCTTTATTTGAAAAATTTCTCTCTTAAATTGACGCGAACCCCAACAGCTGTCTAACTGTCTAACACTTTTACTTGCTGCCTGCAAATTTTTTTGTAATAAATTTTATGTTCAACCTCAATTTTAGCTAAAACACTATTAATTTAAACAAATACTTTAGTGTCAGGTGGTAATAAATAAATGTCAATATACACTTAGAAAAAAGCTAATGAAATTTACTCTTTAAAGAAAATTAAAAGCAAGTAAGAAAGTATAGTCGGTCAAGTCCGACCATATGACACCTTATTTCACAGTATTTAAAAACTTATTTCGCAAATGTACCCTAGTTAAGCAATATGAGCAATTATGGACCTGTTCTGAGGTTAAGATTTATGTTAAAGGACCTTGTGCCGAATACTATTTTGATATTCTCATCTATGTGAGAATTGTTTGCCTTTGAAAAGGGCTTATATGGAACCTATGGTTTTGGTTCTGGACCTACAGCACATTTTATCGTGACATAGAATCTTCCATTAAAGCTATTGCCGCCAATTTTAATATCAATACCGCCATAAATAAGAATGTTATGGCATTAAGAGATAATTTCGGGAGTTGTATTTGTATGGGAGCTATGGTCAAATATGGACCGATTCCAATAAAATTTGGAAAAATGATTTAGATTGTCTTAAAATGTGTTTTTGCGAAATAAGTTATAGCGATTAAAAAAGCATTATACGCTCGCCACCATTGTGGTTTGGGTATAATAAGGCTCAGTTCTAGTTTAGCTTTAGTTGAGTTCTAAGACTACTTTAAGTCTTCCAAGTGGATGTTTCCTTGTGTTACGGCCATGATCAATGCACTGAAGAAATATGGCATATTTTTACGTCAAGTACATCTATTTGGTACCCCAATTATATTTGATATTAACTGAAAACTTCTTTAACCAATAGGCACTAATAGCCTTAATCAATTTTGCAAGTTGATCGCCAACATTTTGCCACTTGAATACCAAAATTATTATACCCAATCCACATTTCTTAAGATAGTATGTATTATAGGTTTGTGCAGATGCGTGTACACCGAAAAAAAATACTCAGGATAAATGAGGTTTTTTATTCTTACTTTAAGTCAAAAACTCAAGTGCGAATAACACTAAAACGTACTCAAAATGATCCTAAATGGAAGGGATTACTTTCGAAAATCAATTCCGGAATTTATTAAAGTATAAAATCCTTACATCTAGTAAAGAAAAGACAAAACCTTTTGCTGAAAGTTAAATTACAAAGTGAGCGTTTTAATCTTATTCAACTTATCAAAGTTTGTTGCAGACATCACAACAACACCACACAAGAAGTTAAAAACGATTTGCTTGTTATGTGTAGAAACAACAAAAACAACAGAACAAGACCAAAACACATGATTTTCATGTTTAGAAAGTAAAATTGAGTAATTTTGTTTCTCATTTATGTGTTATTTCCAGGTGACAAGCAATTAATTGTGTAGTAAAATTTATACAAAAAGCACTCAAAAAACTGAGTGATTTTCATATAAATTTTTTTACACAATCAATTGCTTGTCACCTGGAAACAACACATATGTTTTTAAAGTAAAAACCATATCATATATCATATATCAAACGGGTAAATCAATCAAAATAAAATTATCTTTCTAACTTCACTTTTGGCTTATTTCAAGTACGAATTCGGGATTGAATCAACTTTATAATACTTGAATCAAGCGCATTTTAAGTTTGTTTCAATCTTAGTTTGACTTAAATCAATCTTATTAACGGATTATTTCAAGTACGAATGTGGGATTGAATATGGATACGTTAAGTATTTCGCTATTGAAAATCCGTACTTGTAACAATTTTTTCGCGAAATTTTGCCATGTTTTCGATAAAAGATATTTTTACTGTAACTTTTCTGATTCATTACAGCTTTAACGATTAATAATAAATAGTAGACTTTGCTATCATGCCGCTGTTAGCAATTTTTTGCGAATTTCCGTTAATTTTGCAATTTTCAACAAATTTTTGCCATTCCTTATAGTTTAAGGGACTTTTAATCAATTTAAGGGACTTTTAATCAATTTTATGGCTAGTTTGAAATTTAAAAATTTTCGCTATTTTTGCAGACTTTTCCGAATTTTCGCAATTTTGGCTCTTTGAGGCGTTCGTCTAAGATTAAAAATTTTCGCAAATTTTCGCTATTTTAGCAAACTTTTGCGAATTTTCGCGTTAAATTTACTGATAAAATGTGTGCCCATAACTTCTTTCAAATTTGCATTTTTTATTTTAAACGCATTCAATAAATATGTTTACATTTCATTTTAAATTTCTTTAACTTTCATTTGAGGCGTCGCAAAATTCCCTGTCGACTAAAACAGGGACAATTCTGCTTGACGTCGACTTAATAGCGCCTTAGAAAATATCAATTAACGTCAATAGTAATCGATAATTGCCAATAACGACTCAGAAAATTCCATTATAGTTTAGGTGACGTCGGCTTGTATCGACGTTGACTTTCATAATAGGGGTGAATAATGATATGGTTGCCCTATGTTTACATTTGTCCTTCAATTTGTGCTGAAAAAGGTCAGCAAGAAAAAGAAAGCCAAAAACATGAAAAATATTGACTTTGGATTTCATGAAGAATTCTTGAAAAAAAGTATGAAAAACAGAAGTAAGGAAAAACATGTAAATCAGTTTAAATAGATAATCATTCAAAACAAACTTTGATCCACCAAGTAAAAAATAACATTTGGTTTAAAGATTGATGTTTGACTATTGACTGCCAGTCGTCGTCAATGGCGGTGAATGTTAAACGGCAAACCCCTCTGAAGAGATTGTGTGGTTACAATCGAAACATGTCAGGGCAACTTGTCCGTGGAAACCTGGGCTCAATTCCCAGTTCAGTTAAGAATAGGGTTTTTTTCCGGGATTTACCGTCCCGGGAATTCCCGGGAATTTCAATTATTTTATTTCCCGTTTTCCCGGGATTTTTCTTGCGGGATCCCGGGAAATAAAAAATTCCTCATCATTTGAGAAAATAGCTATTTATACTTTGAAATTTAGTTTTATATTCTCTATAAATTAGCATCTGTGGATGGGTTGTGGATTAGATCAATTACAAGAAGTGAGTACATGTATTTAAATCAATGTCTCCTGATGCAATAAATCTACTAAAAGCAGAATGGGCAGTGCAACAGTTGATAATTATTACATTTAGTGAAGTGAAGAGTTAATAAAGTACATTAATTCAAAATAAGATGCAGGCAGTAAAGTTTCATTGTCCATTAACAAGACTTAAAAATAGGAGATACCTAAACATATCGCTCCTTTATTGCAACATAGTCATATCTACAAAAGCAAACGATCTTGGCAAAATGCGATTAAAGTTTTCAAAATGTACCGATTTAAAAATATATTTTGCTATAACTCCGGCTCAGTTTGAGATATAATAAGAGATGGTATGAAGGAAAACTTTGCTAAAGTTACTTAAAATTTTGAGATATGACTATGATGCAATGAAGGAGTGCTAAGTTTATTAGGTGATAAGCACAAATTTTCAATTTCAATTTGTGTTGGTTTATTTACCCGTGAAGTGCGGGGAAACCGAAATAAAATAACATTTTGGAAACTCGTGTAAGATACTACAACATACAACTTGAAAAACACATTGTCCTAAAGATTACAAATGGACCTATGAAATGAAAACGTTTGTAAGAATCAGTCCGGTTGATGCTATTTTTGCATCAACCTTGACAAACATTTGACTGATATAGACGTTGTTTGTAAAAAAGAAAAAATTGCTTCTGATTGTGAATCCGAAGCATGCTACAACGGTGCACTTTTTACTATTTGTCCAACCTCGGTAAAAAATGAACAAAATTTTTCGGAACCATGATAATTAGTAAATAAAATCAGGAATATACTTTTTGACGACTTACTAAGCGCTTTGAGTGTGTCAGAAAGTTATTTCCTAAGCCGTTAAAAAATGTTATATATTTTTTTAAAATATTTTATTAATAAACTTTTTGATCTCATATCTTGAGTACCTCAATTTTTATTTTGTTTTTATTATTGTTTTATGAATTAAATTGTTATGTTTATGTTATCTTTTTATCTTGTATCCAGAGCATAATAATACTGAATAAAAGCATAATAATAGGGAATAAAGGCGTGAGGTAATAATAACTTAAGTTCCTATTTAAATCTTCAATTAATTTTTTAGTATTGAACCATTTCATTTACTTTCTTTGTAAACAAGTTCCCTTACGTTTTTTTATAAAAATTTTTTTCATTAATTAATAACAAAATTTACTTTGTATTATTTATATGGAGCGGGATCCCGGGAAATTTTTTTCGCAAAAGTCCGGGAAAAAAAACTCTAGTTAAGAATAAAAATTATCCATTAATTTTAATTTATTTCATGTTGTAAAATTCCTTTCTTCATAAAAATAATTATAATTTAATGAAAATTAAATTCAATATACTTATATATAGCCGGATAAAAATTTCAAAATTTGAATTAAAAAACATAAACAGTTTAATTGAATAACCACAATACTAACTAAAACAAAAATTATAAAAATGTTTTTGTTTTCTTTAACGTTTTTCCAAGTGTCATTTTTACACCATTTCACTTAAAAAAGCCCCTGCAAAAATTTCACCACAGAATCAAACAAAATAAATGTTTCCTGTTGTAATTATAAGTCATCAACATACAATACTGGGAATTGTTGGTGGAGAAACTCAATAAAACAAAAAAGGAAAAAAGAACATTAAAACACATGTTCTTTTCTTCTCCCGATCTATGAGGGTCAAGACTTATGGCCATAGATGTCACTGATAACACAAACTTTAATGTTGGTGCGTCTTTTTAGTTGTTTGTTCTAATACCTTCTCCCAAGACTTTTGTTTGTTCACAAGTATGTTAAACCTTAAAAAACTATTAAAAAAAAAACAGCAAAAATTATGGTCAGAAAACACATGTACGAATATGCAAAAATTTGTTTTAAGCAAGTAAATGGCCCCTACGCAACAATGTTCGTTCAAAGAGAAAAACAATGGTTTTAGAAGAAAGCAAATGTTTAAGCAAAAGAAAAAACATTGTTATATTAGTGGGATAAAAGAGTTAAATAAACACCCTAAAAATCGATTTTTAGCCATTTTGCAATATCAACAAAAAGATTGCTAAAGAGTATTTTTTTATTGAATATTTGTAAGAAATACATATCGCACACCTAGTTCAAAAGAGACTCAACTTAAAATGTTTATTCGTGTATATATGCTTAAACTATGTACAATACACTTGTTTATCAATAAAAAAAAACATATCAGTGTATTTTGTTGTTGTGAACTGTTACTAAAAAACAGTTATGTCGTTCTTTTTGTTTCAATTGGTACAAAATGGCAGTTCATAAAAGTGTCTTAATAGTCTTTATTCGAGTTGTGACACGTTTGATAAAAAAAATCACTGTGGGAGTTTATATTAATAAGACTTGTGTTAGTTTAGAATTTGCAAAAGTGTCAAAACTTGAAAAGAATTCAGCAAAAGTGACATAACTCAAAATAATTTGGTAACTTGTGCAAATAATACATCATCAAAAATGACACAACTTAAAATCGTTCATTATCTAGTGCATAAATATCTAAAAAAAGACTTTCCAGATCATAATCTGTATGGATTTTCTTCAAAATGTTCCAAAGACTTGTTTTTAACAATTTTTTTTAGGTTAAAAACAGTTTTTTTCGATTTCTAATATATTAAGTTTTTTGAGTTAAGTCACTTTTGAACTAGGTGTGCGATAACTTAAGCCTTAAGCTAAGAAATGTGTTATGATTACTATTACAAAAGGCTTATTAATAATTGTTTAATAACGAAAACTGATCCCTTGCGATAATATTACTTGTCTATAATATAATATAATGTTAGCCTAGAAGTCTTATTATAGAATTAGCTTACAGAAAAATACTTTTGTTATCTATAATAAGATTAAATTCTTTACGAACACTCTGGTTTTTTATATGACATATTTTCAAAATTAATTACTTTTTTTAAATTATGCACTGTTAAAAACTTTTTAAAACACTTCACTCTTCGAACAAAACACAAAGACTGAAAACTTTAACTTATAATACAACATTAAGGCACGCGTCAAATAACGGTACATCATTCTCAAAAACACTTACAAAACTATTGCGAGAATAAGTCATTTCCAACCATATTGGTTGTTATGTTGTAGGAAATCTCTTACGATAAGCTTATTCTACAACTCATTTACATTTTGCTCAGTTTTGGTTTGTTAGATTACTTCATTTTTTCGAGCAATAATAACGTATACCTTAATGAAAAGTCTCTTAGGGGAATCGAACACTCACACTTATAGGCTAGCTCAGTACCAAGGAAACTACAAACGCTACATATTTTATTTGGGGTTAAAACACGAGTCCGAAGTTTGTTTTTATTAAAGTTCTCGTTTATCTGTACAGGTATAGACCGCCGCAGTATTTAGCCTGCCTTAAGACAACGGGCATTTTCGTGATTATTTAAAAAACTTATATAATTATTACAATATCATTATAGTTGTTGAAATTATTTGAGTTTTATTTTTTTAATGTTACAAACTTTTACAGATTTCCTAAGGATAGTTGTAAAAATTAAAAAGAAACACTTTTATTTGTTAAATTGCATTTTTTTTTCTCAAATTTAACAATTTTATTTAACAATTCATATTACAGTAGGTTCCGCAAAGCTTTAAAAGCTTGTCTGCAGAGATAACTAAATCATAAATAAAGCATAAATATCTATGTAAATTTGACAATTTTCATAAAAACCCTTGCGTTTTTGAATTGCAGCCCGGCATCTTGCATGTCTATTTTAAAAGATCCATCAAAAAAATCCACTAATGCCCAAATTGATTAGTTATAACGAACATTACACAGTGCGACAAATGGCATGGGCCAATGATCGGTGGAAATTTTCCTTACCAGGAAAAGTTTTATCGGCCAAAATTACGTTTTTTTCGTGTCCCGACGTATCGCTGGTCTAGGAATCGCGATATATCGGTTTTAAATTAGTAAGTATCATAAAGCGGAAATTTCTATTATCTTAATATTCGAATAGCGCAAAGTGATGTTCAGCATAGTTTATTGAGCTTAACGCCGCCTACAATATAGTCTATAAAGGAAAGCGGAATTTTCGTTTTCCTTGAGTAGGACCCTGGAAAAGCAATTTTTCGTTATTTTTCGCTAAAAACTCAATTTAAATTATCATAAAAGTGTTTTTTTTTTTTAGAATAGGAAAAAAGCAATCAAAGCCTAATGTCAGTGTGGGACTTTTTTTAGAATAGGAAAAAATCAATCAAAGCCTAATGTCAGTGTGGGACTTGCACCACTTTAAACTCCTCTCGTCCACACAGTTTACTCTCATGGAATTACCGCTAAGTTTATAGTCAGGAAGCTGTCTTGAGCATTTAGCTACTAAGACTTTTTTTAAGCAGAGCGTGTAGCTCATATATGGGTTCTTATCGATCCTCTAAGGATCGTTAGGTCATTTAAAATCCATTCAATTGAGCTCTGTCCGCAGCTAATGCTTTAATTTCGTTCCAGCTTAAGTTGTTTCTGGCAGCTTCCATTTCAATGGAGATTCTTGTGACGTCCTCTATTGGTCTTCGCAAGGCATGTCCAATCCCGAGCCGCTTTCGTCTTAGAATTTCAATATTTATTGGGGTTGGTTGCTTTTTTTTCCATAGTCTCTCATTTTATATAGTTTGCGGCCAGACACTTCTTAAGATTCTGCGCAGGCAGCGGTTAATAAAAACTTGAAGGGATTTTGTGTCAGGTGGGGCTGCATTCCAAGATGCGCATCTGTAAATTAGTACAGACTTGATGCAGGAGTTAAATATTTGGATTTTTGTTCTTCTGGATATATGTGGAGACCGCTTGATGAGATTTAGGAGACTAAGGGAATAATTACCCTATTTGAGCGATTTTTAACATCGTCGCTGGAGCCTCCAGTCGCAGTTAGTAGACTGCGCAATTAGCAAAATTCGGTAACACCTTCTATTTCACCTCAGTTTATTGATTTGTTAATTGATTAATTTATTAGCATCACTTTCTTTTGGTTTTCTTATAGGATAAGTTTCAGGTTTAGGTCAACCACGTTTTGTCATTAAACATATCGTTTACAATAATCTGCGAAGACTTTTTCTTTTACATAATCGGGCATGTTCTAGAAATCGAAATGAAGTGGAATTGAAATCTCCAATAATCGTATAATTATACAGTGTTTTATTTTTGTTGTTGGTAATTTTCATACAAAAGTTTTGAAAAATGCTGTAATTATACCAGGCCTGGAAATGTTAGATTGGTTGGGTGAATTTGTAAAAAGCAGTTTTAAATGTGATAACTAGGGATGAGATTTTCATGCACTAAAAAATCGAAAATATGCGCATAAAATATGCACTAAAAACTCCAAAATATTCATTAAAAAAAATAAAAAAATAGCACTAAAAACTTGAACATTTTCAATTCAAGAGCGTTTGCTTTTTTAATTTTATTTAAAACAAAAAAATTAAAATTTCTATTGTTGTTTTTATTCTATTGTTATTCATAGGTATACTATATTTAAAACTTAATTTAAATAACTACATCATTTAATCTTTTGTTTGCATAATCAATACATTTTTATATCATCAAAAGTAAACCTTTGTCTGTTAAAAAGCTTTTGTACATGGAAAACTATCTCTCAACGTCGACCGAAGTTGAAGCATACTTGAAGGATGCCATTTCATTTGGAGAATATTAATTTTCTAATTCAGATTCCAGATCAAAAATAGTTGAAATTTGTTTTATTTTTTAAAATGCCATATTTTTTGCAAAACATTTTTTGTTTTTAATTTTTCCTTCCTTTCTGTCAATTGGTTTTAGTTGACAATTAAGTAAACTAAATCCCTCCAATTTAGTTATTGTTTCACAAATGTCTCTGAAGTTTATTATTGAATTTTCTTCTAATCTTCTCTGCAAATCGGTGTAACCCATGTGCCAAGAATGAAATATGTAACAGTTTTGGAAAAATTGTTTAAGGCAAATTGTCAGCCTTATCCATGTTAGCGGCTGCATCGGTTAAAAATTTAGCGATCTTTTGTCGAAATCTTGTATTTTAAGCAGAGCTCCAAAATAATTTATTTTTTGACGATTTCTTTTTTTATACAATTTTGAAATTTTTTGAAGAACTTTTTTTTATAATATGGAAATTTAAAAAAATATATCACTTAAAAATGCTAAAATATGCAAAAATATGCATATAAAATCAAAGTATGCAAAAATATGCATTTCAAACAAAATATGCAACAATATGCAAAAACAAATCAATGCCATTTTAACGCAAAATTTAATGATTCGGAAAGATAATTGGTCGTCATCGATCTTAGACTATCGACAAAAAACATGCATTTGCATGGAAATCGCATCCCTAGTGATAACAAACACCACAAATTTAATTCTTTGTAATGAATAATTTTATTCAATTTCAATTTAATTTTTTAGCTTTATTAATTTAAATTGCTTATCATTTCACATCGAAATAAAACTATCATACCCATAATAAAAACCAAGAGTGAAGTTAAAAATTATTACTAAAATTTATTAATTTCCTTTTAAGTTTAAATTTATATATATAGATAAGCTCACTGTTTATTGTTGTTGTTTTTGTTAAAGCTTTGATATGGTTTCAAGAGAGACTTTCGCTTATAAGCAATTCTTATTCGCTTAACAGTTTTTACTTGTTTAATATCTTTAGTTTTACTAAAATCTTTGGATGAAGTTTCCTCACGATCTGGCCTAAGCAACTAGCACCCAGTGAAATGCGCATAGGAATAGCTTATCCCTTCAACAATAAATCTCAGTGTTTTTATCAAGAATAAAAATTGGGAATTAAGCACGACTAACAAAAAATATTAAATTTAAGTATTTATTTATCAAAGTTTTTCTTGGGATTGAAAAATTTTTTAATTAAAAAGGTTTCGTTTAAATGTGCTACGTTCCCATTTCATACTATTGATAAACTGAAATTTATTGTTGAAGGGATAAGCTATTCCTATGCCCATTTCACTGGTTGCTTAGGCCAGATCGTCAGGAAACTTCATCCAAAGATTTTAGAAAAACTAAAGATATTACACATATAAAACTGTTAAGCGAATAAGAATTATAAGCCACAGTTTTACTTGTAACAATATCAAAGCTTAAACAAAAACAACAACAATAAACAGTGAGTTTATCTTTTCTTACAGTCCCGGCTACAATTGGTTGATTTTTTGTCAACTCTAAATGTGGTTGTAAGTGGGAAAAGAAACAACAAAAACAAATTTCTTTATTTTATTTTGCCAGTTCAGTTTTATTTATACTGCCACATGCATATTAGTTATCAAAGTTTTTCTTGGGATTCAAAAATTTTTTAATTAAAAAGGTTTCGTTTAAATGTGCTACATTCACATTTCATACTATTGATAAACTGAAATTTATTGTTGAAGGGATAAGCTATTCCTTTGCGCATTTCACTGGTTAAGTATTTATTGGTTTTTATTAGGTAAACACAAATTTGTTGAAATTATTAAATAGTTTACTGAAAGTGAATTGACAACAAAATTGAATTGACACGTTTAATATTTGACATTTGGCAATATGAAGGATAAAGTAACAATACAGCAAGTTTGTCTGTTCACAATTGCATAAGCAAAAATCTTATTTGTTTTCTTTATTATTTGCCACTTTCTTTTGTTTCAATATATTTACATAACTCCGTTTATGTAAATAAAAATGCAAATTTTTTATTTCATTTTTTCTCAATGTTTCGTGAATTTTATGATCACTTCTTCAGGGGATCCGTCTATTTATATAATTTCTTTTTATATAAACGGAGTTGGGCCTCAACAGCTAGATATATAGAAACAAATAAATATATATAAAAAAAATCTTATTTTTTCAAACGATTCACAGAGGGGTTAACAGTACCAAAAACTAAGATTAATTCAAAAATAAAGTTAGTTTTTCGTATAAGTATTTGGTACCATATAAAAGTAGATAAAATTCAACACGAAAAACTATTTTTGTTATAGTTGTTGCCAAAGTTGAATAATATTTTATAATTTGGAAATATTTGTTAAAAAGTGAAAATCATGATATTTTAATTGCGATTTGAGAGAATTGTTTCTTAGAAAAAACTATTTTTTTTTTAAATGGATCCATCAACTTCAGGTATTTAACTAATTAATTAATAAACTTTTGTAAAGTAAAATATTGAGGAAGTATTTTTACTTTTTATTTTTTTAAATTGTCAAAAAAAATGATTTTTTTTAAAGAAATTTTGATTTTCAAAATTTTTGTGAGAATACTTGGGCAAAACTTTTTATATTTTCTTAAAATATGGTATTTCAACTTGCATAATAAAAAAAAAAATCTTGCCCGTTTTTGCCCCATTTGATAATATATGAAATTTTGTGAAACACATTAACTTTTTTTTTTTTTTTTTTTTTTTTTTTTTTTTTATTTATTTATTGTCTATGGATTAATCCTTACAGACATTTTAAACATTAAAAATTACACTTAAATAAAATAGACTATAACTAACATTTGATTACATTACACAAATTTTATGATCAATTAAGAAAAGCAATTATTAATCTACTTATTAACTTTGGATCCAACGAATAATCAATAAATAATTAATAAATAATAATTGATTGAAAGTGTTACACATTCTTCTAAGAGGGTCAGCATCACCATAATTAGCTCTAAAAAATTTAATGGATAATGGTATGAAATTTCGAGATGGTCGTTGAGGAATATTAAATGAAATCTCATTAATTAAAAATCCAGCGCAGATATCACCATTAATAATGTTCAGAATAAACGATACATTCAGCATTGTTCTACGACTTTTTAAAGTAGGGAGCTTTATCAGAGCCAGTCGAGATGTGTATGAGGGCAACATTAGTGGGTTAAAATGTAAACCGCGAAGACAGAAGAGCAGAAATTGTTTCTGTACAGATTCAATTAAATTTGAATAAGTTTGGTAAATGGGGTCCCATATAATCGATCCATATTCAAGAATCGGCCTTACAAGTGCCATATATAAGGTTTTTGTAATATACCCAATTGCCCAGCGTTTTATGTATCCAAGTGTTCCTCTAGCTTTATTTATCATAAACGTAATATGCGAATTAAAGCTAAGTTTAGGGTCAAGTAGTATTCCAAGGTCAAGGAAATTTTCAACTGCATCAACTTGAATACCACCTAGGAAGTAATATACTATATACTTGTTGTTTTTTCTGTTTTGTTTCGTTTAAATGATTACACTACGTCACAAAATTTCAACAAGGTCGTGACCAAATAGATCTGACAGCTAATCTTTATGTTAAATTTTCCTCTGAATCGGAATATGAAGTCAGAAAGTAGAACAGTTTTTGAGATATTCCAAAATAACCGTTATTTGCGTTTTTAAAAAGATGATGTGACTGAAATGCAAATATCTTAAAAAAATTTAAACGGATTATGTATTTCTTTCTTTTTAGTGAAAAGTTATAAAATTTCTAAAATAACCATGAATTGCTAGTTAAGATTTAAGATCATTGAAAATTTTATGATTTTGTTCAATTTTGCTCTTTCCAAGTTATTTTTTTTAACCAATGATTACAAAATGTTCATGTTTTATGGCATGCGACATTAGATTATTTTAATATGAACATTTTGCGCCCAACAATACATCGATTGGTACAAAAATGAAAAAGCTACAAAAGATTTAGTAAATTATGGTAAAAAACTACATAATTTAAATTTACCACAAACAGCGCTTGATTTGCTTATTTTGCTAAATGTTTCCGATGTTGATGATGATAACATTTAGATTATGATTTTGATAAAGCTGAAGGTGAAGATAATTATAAAGATGATTTTTATTTCCATATTTTAGCAATGAATGTGCCTTGATTTAAAAAAAAAAACATATTGTTCGAAAAATATACAATGATTTTTTTTAAGTTTTTAGTTTATTTAATAAAACAAAATTAAAATTCCACTAAAATTTTACAACAAAAGTTTTTTTATTAATCAATATACACAAAATCCAAAAATAATTTGTTGTCATAAATTACAGGCTTTACTGAAATAATCCTCGTTTTGCATATGTTTCACCTTACTGTGTGATTTTCAAAATCTGGGGTCTTAAAATTTATGTACATATCTAAACTCTACAATAAGTTAATTCTTCAAGATGTTTTTATTATGCTAAAATTATTTTTAAATCAAATAATTAGTACACCTGTTATTATCACTATTTTGACTTCGAGCCCAAATTAAAGCTTAATTCAAAATTAAATTTGTTTCCCATAAAACCAAAATTCCCACAAACATTCCTTCCTAAAACCCAGTTGCAAACAATAGCAAAAGTCTTAATAGACCGTTCAATTGGTGGGTTCATAGCAACAGCAAAAAAAAATATATAAAAAAATAAATATGTAGGTCTTTTGAAGATAAAAAGTAATATAAAATATAGAAAAGAAAAATAACATAAGTGGTCACTTGGTTACTGGGTTCTTTTCATTTCGGAATACAATAGAAGATTTTTTTTTTTTTTTTTGTTTGCCGCTATTGTATCCATGTCGTTGATGGTGATAAGGTGTGGTTGTAGATTGGTGTTGTGGAACAAAACGACAACAAAAATAAACGCGAATAAAAGTAACAATATTTTTTATGGTCAACACTAGACATTTAAAGGTTCCCAGTTGTTTTATCTTTTTGGCCACATATTGCAGACATGTGTCTTAAGGATCGAAACAAATGCAAACCTAATAAACGTTTCTTTATTAATATTTTTGGTATTTTTTGTTTTTGGTTATTTTACACAAGTTGCACAAGAAACACAAAAAAAAAGGAACATAAACATGAATTAAGATTGATGAGTGTGCCAAATATTTTCTTATTTCGCGGTTAATTCGCCAAATGGTTACAAGTTGTAGTCAGAAAGATTTGAGCACAAATACAAACTTACATATGTAAGAATGTGTTGTATAAAGTCGTTTTTGTTTGAACATTTCTGAGCACACCCAGTTGGAAATTTAGAACAATTTTCTTTCACTGCATATTTGAAAAACTTTTTTAATCTATTTCACATCTATAGTAAAACTAGAAAAAAATTCATAATATTGAAAGTTTTTTGTAATGCGAGAAGCCTAGAATTGGCCGCACTTTCTTCTGTGCCAGCAAGTTTGACAGCTTTAATTGTTTTGATGTAAGTTTGGTTTGGCAATTTATCATGAAGAAACTTACGCCAGAAGAAAGCTTGGAAATTGTTAAATCTTTATTTAGTGTTTAGTGTTTTTATCAAAAATAAAAATTGGGAATTAGGCACGAGAAACAAAATCTTGTTAATTAAAAATTTTTTATTCCCAAAAATTTGTTTGATAATAAACTGGCAAGTGCACGGCTTGAAAAAATTCACTGGCAACCTGCTTTATTTTTTGCGAAAACAATAAAGCAAGTTGTTTTTGTTTTTATTTTGTTTTTTTCCTAACCTACTTACAACTACAATTAATGTTTGGAGAATTCCAACCAATTGTAGTGGGGAATATAAGAAAAGATAAACTCACTGTTTATTGATGTTGTTTTTGTTTAAGCTTTGATATTGTAACAAGTAGAACTGTTGCTTACAAGTTTTATTCGCTCAACAGTTTTATTTGTATAATATTTTTAGTTTTTCTAAAATCTTTAAATGAAGTTTCCTGATGATCTGGCCTAATCAGCCAGTGAAATGCGCATATATATATATATATATACATATATATGTCCTTTATTTATTTAAATACAATATAGATACAGCGTGTAACATAAAAATACTTAAATAAATTGTTCACGAAGAACATAGGGCGTCAAATGCGCATAGGAATAGCTTATTCCATCAACAATAAATTTCAGTGTTTTTATCGACAAAAAAAAATTGGAAATTAAGCACGACAAACAAAATCTTATTAATCAACAATTAAATCTTTAAAAAATCCAATTCATAAATTTCCTATTGGCTCGTTTAACAAAATGATCATCTATCAATTTCTTTATTCGCCTGCATTAAAAATTCCACTTATTCTTCAACTCTAACTCTCCCTGTATCTTTATACAATTTAACTCGGCTCCAACTTGATTTATTGACATTTTAACAAATTTAATATATTGACCTTTTGTGTACAGGATTTCAAAGTGTCTAACCCCTTTGAGCGATTATGGACAATGATGCGAATAACAAGCACAACAAAATCTTAACCAACAAATTCCAAAAGACTGAAGCATTTAACACACATTTTCTTAATTCGAAGACAATAGAAGGATTTTAAAAAAGCAATCAGTTTTGTTTTTGTAATATTAAATGTTAAACTATAGCGTTTATCCAATAGAATTACATTTATTTGACTTATTGTAAAAAAATACTTTTTATAAAGTTCGCATTCAATTAAAAAAAATTACCTACACTGAAAGAATTTTCTTCACAGATCCAATGGATTTTGATATTAATCCAATGAAAAATTACATTAAAATTCAACCTATGTAATGTTTCATTGAATTAATGAAGAATGTTACTTTAGACCCCGTTAATGAAATGTTTCATAAAATCGATAAAAATTTTGGTTTGTTTAATGACATAAATTCATTAAATTACTGATTAAATTTGGTCATTTTTATGACCATATATATATATCTATGTTTATTTATTTTAGCCATTTCAATGTGCGTTTTGAGTTGTTGTAAATTTTATTTTTTTTCCTGTTTCAAATCATCAAGTTATATTAATTTTATTTCGTTTATATATTTCTGTTACATCATGTTATGTTTTACTTGTTTAAGCTTACCTTTTATTAAATTGTATATACGACCTTCATCTTGCTTCTTTCCATTTTGCTGGCTTGTACTACTACGTAAATTTTGTGTATTTAAATTAACAGTTTAAGAAAAAAGAATGTAAGAATTGTTTGCTCTTGTTTTTTCTTTTTCGTTGTATGTTTTTGAGCCTTTTACTAACATTTAGCTAGATTCAGTGTTTCGCTATCGTTATGAATTTTTTCATTGATGTTATGAAACATTGAAATTTACAATTGATTTCATATATTTTCATGTCTTTCGCTTAAAATGGAATTAAAATACGTTTTTACAGCAGTTATAGGAAGAACATATTTTCTTGTTATAAGTATTTTGAAGTTAGAGAACTTTATCTTGTTTTCATTGATTTAGTGACATTGTTCATGGAAAATATGAAGTTAATCTTTTTTTCATTAACTGGAAAATATTTGAATACATTAATTAATAGTTTATTTTAATCTTAAAAAACCTATTGAAGTGATGTTAAACAATTAGTTGAATTTTTCTTTTGAAAGAGATTAAGATTAAAAGATAAAGTTGTTATTAATTTAATGAAAAATTTTACCAAATTATGAAACTCAATTTCATAGTGGTAATGAAATTGCTTCATTATTTCTGTAAAATGTCATGTCCGTAATGAAATTTTTCATTGGATTAAAGAAAAAAAATTATTAAAATTGATTCATTAGATTTATGAAGCATAATTCTTTCAGTGTAGGAAATCGTCAGAGTCTGACAAGTGGTTTCGGGTCTCGGAAATAACTGTTCGCCTCCATGTTATCTTAAGCACAAAGTTCAAACCTTTACAAACCGATGTTAACGAAACATATTAAAGATTTCATGGCCTAAAAAAGTCGTCACCGACGAACAGCTTTTTCAAATCGCCGGTTAAGACAATATCAATAATCAAATAAAATGTTTGGATATAACCATAAGTTGTGGCTTCTTGATGGGTGGCTTAAGTATTCATAATATGTTTACATTACACATTTTTCTTTGAAAATATGGAAAAATGTATTGCTTTTCGTAGGACGTGTTTATCTTTAATATGTTAGTGCTAAAATTTGACAACATTTCTATTAAAACAAGCAAAAGTGCTGTATATTTAGATTTCAAAAATAGGCTTTATATAATCTCTATAAAATATGAACCAATATAAATGATTCATTGCGGCTTAAGGCCTACTTAGAATACTTCGAGGGTACGTTTTATATGGGACAAAGTTGAATGATTTTATTTCTAATCATACTTAACTTAATTGCACCTGGTTTCAATAGAATACATATTATGATTTTTGGGTCGGGGTTTTATATTGGTTCTATGGTAAATTGTGACTCATCACAAAACTTAGTAGAGTGATTTTTAATATAAAAAAATTTAAACCACACACTCAAAAGAAAAATTAATCCATCCGTTCTCAAATCAATCCGAAGCGGTATTAATAGTACGGTGAACACAGATTTTCTTTAATCAAGTACAGAAAGATTGATTGATTTATCGTGAAATACATAACTTATCTATATTCAATTCCGAATGTATAATTAAAATAATCCCAAAATGAGATTGATTTAAGTAAAACTAAGATTGAACCAATCTCAAAATGCGCTTCATTCAAGTATTATAAACCAAAAGTGAAATTAGAAGGATAATTTTATTATGATTGATTTACTTACCGGTTTTACACCTTACAGGATTTGACTTATAAACCACCAGCACCATTCCCGATATGGTTTTTCTTTAAAAACTTAATGTACTTAATGTGGGGACTGTAAGAAGAGATAAATTGATAATTGTTGATATTTTTGTTTAAACTTTGATATTGTTACAAGTAGAACTGTTGCTTACAAGTCTTATACGCTTAACAGCTTTTTTTGGTTTAATATTTTCAGTTTTTCTAAAATCTTTTTGGATGAAGTTTCCTGACGATCTGGCCTAAGCAACTAGCAACCAGTGAAATGCGCATAGGAATAGTTTATCCCATCAACAATAAATTTCAGTGTTTTTATCAAGATTAAAAATTGGGAATTAAGCACGAATAAGAAAATCTTTTAAACATAAACATATCTAACAGAAAATATGAACTAACGGAGAACTCTTACTTGCAATTTTACTTTTTAAACATGAAAATAATGTGTTTTCGTCTTGTTCTGTTATTTCTGCACACAACAAGCAAATCTTTTATTAACTACTTTTGTGGTGTTGTTGTAGTATCTGCAACAAACTTTGATAAGTTAAATGAGATTAAAACGCTCACTTTGTAATTTTACTCTTTTTGTGCACCAAATTTTAATACAGTAATATAATTTGGAAGCCTTTGAGGCGCCTTCAAGAGCTTTTCGGAAGGCGCATTTAAACAGTTAAAGCCAACACAAAATTCTCTTAGTGTAATTTTAAGTCTCACAAAACTAAATATTACCAAATTTTACCACATCATTTTTTATACGTGTTTAAATGCTTACCGAGAGTAGGCTTTGTTAAGGACCGATTATCATAAAGTTTTATGGCGTTATTTCTAGCCATATAAATATTAGGGTATTCATCCGATTGACCGATTGACGGTTAACCGATTAATTACTACCCGATTAACTGATCGGTTAATTTCAAATTGGCTTTTTTCGGTTAACGATTAAACCGGTTAATTTCAGACGATTAACCGATTAACCGATGTAATAAAAATTTAATTTTTTGTGGTATTATAACATAATTTTTTGTGTTTTTATTATTTCTTTCGTCTCATATAAAGGTATGTGTTTAGAATATATTTTTTCATAAAAACAAAGATTTTCTGTGATCTTCACTTCAACACATTTTCCGCCGACCGATTTCAATGTTCAATAAACAGGAATGTGGGGAAAAATAGGTTAAATGTTTGATTGCCAACACCTTTTTTTTTGTTTCATGTACTTTTTATATGTACATATGTGTTTAGTTATTTGTTTCTCCTCATACCTTCTCATATCAGTCTTTTAACAAAATCAACCGAAACGACTAGAAGTGTTAAACATTTTTAAAAATTAAATAGGACTCTAAGGGCATAATGGAATATTTTATATGTTTAGAGAAATCCTGAAAAAGGACTGAGAAATAAGATATTGATTTACGATAAGTGAAAGAATTTTTTCTAAGTCGTTTTGTCAAAATTAAAGAAAAGAATTGCTTTACTCCAAAACATTTAAACCAAATTACTTTTCTAAAAGATTATTTTATAAGATCTCCTATTATTATTGAAATAACTAATAAAATTATCTCATTCTATTTTTTTATAAATACTTACTTGGGGGATTCACAAGGCAGTCATAAAGTTGTAAAGTGTTATGTCTTTAAATAATTACTAGAAATATATATCGAAGGATTAATATGCAAACCGGCTAAATCCACTTTTTATGTAAATTGAGATTTTGATGCCGTGTGGTAGAGAAATTTACGCCTCGTCGACCAGCATGTAGTTTTTCTTCTATTTAAGTCTTGAAGTGTGTAAAACTAATTGTATTTTTATTTTCAATCAAGCTGCAAATAGAAAAAATAAAAAGTTTTTGGTCTCTCCTGTGAAATATGCTGAAAGGAAGTTAGCAGGTTTGCATATGAAGCCGACGATGTGACTGTTGTGGGCTACCGCTTATAATTTATATATCTACTGTGCAGTTATGATGAGCGCAGCATTAAAATTTTTACCTTCTGAATCCCCCAATTATGCATTATGTAATTGAAAAATGCATATTACATATTTATGAATTGTTTTTTTGTTTGCTCGTTTTAGTTCAAGAATTTTAATGTTTGGTATGTTATTGTTTGTTTTACTAATTAACTCCAAATAATAAATAATTAATGAATTTCTATATATTGAAATTACTTAATTTATGCAAAAAAAACTTTATTAATCGGTTAACCGATCAAAAACAAAATTAACCGATTATTGACCGATTAAACCAAAACCTCGGTTAATTAATCGAGCGATTAACCGATTAAAGCAAAAGGTCGATTAAATGAATACCCAAATAAATATTAATTGGATAAAATTTCACCACAATATCATTATCTGTGCCGGTTTTATACGAAATAAAGTTTTTTTCCGACAGTGGTGTTTATATGGGTTAGGTTAGGTTCAACGGGCAGACATAGAGAGACACCTCACTTGGGTTTAACATTGGTGTCTTTGTGATACCCAGCGCTAATGCCCATCCTATAGAGCAGTTACTCAGATGGCGTCACTGCAAAGTACAACCAATTCGTCTTCCATATGAAGAGAAGAAGCGATTAGAGTTCTATCCTAGATAGATCCTCCAAGCAGGCAAACACCGGTTCTCCCAGGTAAGGCTTTTTATGCGGGCTATGTTAAATTCTTCATTGGTATTTACAAAATGTACTAGTATGACTTTTAGTCATATAAAACAAATGTATGTCAAATAACAATCGGTGCTTTTCGCCGCTTATTTACGTAAGTTTTTGTAACAAAAATATAAATGTTTAGGGATGTTGTTCCACTTTTAGGTATATTACGCCTTTCCTACGGCACCAATTTTGCTGGATTTAAGCTCCAAGCTGCTTAGGAGAGCTAGAACCGGTTCCACAGAAAAATTGTTTTTTTCCTTTTAAGACCTTCGAAAGTGAGCGTGATTTCAAAAGAAGAACAGATGAACAGACAGACAGATAGACGGACGGACACGGCTGAATGAACTAAGAATTACTCATTGCCCCAGAATATGGGGTCTTAAATGAATACTAAAAAAGCTTCGCACGGAATGACAAACTTTTCGATCGAAAACGGATGACAACACAACTGAAGTTGAATTGCCAGCATCGAAATCAGGCAACGCCGCTCATGGCCAAAATATGCAACATTTTATTTCTTTTATTTTTGATTTAACATGAGCGGCGTTGTCTGGGGCCAAATTGCGGCTTTCGAGATCGATCGAAATTCCCATTTAAATTGTTTTGTAATTTCGATCGATATCGAATGCGGTAATTTGGCCCCTGATTCGCTGCTGGCAACTCAACTTCATTTCAGTTGTCATCCGAAATCGACCCATTAGTTTACCCTCTTTACCACTAGAGGAAGAGGGTATACAAAATTGTTAGAATTTGACGAGTTGTTTTATTAAAATAATTTTTCAATTAAAAAACCCATCAGTGTCGGAAAAGGTTTTTTTTTTAAAAATTTAGTAAGAGCCTATAAAGTTTTCTATGGAAAATTTGTTAAAAATCTGGTAAATATTTCTCAAATAGAAACTGGGAATTATTTCCTTTCGTAGGTTACTTTATATTATATTCAACATTTTTTTTTTTTTATTTATCGAATTTATTCTATGAGTTAAATTTCAGTTATGTATTTTATAAGGCTTTTTAACTCATAGAATAAATTCGAAAAATAAAAAAAAAAAAATGTTGAATATAATATAAAGTAACCTACGAGGAAATAATTCCCAGTTTCTATTTGTTAAAATAGTTGAGTTAAATACATTCAATTTATAAAGTATCACTATCCAGTGTGACACAAAGAATGCTGACGAAGGCCGTAGCGGGCCAGAAAATGCATTACATTCTGCTGGTGTCTAATAATTGTAAATTTTTCTGTGCATACAATATACTTCATTGCTATCCAAAGGATAGCGTAGGTAAAATGTAACAAGAAGATACAATATAATAGTCTGGTAGTGTATAAAGTCATTCCTGAAAAATTTAAGAAATAAGACTATTACAAAAAAGCTTTATAAAATACATAACTGAAATTTAACTCATAGAATAAATTCGAAAAATAAAAAAAAATAAAAATGTTGAGTAAATATTTCTCCAAAAATGTTCTGCAAATATCCATATAATTTTAAAAGCCTGAAAAATTTGCTAGATACTGACAAGATCTTCAATTAAAAGTTTGAATGAGCCAACAAAAAAGAGGTCGGTATGTCGGATTAATCACAAATTAATATCCTCTTAGTAAAGAAGAATTGTTTAGCCAATTGTTTTTTTTTTTCTAAATGCTTACATATTTGTTTTTTTTATCAATAACAAATAATTCTTTAACTTGTGCTTAATTTAATGTCAATAATCTGTAAGATTTGTCTGTTAAACAATCAGTTGGTGTGTGTGAGCAAACGTTTTTTAAGCAATATTTTTTCGTCTTTTTCTCAACATATTTTCAAATAAACTTAATTTGCTAGAAGCTTAAGCTTTAACTTGTCACGAAGTGGTTCCATCAATACAACTTACAGCAAAAATTAAACAAAAAAAAAATACTAAATGCCAATACGTCAGAATTACTGGCAGACTGATAGGCAGCTTGATGGACGGACGGACAGACAGACTGGTAAGTAGAGAGATATTAAAGATAAGCCACTAGAAGATTGAAAGAAAACCAATAAACCATTAAAACGGCTGCCAAACACATGCTGTTAATGAGATTTATGAGTATGAGAATTCAGAAATGCCGGTATCTAGCAAAAGAGATGTTTTTCGATACAAACGCAATGGAATTGTATGTGATAATTATTTTTCAATTAAATCCGGGGTTACATGGCCGTTTATGAATTATTGAGTTTGATTTTAAACTTTTTTTACAACTAATAAATATTCAGAAAGAAAAAAATTCTTAATGAATTCGAAAAAATCTTGTTTTTGCAGCAAATCAAAAATTCAATTATCGCTTTATCAATTAAACATTTAATTAAAAGCATTTTATTGTAATAAATTAAAGCCGATCCTCTCTTTTCATTCAAAAGAAAAAAGCAAACAAACTTTTATTATGTAGTTGCAGGGTGTTTAGAAATTTTTTTTTCCAGGTCTCACTAACAGTTATTGTCCCCTAATAACAAAACAAATCTATGTTTTACTAGAATCTAACATTATTCTTTAACACTTTCAAACAACTTTATTTTGTAAATAAAGAAAAATTGGTTCAGATAAGTTGCTGTTAGTCTGCAAGAAGTTAAACAGAGTAGTTTTTTTTTATCAATAAAAACAAGATCCAATTCATGTCATTTTCATAATTAGGTCAAATTTTCTTTCATAAATGCGTAAATTGTGCATTTTTATTAGAAAAGGAAATTCTATTCAATGTCAATAAAAATTTTTCATAAGAAGTTTGCGACATTATTTCCAACACAAACTGATCTAGATTTGCTGATAAGAAAGCTGGAGTATAAAGTGTGTTAGAAATTTATGTTAAAAGTTTGTTGTCTTACAATATTTCAAAGTAAGTGCGTAGAGATAAACAGTTTACAAAAAAAAAATATATATAAAAAAGTTGAGGTTTTTTTATGAACACACACCAGAAAATTGTGTATGCATCTAAAAAATTGTTTTTTTGTAGAAAATTTTCACAGAATCTAATTTTGTTTAGGGTACCTGAATCTGATAAAGATTTTTATAAAAAAGTTTATTGACCTCAGATAACTACAGTGAAATCTGTCTTAAGCAGATACTGTCTTTTGATGGCCACTATTGCCTGGTTCGGGCAGCGTTCCCTAAGGAAAGTATGGAGTTTCATTAAAAGTCCATACCTCTTAAGCGGACAAATTGCAACGGACTCTTTAGCATCGGCTACACGAACAACTTATTCAATCAAGAGTTCTTTGGTTTATTGTATACTTTTAATGACAAGCGTTTCTAGAGTTAAGAAAACGCATCAAGTTCTCAGAATTTATAAAAATGTGTGAAATAATGTCTTTCAACTTTTTTAATAAAAAAGTCCATCCAAATCTAACAATGTTTTCTATGAAGCAGCTTATACGAATCTAACAACTTTTCTGTGAAACTTTATCTAAGAAAAGACTCTGACAACTCGTCAGCTCATTATTGGTTCGACCTACTGACCAGTGTTAAAAAAAATTGAGTAAGGCATGGGGAATACATATTTTAAATACCCCGTTTCTGAATCCAAAACCGTTTTCACTAAATTTTTTATGTTTTCTGGGATAATAAGCATTAATTTTGGTCTTTATCAACTATTTTAAGGGTTATTAAGTATTGTTTTGCTCTAAACGCCACTGTTTTGCGAATGCTGGAAATTTCCCATACAAACCAGTACAAAATAAATTTAACTCTTGCTTCGCGTAAGAACAAAAAGTAGTTAAAGCGAAATCAAAACAAAATGACAACACGAAAACTAATTTCACTCATGCTTCGCTTCATTGGCGTAAGAAAAAAAGTAGTTAAAGCAAAAGCAACAAACCAATACCCAGCAGTAAGTATACATACGAATGCAGCACAAAAAGCTACTTTTCAAAAATAAATTAAGAAGAGTGGCGTATGCGGCACAAAGCAGTAATTTTCACTTTCAATAGTGTTAATTTTTCTTCAAAACATATGCCAGAAGCAGTAGTAAAACTAAAAAAAAATTCTATCGGTTATAATTTCAGAAAACTTCATGTAAACCTTCATAGTTGTTCTTCTTTACTACGCCTTTAAGGCATATGAGCCAAACCAATAATGAGCTGACGAACTGATTTTTTTTATGAACAAGTTCATCGGTTCCTAAAAACGTTGTCCTCGAAAAATATGATCTTAGTACTATTTTATAAAAAAAAGTTTCAAGTACTTTTTCTACAGAAGAGTTCACTAAATTTTTAATACTGGCTCTATAAAAAAGTTTCATAGACCCTACGAATTTTTTTCTATGTAAAGGGTGGTCCAACCATAATGCAGGATGTTAATTGCGAGTCACACCTTAACGTCAAGATTTTTGCCCAAATTAATTTGACATTTCAATATTCGACTAATTCAACCATGGAGAGGTATATAATTGATTCAATAAGCCGAATTGAACCGACAGAAGTGAATTGAAAGCTTACAAAGAAAATCATCTCCAGCGATAAAGCACACGTTCACCTCAGTGGATTCGTTAACAACCTGAATTGCCGCACTTGAGCAAATGAGAATCCACGAGTGCTTGTTGAAAAGCTGTACATCCAAAAAGAGTAACTGTTTGATGTGGTTTCTGAGCTGGCGGCGTCATCAGGCCATACTTCTTCGAAAATGAGGTCGTCCACGCAGTTACCGTTAATAGTATTCGCTTTAGCGAGATGATAACGGACTTCTTGTGACCAGAAATTGAGCATATGGATCTAGACGATATGTGGTTCCAACAGCATGGTGCTACTTGCCACTCAGCAAACGAAACCATGGCTCTTTTGTGCGATAAATTTAATGCCCTAGTTATCTCATGTCGTGGCAATGTTTATAGGCCGTCACGATCATGTGATTTGACACCGTTGGACTTCTTTCATTGGGGATATTTAAAAGAAAAAGTGAACGCCAATAAACCAAGAACAATTCAAGAACTAAACTATTAAATAATTCGGCACATTAACGACATTGAACCTCAATTATGTTTCAGAGTCATTCGAAATATGGACCATCGGATAGAGATATGCCACCGAAGCCATGGCGTGCATTTGGCCGATAATTTGTTTCAGACATAATTGTTATAGATCCTTTCTATAATAATAAAAACTAAAAGATAATTCTCTGAAAATTTTTTGTATTATTTACAATTAACATCGTGCGTTTTCGTTGGACCACCATTTCTGTGAGTTTTTGTCTTTTTATGATACCGCTATGAAAATAAATATTTTTTAACGGCAGTTTCAAACCTACATTTTTTGAACATTCATTGTGAATTATTGAGGATATAATAGGCAATAAAAATGTGAAAATTTATGGCAATAACACGATTTAAATTAAGGGATTTTTTGGGTCAAAACGACCCATTACTTTTTAGACTTTGAAAAAGTTCTGTTTATATGAAAAAGTTTATCAAAATCCTTTTTTTAAAATAAGAGTGCCTTAAACTTTAAATACTTCACGATTATTTGTTTTTTAAGTTTTCTTTAATTTTTGTATCTTGTTCTAGTCCCGCGAAGCTCTACGCTTGTCTGCAGGAGACCAGAGTCTGTGGCGGGAATCGAAACCACAACCCCCGCACTGATATACTAGCCCATTACCAGCCCGATCCGGGTTATTCTTCGACTGAAGGAGTTTAGCAAGCTCTGATAACTTTTTCAAGTTCAATAGACTTTATTTCTATGAAAAAGTTCATTAGAATCTGGCAAGTTTTTCTATGAAAAAATTCATTCAATCTTCTTAAATTCTAAGTACTTTTTTAAATAAAAAGTCTTTAAGACTCCAAATTCTTTTTCAAAAGAAAAGTCTTACTTGTTATGAGAATTTTCTATATGAAAAATGCCTTGAAAATCTGCGTACTTTTTCTTTTAAAAAATTATGTTAAAACGTTAACAAATCTTGAAAAAAAGTGTCTTTTAGGCTCTCCGCAATTTTTTATGGAGAAAAGTATTCCAACATTAACTACATACTTGAAAGAAAAAGTTTCTAAATTTTTAATAAATTCTATAAAAATTTCTGTTTTATAATCTTTTCTAATTTTTGACATTCCTTGAATTTCAGATTTAAATTAAAAATTTTCATTTTCATTCATCATCCATTTATTTGATGAGATGATCAATAATTTAAAAACATATTTTTTAACTGAAATTCCTTAAACACCATAGATACAAACGTACTTCGATTTGGTATTTGGAAACCAAAAATTCCTAGAATTTCTTCCAGTAAGGAGAGGACATTTCTTATTTACTTCCTCCCTTTTCATTAGCAAATGCCAAACAAATTCGCAATTAACATAAACAACTCAGCATTGAAGATCAGATAAATTCAAACATCGGAATGTCTGTTTGTAAAATGTTTAACAAGAAATAAATTTTAATTCATTTGAAAAGTATAAAAAACAAACTAATAAAACGAACAGTATGAAGGAAAAACAACAAGTGTTAACGAAAAATATGGACAATGGCCGACTAAGCAAAACCCTAAAGAAAATTTTCAAAAAGGTGTCAAATTGTTTATTTTAAGAGACTGATTTTAAAAGAGATCTAAGTAAGCAGGCTAAAATTAAAAGCCAAATTTCCAAAAGCAAAAGGGATAATCAATAGTTTTCTAATATGTAACACCATTTCTGAATTTAAATTTAAATTTCAAGATTCTTTCAACTGACCTCCACCTTTATCACTACTTACTGTAGCAGCTCCCAACATCATAGTCACACTTACTAACTCACAAACATTTTTATTGCCATCTTTTAATGAAGATAACGCAGTAAATTTATACGCATGTGAATACCAAACACATAAACAGAAAGACAGACAGACAGACTGACAGCGAGAAAGCCCTCTTTTACACCCGATGAGAGCACAAATCGTTCTCCAGCCAACAACTATCACTTGAGTTGCTTGTCGAGGTTCTTATTAACAGCGTGGAACTGCTGATTTGCCTAAATTTTTAAATACTTCTAAGGCGAGTTGCAGTGCAGTGAGAATCACATGTGTAGTAAAAAGTCTTAAACTTAAAAATAATTGTTAATTTTTCGTATGTTAAGGCGAGTGAAATAACACACTGTCGTTGTCATTGTTTGAAATGAAACTCACAGCCAGCCAAAACTACACATCGACAACTGTTTTTTATTTCTTATCTTTAAAATCTGAATGAGAAGTTGAACGAAGTCAAGGTATGAAGTCATGAAGTCAAACAACTTTTGGTAAGTATTAAGCAATTTTTTAAAGTCACACTTTAGGTGTCATTGGCATTTTGGGGTGGTCAGATAAGAGGGGAATTTAAAAAAGAGGAAATCCATTTTTTAAATCGAAGAATCTAAGAAAATTATTGGCGAATATCAAAACTATTTGCGTTACATTAGAAAACTGTATTAGGCAGGAAGAAGTATTTGTCATAACAAAACCTGGTCTTCCTTTCATTTAGTAATTAAAACTCAAATCTTATAAAATTTTTACAAAAAAATATATTGATTAATACATTTAATTAAAAAATTCAAAAGGATCCTTTAGATTTAGACTTTCAGATTCAGTCTTTCAAACTAAGTAATCTTTTGATTCAAAAACGTTAAAGTCTGTGACATGTGCTAATAAAAAATCCCTCAGAGTCTGTAATCTTTTTTTAAAACAAGCATCTCAGATTCTGTGATCTTTTTTTAATAAAAAAAGTTTCTTAGAATCTGTGAACCTTTTTTTTTAAAAAAGGCTCTCAGATTTTGTCAACTTTTTTTTTATAAACAATGAGAGACTTTTAGTGAACTTTTTTCTATAAAAAAAGACTTTTTTCGTTAAAATTTTTTTAAAAAACAAAAGGCCTCTTCTTAATGCTTTGAACTTTTTTCTTAAAAAAAGGTCTCTGAAATTCTCTGAACTTTTTTTTTATGAAAAGGTCTCTCTTTCAGATACTGTGAACTGTATATGATAAAAGCTTCTTATATTCTGTGAACTTTTTACTTTATAAAAAATGCTCTCAGATGCTGTGAGCTTTTCATATTCTGTGAATTCATATAAAAAAATTCTCTTAGATTCTGTGAAAATTTTTCTATAAAAACTGTCTCTCAGATTCTTTGAAATTTTTCTATAATAAAAAGTCTCTCAGATTCTGTTAACTTTTTTTCTATAAACAATGATAGACTTTTTGTGAAAATTTTTCTGTAACAGCCTCACTGATTCTGTAAAAAAAAAACTTATTTTCACAAAAAAAGTCTTTTAGATTCTGTAAGCTTTTTTCTTTAAGAAAGAATCTCTCAGATTCACTGAACTTTTTTCTAAAAGAAAGGTTCTCCGATTCTGTGAACTTTTTCTAAAAAAAAGGTCTCTCAAATTCTCTTAGCTTTTTTTCCCGTGAATTTTTTCCTATAAAAAGTCTCTTAGATTCTCTTAGATTTTTCTTTAAAAAAAAGTCTATAGAAATTTTTCTGTAAAAAAAAGTCTCTCAGATACTGTTGAATTTTTTTCTATAAACAATGAAAGACTTTTTGTGAACAATTTTCTGTAAAAGTCTCTCTGATTCTGTAAAAAAACTTATTTTCAAAAAAAGTCTTTTAGATTTTGTAAGCTTTTTTCTTTAAAAAAGAATCTCTCAATTCACTGATCTTTTTTGTTAAAAAAGGCTCTCAGATTCTGTGAACTTTTTCTAAAAAAAAGGTCTCTCAGATTCACCGTAAATAAAGTCTCTCAAATTCTGTAAACTTTTTTCTTTGAAAAAATTTCTCGGACCTTAAATTTTTTTCTACATAAAAAGAATTCTTTTAGTCTCTGTGAACTTTTTTCGTTTTTCCCAGTAGAAAAGTAGTTTATGCTACGTGAATTTTTTTCTATGCGGAAATAAAAGTCTCTCAAACTCTTTATTCTTTATATAAAAACCTCTGTTAACCTTCTTTTTTTAAATAAGTCGTTCAGCCTCTGTCAACTATTTTCAGTAAAAATGTCCTGATTTTAATGTCAAAAATCAAAAAATGTTTAAATAATTTTGTTTATTTTAAATAAAGCTCGAATAATCAGTAACTTAAGCTTTAATGGAATAAAGTGTTTTAAATAAATTGCACCACCCTAATAGTTAAATAATCAGCTAAATACCTAAGTGAATTCATTTATTTTGTTTAATTTTTTAAAGACATTTTTATTTTCATTTTATTTAATTTGTGATTCCCAGCATGACACTTTTGATGGGTGTGTGTGTGTGTATGTTTTTTTATGCCTGTCCGTCTGCCCAACAGTCGGTACTTTTAACCAAAGAACTTTTGATTTTGATCGTAAAAGCAAAAGTAGAAAAAAGAAAACCGAAAATGAAGTTGTTGATTTCATTAGGGAATTGTAAGAGTTCTTTAGGACAGGGTTTCCCAATTTTTTTTCGTTTTTACCCTGCTGCATTTATTGGGAACAAAGTTTTGTATTTTAATTGGACAAACATTTGTAGTTTCATCTTTATACCTAGCCTAAGAGATGGGTGCCTTAGGACCCTATTTGGGAACTGTGGCTTTGGAAAATGTTCAGCTAATTGAACGGTGTCTGTCGGCTTAAGTTTATCTTTTTCTTTTTCCCATTAAAATAAATAAAAAATCATCATAAAAAACATTTAATGAGCATGTGGCATGTTGTTAAGCACTTTTGATGATATTGTTTCTTTTCGGATGGTTGTTGATTATTTTCCATTTTTATTTGAATTCTTAGAGGTTTTTCTCGTTTTTTTTTTATATGTATTTTGTTGGTTTTTTTCAGAGGTCATTTAAATAGTTTTATTTGGTGGTAAAAATATCTTTACTGCGATTTTATGAGTTTTAAAGTTGTTGTTTAGCAGGCAAATTAAATTTTCAATATTTGCTAAGAATTTTTAGTAGAATTAAAAAATGTTGATATGGGTTTTTCAACAAGAACTTTGTTTTCTAAAACAAAATGAAACAAAAAATTCAAATTTGTATTGTATTACGAAGAGAAGCGCTGACAAATGTCGATTCTTTCATCAAAGTTTTTAATCACTTTTTGGCAAAACGGCGCACGGTGCTTTGTCCCATAGACAAAAATCCAAAAAAAATTTTAGTCTCAAAATGTGATAAAAGATATATTGATCGATAGATAACAACACAACTCATAAAAATTTTTTGGAATTGATTTCGTGTGACTCTCCTAGACTCCGCCAGAGGTCGCTAAATTCAGTCAAATTTAAGAAAGAATTAATGAATAAAAAAAAATGAATTGAATTGCTTCAAGAAAATAACTCTCAAAAATTCATTTTTTTAAAAAAGAGTTTAATGTTATTTTTTTTGTGATCCTTGGTATGTTCAAAATTTGGCAATAATACAGTTTTTATTAAAAATATTAACTTAAGTTAGTTTCTATCGCTCAAAAAAAAATATATTTTTTTCAAAAAAATCCAAAAATTACAAAACTTTTTTTGAACTTTAAAAAAAATCATATAAAATCAGACATTTTTTTATTTCGTTTTTTCTTAGCAAATAGTGTTCTTAAAAGGACCGTAAAAAGATTAGTGCCGGTTTTTGACCGCAACTTAACAAAAAATGCACTTTAAATAGGTCTAATTTCACAAATTTTTTTAAAGTTTTTTTATTATAGAGCTAAAATGTAAAGTTACAAGCTATATGAAAAAACATTTAAAAAAGAAATACTGAGAAAATATTAAAGTCAAATTGTGCACCATACCCCTTAATCAGAGTGCGCTACAATTATGTAATTTTCAGCAGGATAAAGTAATACGTTATATGCACACCTATTTTTGTGGTAGATCAATCCCAATAATTGTTTAAGTTTATAAACAAACAAAAATTGTAAAAAATTACAAATATTTCTTTTTTTTTAAACTTAGGGCCTATTTCACCAACAATATTTATATATCAATTTATGTTTAAAATTTGTTTTTCATGTAAAAAAAAAAAAAATTATATGAAAAAATTTATTTTAATATTAATTGATATTTAAATAAATTGGTGAAATTGGGCATAAGTATCTATTAATAAATTAGTTTATTATTAAGAAAAAAATAAAATTTTTTTACATAAATGTTCTACGTGCTTTATGACCAACCTTTTTATATTAAAAATTCAAAAGAAGTTACAAATAAAGATTTGATGACGTATATGTTATTGCATTCGGATCCCGCGTTATCTTCAAACAGGAACATAAAGACTAAACATAAATTTGTATCAGCCGATATTGAGAAATATATACAGAAGGAAAATGTTGATTTGGAAGATGGGGTAGTTGAGCAGGACGAGTTAAGTTCCTCGTTGTGCAAAATTTGGTCTTCGGAAGACTCTAGTAGTTATGATGATACATAATTAAAATGTGTAAAAACTAAATTTAACAACATCTGTTATTGTGTAACTAAAATTGAAAAAAAAATAAAAATATCGCATTTTTTCACATTTATTTAACCTACATAAGCATATTATTTGAGTATTATTTGGTTTTATTTATTTTTATTAAAAGAAAAATACCACTTATTGACGATAAAAGGTTTATAAATAAAGCCAAATAATGGCACTAATATATGTTTTCATATTTTACAATTTAGTGCTTTACGGGAAAATGCATACAATTTTTATTTTCATTTTAATTTTTTTTTTTTTTCTTATTACATCGGCAAGATTAAATTTAGTCCAAAAATCACACAAATGCTAACAAAGCTAAATATTTATCAGCAAAAAGAAAGTATTGTAATTGTTGCCGCGTCAGAAAACTAGAATTTTATAATGAAAATTTAAATAAACTAAACTGTGTTAGGTCCAGTAAATATTGGTGGACATTATCGAACGGCTTTAAAACTCAAAATCGTATAACGAGATGTGATCTAAATTCTGAAGATTTTCGCAAACACTTTAGTTCATTACTGGAAAATATAGAGCATTCAACTAAAATGCAATGGTGTATGCCGTGTTACACAGATGCTTTTCTTGACTCTCCAATAGAACTTTGTGAACTTACTTCGGTACTATGATCTTTAAAACAAAATAAGGCGCCTGGACTTGATGGCATCTGCTATGAATTTTATAAAAATGCACCGTTTTGTTTTGTAAAAGAGATTCTTTCAGTTTTAAACGTCATTTTCATCAAAAGATACCAACTAGTTTCAAGAAATCCATTTTGCTACCGCTTTTGAAGAAAGGTGATCCTAATTGTCCGTCAAATTATCGTGGGCTATCTTTAATTGATACATTCTGCAAAATTTTTAATAATATACTTTTAAAACGCCTTACTTACTGGATAGATAGCAACAATATTTTAAATGAATACCAGGCTGGTTTTAGGAAGCAGTACTCGACAGTTGACAATGTGTTTAATCTTGTGAATATAATCCATTTAAACAAAATAAGGGGTATAAGCACGTACGCATTTTTTGTTGATTTTTCCTGTGCCTTTGATATGATACCAAGAAATTCACTTTTCTATAAACTTTCGTCGATGGGACTATCATCAAAATTCGTTCGCATATTACAACTTTATTACGAAAATAACTCAAGTAAAATCCGTTATGATAACGCTTATTCTGAAGCTTTTTGCGTAGATTGTGGTGTAAAACAAGGTTGTATTTTAAGCCCAATTTTGTTTTCCTTATATCTGAACGATTTAAGTGATATACTACCTGGTGGTGTAACAGTCCTGGATAATCCAGTAAAAATTCTGCTCTACGCAGACGATATTGTCATTTTATCCGATTCTCCAATTGAACTACAAAATATGATTGATGCACTTTATAAGTACTGTGAACAATGGTGTCTTAAGGTAAATCTTGTTAAATCAAAAATTCTAGTTTTTAGATCTGGTATTAGAATATCTAAAAACCTTAAATGGAATTATGGAACTGATAACATACAGATTGTTAATAGCTATAGATACCTAGGAATGGATCTCAACTACGATTTATCTTTTAAAAACCACACCAAAAATAAATTGACTTCTTCCAAAATGGCAATAGCATCGACATGGTCCAGGTATATAAACCATCCTAAAATATCAAACAACAACAAGCTTAACATTTTTAATGCGGCGTCAAGATCGATCATGCTATATGGAGCACAAATTTGGGGTTTTGTTAAATATGATGATGTTGAAAAACTTTTTAGATTTTTTATTAAAAAAATGCTCATTTTACCAAAAAACACTCCTAACTACATGCTCTACTTAGAAACTGGTTTAAGCTCCTTACACTTAGAAACTTTAAAGCTTCACTTTGACTACGTTAATAGAGCTCTGCGCCTACCGAATAATAGATTACCGCGTATCGTAGCTGAAAAGATTATTGCTGAAAAAACTTATTGGGCTGAAGAATGGTCAAAGCTGTGTGAAAACATAAACTTTGTCCCTGATAATCCGCTGATTCCTTTATGCTCATACTCAACATCAATTTTAGAATGTCTTAAAACAATAGAAATAAATTACTTAGTTACCGATCTAATTTGTCGTCTCGAACAACAAGTTTGTTAATAAAAGCTAGAGGTGGCTTATTAGATCTCAATGCTAGGTGCTTTAAAAACTCATCAGTAGGTCTATGTACACTATGTAATTTAGATGCAACTGAAAATACTTTTCATTTCATTGGCATCTGTCCAATCTATAATGAATTCAGAATGAAATACTTTGGTAAAATCACACTTACTTTTAATGAAGTTGTTAATATATTAAATAAAAATGATTATTATAATATGTTATATAAATATTTAGAAATTTGTTTAAAGTATAGAAAATTAATAATTGATGAATTTGCTTAATAAATTTGAAAAATAAATCAATATCTAGGTGATATATGTACATATTTTTATAATAATACAAATGATTTTTAAAAATAATCAAAAGCCTTGTTAATAAAATAATTAAATGAAAAGAAAAATAAAAAAAAAAAAAAAATCATTGAACAGCTTTAAATGCCAATCTGGCTCTCAACTATTATGTTATGCCAAATATAGATAAGAACAATATTAACTCATTCGAATTGTAAATAATTTAGATTGTAATATATTTGTAAAATATCTATTAAATAAATAATTAAATAATAATAATAATAAATTTAGTCCAAACCAAACTAATTTTATTGCAATCAAAATCAGCTCATCAAATTGTATTGGAATCTTTTTATTTTAGAACGTAGCTCCCATACAAATCATTCTCCCGAAAAAGCTTTTAATGCCAGCTTCCTTAAAAATATAAGTATTTACATACAAATTGGCGACAGTGATTTTTACGATAGCTACTAAGTCATGACAAAATGTTGTACAGATAGGTCTAAAATACACTATAGGTTCCATATAAACCCTCATCCAAAAAACTCATATACGGAGCTTAAGATATCTAAACAATATTCGGGAGAAAGAACTTTTAAACGAATCTTAACCTCATAACATAATTTTGTTCTGGCGGGTCCATGATTGCCCATGGGTCCCAAATAGATTACACTCTAGGAAATTTGTTTTTAAATACTATACTATAGGGTATCACATGGTCGGGTTTGACTGATTATACTTTTTTACTTGTTATTTTTGCAAGAGCATTTGAAGCGTTTTTAACTCATTTTTCATTTAATGATGTTTTTGTATTTTTCACATTAATAATCCGATTCTACCAAAATTCGGCACACATATATCTCTAACAAATATCAATTTCCATACCGAATTTTATTACGATTGGATAATTTTTGTAGGTACTATAGCAGTTTTAAGAAAAAGGATATATGACAGGACCTTGAGTCCTTGTTCAGATTTAAGTGAAAATTTGCACACACGTTTCTAGTTGTGTGTGTATTAGCATGCCCATTTTTTTGTAGTTTTGTGGGCATTATTGAAGCTAAAATTACATTTTTCCATTTCAGGACACATGGGAGGTAGGCGTGTCCTTGGACCGATTTGTCCAAAAATTCATATTTTTCTTAACTAAGCTATTTTATGCTAGTGTACCAAAATTCAAAAATTTCTGACAACTCCTTCTATTTATGTCCCTTCGTTATATGGGGACAAAGCACTGTGCGCAGGGCTGGGCAGTATTTGAAATACATGTATTTGAAATACGTATTTAAAATACAAATACAAAATCCAAGTATTTTGTATTTTGTATTTTAAATACATATCCAGCAAGTATTTTGTATTTTGTATTTTAAATACATACAATAAATATAAGTAGTTTGTATTTTGTATTTTAAATACATAAAAAAATGGGAGTATTTTGTATTTTAAAAACATAGTTTACAAAATATATTCTGTCAGTTTATTGATGGTTGATTGCATTTTAATCTACCAAACCATTTTTCATAAGTCTAATGCAAAATCAAAAGGGTTTCAATTTCAAAAAATAAAATTTACACATAATATGGAGTTTTAGGAATCACTTACGGTGCGGAAACTTTTTTCACCGAATCAGCTTAAAAAACAGTTTTTTATTATCAGAACAAAATTCCCCACATGGCGCTGGAGTGGTATTTTGCACTCAAAAAAAAGTTATAACCTTAATGTACATGACATGGAAGTATTTTGTATTTGAAATACGTACAATAAATGGAAGTATTTTGTATTTTGTATTTTGTATTTTAAATACATACAGGATGTGTAAGTATTTTGTATTTTGTATTTAAAATACATGACCAGCAAGTATTTTGTATTTTGTATTTTAAATACCGCAAACCATGTATTTTGCCCAACACTGACTGTGCGGCGAGTCTATTTCCCTAATCACATCACGCATCCAGTGGTGTTAAATCACACAATCTGGCTGGCCACTTAACAGCTGATGTTTATAAAATTATGCGATCGGGAATTTGGTTTGCAATAAATTGGTTTTTTCATCGGCTGTGTGACATGTGGCTCCATCCTGTTGAAACCACATGTCAGTGCTATCCACGTCATTATTAATAGGCCAAAATTGAGTTGTTAACATTTCGCGATAGCGTGATCCATTGACCGTTACCGCATTTCCAGCCTCATCTTCGAAAAAACCCGCCCAATCACGCCCATAACACGAATTTAACAAAATGTAACTTTAACAGAACCGCCATTTTCATAGTGGATTTTAATTATTTTATTGCGATTTTTGAGCGAAATGGAATTCATTGTAACAATTGCCAAGCATCTACTACGAATACGTCAAAAAACAATATGTCATAACTATCATGTTGTTGGTGTTGCCACATAAAAAAACCAAGTTCTTGTTGGAAAACCCTATATAAGTAAACTTTTAATTCACTTTATTAAATTTTTAATTAAAACTGATTTTATTTTTGATTAATGGTTTAATTGAAAAAAATTTTGCGAGAATTTTATCTGTGTGAAGGGCCAATTAATGGGCGAGCTGTAGAGCTGCAAAACAATCGATAGTGCTGTCGATAGTATCGATAGTTTTATTTTTGGCGGACTGTCGATAGTTTTTATCACTATCGATACTATCGGAAAATTTCGAAAGTAACTAAAAAATTGATTAGAATTAGTATATGGAATAAAAATTAAATTTTACTTCCGATCGGTGACATTAGGAATGTTTAGAGACAAAAGTTTAGGAGTAAGTTTAAAAAAATCACCTTTGAAATTGCTACAGAATTGTATACTAATTTACAAATTAAAATAAAGTTAATCGCAGCTACCTTATATAAACTAAATTATTTTAAAGAGTGTTACCTCGTTTATTCAACTAAAAAAAATTTAAGCTAAAAAAAATAGGGGTTGTTAGATGTGGTGTTTTCTCTCTAAGTGTGGCTTTGGTTGACATTTTTTTCTAAAAAATAAAAAAAATAATTCAGCTCCCGTGAAAAATTTTTTTAAAAGTTTTTTAAAAATCAAAAAATTTTATATGAAAAAATTTTCAACTCAAGGGAATCAAAATAACCTTTTAAATTTCTAGACTAAAGGTGAAAATTTTGACGTCGAAGGTAAAATCTGCTGCCAAATAATCGTCTATTTATCCACAGGGTGGCGCAGAATGAGCTTTATGATTTGAGTTCTTTATAACTCTTTTAATTATTATACTTTTTTGGTTGTGTTTCAGCATTTTGTGAAGGAGGCTTGGGGATTTAATTATGAATCATTACACCTGCACATACTGCAGGTGCCTCAATGGCTTTTTTAAAGGACATATTCGGAGAACGCATTTAAACTGAAAGTTTTCTTTCGGGATATTTAAAAACAAGAGTGTACGTTAACAAACCAAAAACCATACTCCAACTAAAATCAACATTCTAAACGAAATCATGGCCATTTTACCCGAAATTTTGGGAAAAGTTATGGAAAATATGCTAAAAAGAGCACGTATGTACGAAGCAGAAAATGGACATGACTTACAGGATATCATTTTTCAAAACTTATTGCTAAATTAAAAAATTATAATAATGGCATTAATAAAAAAGTTATAAAACATATAAATCATATAGCTCATTCTGCGCCACCCTATATATATATAAAGTTATATTTACTATAAACTATAGATGACACTGAAGTTTAAATTGAATATGCTGATCTTTTATACCTGAAAAACGTTTTCTGTAAATGAAGTGTTAAAACTTGTTCATTGTTTACCATCTTCGGTGACTACCGTGTCTGCAGAAGTAGCAAATAAAAACTATCGAAAGTTTTTGAGTATATTTCTTTTTGTGTAGAAAAATTGAATACAAGTGTTTTAACGCCTCCCATACCAAACGAACTAGATGTGGATTATCTCACTTTTTTAAATAAAGGCGTTTCTTTCAGTTCTGTTGCTGAATTCGAGGTACATAATGCAATGTTATGTATTAAATCTACTTCCAGCTGTGGGATGTAATGGCATTTTAAATAAATTTTAAAATCTTGTTTTCTCTGCAACACTCTAACACTCTACGATACGATTTTTTACCCTTGATCAAACTGACAAGATTCTGAAAATATAGCTTAAAAGAAAATATACGTATCTCTCAGTTTTTCTAGATCAATTCATTTCGCGTTCTTACGCGCAATTCAATTTTTAATGTAAATCCACCCACACCAGTTGGCTCAGATGCCAGATGTTTTGCTCAAATACCTCGTACTGTTCACAGATGTAAAATAAACAAAATCTGTCCACGGGTTCAAAGGTTATGATCACATTTCTTAACATTAAATACAATTTCATATACACTTATAAGATTATTACAGTAACTGATTGTGGGTTATTAAATTCGTTTTCCGTTCTGTTAAAATTTAATAAAATTATAGTTATTTTACGAATAATTTTATTTTTTAACATTTATGTTTGTTGTTCAAAAAACAAACTACCAAAAAATAATGTTTTTCCGTATTTATTTTGTTATGTAGTTTGATTTTTGTCGGTTAAAATATATTTTTTAAAAGTAAAAACTATTCAATTTTAAGGAATATGCAGTTTAATAAATAAAAAATTTAAAAATGAATGTAAAAATCATTTGTTTTAAATGAAATGTAAATGATCCGTTTTTTGAATGAATTTTAAGTTGTTTAAAATGAATTTTCGTTTGAATTTAACTACATAATATTTTGAGTGTATTGTTAGGCTTTTGACTCTATAGGCCATAAAATGGTTGCGTCAAAGGGATTGAATATATTTCAATTGGGAAACACGTCTTCTAATTTTTCTTACATGCCGTAGCTAATTTACCGAAGTCCAAGGTATAAAATCTTTTACTAGCTAGCTGCATCCGATAATGGAAATGGTGTTAACTATTTATTTTTGAATGTAACTAAAGATATACAACGTATTCTCGAATGGTCTGAACTAAATTTTATAAGTTTTAAAGTACCGTTTTTTAGATAACGGTACTTCTGTGTTTTTCGGTGTATGGTCCTAGGGTGGCAGCGAAATGTATGGAGCAATTTTTTGAATTAATATTGATGTCTCCCGGGAGGAATATTGTGCCACATTGTCTCAAATTGATGTCGAAAAATTTCAGCCAGATCGGATAACTTTAATCCGTGCCCCTTTGAGGTTCAAATATGAAAATTATTTTTTTCTGTGTGGTATTCAAAAAATCCTTTAGTAAATTATGTACTTAACTATCATTTCGTTCCTAGAGACCATAACTATATATCGCATAGCAGTACGCCTATCGAGGACTAACTACGTTAGCTTTTCCTTATCACTTTTTTGTACCTTTAACATTTTCTGGGAAAATTGGTAAATGTGTATTAAGCAGTAGCACACAGCCAGGTTGTGCGGAATCCAGAATGCTTAATCTTAATTTAAGAGTTACACGATCAAGTTTTGCCTTTCAAGTTTTAATACACTCACACTTGTATACCAACAAACTCATACTTTTAAAACTTGGAACTAATTTGCCATTAAAATTTTCTTTCAAGAAAACAGCTGATTATAAGCGTAGTAAGCAAATTTTTCGTTTGTCTTTCTAAATTGTTTTCTTGAAAGAAAATTGCTTTAAAAATGCGTGCAGCCTTCGTTATATCTTTAAAGTTTTGGAAATTTTAACAAACAGTATAAGTAAAAAATTATTTGGAAATCAGAGAATTAAATGCTTTAGCTTACTTTCTTTCCGATAGCAAAAAAATGCAAGAACATTTTTATATATATTAAAAATACAAAGGAATTATACACCTTTATTTTATTTTTTATACACAAAGGTTAAACTTTGATACGAACCAAACTAAGTCGAGTTCGTTTCTTAAGTCTTTTGTTTTGAAACAAATTTTATAATATTCTCCCCAACGTAAACATACTTTTATGCAATTCTAATCATGTTTTACATAATTCAAAAGCATCACAAAAAGAAAAAAAATTCCCCCCATATTTCACAATAACCTAAAGCTAAAAACAAAAAATATATTTTATTGTTTTTCCAAAGAGGGGGAACAAATAAGAAACGTGACTCAAGTAAAAATAAAACAGCACAAAAGTATCATCTCATTCAAATTGCATAAACTTTTTAAATTTTCTTTACGTATATTGTATAATTTTAACAAATTTCCACATGTTTTAATGTGAAGAAAATCGTTACTTCGCCATAGAGCGCATTTGCAGAACCAAACAAACACCAGACTCCAGCGAATAAAATAGGAAATAAACAAATTTTGGCGAATAAACTTTTACTCTAAAGCTTCATTTGTATGTTAACAAATGATAAACAAATCATTCTAATGCACGCCTTAACAATAATCGCTTCAACAGCCTGCCTGCAGAGTTCTCTAGAATCAACAGCTTCAAAACATGTAAAAAAAAACGTCTTTCAAGACCTCTTCCAACCGCCAGCAAGTTAAATGAAAAACATTCAATTGTTAACTGGTATAAGTATGTACACAATATGTGGAGGAGTTCCTATGATTTCCACCTATCATGACTACTTGTTTGAATATAATTTCCATAATAATTGAAAAAAGAAAGAAAAACGCCAAATGAATATAACTTAAAAAAAATGTTATTGCAGTTTTGTTTTCTACACAAAGTTTTGCAAGAACTTCACACATTTTGTTTTTGATTTTCTTCACACATTATTTTATAAGTTTCATAATTTTATTGATTTTTTATTTTAGTGCCTCACCACGTTTACTGTCATAAGACTTTTATGTTTGTGGATATGCCATTGACATCAAATCATTCGGAATTGTTTAATAAAAAAGTTTATTGGCAGAATTTACATACGGATTCGATGAACGAGTGCCAGCCTTTGTATCATGCTGATGGTATTAACTTGAAGATTTCATTGGAGAATTTCTTAAAATGTGGCTTTGTTAGTAGTTTAGATAAAAAGAAGGTGAGTTTTAATAATATTTAGAAAAAATAATCAAGTGTGTTAAAGAGTTTTCCGAGATTGGGACTTATGGTAAGTTATTGACCGATCGTGGTGGATATTTGTAATGTGATTCTTAGTTTTTCAATACTTAGCTGGGGTCCATAACTCTACTTAACCGATTGTGCTCTATTTCTCTCGCAAAGTGCTTAGTGCAACTGTAAAGAATATCACAGGTTTTTCTATTGCGTCGTTTGAAAGTTAGCATGATTTCAGCAGAAGGACAGACAGACGGAGAAGGCTAAATCGGCTTGGAATAAGTCCAAACCAAGTATTTGTATACATTTTGTGGTCTTTGATAAATATTTCTTGGTGTGACAAACTACACTACTTGTATTGTTAAAGAATATAAAAAGAAGTTTGTTTCTCAACTTTTTTTTTATTAATAGAAAATAATGCGTAACACCAAAGACATTTCCAACGAAATATTCAAGTGCCTCGTTTTTTCTTTTAACAATACGAGATATACATCACTTTTGCTGATTAAATGTTACGTCATTCAAAATACTTCCTTACGAAAGCTATAACACTTTTTTAACTTTGTGGCAGCTTTAAAAAAACTTCTTATCGGTTGAGGCTAAAAATGAATCAAGTCACTATAAGATACCTTCGACGTGCATCAGCCACGTTACACAGAATGAATCAAAGTCAAAACAGCCACACAAGACAAAATCTAGGCGGGTGATGCAAATCTTTTCAATCTCTGTTTTCAAAGATATTTTTACCGCTGCATCACATGAGAATATAGAATTTTATACAATTTTGGATGTTTTTCGAAGAATCAATTTCTCAAGTGCACAGAAAAAAATAAAAATTGTCTCAAATCACAAAATTCATAAAATCAAGCAAACAATTTGTCTATTTTGCATCTATTACCAAAATGATTATATAGATTACTAAATTGTTGATGTTTTTGTTTAAACTTTGATATTGTTACAAGTAGAAATGTTGCTTATGATTCTTATACGCTTAACAGTTTTATTTGTTTTAATATCTTTAGTGTTTCTAAAATCTTTATGGATGAAGTTTCCTGATGATCTGGCCTAAGCAACCAGTGAAATGCGCATAGGAATAGCTTATCCCATCAACAATAAATTTCAAGTGTTGTTATCAAGAATAAAAACTGGGAATTAAGCACGAATAACAAAATCTTTTAAATTACTAAAAACTGTAAAAATTTTAGATGGTGATTTTTTTTTCAAAAAATGATTTTATTAATTTTAATTAAAAAAATGATCAAAAACTTTGCCGTTTCAAGCAATGTGTGAATTGTTTTAATTAAATATAGCTCAGGTTTTGACAATTCCCAACAATAATTCTACAAGCTTAAATTATTTTATTTTAAGCGAAAAAATCAATTAAAATTTTTTGTTATTTAATAAATAGTTTAATTCATTATTTTTTTAAAGCAACTTAATCCCAATTATATTTATAATTTTCTTTTAACAAAAAAAAATTAATTGATTCAATTATCACATTATTTAAATTTAAATACTTTTTAAACCATTTTTTTAATTGATAAAAAAAAACTACTGATAATTTTTTCTGTGTAGGCTAATTTTTATTTTCATTACAATTTCCACAATCATTTCGGAACAAAAAAATAAATCAAAAAATTTAAATATATTAAATTGCCTTTAAAGTACTTTGGTCACGGGTATATGAGATTCGGTAAGGCCAATTAATATCTATCTTACTTACTAAAGGTTAGTTTTAAAATTTTGCTTCAAGCAAATTCAACTAGGAGAATCACTTTGTTTACAAAAATAAGATTTTTTTCGGGTAAAAAGTAAATTAATATCCTTTTAATTAGTACTAGACTCTTCGTAAACACTTAAAGCAATTAACAAGACTCAGAATTTTGTAAACCAAGATAATTCTATACTCCCCTACAGATAATATTGGACTACGTGGTCCATTGTGGCTTAAATGGACTACTTACAACATGGTCCAATCTACTGTAATATGGACCATGTTAAAAGAAATTAACATGCAGTGCTGCCAACAACTGCATGATGTATACTTTTCTATAGTTTACAGTATTACACATTGGTAGCCCTGATGGTGTCCATTATTAATTGTTTATTTAAAAGTGAAAGTTTTTGAAATTTGTGAAAAAAAATTTAAAAAAAATTAAAAATACCAAGTAATTAATAATAGCAATGCTTAAACTACCCCATTAGTGTACTCCATACTGTAGTGACATGGAGCTCTTTTAAAACTAACCCACTTTAGTACTCCATGGAGTAGTTAAGGGACTACTTCGGTGGGTTATATAGACCCCTCCTAGGACATCGAAATGCTAAATGGACCACCTTTTACCCATATATTTGGAGTACTCCTACTCCTTTATGGACTACTCTTTACATGCATGTATAGACTAGTCTCGTTATCTGCAGGGTCTTTACAGGAAAAATATCAGAAATCGAAAATTAAAGATATTTTTTAGGAACGTGATTATCCGTTTGACACCCCCAGTAGAGATATTATAGTCAAACATATCGAGACATTACCACAAAAAAAGCTTAAACGACAAAAACCAAATTTTACAGGAGAAGGTTTTTTTTAAATTTTAATTTCATAAAATGTTGTATGAAGGTTGTCGCTTAAGATAAAATTTTTTTTGCTTTTAAATCGTAACGGTAGCTTATGTGACCATGACATTTTAGGATGATGCAAGTGTTGCCAATAAAGTCATTTATATAAAAAACTCAAAATTAAAAATGATGTCGCTTAAGCTTTTTTTGCGCTAACAACTCAATATAATGAAAAGAAAGCAAAGTGTGTAAGGTTCCGTAACACGTATTCTTACTACATATATATATATTATCTGGTGTGCACGGAGCTGTTATCTTGGGCCGCTCTTATTTACTCTATTTATAAATGATCAACCTTCTGTTGTGAAAAATTCCAGCACACTGATCTATCCCAGCAAAAACTTTAATTACCAAGTAAGTTAGCAAATAATGTTGGAGAAAATAAACACTACTTATTTTTCGGCTGAATAACTACTTCTTTTTGTTCGAGGTGTCCACAGAATTCAGTACTTACAACACACTTATTAGAAGTCAAAAAATATCTAGTTATTATTTAACTACTAGTAAGTTGAATTGTAAGTACTTACAATATACTTACCAGAAGCCAAAAAATCACTAGTTAATAGACCCAATAAGTAATTATTGAGTGCGTTACCAGTAAGTAAATATTCAGTACTGAAAACAACACAACTAATAAGTAGTTATTGAGCTGATTATTAGTAAGCAAATATTCAGTAGTGAAAATACTAGAAGTAATAAGTAGTTGTTGTGGTCATTACTAGTAAGTACTTATTAAAGTCTTCAAAATAATGACAATTGTAATGACAACTACTTACCAGGCAACGTATGAAATAACTACCACCTATTACTAAAAATCAAAAAGTTTTTCCTGGGATGCAGACGATGTTAAAATTGTTATTACATATAACAACAAAGATCATCAAATACTTCTTCAAAATGATATTTATTAATTACTTGACATCTTGGTGTACCGAGAATTAAATGGAACTCAATGTAAAATAATGTAAATATATGATATTCTCAAGAACTTCTCCAAATAATAGCCTATATACTACGAATAATTCTATACATTAACTGGTTGATTTCATCAATGATTTAGGAGTAAATTTGAACAGAAAGTTGGATTACATAAATAACATCACGTTAACAGCTAACAAAGCTACTAGTGTCCTGGGGGTTTGTAAAAATGTCTAAGAAAATTCCTGATCCATATGTTACTAAACAACTGTTTAGCACTTTGGTTCGACTGATTCATGAATATGGATCGGTGATATGGGATCGATAATACTCAGTACACTGTAAAAAATCGACTCAGTTTAAATCCAATTGTTATTATTCTACCTTCGTGGCTGTGGACCCTCGCTTAATTTTGCCATCTTATGTAAACCGTCCTGCACTTATCAGGCTACCAACTTTAAGTCATCGGCAAATGTTAAATGCTCTTTATGTAGTCAAGCTTATAAGCGATAGTGTCAGTTTTCAGTTCCTTCAAGGAAAAATAAACTTTAAGGTAGCTGTTAGTCTATCAAGATATTAAAGTACCGTATTAAATATTATAATACAAACTTTGCTCAGTTTGATCCATTTCAGGGCAACCTGTCCGTTAAAACCTGGGTTCGATCCCCAGTTCAGTCAAGAATGAAAAATTACACTGGTTTACAGCCAAAAAATACCAAGAACGCCACATGCCTAGATAAGTTAATTGGGACCTCCTGAACACAAAAAACGCTGTAATTTTTTTTTTTAAAGTACCGTTTTTTAGATAACGGTACTTTTGTGTTTTTCGGTGTATGGTCCTACTTAAACCCTTGTGGAGACCAACCGAAAAGTCCGATCGAGATAAATTTCTATCTGATAAGAAGTGGATGAGTTATAGCACCATAAATTACCTTAAACAAAAATTGAAGCTGGTATATTTGATGGACCTAAATTACACTTCTTATTCAGTCATTTGGATATTTTCCCCACGAACTTGGGCTCCGAAAGTGATGAACAAGGTGAAAGATTTCACTAGGAAATGGAAAAAATCGAGAGACGTTACAAAGGCTGGTGGGATAAACAAATGATGCCGGACTATTGTTGGTTCCTCATTCGCAAAGATCCATCAGAAAAAAAATGCAAAAGTTCAAGTCGCTCGTCATTTTAATTTAAATTTTTTGAATTTACGCCGAATATAGTGTCTGAGCAATGAAGATGAAAATTGTCGTTCCACAAAATCCTTAATAAAAACTTTATTTTTCATCCGATTTTTTCAATAACGCTTTAAATGTTGGTAATTAAATAAACTATTTGGTAAAAAAAAAGATATAAAAATGAAAAATTTTGGAAAAAACGTAAAAAATAGGAAAATTTTGAACTTTGAGGTGCTATAACTCAGCCACTTCTTATCAGATAGAAATTTTCAGCATATCGACTAAAAAGGCATTCAATTCGGTTGGGCTCCAAGAGGGTTTAAGTGGGACCATACACCGAAAAACACAAAAGTACCGTTATCTAAAAAACGGTACTTAGAAAAAAAAATAACAGCGTTTTTCGCGTTCAGGAGGTCCCAATTAACTCATCTAGTCATGTGGCGTTCTTGGTATTTTTCCAAATTAAAAATTTGTAAAGCAGTGTTATTAATAGATTTTAATTCATTTCATATTGTAAAATTCCTTTCATCATAAAAATAATTTAATGAAAATTTATTTCAATGAACTTTAGCCTGATTAAAATACCAAATTTGGGATATAAAACCATAGACAGTTCAATAAATTAACCACAATACTAAAAATTAATTATTATTTAAATTGCAATCCTCTGAGTTGTTAATTTAAAAAAAAAATCAAAACTCTCCTTTTTGTTAAGTGAATATTATTTTGCTTTGAAATACTTTAATCAGGTTCTTTAGCTTTACCTTTTCTCAGGTTATCACTTTCAAGTTTTCCTAAATTATTTTAAAAGAAAACCGTGTTAAGAGAAAAGAAGTATTTAATTAAATTTTTTATATGCAAACCTTGCTCTTTTAATCAATTATTAGAAATTTTACCATTTTAAGAATTGTAAGTAACAAATTTATTATTTTTCATTCCAGAATCAATTATCGTTCTATCAAAATCTTATTATAAAGCAAAATGAAATTATAACATCCAAAATAAATATTAAATGTTCTTATAAAATCAAAATTGTTTCCAATAAGTTGAAACATAAACTGGTAAAACGAGATCTTCTCCCTGACGATTTTAAGGAAGATGAGTAAGTTAAAATATCCAATAATTTCACTTCTAGCAAATATTTAAGCCTTTTTTTTTAACTTAGTGACCTTGAAATCCTTGAAACCGTAGAGCAAAAAGCTCCACAGCCAGAAGTTTTAATGGAAGTACGGCAGAATAGAGAACTAATTGATGGTATGGTCACAGTTATACCAGGCACTCCTTTGGTAATGGAAATTAAACTCAATGAAATGGCTAACAAAATTTATGGCTTAAATGTTAATTATATGGAGGTAACAGATATGGCAGAAATGTCAGAGACCATATTATTCCGGGGGTAAATATTTTTATTTAATAGCCAATTTACACTACAACGAAATTTAGTACTTACGAGATTTCGAACCAAATCTAGTGGTTTTTGACTAGATTTCCCATACAAAACAAAATCTACTTTGTGACTAGATTTCGACGAAATCTACTCAAAATCTAGTAGTACTTAGTTTTGCAACTATGGTTTTTTCCATATAGCACTAAAAAATACTTCCCTGCATAACAAAAATATGACATTTTAATTAAAAACAAAACAAAAACTGTTGAAAAAAATAAAGAAAAAAAATTGAGAATTTGTAAAAAATAAAAAAAGGACAAATAATTGGTAAAAAAGTGATGTTGATTATAAACTAAAGATAATGCAAATTTTTTAATGTCTATTTCTTTTTGTGTTTGTATGTGTTACACAAAAATATTTAGTCATTGATTTGTTATAAAAACAAAATCTCGCTAATGTCAAAACGGTATAATGTAAACGCACTAGATTTTGAGGAAGATTTCAAATGAAATCTACTAGATTTCGTTGTAATGTAAATGGCCTATAAGAATTTTATGGAAAAAATTTTAGTTGCAAATCCTTTCCTTTTAGCTGTACTGTGGATCCATATTTATTTGAGAATTTCAATTTGACTAAATCAAATTCCTTGAAAGCAAATTTTCGAGCCTTTAAATTTCCCAACACGGCATTTGTGCAGTTTCGGGCAAATGTTCAAATATGCCTGAACAAGTGTTTGAGACCTCAATGTATTGGGGGGAAGTCGCAACAGACTAAAAGGAGAAGAAGAGAAATAAGTGATGTTAAGGAAGAGTTTTTTAAAGTCAAGACAAGCTTGATATTAAGAGTAAATGACACTTTTGAAGAGACTGCAGGTACATTTTAAGTTCAAAAGTAAATAACTATTTCTTTAGTTTTTTTTATCATTTCAGCTGATTATCGTAAACTTCAAAACCATGTAAAAATGTTGCATTTTAAAAACTTACATCTCTTGGCTTGAAAACATTTTTTTATTATTTAATGTACTCATATAAAAAATTAAATGTTTATATTAAAATATTAATCATAAATTTATTTTTTATTAGACACCCCCCATGGCTTCATAACAATATTGACTTCTTTATTGTTAAACATCAACAAATAAAATTATTGTATATTTTCTGTAATCATTTTTCACATGTTTTTTCCGCATTTTTTATATTTTTTCCAATTTTTCGCACAAATAATCAAAAATAATCTTGAATAACTACAACTACCGATGACCTGCATTTATAACAGCGTTAGAGATTGAGAGAGAGAGACAGATAAGCAGAGAGATAGTTTGAAAAAGAGAGGTGAAGAGTCAAAAGAAGTTGGACATAAAACAATAATTTACTGTTAACGTCTGTTATGAAACATTTATTGCATGTTGCTGCCGCTTCTGCTGCCGCATTTACGCAAAATTATTTTTTTTTTGCTGTTTTCTTCTAGTATTTTTTTTTAACAACCATCAAAAATTTGTATTCTCAACACACGATTTTTTATTTAAAGTTAGTTCTATTTTATCTAATGGTTGGTTGAGAAATAGAGGTTTTTTTAGTTTTAAAAATGGTCGGTAGTGTTGGTTTACTGAGATTTTTGTTGCCTAACAATTGTAACAATAGAAAACAACAGAATCGACCCGAGCAGATACAAAGGGAAAACGCTTAACTTGGCTGTCAAAAAAGTGACAGTAAGAAATTTGTTATATTTTTTTTTATTGTTATTTGATTTGATTGACATTAATAAGGTGAATTCATCGCTCACTTAATTTTTTGTGCTTTTAGAAAATTCCAAATTGTAAAAACTGTCTCCATATAAAATGTAGAAAATTGAACGCATTCCCATTTTTTTATCCATACATACAAAATAAAGGCAATTTTTGACTATTTGGAATTATGAATACGCTTACTCTCTGTCTGTCTAATGCACATACCTTATGAATGTGCGTTGATTGTAACGTAAGGATTTTTGAAAGAGATTTCAGTTTATTTTAAGAGAGTTTCAGCTCTAGTTGTTTTCCTATAATTTAAACATACACAGAAAAAAATAATTTTCATATTTGAATACGAATATCGCATATTTGATTACAAAAATTTTTGAATTTTCTGCGATGACGATTTTTGCGGTATTGATAAAAAAGTTTGTATGTATAATTGTTAAATTTTTAGTCAACATCCAAGTTTATTGAGTCAATAAAAAAATTTGTTGTCCAAAATAATATTTTTCAACAAAATGTTTACTTGATTTGTTAAAATATGTTGTTGAAAATGTTGAATAAATCAAACAAAATGTTAATCGAATCTTTATTTTTTTATTTAATTATTAATGAATGTCATAAATTTTGAATTTTTATATATTTATAAAAACACTAAAATTTATTATGCGGGGATAAGTAAGTTCCTATGTGCATTTCACTGGTTGCTTAGGCCAGATCATAAGCAAACCTTTTCCAAAGACTTTGGCAAAACTAAATATTTTATTCAAATAAAACTGCAAAACAAATGAGAATTATGAGCTATTTAAAAATGGACAAGAGTTGTTTAAATACTGTCTTTACTTTGATTCAAATATTTTTTATTAAATATGAAGAAGTATTTAATTATTTCATTATTAAATATGTTTTATTGAGTGCTATTATGCAAAGTGTAAATTTGATAAATTGTTTCTTGAATCAAACAAAAAGTTTGTTGACCTAAAATTTTATTTTTAACAAACTGTGTTGTTAAAAATTTTCTTGAGATATTTTTTTCTGTGTGGTTTTATGTGTCTTACCATAAATGTTCTCGAAAATTTTTTTTAAATGGAGGGTTCAGAGCTTCAGAACCAAAACAAGTCTTATAGTATAATAAATACATATATCGTCAGCTTAATATGCAAACCCGCTAAATCCATTTTTTAAGTAAATTGAGATTGCAGTGTGGTAGAGAAAGATATACCTCGCCCACCAGCATGTAGTTGTTCTTCAATTTGAGTCTTGAAGTGTGTAAAACCAACTATATAGTTTTCCCTTCAAGCTGCAAATATGAAAAAAAAAAAAAGATTTTTTTCTCTTCTGTAAAATGTGCTGAAAGGGACTTAGCAGGTTTGCATATTAAGACGACGGTATGTATTGCAAAATTGGTGAGAAAGTCTCCGCAAGTCCAACTGTATTCAGTTCTGTAACGGACTAAATCAAAAAGTGTTTCGTTCATAAGGTAACGGCAATAAACCCAAGTCAATGGCTCCAGATATTTATGGCAGATTACTTATTCAAACATTTTCGAATTGTCTTTTTTGACTTAGTTCGCTTCAGCTCTGAGTCCTCCAAATATTGTGGTGTTGGTTATCATATGATCGGGCCTAGACCGACTATTCTTTCTTACTAGCTTATTTTAGAAAACAGTGGCTAAAAACTAAACTTTGTTTCGCTTGATGCAGAATGCTCTAACTGAAATACTCTTTTCATTCCTTTTAAAAAAAAAATATCCGTTATCGCTGATTAATTCTTGACCTCAAAAAATCCCAGATCCTTTGGGGCGGAATTTATACACTGCCAAAAAGATGAAAAATAGTTATAGAAACATTAAATTAATTGTAAATTGAGTTAATGCGTTTCAAAAAACGTCAAAATTTTCCAACAAAACAAACCGTATTTTGAAATTATACACCCAATTAATCTTGCGATTTTTAGCTTGCTTAAGGTGTTTTAATTTTTAAAAGATTTTGCTTTTTTTTAATTATTTAAGTATAATAAAGCAGTGAGTGAAAAGTACAAGAAGTCTTAATGGGAAATTGTAAGTTGTTGATGCTGACCCACCGTAGCGTACAAACTTTGTATTTTTTATGAGCAAAAGTGAAGATTTCATTGTTAATTCGTTTAATGTTTGCAATGCACGTATGGAAGAAAAAAACGAAACAAAAAAAACTTTAAATCGTTAAAGATTCTGTTAAAAATGCATTGTAAATGTTTAACATGTTTAAAATGCGTAAAATGAAGTAGAAGTTGCTAAATACAAATAAAAAATTTTTTCCATTTTTTTTTTTTTTTTGCAAGAAATGATAAAATCTTTAAAATGTTTATTGGGAAATTCATAGTTGTATTTTGATGAGGTTGTAAAACGAATTTTATAGCAGTTATTTTGAATAAATTGATTTGTATAACTGAAGGTGTGTTGCAATGGCTTTAAGTGCATTTGCTGACTTAGACAGTTGTTTTTTTTTCTTATTTTTATTTGTTTTTTTAAGAAACTATAGAAAATTTATAATACTGAATTGATTTCTTTAGATATCGAAAAAATTTTGCAATTTGCGTTAAGTTGTAAGAGACTTCACTGAAAATTCAAGATGTTAATCAGATGGTACTTATTGCCTCTAAATTGGGCTTTATATTATTTATAGCCCATTGGAGCTTCAAGTTTCTTTATATTAAGGAATAACAGCAAGTGCTTGTAACGATGTTTTTCGGAATTTATGCTATCTATAACACCAGCTAAGCTCCTCAGAAAATGGGTGATTCTTTATTCTTCCAAATATGAACAATCATTACTTTATAATTAAAACTTAGGTAGCAATAAAATCAAAGTAGATACATACATATCGTCACCTTAAACACGAAATAACCTATCTGCAGTTTTCAAAAGTTTATAGCAGAGGAAAAAAACTTTATAAAATTAGAACTTTTAACAATATTGAAACGAAAATTACATATTTTGATTAAAATGAAACCAGAAATATATACCGGTCAAGAAAATTTGGTTTTTCTAAACACAGCTTATGTTATGCCACTTGGATTATTTGGAATTGTAAAAATCTGAAACCAAATAACCTTTTAAGGCCGTTACACACTATCCCACAAAGTCTTACGTATTTTTCAAAAATGCTTCCCTGATCTAATTATTCTTTGAACATTTCCAAAAAAAATAAAAACTTATAATAACAGCGTTGCATTTTAGTAAATTACTAAAGACTTTGTGGGATAGTGTATAATAGTCTTTAGCAGTACTAATAAGTATAAATAAATAACCATTTTTTTATATATAGACTGAAAGAATTTTCTTCAGAATACCAATGAATTTTGACATTGATCCCATGAAAAATTGCATTAAAAAGGAACCTATGCAGCGCTTCGTTGGATCAATGAAACCTGTTTCATTGATATGTATTTAACGAAACATTACATTAGATTTATGAATGTTATTCATTGGATGAAAAAATCAAAGTTGTTCTTATTAAACTTTTTTTTTAACCAGAGTCGCTGGCGGGAATCGACCCCGCAACCTCGGCGCTGATAGACTAGCTCACTACCAGCTAGCCTACAGGGGCAGTGTAGTTTTTGAATAAAAAACTATGTTTTTTGCCATTGCTCAATTAAGAGCGTAAATATGAGCTTAAATTGTCATAACATAACAACAATAACAACGTTGATTTTTTTTGCTAACGCATAATAAAAAAAGACCACATAAAGAGAAATAAGAGTGTGTTTATTTTGAAATAAGAGTGTGTTTATTTTTAAAGGAGAACATTTATTTGTTCATTACTTAGTACATACTATATGTATTTAGGTATGTACATATTAAAGAAAACTAAAAACATACGTATTTATGGATTGAAAGTTTTTGTTTCATTACTATAATGACATTTTTCATTGTCATAATAAAAATTTAAATTTATGAAGGCATGCTTTTTCGAAATGTTTTTATACTTTTAATTATTGAGACTATAGAGTTATTTGAATGTTAAAAATAATTTTTTTTTTTCAATTATTGAAATATGTTGCTTTTATAAAAAAAATTTTGATTTCATAAATTTAATGGCATATTAAATTAGATGTATGAAATAATTTTATCTTAGATTTTTTAATTAACAATTACACATATTTTTAAGGAAACTATAATTTTGTATTAATTTATGAATATAGTTATGTTTTTATATTGTTTTTTATGTTCCCAACTAAAATTTTTTGTTTAACTTGGACAAACTTTAGTTTTCATTTATCCAATGAACATTTTTAACGTAATTACGAAATGCAATGAATTGATTTTAACGAAAATACTTCATTATAACTAGGAAATTCCATTTTGACAATGAAAATTTTCATTTAACCAGTGAAATTTTTTTTATGAAAACGATTTATTAAATATTTGAAGCATTTTTCTTTCAGTGTATGAATATGAATATTATATACATTAAATAATAAAAGTTATAGTTTCTTTTACTGGTTTAAGCAAAAAAAGTACTTAATGTTTGTTTAAATTACACTATGCAACAAAATTAAACTTTTATCGTGATTTTTGATGTATTATTTTGCTCTATTTTTAGTGCGTAATGGTTCTCTAGGTTCAAAATTTTGCACACATATGCGTTATCATATAGGGAATAAAAATCCATAAAAAACTTAATTTTGAAATTTTTGAAGATAGGTTAGTTATTAGGTCTTTAAGATGACGATATGTATAACAAATAAAAAAAATTTTTATCTAATAAATGAACTAAAAACAAGTAAGAGTACTATATTCGGCTATGCCGAATCTTATATACCCTTCACCATGATGAGATAAGAACAAAAATTTATATATAGGTACATAAATAACGTTCTTTAGATAAGTATAAATAAAAATTAATTGAGCCACGCCAACTTTTCATTTCGCTATGCCGAAGATTATAAAAAAACAAATAATTTATATATGTACCTAAGCCCGTTTCCTCTTTTGCTAAAGTTGATGTTTGAAATTCGTTTTATTATCTCAAAATCGTTTTTTAGAACATAAAAATATTAAATAAAAAAAAATGAAAAAAAAAATCTTTTTGGGATTCGAACTCGCAATATCATCAGTCTCAGGAGAGAACTTAACAACTCCGCAACGAATGATTTTACTGAAGAAGCGTTAAATTAAAATATATTGAGTCTTTGAGTTTGTTTCTTTATTTAAGCGGCATATCATATAGATGCATTAATGTGTTTGTGTATGCGTATGCGTAAAATTAAACACATTACAAATAAAATCCACCACTTGTAGTGAAGGGTATAAAAAAAACAACAACAAAAAACACATTACCAACACTGTATTACCATAGCCACTGTATGACCGTAGAAACCAAAATTTAATTGGTTTGTATGGTATGTTTATGTCGTTTTCGTAATACAGTGTTGGTATGGTAATGTCACGTCTAATTGGACCTTTAAAGGAAAAAATTTGAGGCAGTCGTGGTTTTTTACTCATATCTCAGCCATTTGTGGACCGATCTTGCTGAATTTCAATAGCAAACAATTCCGGACCATATGTGACATAAATGTATAATAACCTGGCCCCATCATATATGGGGTCTTCGGAAAATCCATTTCAATGGACAGACGGACATCGTTAAATCTACTTCGCTCCTCATAAGGACCCAGAATATATATACTTTATAGGGTCTAACATCAATATTATAGAAATTACAAACGGAATGACAAACTTATATATACCCTATTCACCACCTGTGGTGAAGGGTATACTTATGAAAGAAAACAAGAGAACAATGATGTTGTTTATCTCTTTCTTCTTCTTGAATAGCCAACTTTATGTCTAACTTATGGTACTTATCTGTTTTGTAAAATGATTTTTGAACAAATTTAAATTTCATATTTATAACGTACATCTTTTTATTTTATAGTTGTACTTATTGTTTAATGTGTATAATATGAAATAAAAATGACCAACAAACGTAAACCGTAACACAGTATTTAGTAATGGTGTTAAATTATTAAAAGTAAATGTGTGTTAGTATATCAAAATTTCTAACACAAAACAAAATAATTTTGAAATTTTAACTCAATTATTTTACGATATAAATATCATATAAAAATTTATTTTATTATTTCATATATAGATATTATTTTTTTAAATATTATTAATATTATATATGTATGTATGTACATTTTTTCTATAATAAAAAAAAAATTTTTTAAATTTCAATTTTATTTACTTAACAATGTCGGATTTGTTTTTTTTTTTTTTTTTTTGTTATTGAATTCAAAAACAAGTTTAACGCACCGAAATCTCGTTCCAATGACTGCAGGCCTGTTGTCATAATAGTCTGAGAAAGGTTTCCCCTATTTTATCTTTAAATTTTGAATTCAATTTCTTTATTTTTTAAACAGTTGTCGTTAGAAATTTAGGATATAATTAATGGAGTATTTAAGTTAGTATATTATTTATGTATACAAGAAAAGTGTTAATGCATTTTGCAAAGGTAAGTATGTATATATGTATGTATGTATGTGAAAATGATTTGGGCAAAACAAAGTATGTATTGTAAGAGTAAGTATGTTTATAAATGAGAAATTTGCAGAGCTCTTTCAAAATTATTAAAATTGAGTTTAGATAAATCTAATTTAGTCAGATATATGACCTTCTATAACAATCTCATGATGCTTATCCAAAGACATATTATCTTTAGCGAAAAATAATTAAAAACAAAATTTTTATAAGCAAAATATTTTTAGTAACATTTCAATTTAAAGCAAAAATTTTACATTTAAATCAAAGTTAATTTGAACAATTTGATTACAAAAAAATAAATATTTTAACTAATGGAAATAAGTATAAGTGCAGGTCCTCACATAAATTTTTTTCTATCTTATTAGACTTAAATACTAAACTGAAAACTGGGCATAAGTCAAACAACAATTTATAAAGTATACATACTTTAATAGTCTTATTCCTTCAATATTTTCCAGGAATATTTTCTTTGCACTATCAGAATTTTTGTTTGTATATTTCTGTTACGAAGCTTATATTAGCTATCCTTTGGCTAGCAATGAAGTAAGTTGAATAGAGAATTTATACAATTATTAGATACCAGCAGATTGTAATGGATTTTCTGGCCCGCTACGGCCTTCGTCAGCATTCTTTGTATCTTATAACTGGATAATATTGTATTTTCACCATAACTTAGTGTGTGTTACATATTTCAAAAGACTCGGTTAAGTAAAAGGGGATGAAAAGGAAGTAGTCCTACTTTTATAATATTTGCCAAGTTTCAAAGGATTTGCTTAAGTACAAGTAGTTTAAAACGAATTTTTATTTTGAAGAGGCGTGGAACTGCCCACTTTTCTGGTCACTATATTGAGCTGTAACATGCAAATAGTAAATGTTTCTACAAAGTTATATAACACACCATTGGAGACCAATTGACAGGTTTAATCACAGAAAAAAATTTTTCACCAATTTAAGCATTAATTAAAGATTAAATCAGTTTTAATTACAAATTTAATCAAGTGGATTAAGCGTTTAATAAAGTGAATTAAACGTTTAATTGATACTATTAATTTGCACCACTTAACAAATTAAAAGTATTAATAAAATGTTTAATTCACTTGATTAAATTTTTAATTAAAACTGATTTTATATTTGATTAATTAATTGCTGAAAATTTTTTTTCTGTTTTTCTCGAAATCAACATATCGAAAATTTTTTAATATAAAAAATCGATGACTGCTGTAGTAGCACCATCCTGATCAAACCAGATCTCAACCAGATCAATGGCATTCAACTTTAAAAAAGAATTATTCATCATGGTGCCACCAGCAGTGTTCAAAAAAAAAAAAGAGAACATTCTTTAGTGTTCGGCTCACACACTTAGGAACGATATATATTTTTTTAGTGATTGTGTAGCCGAAGACAACCCTTAATAGCGTTCGTAACTATTTTCAAGAAAGAGCCAAACATTTTATGGTGTTCTATTTTTCGTTAAAAAAAAAACAGAACTATTGTAGTGATACTGCAGACAAATATTTTATTTTAATGTTCTATAATATTTCTTTTTTTACATTGATGAAGAAATTTATAAACAAAGAATTTTAGCAACGACCACAGCACGTATAGCTTGTGCTTGTATTGTGTATGTGTTTTGTTTGTGTAAAATTTTTTGGTGGCTTTTCGTTTTTTTTTTTTCATATGTTTATTTTGTTTTTGTAAAAAATTTTTGGTTTTTTTCTACCAGCCAAAAGGGCGCTAGAACAACAGAAACGAAGAAACACTAATGATCTGCACCGAACACAATGAAGTTTGTGGGTTTTAAAAAACCCGAATGGAATTAAATGTTCTCATCTATTTGATGAGTTGGATAAGAACAGTATAATTTTTGTGTTCGAAAGATGACAAACAGGGAAACGTTATTTTTTAATCATTTTCTGCACAAACACTTTAGTGTGATATTTAGTGTTTATTTTCGAACACTGCACCAGCATGTAAACCGCACCACACGGTTCATTATATTGGAGTGTGTAGGGTCTGTTGTGGAATAGTCTTACGGATATTCTGTTTATTCAAAAATGCATTAATTCAACATGTAAAAGTGCGCTTTATTCGGCTATGCCGAATCTTATCTCACACTTTGTCGGATGTTGTGTATTGATAACCGAGATGCTTGTACCTTATTTGGAAACTTTGGCTCTTGACGTTCTTTAGAAATAGAAAAAAAAACCAACAACAAAGTATTTATGGGTAAAATTAGGGACAGTCGTGGTTTTTGCTTATACCTCAGGCATTTGTGAACCGATTGGGCTGAATTTCAATAGTAAACTTCAATGGCGCTTATGTAACATAAATATATTACCCCTAGTCCCCATAATTTCAAGGGTCTTTAGAAAAATCCTCTCAATTTACCCGCGGACATACGCAAAGACGGACATCATAAAATCAGTTTCGCTACTCAAAGGAACCCAAAATGTATAAACTTTATAGGGTATAACATCAACTTATATAAACCCTTTCCACCTGTGTTGAAGGGTATACAAATTAACCTCATCGATGAAAAAATATTGTCGTCTATCAGTTGCGCCAAGCAAATCAATGACAGATTTTCAAATTTGGATCATTTGGTAGCATTGTTCAACCATGAGCTTATTCATGATAATTCCCGAAAGTATACTAATTGTAATTGTCTAAAAGTGTGCGCAGTATGGTAGTTCTTTAGACATCTGACCCTTTTGTATGGTCTAGCGGGTATAAACAGTTAATTTAAACCAATTACTTTCCAATTTAGGACCTGACCCTAAGGAACAATAAAATATATATATATATATATATATGTATATACATACTATTTCAAGTATAATATATTCCATATATCAACAATTTATGAATTGTTACTTAGAAAATTATCGACAGCGAATAAAATTCATTAAAAAACGTCTCTAAGTCATAAGTTTTCTAAAAGTGAATTACTTAAGAGAAGCCAAAATGTCAATACGTTGCAAACATAAGCACAAACCATAAACACCTCCCCCTTCTTTATATTCGTGTAGAGTATAGTTAAAAGTTATAATCATAAACAAACCTATAATTAATATAAAAATTATTTTTATCTACTCTTGACATTTAATTATTAAACATTCACGGATAGAAAAAACTTACAAGAACCATGACAACTTAAAAGAAAAGAAACAATGGCGGTTGATAAAAATCGTTTTTTTTAATGAATATTGCATAAAATGATAATTTAATGTCATTTTTTAAAAACTAAAATGAATTTTCGAAAAAAAAAACACATAACATGCAATAATACTTTTTACTCTTGAGACACTTTTGGCGGATTCTGCTGGTATTAGATAAAAGAATGAATATTTTATGTCATGGATAAAGGGGGCATGTGTGTTACTATTAGCGTTATCTCGAAAATTTATTTTTAAGGCAACAAACTTTAAGTGCGGTTTTGTTTAAGAGCAAATTGAATAAATTGTTTAGATGTGAACTACTGAGGAAGGCAACCAATTTAACTCTAAAGATATTTTTTTTTTTAATTGTGGTGGTTAAATTCGTATAAAACGAATCTCTTTAACTATTCTCTGATCTAAGAAGACAACTTTGGTTTATTCAAATCTAAACTAGATACAAATTTCAGAATAGCTTTAATCAAAAATTTTAACGACCTTAAAGGCCGAAACTTATCGACAAATTTTGATTTTAATAAGTCGATGATTGCGGTAGTAGCGCCATCATCAAAGTCATTCATATTTTAAAACAAGGCGCAGTAACGACCTCCATTTACCGTAACACGCGATCAGAGGGTACCACCAGCATGTAAACCCACCAAACGGTGCAGTTTTCTAGATATAATGGAGTCTTAAGGGTCTGTTGTGGACTGGTCTTCCTCCATATTTTGTTTATTCACAAACGCATTTATTCAACAAGTAAAAGTGCGATATTTGACTGTGCAGATTATTTTTATATGTTTGTTAGAACAATTTTTCACAATTTTTGATTTAAGGTATTGTAAAAATTCTGAGTGTGAGAGCAACCAGCACACCCAGGTTGCAGGCAAAGCTACAAATTCGCCCATTGTTAAGGAGCTGAAGGTATCTAATCTCTGATGCTTTTGGAAATATGCTAGCAGCGGCTGTTGAGTAGCAACAAAATCTAGAAATAGTCCTCCTTCATGCCAAATTCTTACACAAGTGATGAAAAATCAGCCCTTTAGTAGGATTTCAGGTTATCACTTCCTACGACTTTGGCCTTAAGCTACAATTACTAAGTGATCCCCGAAAGTATGCCTTCGTAAAAAAAGGATCTATCCTTTGCACCCTAGCCATCATGTCAGACGGGAGTGCCCCCTTGGAAAGACTAATTATCAGAAAAGTAAAATTTCCTTAAACATTTTGCTGAAAGACAGGAAGCTTCCCAATAAAAAATTTCTTATTTTGCGAAACACTAATAGTAAATTTTTAAAAGTAAGCGCTCATTTATGCGCTACGCAGTAAGACATAAAGAGTTGCACTTAGATAAGTCAAAGAATTTTTAGCAAATTAAAAAATATAACAATTGAAGTGCCACGTCATTCCTTTGCTACAAAGCAGGTTGTTAAGGCAGCATATTAAAAACTAACGGTAAAAACAAAAAATTCATTTCTAAAGCTGATCGTGACATTCACCAATTTTTTAATGCGCTTTCTGTATCAAAAATATATTGCTTTAAAGTGGAACCACGCCATATAAAATTCATGTCTTTTGTAAGCGATATAGTAAGCGAAACTTAATCGTTTCTTCCTCACAAGCGTGCTTCGATGGAAGCTCCATTTTTTATTAGAATATCATGCAAGGAGTATAATAATGGAGACCTTAACCCATTGTCAGTCCGGTACTCTCGTGGTACCATATAGAATCACAACCTATAGTTAGCTAGTCCGGTGCCAAATATAATCTCTGGTCAGTCGCAATTGATGAAGAGCGTGATCTCTTGTGATGTGGCAATTTTGGATTTTTGCCGAATCCCAGAAATGAACTTCACCTAATTTTGACTGGAGGATGTACCATCAAAAGGCGAAATATCTGTAAGTTGACCCCTGCACCCCCGGGGGAAATGGAAAGGTATATTTAAGTTTATGATTTCGTTTGTAATTTCTTCAGTATTGATTAGGGTATTCATTTAATCGGGCTTTTGCTTTAATCGGTTAATCGCTCGATTAATTAACCGAGGTTTTGATTTAATCGGTTAATAATCGGTTAATTTTGTTATTGATCGGTTAACCGATTAATAAAGTTTTGTTATAAATTAAGTAATTTCAATAAATAAATATGCAAAAATTATTTATTATTGGAGTCTTTTTGTAAAAAAAACAATAACATAACGAACAAAACAATTCTTGAACTAAAACGAGCAAACAAAAAAGTAATTCATAAATATGAAAAACACATTTTATAATTTATACATAATATTTGTATGTATTTATTGAAAAAAAAAACTGTGAGATTTTTTTATTAATTATTTCAATAGTTTAAGATTTTATAAAAGTTTAGAATTGAAGCGATTCTTTTCTTTAGTTTTGAAAAAACTTGATTTGGAAACAATTCTTTCACTTATCGAAGATGTTTGAGAAATCGGAAGCAACCCATAATACAGATTCAAGAATGATAAAAACAAGATTACGCATTACACATGTTTACAAAATTCAACTGTTTAATATGAAATCACTTAAGCATTTAATACACACGTTTGTTTGCTTTTGTTTCTATATTTTAGCTGTACTTATACGCTGATGTGACGTAGTTGCACAGAAAAATTTAATTTTTAAAAGCTGAATGCGTTGTCTTGGTTTCTTTGTATCAAGATACAGATGATCTTATTTCTCAGACCATTTCCAGGATTTCTCTCAACATATAAAATCTTCCATTTTGCCATTATTTCGGCTAATTTTGTTAAAGATTGTTCGTGTTACAATCAAGAGCTTTTTCTATTGTCAGGCCATCATCTGACTCATCCTGGCAAAGCTCAGCACCGAAAAAAATAAAATACGAACCCCTAGTTTCTGTTTTTGTACTGTATTTATATGAGACGAAACAAATAATTAAAAACGCAAAAAAATATGTTATAATACTACAAAAAACTAAAATTATTTGTTACATGGGTTAATCGGTTAATCGACTGAAATTAACCGGTTTAATCGTTAATCGAAAATTGCCAATTAGAAATTAACCGATCAGTTAATCGGGTAGTAATTAATCGGTTAACCGATTAACGGTTAACCGAATGAATACCCTAGTATTGATTTTATCTTATGAAGTATAAATAAACAAATATTCTGGGTCCTTTAGAGAAGTCAAGTTGATCTAACGATGTCTGTCCGGCTGTCCATGAGTATGTTGAAATGGGCTTTCCGAAGACCCCAGCCACAATAATAACAAGGGTATTGAAAATGTATTTAACATATAATCGGTCAACAAGTGGCTTCTATGTGAGCAAAAAACTATAACTGCCTCTAATTAACACTCTCAGTCTCTAATTTTTACCTATAAACCTGTTCATTTGAATTCTTTTTAAAATCTATTAACTTTATTTCTTACCTTAAATACACCTAGTATAATACTGGTAGTGGGAATTAACTAAATTGGTTTACTAGTAATATAGATAAATTATTAGTTTTACATTTTTGAAATAAAATAAAAAACCTTCTTCTGTAAAATTGTGTTTTTGTCGCTTAAGCTTTTTTGCGGTTATAATCTATATATATAAAAATGAAACATGTTTGTGTGTTTGTTTGTTTGTTGGCTTATAGACTCCTAAGTTACTGAACCGATTTTTCTGAAATTTTTACAGTAACATCACGTGAGCCCTTAAAATAAAATAGGCTACTTATTTTTTCGATAGGGGCAGGGGAATTGGTAGCCCCCATAGTATGCCCATATTAAATATCGCATATCTTTTGCACGAATTTTGTTGAACTTTTGGTAGTAGGATCTTCTAAGCCCCAAAATTGAAATAAAATAGCAGCGGGGAAGTGGTACCCCCCATAGGACGCCAATGTTTAATATCGCATATCTTAAGAACTGTTATAGTGAGAATGTTCAAACTTTGCAGAAGTCAGTCTTATGGTATACTGCACTTTTGAAAATAAAGCGTTTAGGCGCAGGCATGCTTATATTAATTATCGCTCAACTGAAGAACTTTTAAAGGGAGAGTCTTTAAACGCGGTTAAAGCTACTATTATGGTAAACTATTAATTTCAATATAAAAATGGACGGGGTAGACAGAGGAGGAGCAGTACCCCCCAAAGAACGAAAATGTTAAATACCTACTAACTGAAAACAAAAGTTTTCCAGCATTTAAGCACCCACTCTTAAGATAAACTGCACCTTTCAAAATAAAAATAACGGGGGTAGGTGCAGGGAAGATGTGTTTTAAAAAAATGTTACTACTTCGATGAGGGTAGCAAAGCGCACCGGGTTAAGCTAGTTCGATATAAAGAAATATATTTTCTATTTCAATTTTAAGTTCCTGACACTAGTGACTTAAGATGAATTCCTTTGCATTTCAAAGCAAAGTTTTTTTTCTCAAAATTTTAAAATAATTTACTTCGGCTCTTAAGGTTTCACTACGCAGCAACCCTTTACTTTATCTAAGAAAACCCACACATTTTGTCGTTAAAATAAAATAAAATTATTAAATTACAAAAACAGACACGCTTGAGGAATTTAACTTTAACAGAATAAAAAATTACACAAGACTATCAAGAAAAGTTAAGCAAAAAAAAAAATAAAATCAACAAAATGTAACATTTATTCGTCAACCCATCAAACTTTTATCATTTCAAGAAAATCTTAAAAATATTTTCTTAAGATAATCCAAAAAAAAAATACATTTTTCTTTTGCTCATATAAAATTTTAATTATATGGGAAAAAAAACTGTAAGTCTAGTATAAAAATAATAATAAAGTTAATTTTATTAAAGAAAAGACAAGGAAGTTTCATTTCTTTAAAAAAAGCTAATAAAATGTTTACACCCTTTTTGAAAAGTTTTCTTTTCATACATTTTTAAGTTTTCATTGTAAAACTCGATTGCATTTTAATTATCAAAACGAATGACTTTTGTTTAGTCATAAAATAATTTTATTAAAGAAAATTCCAATTTCTTATTTTCAAGCTACACTCTAATTCATTCCAAACATTCTTAACTTTTGGATAAAGAGTGTAATTATTTTCAGTTTTACTTTAGAAACTGTTTAAAAAAAATTAACAATAAAAAGGAACGAACTTAAATAGGAAGAAATTCTTTCAGCCATAAAAAAATTCATATGAAGAACTTTTAATTTATTGCCATGTTATGGTCAGTTAAATTGCAAATTAACCCTTAGCAAGCAAAAGGTAACAGTTTGGGAATCTTTTTTATATAAAATCTATTTTTCAAAAAAACTCTAAGAGAAAATATAAAACTGGCCTTTAATTTTCATAAAAACTTTAATTCTTCAAATTAAAAATATTTCTAAAAAAAAAACAAATTTCCTTTAAGGGTTAAGTTAGTTTATTGCAGCGATAAACATTGTAAACAAATCATTAACTGCTTTATAGTTATGAAATAAAAAGTGCAAAAGTGTTGGTTACTACCATTTTTTATGGACTTAAACCGCAAAGTCTACATTAAATACTCACTTAAATCTTCTAAATGGAATGCATGGCTGGGGTTTTATCTAACGGCATATCACGTGCTATTTTAACACAAAGGAAAAGTTTTACGAAACGAAAAACAGATTTTAATTATTACACTGATTGTATCAATTATGTTGGTCGGTTGGTTTGGCTTGTGTTAATCAGCACATAAATCAAATCACTATTAACTATGAAATTAGATATAATACGATTTTAAAGTTTCTTTTTTTCGTTGTTGTTGTTGTTTTTGCAAAATAATAAAAATTTAATGCAATTTGTGCTATTGAGAGATTGATTGCATATTCAATGTTGCAATGCATTAAAACTTTAATTTTATCGTTTTTCTTTTAACTGGTTAGTAAAAGGATGTTGTTAATTATGGCTTGTAATTAATTTTAAGAAAGTTTTGTTAATGAAATAAAATGCTTAGAATTGGTTTAAAAGCTTTAATATTTTCCGAAAAACTTAACAACATTTTTAAGCTACAGCTGCAAAACAAAAGAAGACGTTTCCTTTATAGAAGGTTTGTGTCTTAGATAACTTTTATGCCATTTTGAAGAGCAAAAATCTATCAATTATTCTTATATATCCGATTAACGAAATCGTGCAAACAATAAAGTTTTCTTTCGCTTCAAATATGTAAAATTTTGTGACAACATAGTAAGGGACATTTACACGATGTCTTTTCAGACATGTTTGTAGGCAATCGTGCCAAGCAGACCCGAAATTACTTTTCATGATTGCTAATAAGAATTTTATTTTTTTTTTTTTTTTTTTTTCAATGTGTACAAAAGAAGAAAAGACAATTATACATGAAAACAGACATGTTTGGAAAGACATCGTGTAAATGCCAAAGGTTTTCGATAGCATGTTCAAAATAGAATGAAGAAAATAGGCATGTCTATAAACACATCGTATGAATGCCCCCTATCATTTGCAGGAAATTTTGGTCGTCTATTGGAATTTTAAAGAAACTACTTCTTAAATGCATACATTTATTCTTCACCGAGGTAAATACGATTGGTACGTTTAATCGGTTTCAACGTGCGAAAGATATATATGATATGTGCGGTTTAGCAGTGCAGATCCCCAAGACAGCCAGAAAATCTGAAAGGATTTCAGTGGCATTGCTCCATAAAGATTGTTGTAAAAGTAAAAAAATGCAAAATCATGGAATGCCCCTCAAGCAGCAAATTTAAAATGTTAAAAGGCAGCTGGATTTATAAGAACCACTCGCTTAAAGTCGAGAGACGTTAAAAAAGGCTTGGACGCTATAAAAAAAGACAAATCTGTATCGAAATATTAGTGGCGATAACAAATGAACACGCAAGGGCAACTTGAAATTCAAAAAATAGAAAGAAAAAGCCGGTCAATGCGCCGAGATAGTGCTCTGCACTGGGTGGGACCAGCAGGGTCCTATCTGTTAAGACCTGCTTTAATGGGGTCAGACGATTACAATCCCAGAAAGAAAAACATAAGTTATGACAAATACTTTTTGCATTTGAACAATTAGTCTTTGTCGCAAATAAAAAGTAGTTGATTCCAATGAAATTTTTTGTTTACCACAAAAACTTGTGGCGAATCCACTGTATTTTCACAATATCAAAATTAGAATTAACAAAAACCCAGAGCAAAATCATTTGATTTAAATGCGATTTTCATTAAATTAAATGTGATTGCATTTGAAAATGCATGTCAACATCAATTCAGTTAAATCAAATGTTTTTTATTTACGATTACATGAAAAAAAGTATTTTTATTAAATGCGTATCGTTGTGGTTTAAAACGTGTGCTTGTCTTTTCAAATGCAATACGCGATTAATATTGTTGTGTTGTCTGACAGCGCAGGCTCACGAAAATTAGAATTTAGTTTGTGATAGAAAAACTAGGTGCGGAAGATATGGCAGATAACTTTGCGAAAAAGGAGGCATTATTAAATTGCAAAATGCTTTTAAAACTATAATACATATGGGGTATTTATTGTCAAGTGATCCATCCAACTTTTGAAATCGATGTCTTCCGAAACATAAGAAAAAGTTTTAAATTTAAAAAAATATTGAAAATTTTTTTTAAAAAACCAAAAAAAAATTTTTCAAAGATTGATAAAATAGCTATTAAAAAAAATAACACAGAAAAAAATGTTGCACCAGTAAATGCATTAATCAAAAATAAAATCAGTTTAATTAAAAATTTAATCAAGTTAATTAAACGTTTAATCAAGTGAATTAAACGTTTAATTAAGTGAATTAAACGTTTAATTGATATGATTAATTTGTTTACTAGTGCAAATTAATATTGTCAATTAAACGTTGAATACACTTGATTAAACGCTTAATTCACTTGATTAAACGTTTAATTCATTTGATTAAATTTTTAATTAAAACTGATTTTATTTTTGATTAATGCATTTACTGGTGCAAAATTTTTTTCTGTGAAGTTACATGGATAAAAAAGAACACCTGTTTGGCTCAAATGTCATATTTGGACCACCTCTAACTTAGAAACTGTTTTGACCGATCTCGATGAAAATGTGTATCTAAATTTCTATCGATTTAAAAAGTTGGGTCACTTGACATGAAATCCCACAAATATTTTATCAGTCTACAGCTTAAATAATTTTACTCGGGCAAGAAATTTTACCAATTTTCCAGGAATATTTCAATCGCACATAATTTTAAGATTAGTCCCTTTAAATAATGAAAGCAAAGATGTGCGAATAAAATAAAAACTAAAATGTGCCTTTTTAGAATTAAATATATTATTTCCCAGTAAAAACTTCGCCTACAAAATAATGTGTTAAGTAATCAGAAAAAACTAAAAGCACTACTTACAATTATACTGAAAGAACCAATTAATTTTACAAGGGATGTGCCAAAATGAACGCATTTAATATTCAGTAATTTTTTTTTTTTTTTTTAACTACATACATCCAGAAAAAAGAAGTTACAGAAGTTGTTGTAGAAGTAGTTAAAGAAGAAAGCTACTAAATAATGAGTGATAGAAGCTATTCATTTTGAAAAAGTAAGCGAAGTTTTTACTGGGTTATAACTCAAATACAAAAACTAATAAAACGGTTTAAGCATTTGCCGAATTTTTTTGGGGCAAATGTTTCTACAGTTGCCGCATGTTATTTGATATAACAGCACTTTTGTAGCAACAGCAAATAGCAACTGCTATTGGGAACGTTCCGAATTTAAATTATATTTTGGGCAGGGTTAAAAACATAAAACAACGGCATATGTCACTAGACATAACTTCGTTACATAATGTCATCTGAATTTTCGGCGACATTGAAGCCATTTAATTAAATAGTAAGTGGAAAAGAAAGCCATATCTGACTAACAGGGTACCCGAAATTAGCTTGGTTCGTTTTATGCCTCTTAAAATGTCCTTTATCTTCTTATGTCTCTTGATTCATATAGTTTCAAGTCATAACCAAGGTTGTGCAATACTTACAATAAATTTATATTTTGGCGATGTTTTACAATAAACGCTCGATATTTGCCATAAAACCTGAATTTTTTTTTTTTTTTTTTTTTTTTTTTTTTTGAATAAAGGCCCAGTTAGGCGAACTTTGCGGTACCCGTAATGAACCGCACCGTACTGTAAGCACGTTGGTGCACTTATGGAACATTTAAAAACGTGTCATATGTTTTTCCCATACATAAACAAAAAGCAATAGTATACATAAAACAAAACACACAGTGATGGGAATCAAAAATGTTTAAATGGTGACCGATGTGCAGAAAAAGTACCAAGTGTTTTAAATGGTATTAAAACAGTATTTTGTGTATGTAAAAAACATTAATAATTTATATTTATATTATAGATTTACAATAAGCAAATTTGTATTTTAGCATACATATTTTTACCATACATATATTGTATTGTGGTTTTGATACTATTTAAAGCCTTTTACTTGTTTCACATTTCCATTGTATGTGTATATGAATTTCTTTATTTTTTACATCTAAACATAAATATATTTGTTTATATGAAAATATGTTGTATTTTAAGTGGTTTTGTCTCAATTCCATTGCTTTACTGGAAAAAGTTCCAAAAAAGAGCAAAAGTACCCGCATTCAATTAAACATACAATCAGCCCATCACTGCTTTACAACTGTCACGTAACAACGGCATAAAAATCTATTTTATACAGATCGAGACGTTCCGTCAACGTGACATTTAAATTCAGTAAGCATTTACATTGTTTGCAAATAACAAAACGAACCAGACGTTCCGTTAGGGGGCGTGGACGTTCGGCTAACTCTGCCTTAACCCTTTTTAATAAAATTTTTTCCTATAAATTATTATTGCTACGGCCGCATGTCACAAAAATTTTTGAAAATTGAAATGGGGTAAAACATGGAATTTTGGATAGATTTTTTTTTAACTCAAAATTTATTTATTTTTATACTTAAAATATCACCAGCGTATAGATTTGAAAACATTAATCTTAAAGGAGACAAAACAAAATATTTTGCACAAACTTTAAACTTTTGTTCCTTAACCTAAATGTAGCAAAGAAACAAAGTACATTTAAGTATAGAAGCGTATTATAGAACATTATCGTTAACAAGGAATTTTATTATTCGGTTTCACAAATATACTTAAGACTTAAATAACTTAAAATTTTAAAGTTGCTTTATTTTCACTTTTAAACTGATGGAGCAAAAAGGGTACTCTTTGAAAAAAAATGTTGCAAGTTTAATCAAAATCAACAGCAAGATACAAGACTTTATAAAGTAGAACTGTAGATAAGCACAGACCATGCATAATTTTACGCCTACTTCAATCTTTCTTCAATCTGCAATCTACCTCTGCTTGTGAAATATTGATAAAAATTAACTTTGGTTTATAGAAAATGTTTAATTTACATGTCTGTAAAATTATACTTTTAATATAAAATGAACGAAGAAAAAGGAGAGTATTTCAATTAAGATTCATTCAGCTTTTATTTCTAGTTTCAAAAAAACGATATTTGTAGAAAAATTTTATTTTCTTCTCAGAAATCGTCAAGTATGATAACAGGAAAACTTCCTTCAAAGAATTCTTATCAGATATTAACAGATCAGATACTACACATAAAAATCTCGGATTACTTTGGCTTTCTTTATTAAATTTTCCAAGTAAATCCCCATGATTTGATTGATGCAAACAAACAAAAAATGAAAATTACATTACAAACAATTTTAATAAAATTTGGTGCTGTTAAAAAAAGAACATTGACAGTGAAATAATTAAAGAAGATGGTAAGAAAACCGAAGTCTTATATTATCTAACGGCCAAGAACTACAAAAATGAACAGAGCATTTAATTTTCATTAAATTATTTTTATAAAGCAAGGAATTTTACAACATGAAATCAATTAAAATTTTTCTGATAATTTTTCATTCTTGACTGCCGCTGGGCTCGACCCCGGCTTTTACGGACAGGTTACCCTTACATGTCTCAATTGCAACCACTCAATCTCTTCAGAGGGTTTTGCCGTTTAACACTCACAGCCATTGACGACAGCTGGCCCAATACTAATTATTGTTAAAAGCTAGGGCACGAGCTCTATGTTTACATTTGTCCTTCAAGTTGTGCTGAAAAATGTCAACAGGAAAAAGAAAGACAAAAAAAATCAAAACAGAAAAATGTGCCTTGGACTTCAAGAAGAATTTTCGACAAAAAGTACGAAGAAACGGAGTTAAAGAGGAACATGTAAATCAATTAAAATGGATTATCATTCAAAGCAAATTTCGATCTACCAAAAGTTAAATACAATTTGGCTTAAAGATTGATGTTTGACTATTGACTGCCAGCAGTCGTCAATGGCTGTGAGTGTTAAACGGCAAATAAAATATCAAAATTTGGATTAAAAACCATAAACAGTTCAACAAAATAACCACAATACTAATTATTATTAACAGAGAAAGACAGAAATGTAAAGAACCAATTCTTAGTTTCTTAGATTTATCAGGTAAGTTAAAAGTCAATGAATTCCTGCATTGATACCAATTTAAGCATTGTAATATTTAGATGACTTATATAAGAAGCGCTGACATTAACACCTGTCCTTTATGCACTTATTGTGCCTCATTCGCCGTGCTATGCGGAGTTCGCCGTTCTTCCCGGTTGTGTTTATACCACAAGAACTTAATTAACAAACAACATTTTTACGAAAAAATAAAACTCAAAAAACTCAAAATGTAACTTCATCAAAAAACTTATAATCGTTGCGGTTTTTGCTTTGAACTTTAAAAAAAAAAATTGTTTTAATCATCAGTGTTAGAGATTCAAACAGTATTAACAATAAAATATTTTAATGAAATTCAGATTATAGTTTATTTGTTTTGTTTAACAGTAAAAATTGATTTTTAAATTGTTTTTTTCAAACAACCAACACTAATCTTCTATAACAGCTTAAAAAAAATTTAAAGACCGAAGACACCTACTTTTTTTAGTAAAGACTTATGAAACATACTTTGTTTACAAAAAATTTGAAAGACACGAACCTTACATACCGATTCATTAATCGTTACTGCGGCGATTTCACGACAAAGACTTAGAAAACAAACATGTTTGTTGATACTAACTGCGACATTTTGAAAATAAAACAAAGAGAGACGGACAATCAATCAGTGAAATAACGAAAAGACTTAGGACAAATACTTTTTAATAAGAAACTAATTAAAAATATGAGAAACCTTGATAAAATAAAATCATTTAATTCTAAAATAAAAAATTACTATACATATTAAAAAATATTTTTTTATTTTCTCATGTTTATTTATTTATTTAATTAATTCGCCGATTAAACTAATATTATTTACTGGCTAGTATACTTAAACTAATTAAATCTATAGTATCTAGTATAAAACCAAAAGGTAAAAAATAGAATTAAGGTTATTTTAAGAGGTTATTTTTGACGGCAATAGTATTAGTGAAATCAATATGCATATAAAAATTGTTACATTAAGAACTTATTCTGCGGATAGGGACAAAATTTGCATAATGAGACCGAAAGTATTGCAGTTTAAGGGGAATATTTTAGGGAAGGGCCAATAGGAACTGAAAGCTCAACATTACGAAGGAGGATATATATCCTCCGATTTTTTAAGATCGGAGGACTTATAAGCTTTTATACGGAGGTAAGTTGATATTTGGATTCCAATGCAGTTTTCGAAGACAGAAAAAAGAAATTGCTTCTCTTCGGATTTCAGTTTTTAGAATGTACCTCATACAGGGAGCCCTAGACAAGCGAGGGGGCATTGGGATCAAACTCCAAACGTCTGATAAGCCCTAGGACACCTTTGACCTGTTGACAGTCTGCGATATATGTGCATTAAAACATAGTTTATCATCAAGTAATACATCCAGACCAAGAAAAATCAGTACTCTTTCAAATGGTTGCTTACTTAGTAAATATGTAGCTACAGAATACTGGAATTCTTCTGTAAACTAATATATGCTTACATTTTCTCGAGTTCATATCCATCAAATTTATATCATATACAAGGCAGCAGCAAGTGGCCATTATCGATATACGGCAGCACTAACTTGAAAAAGTACATCCAAGCCACTTGACTTGCAACTATCCAATCAAGTTCATATTTGACCTTCTAAGTCAACCTTCCAACCCTATCTACCCTTTTGCAGCTAACAGCAACATTTGATCGTGCGAATAGGGTACGTTTTAAGACCCAATGTTGCATGCTGATGCATAAACGCGCGACGGGCCAACATGCCTCATCTGTATATATGGGTGGTATAATTATTGAGTAATCAGAATCTCTTGATGTTCTGGGCAAGAAAATATGATGTGAAGTTCGATAGACAAAGCATATTTTCAAGGTGTCCAAAGAAGCATTCAAGTTCCTCGGGAAAAGAAATAACCCAGAGAACAGCGAACTGACACCAAAGTAGTTCCGTGATAGGGGCTTGGTGGTAGAGACCGGTTCTAGTTCTAACACTTTATATTTTTAACATGGGGTTGTCATTGGAGGGGGTCAATTGACACCATTTGACCAGTCACACATTTATTCTCAATGAACGTGTTTAGTTGAAGTTACTACAATGAAGTATTATTTCAATAAAACAAGTCGTAGAACAAAGTTCAATAACCAAATTTTAGAAAGTCCTAAAAAATGTGTCACACCATTGGTAAACCCTTTACTGTAATAAATACTTTTTCTACCTTTTTGTTCTTCACAAACCAGTTAAATGATTGGTTCTCCTTTCACTGGTCATGAGTTCTTTCTTTTTGTACCTGTTCTATTTTCACAAATCCCAGGACCAGTCTGGTGGACCAATTGACATAAATTTCCCGCAGGGAATTTACTCCATTTAATCTTCTCACTATTTATACCAACTATATGCGATCGAGTATGGAAGACAACTCTCATGTATGGGCCGGTATTTAAAAGTCTATTTTGGAGCTTCTCGTCCGTGTACAGTAGGTTCTCATTGAAGACAGATGGTATCCAATTCTATTGACTCCCTTGAGTACCGTCGCAATGAGGATTTTATTTACCATCTTTATCGTTACTAAAATGGAATGTGTTCTACTGAAATTAGAGATCTGCTGCACGAAGCTCGAACGTTTGTTCGTAATGCATTTTTCCTCAAGAGGCCATCATTTTGTGGTCGATTGGCTGATGCAGCGTACATCATACTTTACAGGGAAAATTCGGACTGTTCGTACGTGGAATAACCTTCCTCCTAAAATCTTAAGCCACATTGCTTAATTTTAGCTTTAATTTGGTAGATTTTAAATATTTAAAAGAAAATAATTTAAAACTATGTGCATAATTTAAACAAAACCTTCCGAATCAGTGTTTTAAAAATGTGTTAACCAGTTGTATTCCAATAAATGGTTTTTATAAAATTTCAATTAGTGTAGCAGTTTCATTACAAAGAAATTAGACAAGCAGACGGACTGGAGTAGAGGAGGGTATAAAACTAAACAAATTTCTTGGCTCCAAAATAAAAATGAGTCTTGTAGTTAATATTTAGTAGATATAAAATTTACTACATTAATTTATTTTACTGCAAGAAAAAAATATAAAAAAAAAAATATATCCTAAATTTCCAAAACAAAAAACTTAAGACACATACGCGCTTAGTTTAAAGAAATATTCACATTCACGTGTTAATAATTTTCTTCTAAAAAAAAACCAATAAAAAAGCTAAACAATAAACAAATTTACAACTGGCAACATCATTTTAACGCACTGTAAATAAAATTGCAATATTTTTTTTTTATTTTGCCTGACTCTCTCAATTTATTAACAAAAATTCACCACGGCTTAAATTTTAAAACCCCATTAAATATTGGCAGAGAGCGACACGATGAAAAATAAACAACAATAACAAAATGTGAATCATCAGCTGTGCAATTAAAACTAGTTTCAAATGACTAGTGTGAGTGTGTTGTTGTCGTACGTGTATTTTGTGACTCGCACACACATGACTACCATCAACCATAAACAGAGACGATCAGGCCAAGTTGGTTTTTTTCAAAAACGTTTTGAATTTAGTTGGCGTTAAACAGGCAACGGCTCAAGTCGTGTTGTTGGCAGAATCTAACGGAACGCGTTCAACGGTCTAACACAGTATTGAATTATAAAATTAGCAAGAGAAGAAAAAATAAATAATTGTATTACAAATAAAAAAAATGTACGTTAAAATGTTTTTATGGTTATTGGTAAAAGATTCAGATATAAAAAAAAATATTTAAATGGGGAAAAAAGTGTGTTGTTTTTAAGTGAAAACTTGACGTTTTTTTGTGTTGTTGTATAAAAATGAGAAAAAAAATAATGAGGTGCTAAAAAGGCCAAAAAAAAAAAACACAAAAAGGAAATAAAAGAAAATACCAAAATTTAAAAAAAAAATATGTTAAAAAAAAAAATCATAAAAAAGTGCCTTCGATGCCAAAAAAAAGTTTCCGGTATTTTTAAAAATAACACCACTTAACAGTTTTTTTCTTTTTTTTTTTTTTTTTTTTTTGTTGCAAATTTAAGTTTTTAATTTTTTTCTCTTTTACTTTATAAAATTGAAAAAGGAAATCCAAGTGCTTTGTAAAATTTTTAATTAATTTATTTCTCTTTATTTTATAGTAAAAATCATGTTTAGTTTAAATTTTTGGCGTTTATTTTTAAATATTTCCTTAATTGGATTAACATTTTTCAATGGATTAACTCATGCAAAAGGTAAGTAATGTTTTTTATTGTCTTTTTTTTCTAAGAAAAATTCGCTGGTTTCTTTTCTGGCATTTTTTTTTTAAAAAAATATATTTTTATTCTTATTATTTAAAGAGGTTTTTTATAAAGAAATATGATGTCATATTTTATACACAATTAAATAAGAAGAAACAAAATACAAAAAATATATCGTATAGATACTTGTTCCAACGTAACCTTGTTTCTGGCTTTATGTTTCTCTTTATTAAAAGTTTTTATTTTAATTTTTCTTACAATTCGAGAAGTGTGGAATAAAATAAACTTGTTGGACATTTTAGCGTTTATAAGTTGATAATTTAGAATTATGGGATACCCTTCACACGGTAAAGTCTTCTAACCAAATTCATATTTGTTTTATATATCAAGAAGGGGAGGCTTCGCCAATTCGCCAAAAAAAAAAGTCAAGCAGCTCAATTATGAATACAAATTCCCCGGGAGTTTTTTCCCTTTTCCCATTTTAGCAATTGAATTTACATAGGAAAAATGGGAGATGGGAGAAAACTCCCGGGGAATTTTTATTCATAATTGGGCTGAAGAACTTAATTTCATCCAAATATCATTAAAATTGCGATCTGTGCCTTAAACACAAATTTGAAGGAAGCCACGGTCAGCCAGTCTGGTTAATGGATGTTAATAATGAAAGGTGGATCTATAACCAGTATTTTATAACCTGCAAACAAGAATACAAATACTCAAAGTAATCATGAACATCTTTTGCAACTTCAAATAAAATTGACTGAATCTCGGATTTTATAACTTTTTAAAAAAATATATAAATTTGTTGTTGTGTACTTAGTACCTTAAGGGCCATAATTACAACTTACAAATAGGTATTTTTAGGATGCTATTTGATAGATATTTTTTTTTTTGTTGGTTATTACAAGTTAACATTAACCTAAAAAGTGACTAATAAGCCAACAGCACACAGAAAAAAATAATTTTCATATTTGAATACGAAAATCGCATATTTGATTACAAAAATTTTTGAATTTTCTGCGATGACGATTTTTGCGGTATTGATAAAAAAGTTTGTATGTATAATTGTTAAATTTTTAGTCAAAACCCAAGTTTATTGAGTCAATAAAAAAAGTTGTTGCCCAAAATAATTTTTTTCAACAAAATGTTTACTTGATTTGTTAAAATAAATTGTTGAAAATTTTGAATAAATTTTATAAATTTTTTCTTTGAATCAAACAAAAAGTTTGTTGACCTAAAATTTTATTTTTAACAAACTGTGTTGTTAAAAATTTTCTTGGGATATTTTTTTTTGTACAGGTTTATACTTACGTTTAGTGCAGGTTCACACTCGTCAAGTTTGACTGGTCAAGTCTTGCTTTTTTAGTAGAGAGGGAAAAAGAAATGCATTCTCTTTTCCCTTCTCTCGTAAAAGCTTAAGACTTGATGAGTCAAACTTAACGTATGTGAACCGGCACTAACTTCACAAGTGAAGTTCAGGAATTTTAAATTGCAAGATTTTCTGCTGAAGATAACTTTAATAAAAGTTTAATGTAAAATGAAATTACTCAAACTTTTTCATAAAAAAAAAACACAATTTAACACAAAAATACCAAACAATTTATCATAAAAAGCAAAAATAAAATTTGACTTTTACTTTCAATTTAATGAAATAAACCAAAGTAAGTCGTTGCCACTACGTATTTTAAGCGACCAAAACTAGTCGGTATCTACTACAAAGTTGCCACAGGATATAAATAAAATTTTTCTTTTCGGACTGTTGTAATAATGAAGAAAACTTAAGGGTCACATTATCGTTCACGATAGCTATTATTTATGTTAACTATCTGGAACTTTATCCATTAGTTTGCAATAATGGCCCTAAGTTTATTTAGTAAATACTTTAACGGCAAATTTAACCAAGGTCGGTTTTAATTAACCCAGTGATGGTCAAATAACAAAATTGTAGTTAATTATAAATTAATTTGATGAAATTGATTGCAAGTTTACTAAATACATTAAGTTTTCTTATTACTTTAAGTTAATTTAGTACCTTATGTTTGCAAAGACCTTTAACTTTACAAAAGAAGAAGAAGCAATAAAATTATTTTCAACAGTAAGTTCTAATTATTTAAGCAGCATTGTTTGCCCAAAACAGCTCGCTATTTAAACTCCTCTTTACTCCATGTTCACTTTAATACTTAAGTGTACAAAGTTTTTGTTTTAAATTTTAATTAAGTGAACGTATGTTGCACTCGTGTTCTAAGAACAGGCAGTAAATGCCTTAGGTTTACTTAATACATTAAGTTTACGTTGTAATTAAAGTGTTCTTACTACTTAATGTTTAAATATTAAGTCCTTTAATTTAATTTAAGTTAACTTATTGATTTGAGTTTACTAAGAATGATAAGTTTGCTTGATACTTTAAATGTACTTGGTACTTTAATATTACTATGTACTTAAAGTTTACTTTGTACTTTGACTTTAATTAGTACTTCGTTCTTAGAAATATTTAACATTTTTCTTAGTACTCAATTTTATTTAGTACTTTTAGTTTGCATAGTAATTTAGATCTGCTTAATAATTAAGTTTTACTAAGTTTTTTAAATTAATTTTGTACTTCTTATTTCGAAAGTACTTTAAGTGTACTGTGTACTTTAAGTATTGTTAGTTTACTTTTCAACTACAGTCAACTAGTATATGGGTTTTTCCACAGGAAAGTTTTTTGTCACATTACGCCACCAATTAATACCAATTTATGCATCGTCACCTAAAATACAAGCGAACGTTATCAAAGAAATTCAAACGCCAAGTGCACCTTGTTGTTAATGATATTGTGAAGTGTTTGCTTCTCCTGTAAACTTTTGAAAAGTCTTGTTACGTTATTTTGTATTCTAAGTGACGATATTATTTAATTCTTTTTTTTTTTTTTTTTGTATATTGGTGTTAAGCGCAATTTAGTGAAAGAGAGGAAAAAAACAACATGGGTCTTAACTTAAATATTAATTGCGTAACATGACAGTTCTGTGTTTTTTATTCTATTTAGGATTTTGCAATTTTTTTCTAATTTATTAGAAAAGTCATGTTAATGGACAACCTCCTTAAGCTACCAGACTAACTCGCTTCGCCATTAATATAAATATTTGAAACAATGAAATTAAAATAATTTAAATTTGTATTTAATTTTGTCTTAAAATCAAAATTATTCGATTTATCAAGAATTAAATTAATTAAGTTTCTGATTAATGAAATAATTAATCATTAACCATGACTATCAATTAATCGCACGTGCCAGCTGAATTCATGGTCTTTTAAATTTAAATATTTTACAAAGTTTTTTTTTTGTTAATTGCACTTTTATTTTTTAAGATTTCAGTTTCCAAAACCTCTAGTTTTTTTGGAAATATTAACACCTTTTATACCTTTCACTACTAAATGCTACTTAGAAATATTTGTTATATTGCAAATACTATTTTTAGTGTTTCTTAAACATTTAGCACGTCTGGTTTTATTTTTGTATTTTAGTACTTTTAACTTTTTAAAGCCTCTTTTACAATAAGAGCCACAATTTTGTTCTTCATTAGTCCCATTCATTCCCAAGAAATGCCATATAATTTCATCTCATTTTTGGTACAAAAAGGTTACTGAAAGTTTGTCAGAAAAAATTAAGTCTAATTATAACTTTAAAAATTTTTATGAAATTATCAAAGTCATTTTTGGGAACACAAAATTTTTAATTTACAAGATTTTGTTAGTCGTGCTTATTTTTATGAAATTGTAAGTGAAGTTTATGAAAATTTTTATAGATTTTGAGTGAATATTTTAACAAAATGTTTCCCAAGCCACAAATTTTTGTTTGAAAACCTACAGATGATGGTAACTAACAGTGTAATCACCTTATAAAAGCTTTCGCCATATTTATATTGAAAGCAATAATAAAAAACTAGAATTGGTTTTTGTTTTCAATATAAATATACGAAAGAAATATTCTTGTTGACATCGTGGGCCAGGCAGTTAATATCTGTTTTGTTATTTAAGTACTAAATGTAAGTACTTTTAATGCTTTTAATGTTTTGGTAATTTTTTAGTAGCTTTAATATTTAAAGAACTTTAAGTACCCGTCTTATATGTATGTATGTTTAATTTTTAATAGCTTTAGTTCTTTTTACTATTTTTGTATTTCTTTTAGATCTTAAAGCACTTCTGATATACTGATACGTTTAGGCTTTTGTGTAAACACTTACTTGTTTCTAAAATTGAGAGTACCAATTGCCTTCGAGTTTTTTAAAATATTTTTTCGATACTTTAAATTTGTAATATTTAGTACATAATGATATGTTAGTACTTTTTGATTAATATATATATACGCATACATATTGGAACGTTTGGCTCCTACAAGGAGTATAGGGCCTGTTTAATATATGATTTTTGCTTATTTCTTTTTAATCTTAAGTAAATTCAGAATTCCTTCGATATCTAATAACTACTTCTTACTTTCAGAATTTCGGTATTTTAATTTAAAATTATAGTAGTTTAGAACTTAAATGTTGATATGAAATCCTTCACCTTCAACAATTTTAGTACTTAAAAAATGCAGAACTAGAAGCTTAAATGCTAGTCGAAGTAACGAAGTAAGTCCGTTATCATATAGCGATAGCGAATACTATTCACGGTAATTGATTGGCCGATCTCATTTTCGAAGTGCACGAAATGCATTTTGTTTTGAACGCCTATTTTCGTAAAAGACTTCAACAATCTCAACGCGCTGTCCAATTTTGTACTTCTGCATGGTTAAATTTGTGAAACAAAGAATGTGAAATTTAGTTGGGCAAAAACTTGACGTTAAAGTGTGAATCACAATTAACATCGTGCATTATGGTTGGACCATTTTATTTTAATGCAATTTTGGCAATGTGCGTTAGTGGTTAGGTGGTCTAAGGGGCTGGGTTAGAACGCTTTCTACTGGTTCTAGTATATATATATATATATATATATATTAAAGCGTATTAAAGATTCTGCAAAGTCGAATACAGCATTCTTACTTGTTTTTCGTTCAATTTGTACTAAAAAATTAAAAAACAAGTAAGAAAGTATAGTCGGTCAAGCCCGACCATATGATACCCTACTCCACAGTATTTAAAAACACATCATGCTTCTGTGGCCATGTTTATATGGATTTATCTTTGTTTATAAACTTCATTAAAATCGGTTTGAAAGTTTGTGAGAGGCAGAAATTGCCCCCTACCACCCCTTGTGGTCCTATTTTTGAAAAACTACATAGCTTATGTGTCCATATAAATATATTTCTATATATGATTCAAATTTCTTTAAAATCGGTTTGATAGTTTCTAAATTTTCCACTATCTTCCCTCGTGGTCCTACGAGTCGGCCCATTTTCAATAGGCTTGGTCCTTGTGCCAATAAGAACCTATGTCCCAAATTTATCAAATTATTTTCAAAACTACGACGTTTACTTTGCGCACAAAGTTACATGGGCAGCCAGCCGGACGGACATCGTTAGTTCGACTCAGAAAGTGATTCTAAGTCGATCGGTATACTTTAAGGTGAGTCTAGGACCAATATTTTAAGGCGTTACACACATCAGCACAAATGCATAATACCCTCTCCACTATTGTGGTGTGGGTATAAAAATATATAACTTTTAAGATTTTGTATATTCCGTACCACAAAACAATTAAACAATTTACTATAACCCCCTCTATAAAAGCAGGGTACTAGAGTAAAACACTTACAAGAATCAGCTAAAGAAAAAAACAAAAATAGCAACAACAACAACAACAACAAAAACTATTAAATTTAACAAATACTTAAAACTAGACATGCATGAAGAGCATTTAACTGTTTATTAAGTATTATGCAAATCGAATCAAATGCTGTAGTTGTTGTTTTTTTCTCTCCCAGCTTTTCTCTCATTTTTTTTCTACTTTAATTCATATTAAACATCTATTGTTGTATTATAATTAGTAAAACTGATTTTGTGTATTAGTGCACTATTGTGTTGATGTATTAAAGTTTATTTTATTATTGTTTAAGTTTCAAGATTTTTTTGCATTTACTCTAAAACAAAAACAAACCATTCATTTGAACTCTGTTTGAAATTTGTTACACAACTATTTGGCCAAAAGCTATTTAATTATATAGTTTTTTCTTCTCGATTAATTCGTTGAATAAGCCAACATATCAAGTAGAAAATAATATTTTAAATTTAACTTAAAAAATGTTGGCTTAAAACAAACAAAATTTACAGTTGGACTTCCGTTAGCTGAATGTAAAGTTATTTAAAATGTATGAGTACATTATTCTTGATATGTACAAAAAAATCATGCGTTCCACGCTACGAAACAATTTAATTAAGGTACTGTGCAATAATTTATAGTTGCTAAGTAATTATGCAATAAATATTGAAGAATATTGTTTACTCTCTCTCTCTCTCTCATACTCTTTGGATTAATAGTGGGTGGCAATGAAAATAAATATTTATCACATTAATGGAAGGAAATTTATTTAATAATTAAAAAATTATTTTCATTTTAACAGTTTTGAACAGGGCGTTAAAAATAAAATTATTATTTATAAATAAAAATAGAGCTAAAATGTGCAATAAAAGTGATAAAGATCCCAAAAATACTAAAAAAAATAAAAGAAAAATGCAGAGTTCAGAAAAATTCACATATAGGATTGTTTACTTTGACGCATTCATGAATTTCCTCATGAATAAAGGCAAGGGTATCGGGGTTTTACTTTAATCGGTTAGTCGCTCGATTAATTAATCGAGGTTTTGGTTTATTCGGTTAATTTTGGTTTTGATCGGTTAACCGATTAATAAAGTTTTTTTTATAAAGTAGGTAATTTTAGTAAATAAAAACACTAGTTTACAAAATGAAATTTTTTTCATGTACATTTGATGAGATGTGATTTTTCTTATGTATTTTCTTCCGCTGAATTCAAAAATCAAGGTTAAATTTTTTTTTATGGAACAGTTTTTGAGATATGGTCATTTTCTCATTTTTTCGACCTTTTTCCACTTGACAAATTATATCTCGAGCTAGATATGTCCTATTGGGTCGTTATTGGTACCAAATGGAAGGTATTGAGATGACGAACAAATATGTATAACTGGATATTGATAAAAATATGGCACATTTTCAAACCGAATGAACCGAATGAATACCCTAATAAAGGCTCAGTTAGCCGGGAGAAACAGTAACAGTAACCTTACCGTAAAAAAGTAAGACCAATCTACTTCTTACAGATTAAGACGTAACATCTTACTGCTAACTATAATCGTTCTAATTGCTTTACATACAACAAAATGAATCAGCTGATTTGCAACGTTACTGGTTACTCCCGGCTAACTGAGCCTTAAGAAATTAAAAATTTTATATTTTTTTACCGTCATGTATGAATTGGTAATGTTTTGCGTATATGCTCTTGAACGTGAGTAATTAAAAAAAATACAATTCCTCACTCCCGAGCAATGAGCAAACAAAAATTTTAGCAGCGATACTGACTGGTATTGCTGTTGTTACTTGACAACTTGTACGAACACAGCACGAATAGCCTGGGTATGCATTGTAAACATGTCTTGTTTTTGTAAGCATTTTTTTTTTTTTGGCAATTTATTTTTCTTGTTTTTCATTAAAAACATATAGGTATTTTAACAAGGTTTCGTTTAAGTGTGCTAAATTCCCATTTTATACTATTGATAAACTGAAATTTATTCTTGATGGGTTTTGTTTTTGTAAAAAATATTTTGTTGTCTTTACCAGCCAAAAGAACACTGAGCACAACTGAAACGAACGAACATTATTTACTTAACCAAACACAACAAAGTTTGTGGTAACAGAGCGAAATTAAATGTTTTTAACTCTATGTTGAGTTGGTTAAGTACAGTATTGTTATTGTGTACAAAGATCACAAAACGGAAGAGAACATGATTTTTTTGCTCTCTTCTCATCAATAACTTAAGACTTTCTGAAGGAAAGCTTTCAAAGTACGAGCCTAGACTCAGATAAAAAACTAACAAGAGACAAAAGTACTAAAAGTAATTTTAATGTTAAATGGTCATTAAGTATAAAGGTTTTCAACGCTTTTTAAATTCAAAAAGTTATAAATTGAGAAAAATAATAGATATAGAAGCTAAAAAAGCTTTAAAGTACTAAAACCTTAAAAAGTATTATAAGGTTTAAAAAAAATAGAAAAGTATAAAAAGTTCTAAACATACCAAAAGTGCCATAACAATGATAAAAGTAATGAAGGTAATCAAAAACATAAAGATTACTAAAATTTTTATAGATTTCAAAGAAATTAATATCCTATAAATAGTGAAAATGCTGACAAATCTAAAACTTGCAAAAGAAATAAAAACTACAGAAACTTCTAAAATTTCTTGAAGTTAAATAGTTAATAAAAATTCTGAAGACCTTTAAAGAATAATTTAAATATTGGAAGTTAAAAATGTTAAGTATAAGGGATACTAACAGTATGCACAAAAACTATTTTGCTTATACTTAATAAATATACTAAAGTTATAGAAAAAATTAAAATTAATTAATGTTTTAACGTACCCAATATAGAAAAGTAGTAAAATTACCATCAGTATCAAAAGTACACAAAACATATCGAGCCCTTATCGCAAAAATAGCTTAAGCGACATTATTTTTAATTTTCGTTTTTTTAATAAATTCATCTATTGGCAACCCACAAAACACATCTCCTAAAATCTCATGGACACATAAAGTACCGTTACGATTTTATAGCAAAAACAATTTTAGCTTAAGCGCCAACGAAGGTACACAATTTTTATGATCTATAATAAAAAAATCCTTCTCCTGTGAAATTGTGTTTTTATCGCCAAAGCTTTATTTGCGAAAAGGGCCCGATATGTTAATTGAATTATTGATATTGGCTCTTATTCTCGAAACTGAAGTTCTTCAGCAAAATTTGTTAAAGGTTAACAATTTTCAATGGCTTTCAATTAAATATCTACTCAAGAAATTAATACTTTTTGCTATTAAACACTGCCGTTGTCGAGTTTCCGCAACAATAAGTTTTCTTCCTATATAAAATTATTTCTACCGGTAAACTTTTTTAAGAAACAACTCCACGTCAATGAATTTTACACGCAACGAAAACACATTTTTCAAATCACCTCCAACAAAATTATTTTTAACGCACAACTTTTTAACATATTATTGTTAGTTCAACTATATATTTGTCACGAGCACAAACATTATGGATTCCTTAGACCTTCGTTAAGAAGCCGCAGCCATATTATGGTTGCTTTCGAACATGTTATGGTTAATAAAAACAATTATATGTTTTTATAAAAAAAGTCATGTTGTTTTTTAAACAAAACATCTTGTTCTTTAAAAAGAGGACAATGTTATTTTTAATTACACTAGCCAACAAGGCTTTAGACTGTAGCAATCAAATGTCTTTCCTTGGGTAATTTGGTGGGCTGAATTCGAATCTGTAATTGCTTTTTCTCTATCACGTTAGGTTTTCGAGGTACAAAAAAATGTTTTTTTCGTTTCTTACATACAAAATCACTAGTTTATTTAAAAATCAATGAATTTTCAAAAGTTATTGGCATTATTTTAAGGTCGTTTGTATTTTGTTGGTTGAGTTTCACGTACACAGAAAAAATAAAAATAGATTTCAATTAAAAAATTTGTGAAATTAATTGAAAAATTAATGTAAGATGCATCAGTAAACAAATTAATAGTATCAATTAAACGTTTAATTTTCTTGATTAAACATTTAGTTCACTTGATTAAACGTTTAATTCACTTGATTACATTTTTAATTAAAACTGATTTTATTTTTGATTTATGCTTTAATTAGTGAAAACTTAAAAAAAAAATTTTCTGTGTTTTAGAGTCCAGCAATAGTCTCCCAGCATGCTTTTGTCTCAAAAATCCTTGACAAATTCTTTCAATTTTCATTTCATCTTGGTGAGCACGCTCCCCTTCTTCTCGTTCACTGCACCTAGTTTTTTTTTAATTCTAAATGCGGATGAAGAATATGCAAAAGGTTGTCAGTGTCCAAGGTTTATCCAAGTTTCTGACTGCAAAGCCAAAGTAATGTAAATATGCATAATTTAATGATTCTGATATTGCATATCCTTTTTTTTCAACCAAATATTCACCACACACAATGCAAAAATAGCTTGAATCAGTAGCAGTAGTAGTATGAATGTGGACTTCTGTCAAATAAATAATTGTGAAATTGTAGTGTCAGTATTGACTGTTTTACAGTATTGCCAGCATTCGATTAAAAATAAACAAAACGTGGTAGCCCAATCTTATGCCAGCTTCGAATTCAGCACACACAGATTAGTTAAAAAACATGCTTCGTTTCTGAAGCCAATTTTTTCCAAATTTGTAGACCAGTGTTATTGTTATTATTAACCATAAAAAGTTTGGAGGCAACCATAATAGGGTTGTTCTTGTGTGTTATTTAACCATATTATGTATGCCGGTGACAATAATATGGTTTAATGTAACCATTTTATGATGTATAGTTAAAAATAGTTTAATTAAAGGTAACCATATCGATAAATGTGGTTGGATTTTATTAAGCGAGAAATTTTTAGTACAAATCGCAATCGAGGATAGGCCAGATATTAGCTTGTGTAGGGTATAAAATAACAGCGTTGATCTATCAAATATTATGTTTATCACTCTCCTGTGCACATTTTTCTATTATTTCTTTAGTAATTTTTAGGATATACTTATTAATACCCATTGACAAATCGTCGTGCGGGAGTTTATGTGCTCTATCCGCCATTTTACACATTTCGAGTTAATTAATTATTATGGCATAATTAACTCGAAATGTGTAAAATGGCGGATAGAGCACATAAACTCCCGCACGACGAAATGTCGCCACCAGAGTTGCTTAAATTTTCAGAGAGAGCAAAAAAATTAAAATTAGAAAAATAACAATTAAAAATATTGTGGACAGTAATGGGTTAATTTTTTGCAAACATATGACTATTTATAAAGATAAATGAAATATTTAAATAATGATCAAATACAACTTTAACCTTGTGGTTATTTTTAAATGAATTAAAAAAATACAAAGAATTTTTAAGCTTAAAAAATATAATTAGCATGTTAAAAGAAAAAAAAAATAATGATTTCTATAAATACAAAAATTGGGTGTTTCTATTATATTGTAAAATTGTTGCCAACAGATATTTTACACATAAACTATAATACGGACTGATCTAGATAACCTTGTCATTAAAATTTTATTAAAGAGAATAACTAAAAATCAGATACTTCAAAGCAACTCATATCAAGTCAATTTTTGCGAATTTAAAAAATATGAATGTAATAAATAATAAAATAAACCCAAAGCGAAACAACCTTTAGGGTCTGAACTTTAACGTCAGAAACTTTGAAAACAGAAAAAAAAAATTTACAGAGACCAGCCCAAGATAAAGTTAAAGAAAAATTGTTTAAAACTGCCGCCAGACCGTGTCCGTCCGGCTGTCTGTTGGGCTGTCTGGCTGGGTCGCAACAAAAGCATTTGTTTGTCTCTCTTTGTTACTTTTTTAGCCCAACAAGGTTTTTTGCTTTTTTTTAGTTTTGTTTTTGTGTTAAGAAAAATGTAAATACAAGTTTATGTTAAGGTTTAGCTGAATAGGAATACTTATAATGTGATGGTTTGTCTATCAGCTAAACCAATTGATGCAAAAATATCCATTGGTCAAATCATGCCACACACAAGATAAATAATCATTTGGCAACTGTATGAATGAGAAATTATTGTTGTTGGCCTTTTGAGGCATTAAAGAAAGCAAAAATGTTTTGTTTTTGCACATTTTCTGATGCGTCTGGGGGAAAGAGACGTGATGCCTTAAAGGAATGAGCTTGAGGAGAATTTGCATTTGTGAATATCGGATTTTTTTTAAAGTTATTCTATATTTAGTTGTGACAAGTATTTATTGAAGGCAGACAAAGGTGATGTTTGTGCTGTATGCATATATCGGGTGATTTTTTAGCTATTATCTTTTTGGCAACACTGGTTTAAACAGCTGACGCACGATTCGTGTTTTGTTTCACTGTCAAACATCTTCAGTTTGGTCTATAATTTAACCATGAATCGTCTTACAAACGAACAACGCTTGCAAATTTTTGAATTTTTTTATCGAAAAATTGTGTTCAGCGACGAAGCTCATTTTTGGCTCAATGGGTACGTTAATAAGCAGAATTGTCGATTTTGGAGTGAAGATCAGCCAGAAGCATTGCAAGAGCTATCAATTTTAAAATTTTTTTTAAAAAATGCATGAAAATTTAATTATTATTTTTCAAAAATTTACAAATTTTTTTTTGAAAAAATTAACAAGAAAATGTAATTAGCGTATACTAAAAGTCACAGTTTGGTGCGGTTTATGGGCTGGTGGCATCAAAATTCTTCAAAGATGATGCGAATCGTAACGTAACTGTGAATGGTGAGCGCTACCGTAAGATGATATTCAACTTTTTTTCCCCAAAATGCAAGAGCTTAATTTGCATTACATGTGGTTTCAACAAGACGGTGCCACATGCCACGCTTAACAATGGACTTATTGAGAGGCGAGTTCGGTGAACATTTTATTTCACGTTCGGGACCGGTCAATTGGCCGCCTAGATCGTGCGATTCAGCTCCTTTAGACTATTTTTTGTGGGGCTATGTTAAAGCTCATGTCTATACACACATGCCCGCTTCAATTGACGCATTGGAAGACAACATTGAAGCATTTATTCATGAGATACCGGCCGAAATGTTGGAAAAAGTATGCCAAAATAGGACTAAGCGGATGGACCATTTGAGGCGCAGTCACGGTCAACATTTGCATGAAATAATCTTCAAACATTAAATTATATGTATTAAATTATATCGATTCAAATAAAGATTTCACGCATTTTTTTGAATTTTATGTGTTTTTTTTTTAACTTTCCGATAGCTCTTAAAAAATCACCCAATATTTAATTATCGGCTTTAGAAAGCTGGGACTGTTTGTCTGTCTGGCAAAACTATAGACAAGACTAATGTTAAGACTATTGCCGAGGATATAGCTAAGGCTATTATTGGTAAAATATTTGATATCATTGTCAATACTATTCTCAAGATAGATAGATCATAGTGAGGACTAGAAGACTAGAGCCCAAATTACATATTTTGATTGTTATCATTGATATTGGTGAGACTATAGTTAGGACTATATTCTACACAGAAAGAAAAACACTCGGGATAAATCAAGTTTTTTATTACTACTTTAAGAACGAGTCGTACTCAAAAATTCAAGTACGAATAATACTACAACGTGCTCAAAACAATCCTTAATGGGATAACTTTCGAAAATCAATCCCGGAATTTCTTGAAATAAGTACAAAATTCTTAAATCAAGTAAAAAAAAGATTAGACATTTTTTAAACAACAAAAACAACAGAACAAGAAAAAAATATATTATTTTCATGTTTAACCCTCCGGCTTACGCATGTTTTATTTTCTACACACATTGAAATAATGTCTGGCCAGACTCATGTGTACTTCGAAGGGTTAAAAAGTATATTTGAACTCGTGTTTCTCATTTAGTTTATATTTTTAGTTAAATATGTACATAAGATTTATAAAGTAAAAACCATATCGGGTATGATGTTGGTGTTTTATCATTCGGTAAGGTGTAATAATAATATCCTCTTTCTAATTTCTTTTTTGGTTTTTTCAAGCGCGAATTCAGGATAAAATCAACTTAATAATACTTGAATCAAGCCATTTTGAGATTGATTCAATTTTAGTTTTGCTTAAATCAATCTCATTTTCGGATTATTTTAAGTACGAATTCGGATTAAATCTATTTTATCATTCTTGAATCAAGTGCATTTTGAGATTGATTCAATCTTAGTTTTATCTCAATCAATCCTATTTTCGGATTATTTCAAGTAAGAATTTGAGATTGAATATGAATAATTTAAGTATTTTGCGATTGAAAATTTGTACTTGAATCAATCTTTCTTTACTTGATTCAAGAAAATCCGTACTTACCGTACTATTAATACCGCTTTGGATTGATTTGAGTACGGATGGATTGATTTTTCTTTTGAGTGTAATATATTTGTATTACTAAATTTAATATTAATGTGAAACAATTGAACTTTTGTCAGATTTATAGCGGAGACTATTTCCGGTTTAAATGTAGTCGAGACTTTTGTCTTTGTATTGACACTATCACTACAACCAATCTCTCTAAGCTTAGGGTTAACAGCATAGAGCTCGAGAATGTGCAATCGTTTAACTACTTAAGAAGCATCACATCCTCCACAAGCGGCTCACGTTGAGTATTGCATATCGCAAAAAAAGGCTAAACTTTTGCCTCAAGCTGATATGTGCATATACAAATGTCCACAGAAAAAATATTTGCCAATTTTTTCAATTAAACCATTAATTGGAAATAAAATCAGTTTTAATTCAAATTGTAATTAAGTGAAAAAAAATCGAACCCAGGCTTTCAGGCTTAAAGTAACCCTTACATGCTTCGATTGCAACCACTCAATTTCAAACATATCGGGCAGATATCAACCATTGACAACAGTTTGTTGAAAAAAGTGGTTATGAATTTTGGTAAATTTTGGTTACTTGACCAACATAATTTTTGATTAACCGTAACCTATTTGTAATAAACTGATATAAAAATATTTTTAATATCTCAAAAAAAAACCTTTTTTTTATTCAAATGTAATTAATACTTCAATTTTGGACACTCTTATATATGTTCGTAACCATAGCAAAAACTATTAGCAAATAGTTATATCTGTCAACCTATTATCAGGACTAAAGTCAATATGTTTGCCAAGAATATTATCCAGACCAAGGCAAGGCTAGATTACTGTTAATACTATAGTCAAAATTATTGTCTTACTTATTGTCATAGTTTTTTCAAGAATTCCTTCTGTAGAATATTGAAGGCAGTGCTACCAATTTAACCGCTTAATGGCTAATTTTATTTTTTTTTTATCTTGAAAAATAAATCAAGATTTGAATCACTTTTAGTAATTTCTATTGGGTGATTTTTTAAGAGCTATAGGAAAGTAAAAAAAAAACACATAAAATTCAGAAAAATGCATGAAATCTTTATTTGAATCGATAGTACGGTCCATATAATTTTATGTTTGAAGATTATTTCATGCAAATGTTGACCGTGACTGCGCCTCAAATGGTCCATCCTCTTAGTCAAATTTTGGCATACTCTTTCCAACATTTCGGCCGGTATCTCATGAATAAATGCTTCAATGTTGTCTTCCAATGCGTCAACTGAAGCGGGCATGTGTGTATAGACATGAGCGTTAACATAGCCCCACAAAAAATAGTCTAAAGGCGTTAAATCGCACGATCTAGGCGGCCAATTGACCGGTTCCGAACGTGAAATAAAATGTTCACCGAACTCGCCTCTCAATAAGTCCATTGTTAAGCGTGCTGTGTGGCATGTGGCACCGTCTTGTTGAAACCACATGTCATGCAAGTCAAGCTCTTGCATTTTGGGCAAAAAAAAGTTGAATATCATCTTACGGTAGCGCTCACTATTCACAGTTACGTTACGATTTGCATCATCTTTGAAGAAGTATGGTCCAATGATGCCAGCAGCCCATAAACTGCACCAAACTGTGACTTTTTCTGGATGCATTGGGAGCTCTTGCAATGCTTCTGGCTGATCTTCACCCCAAAATCGACAATTCTGCTTATTAACGTAGCCATTGAGCCAAAAATGAGCTTCGTCGCTGCACACAATTTTTCGATAAAAAACTGAAGATTTTTGACAGTGAAACAAAACACGAAACGTGCGTCAGCTGTTTAAACCAGTGTTGCCAAAAAGATAATAGCTTAAAAATCACCCGATATTTTGCAATATCGTCCTTTAAATTTTTTAAATTATGTGAAGGAAAAATTTCATAATTTCAAATTTGTATGCGCATTTGCATTTTTAGGTATTTTTAAATTTCTGATTCATTAATTTTTTGTTTCAAAAACTAACAACTTAAATATCAAAATATCTCTTTTTACAATTTTATTGTAGAAAAAACTAGTTTAATCTTTTTATTATGCCATGTTTAACTATAAATTTGGCCATTTTTGTCGTGAAGAGTCGGTGGCAATGATTAAATAAAGCTAAATAATACAAAGTTTTCTTCTAAAGTCTTTTGTTTTTTGTTCACATACTTAATTTCTTGCTTTTGTTTAAATAATTTTTTTTAAAATCGCTTATACTTTTGTCTTAAAACCTACACGTTTAACCTTCATTTCGTTATGAAACACCATTTTTTCCACTATGAATCACTTTACATTTTACAACTTAATTCTTTCCAACTCTTTACCTTATAAACTTATCGATCAATAACAAAGTGAAGCAAATAGTCAATGAAAAAACCCCCACAAAATGTATTACAACCCACATAATTTATTTCCTCTTTTGCTTTTGCTCTTCAGTTTTCTTGCCATTTACACTTCATACCAGTTCTTAGTTGAAGAAAAAGCAAACAGAAAAACTTATTATATTAAATAATTTTTTTTTTTTTAATTTCTTTACATAAGTATTTATAATAAGAGTTAAATAAAACAAACAAACAAACAAAAAACGAGATACCAACCAGTCATCTCAGCTTATTAGGCAACAATCATTCTAAAATATCAACGCCAACTGACACACTACATCATGAGATCATGGACGGTGCAGAAAAAAACTAATGGAAATAAACAGTAATTCTGGTATTAACTAAATGAGCGAATGGAGAAAAAAAAACTTAAGCACTTAGCAGCCAACAAAGATGACAAAAAATTGAGATAGAGATATTGGAGAAAAAGTGTGGAAAATAAAAGGAATGGATCTGCAATGACTTTGAAGGGGACTATACTAAATTTTAAGCCAGAAAGTCAGGATAAGCCTAGTGATCAGACTCTGATATGACTATAGATTTAACTTGAGACAAGTCTATAGAGTCGACTTCAGAACACAAAAGTACAGCACGACTAAAAAATATATAAAAAAGAGAGTTCAGATTATACCATTAATGAAGACTATAGATAAAATAATTTAATACTATATACGAGATAACGGAGAAAACCATATGCAAGACCTGAGTATAGACAATAGATAAGACACTAGACAAGACTAAACCAAGACTATAAGCAAAACTGTGAGTCAGACTTTAACCAATTCTTTAGACAATACTGTCTAAAAAAACACCGGAAATTCGGCAGCAATCAAGTGCTGTTCTCTTTAAGTATCATATATGCTATCTAGGCGTACAATTGGATGATAATATTGGTTTTAGGCAACATTTGATGAAAATACGTGATAAAGCCATGCAAACAACAACCTGATTGACGAAAATAACGCCAAACTGTGTTGGCCCAAAATCGATTATATGAAAACTGATAAACAGCTTAGTACACTCCCCACGTCTCTATTCTGCTCCAGCATTTCGAGGGCATTGGAACGGAAATACAACATAAGTGAACTACAGACACCACGGATAACTAGCGCCCTACGTTTAAGATCTTCGTATCGTACGGTATCTACCAATGCGGCCTTAATACTAGCTACTTCCTTTAGACCTATTAATACTGGCAAGAGAGGAAATTTATATACAAGCTTAATCTATAAATCAGGGAAACCATAGTCCATTTGAGCGAGCCAAACGAATCTCAGAAGTAAAGAAAAATGCCAGGGATAATGCAATTGGTAAATGGCAAGAACGATGGAATCAAGAAGAGAATGGAAGATGGACATACAAAATAATTCCACATATTAGAGCGTGGGTTAAGAGGCAACATGGAGATATAGGCTACTAACGAGATGACGACGTTGTTTTAACAAATATCTGCATCGATTTAAATTAAGGCAGATAAACTGCGGATTATTAGACGAAAATACAAGGCATATAGTTTTTAATAAGAAAGGTGCGTGGAACAGAGGAGAACGTTAATTGGAAAGTTAAGCTTAATTTTGACACCTGAGAACGTGATGAATATAATGCTGCATTCCGAAAACTCATGGAAATTGTGGAAAGATTTCATTAAAAGAATAATGAAGAAAAAGTATTCGGTAGTTCTGAAACTTCCCTAGAGAAGGAAAATTAAAAGGATGTAGGAATGAGACAAATTTTTACTGTCCGACCCAATGAAATGCTGACTTAGCTCCGCGGTGGTGTAAGTAATAGCGCGCTATTACTACGTCCAACAAATAACAATACTGTACAAAAGACTTTAGATAACACTGTAAATAATACTATAGACAAGACTTTAAACAAAACTGTAGGCAATACTTTTGCAAACAATACAATGGATAATACTTAACCCAAGCAATGCCCGTAGACACCAATCAAGACAAGTCTATAAGCAATACTTTATTCAGGACTATATACAAACATATAGACATTACTATAGACAAGGCTTAAACAAGAATATAGACAAAACAGATAATAAACAAAACTATCTGTAAGTCTTTTAAGGCCCGTTTTCACAACCTTTATAGCTAAAGGTAGGATTTTATCGGCCGTATAAAAAGTGTTTCATTAATACAACTTTACTTTAACCTAAGAGGTAGGATAAACCTTAATTTACTTTATAGCTCTGTTTAGGTTAAAGTAAAGTTTTAATAATGCAACTTATAAAACACTTTTTATAAGGCCGGTTAAAGTCTACTTTTACTTATCGGTAAGTTTTGAAAACGGGCCTAAGAATACTAATAACAAAATTAATCTATAGACTCAACAATATGCAAAACTACTGACAAAATTACACACAAGGATATAATCAAGACATAGGACAAAACGTAACACAAGTCTTTAGATAAAATAATAGCCAAGATTATAAACTGTATTTTTGCCTATCGAGAATTGTATTAGTATTTTAACCAGGATCCGTAAAAACTACTATACCGTGCACTCACATCTTAAATAAATCCGTCAGTCTCTCTTGATCTTTCATACAATATGGTTGGGTTATCGCTTGTTGCTTCATTCAATGTTGCCATTTTGCATATTTTCACGGTTTTTTAATCATAGATTTTACTCTCGTTGTGATAAAATGGTACCCTACCGATGAATCACCTGAAAGAATCATTCGTGATACAATTTTCTGATTTCTTTTTTGGCATTTTAGTGTTAGTTTTTATAATCATTGTTGAGTCGTTTTCGTCTCAGTTTTTTATCGTAAATTATGTATGTATATAGTTTTTGATTATATTTCATATTATTATACCCTTCACCACAGGTGAAAAGGGTATATGTATATATAAGTTTGACATTGCGTTTGTAATTACTACAATATTGATTTTAGACCCTTTAAAGTTTATATATTATGGGTCCTTATGAGGAGAGAAGTTGTTTTAACGATGTCCGTCTGTCCCTCCGTCTGTCCGTCTTTCGTTTGATATGTGTTTTCCGGAGACTCCAGATAGGATAGCGGCTAGGTTGTTTTACATTTATGTCACATATAGTCCACCATTTCTCGCTATTGAAATTCAGCACGATCGATCCTCAAATGGCTGAGATATGACCAAAAAACCACGACTGCCTCTAATTTTTCCAAAAAAATCGCTTGTGGTTGTTGTTTTATTTTAATGTGTTTAATTTGACTCATACAAACCCATACACATTTATATATGAAGGCATTGCTTTAGTAATTGTTGCTGTTGTGTTTCGTTTTAGAAATGGAGCTTGTTTCTATTTATATCTCTTATTCACCACAGTTTTTTTTATACCCTTCACCCAAATAGTGGATTTTATTTTAATGTGTTTAATAGGTATCTAAAGAACGTTATTTATATAATTTTTTGTTCTTATCTCACCATAGTGAAGGGTATATAAGATTCAAATATTGCACTCTTACTTGTTTTTAATTGTCATGTTTCTTATTTTTTCTCCGATAAAATCAGCACCATTATGACTTATGATTATTCGAACCAGCTTTATTTGGAACCAAACAAAAGTTATCGGGTTTTTGCAAGAAGAAAAGAAACAATTTGTCTAGCTATTTATTTGTTTGGCTGACACGAAAGAAATTATTTTTCTTTGATTTGGCAAAAACAAAAATTCAAAATATTTAAAAATCATTATTTTAACACATCAATGTATCATATATGCATCCCTTTTCTGTCGCTCAAGTGATAAATCAGTGTTTAATCATCATTAAGGTGATTTTCATAAAAAATAATCAGCCAAATGCTAACTGGGGATTAAAAAATAAAATTTCAATCTATAAAATTTGGCTTGAGAATATGCACTCCAGTTTTTAGAGAATACTTAATGACGTTTTGTAGCGTATCATTTCGTTTAAAAAAAAATAAAACAAAGAACACCATAAATGTTGTCGTTTAACCAGACTTACCACAAAACAAGTTCAAATAAATACTTTAAATCAACAATAATTGCAAAAAAAAAATCCAAAAAAAACTCATACACTCAAAGAAAAGATAAAATATAATCTGAGCACTAAGCTTCTCTCTCACACACACTCACTCTCATATATGTACTCCAAAACATTTGGAATTTGCACTGATATTCCAATACATTAACATTTACGACCAATAATATGACAATGACAACGTTAATAAGCCTCAGCTAAGAAAATAAATTTAAAATTAAATTAAATTGAAAAAAATTTTAAAGTTTAAAACTTCTGCGAATCAAGCAACAATTTAAAAATTTTAATACTATTTTTTCAAAGAGTTGTCATTACAAATATAATTATACTTATACAATCATAAAAACTAAAAAACCAAAAAAGTTTAGTTTAAAAAAAAAAATATCTTGAATAATATAAAGATTATTTGTGAAGAAAATTTAGTTTACATTTCCTCAAAACAAATTTAAGATTTATTGAAGTCTTGAGGGTAGTACTTAAGAAAATTTGTTAGTTTATACATTTCTTTACGGTAACTTTTAAGACATATTTCTTTTATAAAAATCAAGGTCATTTTTATTCAAAAGTTATTAAACTCATTTGAAAAATTGCATAAATTAAAATACATTAAAAAAATATCATTTTATTTAAATTAGCACAACAATTTATCAAATTTTCAAAATTACACTTTTCAAGTTAAATTTGGAATATTTATATTAAGAAATTCTCAAATCGAAAATAAAATCAATTTAATTTCAAAATTTAGTCAAGTGAATTAAACAACATTATTGCAGAAAAGTTTTTAATATTAAAAAAATATTTAAATGATGCCATAAATTTATTATTTACTGGTGAAAATTTTTTAATTAATATCACAGATTTTTTAATTGAAATAATTTTTTTTTTATGTCAGAGGAAACTTTCAGATTCTTTGTCGAATATTAAATTGATAAGCTAACAAACGGGTTGCTCTGAAAGTTTTCTATTTTTTCTTAAGGAGCTAAAAAACACACAAAATTATTATTTAAATAAGTAAAAAACTGTAGTCGGTCAAGCCAGAACATTTGATATCTTGCACCACAGTATTTGAGTGCCTCGGTAGACTAGCTGGTAGCGAGCTAGTCTATCAGCGCCGAGGTTACAGGTTCGATTCCCGCCAGAGACTCTGGTTTCTTTCCTGCAGACAAGCATAGAGCTTCGCGGGATTAGCTTAGGAAATTAAAAAAAAAAAAAAAACTTTTCGAGAATGTAGTATTTTTTGGACCCATGACCTTGGCAACACAAAATTATGTTATATAACAGTACTTCATGCCGAATATTATCTAGATACATATCGACATCTGTCTGATTTATCTTTGTATGACCTTTGGTCAATTAAGGACCTACTCGCGCAAAACTTTTTTTATATCGTAGTTATAACATTAAAAATTGTTTTTGAAAGTGGTGTTTGTATGGCAGCTACGGCTAAATTTGGACCAATTCCGATAGAATTAGGTAAAGGTAAGATGATTAACAACAGTAAGATAATTTATAGACTCAAAGACTCTTTGCGGAAAGAAGTTAGCATGGCACATATTTAAAATAGGAATGTAACGAATACCGATTACCGATTTGTTTGAACATTCAACTTAATTTGCAATGCTTATGCGACTAACGGCAATAACACATTCAAAGCAGAGCATTAGATCAAACATCACCCATGTTCTGTAACTTGAGTGAGAACTTCTCGCATCGAAAACTATCAAAATAGATTACGTACTTATGTTATAAATGTCATAAGATTGTACTCGAAACCGATGTGGCATTGCAGGCGTTGAGAACGCCAGTCACACATATCGTTGACGGCGACCAAAATTTATTCATTCTAGAGATTTATATGAATTTCGACATCGATTGTTTAGTGTATTTTTTTCATACCTTGCCCTATACAGTATTTTTTGCATAATTTAGGTAAAAGAGATTTTCGAAATATGGCAACTCCCTAATAATGTGACTCAGAAAGTCCTTACACCATTTCTACGTTTCCATAGACCTAAATATACTATCAACCATATTTTTAAGTGTAAGTACCACCTGTAGTTTACTTACTCAATTGCGGGCGTGTTGTCCAGTCTGTAATCGTGCCTATAATACTGCCTATAGTCTTGTGCAAAAACTCGTCTTTAGATTTGCTTTTCGTGTATCTATAGTCTTGCTTATAGACAATCTTTAAAAGAAGACTGTATAACGTCTTCTCTATACGACTGACTGTTGTAATGTTAAAGTATTGCCTAGAGTCGTATCTGTAATTTTATCTCTAGTATTTTCCTATTTATTGCCAAAGCCACGAAACTAATTTGACTCTTATCGACACTATAATTTTTAAGTGCGTTCGTCATCATAATTCTGACTGAAATCTTATCTATATGTATATTTTTTGTTATTAGCCTTCTCTATAGTTTTTTTTCCTACTGTCTGGACTTTAAGTTAATTACTTCAGGAAATATTTCTTTTCAATAAGATAATTTTTCTTAAAAAAACCTTCATTTTGCTTGACATCAAATCCATCACTTCCATTTCATTTATATATCTGGCTCACAGAAATATAATACTTGAAAAACAAAATAATAAACTAATTCGCATTATATTAGTAACACACTGTGCTACTCTATAGTTACAGATACATACCAGACGATCTTGCAGCAAAAACTGCTTCATATATGCAACAAGGCGTGAATCTTTGTTTTTCTTTATGTTAATTATGTACAACGATACTTGTTTATGTTCATTTAAAACACAATACAATTGTTGCATTATAAAATAAAACATAATAACATGATAAACAAAGTGATATTCCGAATGATAAAAAAAATTAAAAACAAAGTGTAGTTTTCAACTATAAATTTCAACTTCAAAGATGCAACTTAATTGTATCTCGCACATTAAAGTCTTTTAAAATATGAAAAATGAAATTACTTCCGCATTTATTAAGTTAAAAGGAAAAAAACTGTAAAATTATAAAAAAAAAATATAAGAAAAACAGTAGATTTTTATTTCATTTCAAAGATTGTTGTATTTTAAAAGAATCGTTTGTAGATGAAATGAAAAATGTAAATAAACCATGACAAATTTAGAGCCAGTGAAAACGAACTAAAAGCAAAATAGACCAAAATTGTCTGTTATGCAAAAATACTTGTATGGCCTTTTTGCCGTATATGGTACATATTTACAATAAATTTATGCATAAATAGTTTTCAAATATGCAAACAAAATACCTCAAGAAACATGCTTAAAAATATGCAAAAAAAAAATATGCAATGAAGAACTTTTTTTTTTAAATATTGACTAAAAATAAAGAAATTGATATCTTTTTAATCTTTTAAGTGGTGCAGAGGTTAGAGCTCAAAGAATTCTAATGAAAGAATGTGGTGATTCTTGAAATTTGTAATTCAACCCAGGTTCGAGCCCCAGCTCAGCCAAGAAAATTATCAATGAATTTTAATAAAAAATTTCATGTTAAGAAGAATTTCTTCCTTCAGTAAAAATACTTTGATGAACTCAAGCCTAACAAAAAAAAAAAAATATCTTTATAAATTAATAAAATAAATTATTGTACTGGTCAATAGACTATATCAAAAATGTTAATGTATTTGTTTACCCTTCACCGTTTGTTACTTTCACAATATTTATCCTAGACTCTATAAAGTATATATTCTAGGGTGATCGATCAGAGAGTATTCGCCCGTTTTTAACCGGTTATTTTAGTGTTTCCCAAGTCGAATATTTTAAAATTACCATTTTACGAATATCGAATAAACCGGTTATTTTGGTAAAATAAACCGGTTATTTTTGTAATGTGGAATTTATTTACGTTTTCCTTACTTTTATCATCACTGTACGTAAATTATTATGAAGAATGCCAAAACAAAATGTAACAAAAGTCAAAAAACATTATATGCAATGTAAATACAAATCGCTTATACATATAAGCGTGTGTTCTTGTAACAAAAACCAAACCAATTCAAAATACCACAAAAAAAGGTTCAGCTTAACAAGTAATTAGCAATTGGAGAGAATTCTAAATACTATACACAGAAAAAATTAAAAATTGTCTCTAATCAACAAATTTATTCCAAATTCATAGAATCAAGCAACCCATTTGTTGATTTGTCAGTAAATTATATTTTTAATTTTAATTAAAAAAATTATAAAAAAACTTTGCCGTTTCAAAGGATGTGTTGATTGGTTTTGACATTTTCCAACCACAATTTCACAAGTTTAAATTATTTTATTTTAAACGAAATAATTTTTTGTTATTTAATTATTAATTTAATTCAAAATTTATTTCAAAACAACTAAAATGTTTATTTAATCAAAATAATATTTTTAATTATTTTTCAACAAAAAAAAATAATTGATTCAGTTGTCACATTTATAACATTTAAAAACTTTTTAAATAATTTTCTTATTTGATAAAAAACTACTAATACTTTTTTCTGTGTATATATATTTTTATAACGATGTCATCTCTGGTGATATTTCGAACTGATTTAAAAGACAATGGTGCTGAAAGGGCCCTAAAATGATAAGTTGCAAAGGTTTTTCAACGTCACGACTTATTAGTAACCTTTAATTAGTCCACAAGCTTGACATAAATATGCGCCAAGTAAAACTTGACTCTGTTCCAAGTAGTTCCTAAAAGACTGCAAATAGTACTTTACTAAAATATGCTGCCAAAAATGGATGAAAAATTCTTAAGTAGTTCTAGCATATCCATATGCTTAAAACTGCAACATACCGGCGGAAACAACGATATGGAAAAATTCATCAGTTTTATTTATTAAATTACCAAGAACATAAAACAAAATTGAGCAATCAATTTTTATCAAAATCTTGTATATTAAAAATTTTGTATTCCCACAAAAAATACTTTGATAATAAACTGGCAAGTGCATGGCTAAAAAACTAAGCCGGCAACTTGCTTTATTTTTTGCGTGAGCAATAAAGCAACCAGTTTTATTTGTTTAATGTTTTTAGTTTTTCTAAAATCTTTGGATGAAGTTTCCTGATAATCTGGCCTAAGCAATTAGTGAAATGCGCAAAGGAATAGATTATCCAATCACCAGTAAATTTCAGTGTTTTTATCAAGAATTAAAAATTGGAAATTAAGCACAACAAACAAAATCTTGGAATCAAACAATCTCATGGAAGGGCTTAAGTTGTGATTGACGAATTGACAGATATTTCATACAAAAAGCATGTTCATATTACTTTTCGTTTCTATAATGCTAAAACAAAACAATTTGAAATATATAATCCTGGCTAAGAGGTTTTACGTCCAAAATATGGTTGAAGTCTACGGATTCTTATAGACATGCTTAATTAGCAACAAATTAAAACTCATTTAAAATAAATTTGGGAGAATATCGCAAATAATAAATTTATGAAATTCCTATAATTTTTTTAAGCCAAACTATTTTTAAAATTGGAAAGCGGCGTTTACACCTATTAAGTATTTGACATCCTACACGTTTTCTTAAATAATTGTTTGCTTTTGCAAAACGTTTGGCTAGAGAAAACATTATTTAACAGTTTCTAAATAACATTATACAATATCATCTTAGAAATAAATTTTAGTAAATAAATAGAAATGGTTAAAAATAAAGCTTAAGTTTGATCAATTTACTGGTCACGCTTTTTTTTGGATTCTATCGTCAAATATTTGTTAGGTCTGAACTTACCTTAAATTATATCTATGTATATTTTTGGTTCCTTGTCATCGTGATTTGTTTTGTTTTTATTCAAACTAGTGTTCGCGTTATGGTCAAAATTCGACCATACATTTGTATGTATATATGAAGAAAACATAGTTCATCTAAGTATTAGTGAATCAACATGTTTCGAGCATTTATTTTTTTGGTCTTAGTGGATCGATTTGGCGAGGGACCAACCTCCGATTAAAATTGTATCTTTTTTAAGTTCAAGTTCTTCAGAAAATATCAATTGAAACACAAAAAAGTATCAAAAAGTCTCCTCTTATAGATTCTCATCCACTCAGAAAGATCGCAAGTTTAATTTTATTTTTCTATGTCTAATATTTACGAAAATTAATCGAAGTACCAGATGTAGAACGAAAAAGTATCAAAAAGCCATCTCTTATACATTCTTATTCACTCAGGACAAAGCATGTTTAAGTTTATCTTCTTATGTCGAATATTAACAAAAATTCAAAAAGTACCAGATCAAAAACAAAAAGTACCAACATTTTTTATCATTTTTTATACAATATTATGTTTCTAAGTTCAATATTACAGAAAATTTAAAAATTATCACATGAAGCACAGAAAAGTAAAAGAAAGAAATTTAATTTCCCGTATTTCCCATTTTTGATACTTTTTTCTTCCCATAGAGGTTCGGTTGACAAACAAAGGAAGAAAGCGTTCTTAAGTGTTTTGCATGTGCCGATTTTTAACATAAGATTTGTATAGTCGAAATATTCGAAAACCGGTTTCTGAAAAATGTCGAATAATCGACCACCCTATTATTTTTATTATTTGATAATTTTCAATTGAAAAAAAAACAAATTTTATAGTTGTGTTCTGCATATGTGTTAGTAGCAAATTAATACGCTTATAACTCTGAAATTATTGAATAGATTTTAATAAAATACATATTGTGCACTTCTGTGAGTAAATACCTTTCAAATTGTGTATATTTTGTTCCAATTGGTTGGCATACAGATAGTTCAAGTCCGGTTGTTCTTCTGTTTATCTGTCTGTTGAAATGGGGTTTACCGAAGACCCCAGATAGGATTAGGATTTAGTTAATATATATTTATGTCAGATATGCTCATTTAAATTCTGCTATTGAAATTCCGCTAGATCGGTTCATAAATGACTATTATATAGGCAGAAATTTCCCGTGCATCTAGGTGGAGAAATTTATGCTGATAAAGCAGCAACAATTGACACCAACATTGGACATCTAGAATGCGTCTAAGTTTTATATGGTTCTCTACAAGTCACGTTTAGTTATTTTTGGTTTTTCACCAGACAAACACGTTAAAACATTGAGGTTAAAAACGATTGCATATGGTTAATGGTGAATAACTGCAAAAACCGTAACTCAATACAGTTATACGACGTAAAGTAATTTCCAAAGCGAGGTAACGACACAAAACGAAAAAGCATTATTAATATTTTGACTAAAACTTGATTTTGAGCATTTTTTCAAAGAGAATGAAATATTTCTCACGGCTGTTAGTCCCCTTTCAGACTCGGAAAGTTTCTTGCCGAGTACAACAAAGTCTGTACAAAATTTTTTTTCCTTACCCCGACTTTAGCGCTGACGTCTATAAACCAAGAGTTGCGCAAGAGACTTGCGCAAGTAACTTGCTGAGTGTGAAAGGGGTCTTATAGCCGATTGGAATTTTGTTTCCTGTTAAAGTGTTATGCACATTATATGTAATCCACATTGTAATAAAACTTCTTAATCCATTTCATTTAATTATTTAAGAATTTTTTTAATTTTAAGACGTACTCGGTTACTCAAGAATGCCAAAATTAATTATCAAAAAATGATCTGGGGCCTGATTCTGGCAGTCGTGATCGAGTACTTTCTCGATTCGAAAGCAATTTTATTCTTTATTCTTTTAGTCGATACTGAGCGAATCAAAATTATTTTTTCAGTATTGTGAAACTTAAATTAATGCTTTACCACGCTAAAAAATTAATTCCGAATCGTCTAGTATTGACTGAAATGATTAGATATGAAATTGCTTTCGAATCGAAAAAGTTCTCGATCACGACTGCCAGAATCAGGCTCCAGATCATTTTTTGATCATTAATTTTGGCATTCTTGAATAACCGAGTACGTCTTAAAATTAAAAAAATTCTTAAATAATTAAATAATCTGCATTTAGAAGTTTTATTACAATGTGGAACACATATAATGTGCAGGCCTTTGATTTCTTCTGTCACATTAAAAATTAAACTGTCTTTATATGATAATGGCAACATTAATAAAAAACTTAATATATTTTCTATATAAAGTAGCTTTTCTACTATTTTCATTATAGTTTACCAACCATAAAGGTATTTAACTATTTGCAATTGCTTGCTGGCATTAAAATGTAATTATTTTAAAAAGTAAATGTAAAACATAAATTAAATTAAATTAACGTAGTTGAAATTAAACTAAATTGCAAAGAGTAAATTCAAAAATGATCTCACAATAAAAACAAGTAAGATTGCTATACTCCGCTATTCCGAATCTTATATACCCTTCACTATGAAGAGATTAAAGTAAACAGTTAAATAAATACCATTTCTTAGTTGGGTAATTGCATGTCAAAACTACCAAGAGTGAGACCCGACCCCTTTCGATTTTAATGAAATTTGGTGAGAAGGTTCCTTTTATCCTATAAGGAACATAAATGTCATAATTTTTTTTTTCAAAAGTTATGTCATATTCAAAATGTCATAATTTCGACGAATTGAGATTATTTCTTCAATATCTCGAAAACTACTTTTCATACGAAGATGATTTTAATGTCATTTGAAAGAGAATACTTGGGGCTATAAACCATATATTGAAAAATGTAATACATATCTGCAAAATAGTAAATTTTAAAAACGGACTAAGTCAAAAACCTATTTTTTTATTTGGCTGATTTTTTTTTATATAATACCTCAAATTGTTCTTTTAAAATACTGAAACTTTGAAGGAGGTTTTTTTTCCTTTTTTAAGATATGAATTTTTTCTTTCGCAACCTTTAAAAAAGTAATCTTAAAATAGAATTTTAATATTGTAATTTTGAGCAAAATTACACTGTGCTAGTTGTAAAAAACGGTCACCTGGCATTTTAACCTAATTGGGTCACGCTGAATCCAGTGATGCTAACCTTTTTATTAGGTAAGCTTTTGTTTTCAAGATATACTGTTATTTCGTAAATGCAGGAGGTTGCACTACATATATTCGTGTAACTTAAAAGCGGTTAAGTTTATTGAAATTACTAAAAAACCGAAATTTCGCAATAAATAATAAAGTGGGGTTGGTCATACATTTGGCCCAAATAAGAGCATACTTTTTTTTCAATATATGGTTTATATATATATGGTTTCGTTTGTAAAGTAGTTTTCGAGATATTGAAGAAATAATCTCAACACATTCGGCTAATTAGACGAAATTATAACATTTTGAATATGGCATAACTTTTAAAAAAAAAAAAATTTTTAATTTTTTTTCGTTCACATATGTTCCTTATAGGATAAACGGAACCTTCTCACCAAATTTTATTAAAACCGAAAGGGTCTGGTCCCACTCTTGGTCGATTTGACATGGAATTACCCTGATATATATAAATCTATTTTGTGCCACGCACTGTAACAATAAAGTCAATAAATTATATAGGGACTTTAAAAAATGAATCTTTGCTTTGTTGGTAGATTTTTTAAGCAATCGTACTTTTTTACCCAAATCTTAGTTTGTTATAAACGAATTTTGGTAAATTTTAATAGAAAAATTTTTAAAACTAATAATGAAAGATATAGTATATTAGTATAACGCTCTAGTCCTCAGCTTATCTGGGCTTTGAAGAACCCGTTCTTCAACCGCCGGGAAGACGGACAGACAGACATAGTTAAATTAACTTTTTATACTCATAAGAATCAAGAATATCTACTCTTTATGGGGTCTTAGATCACTATTTAAGGAAACACAAACGGGATGACAAACTTAAATTTACCCTTTCAAACTGAAGTAACGGGTTTAAAAAAGTAACTGCTATAAAAAACTAAGTAGCAACTACGTATAATAAAAATAATAATAAAAAAAATTTGTTACGAAAAAGGTGGTTGTTTTAAAAAAGCTTAATAATATTACCAAAAATATGTATTGGCTATTTGATTAGCAATACTTATTTACACTTACTTTCCTTGTAGATGCAATAAAATATTAGTTACCCTACCCCTTTAAATCCCCCCATTTCTTTACTCTATTTTTACTTTTCTCATATTTTCTTTGCAATTATGTACTAACAATAGCGTTATGCAAGAGTTATACAAAAATAAATAACTCAAACAAACTTTAATGAATATTTCAATTCGTATAATAGCAAAAGTATTAAAACAAAAATTGCACATTTCTTTTAATTTTCTATGCTCATCTACAAGTTTCAAAACAAAATTGTTGTAACTTTTTAAGTTTAACTAATAAAAACTAAATGCCAACTAATTTACTAGGAAAATTGTTAAATTTACAGCAATTTATATTTTATGGTTGCCATAAAGAAATGGTTTTAAAACTCATGAAAATAGTTTGCTTTAAATCAGTGAAGGCAAATTCCTAAATCTTGATTGCACTACGTCATCAACAGTATAGTATAAAATTGTCTCTTAGCTCTATATTTTTGGTTCTCTATTTGCACTATGGATGGAAACCGATATTCAGTTCTCTCAGTAAATTGTGGCTAAAATCAAAAGTTGTGCACCAAATACAATGAAATAAACCTCACTTCATTCGAAATTATGTTAAAATAAATGTTTTAGACCAAAACTGTGATTTCTGCCGCATTT